>JAKSZT010054489.1:7852076-8142366 GCA_026826555.1 Tolypeutes matacus
TATGGTTGAGTGCACTCTACTTTGAAGACTAGTGTTTTTTGTAACATTGCCTTTGTTTCCTTCTCTGGCTCCCACAAGGAGTCTTTCTACTCTACAAATATTCCTTGCTCCTTGTCTTTAAATAGGCTGCCATTCTTTTAAAACTTTCTTATGAAATTCTACTTGTTCCATTCAATACCATTTTCACCTTTATCATTCAAAACTCTTTCCCTCTGGATGTGACAGTCTTTTCATAGTGTCCTCTCTGCATGATTATGAATTAAGGTAAAAAGCATAGGGCAACTTAATTCTTCTTGTCCAAAGAGAGCAAGTTGAAGGCAGCATAATATTGTTTAACTGAGAAGTTCTCTTTTATCTGTTATAAGATGTGGGCGACTTCTAAAAGAACAACGTGAAGGAGACAGATGCCAACTGTGGGAGGAAGCTAGTAAACGACCTATAATACTTTCAGAATGAGGAGCTTGTAAGTTTGCATGTGTTCAGGTTGTCATGATTTTAGTGCAACAGAGAATTTGAAGTTTGTTTCTGAGTTTACCCACGTTGGAGAGCACAGTGTTTATAATCCTCACTGCCTTTCCCATGGACTTTGTATACAATGGTTTCATTATGAGTCAACATGAACAGCATTCACATGTGGGAACTGGACTCAGATGCTGAACCACTCTGTGAATTGGAGCAAGTCTTTTTTTTTTAACCTGTTTTTATCCATAAAATAGAGATAGCCATTCTTGAACTGTCTACCCTAAGTGAGATATTATATGGTAAACAGGCTTTGAAAATGGTTACATGCCTTACAAATGTAAGGGATTATAATTTCAGTGGGCATTGATGCCATAGTTATCCCTACTACTAATATATTGACAGTCTTCAAATATTTATCTCCAAATCCAGTCTCTCTCCTGAGCTCAGACCCATGTTTTCAACTGCTAGATATCCCATGGAGTGTAACTAGAGGCACATTCATTTTAATATGTCTTGAATGATCTTCATTATCTTTCTGAACTTACTCTTTCCTCCTGTATTATGGTCAATGACACCACTATGTGCCTTGTCACTTAAGACAGATACCCTGGAAGTATCCTTGATGTTTTTTTCATCATTCATATCCCATAAATGAATTAGACCTGTTTATCTGCCTCAGAACATGGCTTGATTCCATTTGCTTCTCTTCAATCTTATCTGTGTCCTAGGTTAGGACCCGTGTCAGTATGGAAGAAACAGTGATTCAGAATCTCTTACAATAGGACTTTTTTACCCCTCAAACATGTTTATAGGGAGAATCCCAACAACAAGGGTTAAGACTTTCTAACCAGCTGATGAATTCATGCCTCTTATGTAGTGGAGGAGTTAGAGAAATAAGTCAGTGAGGTCACAGATAATAAGTTAATTTTCACAGTACCACAGTGTACCTTACAATTGCAGTGAGTAAATTCCATTTTCTTCAACAAATATAACCTAGCAAGTATAAATTCCTGTAACAAACACATAGTGAGTAAAAAGACCTAACCACAAACATGTAAACCAAGCATGCAGTCACCTTGAGATAAGGGTTATAGTCCATAGGAGAGAACTACAAATCTTTGTGACTAGAAAGAAAAATATTAGGGGAAATCCATGTCTCCCTTTGAGCAAACTGACAACACTCTTGATTTTGTCGCAAGATACCCAGGTTGACTTTATGATAACATGATGCAGAGTACTATAGGTTTAACTTAAACAGATTAATTCTCTCTATTGTGTTTTTATGGTAAAGGATTTGAAAACATTTTCCAATGTTCTTCCATATTTTATAACAAAGCATAATATCTAGCCCAGGGCTTTGCAATCTCAAGAACTCTTGTGCCAACAACTTTCCTTCCTCTTGAGATTTCTTATAAAATATCATTGTTATATGTGTCCTTTGGTTTTGATTGCAATTTTAATCAACTCTGAATCAAAGTTTGGGTGGGTTCACAATTTTCTATTTCCACATATTCTTTTACTGGATTATTTAAATAGCCTTCTTACTGGTTTTCTCATCTTCAGCTTCACCTTCCTCCCATCCATCCTACATATTCATACCAATTAGCTTTCTAAAATGCAATATAATAAAGTCACTTTCATGTTCCAAACCTTTCAGTGACTCCTCATTACCTACAAAATACAAATGACACATACTAGCATGGCTTACCAGGGACTCTATGATCTGGTCTCTAAGCTATACTTGTCCAGTCTCCTCTCCTTTCCATCTGTCTTGGATAGCTCATATCTTTTATTTTATTTTATTTTATTTTTTTAAAGATTTTATTTATTTATTCATTTATCCCCCCCTTGCTGCTCATGCTCGCCGGGTCAGTCAACCACGCCGCGCGGGCGGGCCTGCCTTCACCAGGAGGCCCCGGGAACCGAACCCGGGGCCTCCCATATGGTAAACGGGAGCCCTACTGATTGAGCCACAGCCGCTTCCCAGCTCATATCTTTTAAACTACCTGCAGTTACCTGTATATAGTATGTGGGTTCATGTTTCTGCACCTTTTCCTGGAGTTCCCAATCTACCTTCCTCTGCCCTTCCCAGCCTGGTCTAAAAAAGTTGCAAAACAGTACAAAGAATTTCTTTATCCCCTTCACCCAGATTCCCTTGGCTTTTAAGTAATTCCATTTTATTATATCCTGCCAGGAATACTAATAAAGTTTATTCCAAGAATTTCCTATGAAAGTATCCAAAGTAACTCCACCTTCCAAACACTTCTGGTTAAATAAGTGTCTCAAGGAGACGAGAAAGTCTATTTTTCTGTATTTACTGAAATGGAAGAGCTCCTTCTTTTTCCTTGAGAAGGCAAGAAGACCAAAGGTAATCAGATATGAAATTGGCTGTCTCTGATTTTCTTGGTACTTCAAAAATTTAAGCTACACTGAATTCTGAGAAATACAGCTACTTATCAAAAGGAGTGAAGAAAATTGCAAAGCTATCTGCCATAGTCATCATTCCACCCTGTCTTGATTATATATAGAAAAAGGGGTAAATGTGGAATGGGTACTTCCAGAAAGAACCAGGCTTTAGTTGACCATTGGGGATATACTTTTCTCCATGGTAGACCTATTCAGTTCTTAACTTGTATTCAGTTACTCCTTCTTCACCCTCCCTACATTTCTCTAACTATACACCACACTGTCTTAAAGTCATTAACTTATTTATTCGTCTCCTCTAGACTGTGATCTCTTTGAGGAAAAGGGTCAAGTCAGTCATTTTTCTTTTTTGGCAGAACCTATCTCAGTGCTTGGCAAAAAGTAGGAATTTAATGATATTTTTTGATTTACTGAGTGAACTGATGATTGATTAAATTAATGAAGTGCAGCAGAAATAAACAAAGTGACCTTGAAGTCTGTAAAGCATCTTGTGGTGGTTTGAAGCTGTATGTACTCCAGAAAAACATCTTCTTAAACTTAATCCATTCTTGTTGAGGTGAACCCAGTATAAGTAGAACTTTTGATGAGGTTACTTCAGTTTAGGTATAGCCAACCTCAATCAGGAAGAGTCTTAATCTTTTACTGGAGTCCTTTATAAGTGGAATGAAATTCAGGCAGATAGAGAGAAAGGCACAGGAAGCAAGAAGCTGATCATCAGTGGAACCCAGAAGAGAATGGAGAGACCAGGAGATGCCATCATATGCCTTACCATGTGACAGAGGAGCCAAAAACCAAGGATTGCTGGCAGCCAGCCCCAGAATGCTAGTAATTGGGAAGAAAACATCACTTTGATGATGACTTGATTTGGATTTTCTCTTAACCTCAGAACCATGAGCTAATAAAGTCCCTTTGTTTACACCAACCCATTGCATGGTATGTGCTTAGCAGCCAAGAAAAACTAAATATGTCCTTAGAAGGGACACCATGGCATTTAAAAAAAGAAGGAACATTCTACTCTTGGTTGGCTATGTTCTATTTTTCTAAGTCTTCTTGGCTATATTGCTAATTATAAGACATTTTGAGCACTAGTAGGATGTTTTTTGAACTCTAAAATTATTTTATCAGCTGTAGTTTTAAGAGATCATCCGTATATCCCCCATAGTGTGTTGTTCTGGCACTGGCACCATCCCTATGAACTGTAAGGCTTAAGCTATAGGTGTATTTTATCCGTGGTTCCTGAAAGAGTCTTTCCAACTGAGAGACTGTATTATTAATTAGTCCCAAATTTTCAACCACAGCAAACAACAACAGTTCATTAAAACAACTAACATTAAATCAGAAAAAAGATAAACTTTTAAAGAGTATATTTACAAAGTAAACATGAGAAGCAATGTCTTTCCTTTTTAATCTTTCCATTAACGTGAGCATTGAGGCAGAGGCCCTTCTCATGGCAGAAGCCCTTTCATGGAGCTACTGTCTGAGCTTTTCTAAGTTGCTCAGCTGAATTTTGTCCACTTGTCTCTTCATCCCAACAGTTTAGGCCTCGTTTTCCCGGAGGAGTTTGTTAAAAATACAGGCTCTTGCTCATGGTGACAAAGAGATCATTGTCAATGGAAATTTCAGTGTCTCTGCACTTCAAGCTTCTGATTATTTTCTTTATCCTAAAAAGAAGAATAAAATATCTTAGGGTGGCTTGCCAAAGTAATTCTCGGTGCTTAGTATGACTAGCCAATAAAAAAAGGAATGCTTTATTAATTGAGCTTTTTGGTGTGTCACTTTTCTTTAGTTTCTTAACTTCCTCAGTAAGAGTGAAGTGTAACTCAGTTAGTGTTCAGTTCTTATCTATTTAACACTCTGATGCTATTGGCATCTGATTTTGGTTTTATTATAAGGTCTATAGCCTTTGGAGACAGAGAAGATCAAGAATCAAACTAAGGATAAGAGTACTTTATTCCATCAACTGCAAGATGTACTTTTTACATTTTAGTATCTCTGAAACCAGGTTATATCTTACAATTGATGGCTTTTTATAATCTATTAAGGTAATAGTTGTGACATGGTTGGCATTATGTGTACATCACAAACATTGAAAGTATCAGCATCAAAACTTGCTAAATTAATGTCAACAGCTTGGAAGAAAATCACAGAGACATGAAAGAAGTATGCTTTTAATTCCTAGAAACCAATTGTTGTTGAGAATATCAGCAATATTTCTAGAACTAAAGTCAGAAGGAGCCTTGCTCACTGTAATTGCAAAACCATGTTAAGAGACCCACAACAAAGGCTTTTCATGATATTTCAGGATATTTGTGACATTATGCATTATTGTAGGAAAATTTTCATCACCAGCACTTTCCAGAGGAAGCTATTTTGTGGAAGAATTTGGATATCAATCATTCTCAGTAGAAAACTGATGAAGTTTAGGGCTCTAAAATTATAGGATGTTTTACGAATATCTTAAACCAATTTATTTCGCTTGTATTTTCCTTTTTATATATGTATAATGGTGATTTGTGATAATTAATCTGTTTAATTAAGTCTAAAGAACTCTTCCAATAAACATACCATAAAATCTAAGTGATAAGAAAGTATTAGGTCATAGTTTAATTAGCATCGTTTTCTTAATGACACCTAAATAATGGAGCCTCTTACCATTAATGGTCTCTTAGAATCTATGAAATGAAGTAATGATAATGCTAACATTTACCATGTGCTTATTATTTACCAGACAGTCTTCCAAGCATGCCACATGAATGAACTCATATAATTATCACAAAACCATATGTGACAGATATGTTTGCTATTCCCATTATATAGCAAAAGAACTAAGTGACAGAGATGTGACTCTGACTATTGATCATTTTCTAGCTTTGTGATACAGGACACTACTTTCTCTGACACTCAGTTTCTCATGTGCAAAATGGACATCGTGAAATTAACCTCACTGGACTGATGTATGAGCTGATGCATTATATCATATCATATCATATCATATCGTATCATATATCAAATTACATCATATATCATAGCATATTATATATTATGTGCCATCTAGCACCCAAGATCTAAGTGAGACTTCAACTCTATAAGATATGAATTTCTTCCTTTCAAAAATAAAAGAAATGTAAATGTAGCATCTATTCTCCCCTTCCTCCATAAAAGGACTCCGATTTTTTTCAGGTATCTACCACCTCCACCAAGTGGCCAATGTACTTAAGGGGACACTAACATTCTCCTTGCTATTGATGGGTTCAGGAACCCAGGGCTAAGCCAATCAGATTTTGGCATTCTCTGCAACAAGGAAATGGCATAGGTATTTGGCCCAATGGGATATGAAGAAAAGTTTGTGGGTGCTTCTGGGAAAGGTGATAGAAAAATTTTCTTTTTTCTTCTGGGTATTTTGTGTGTAGATATGGGGCTTGGAATTGTGACAGCCACTTAGCTACCAGCCTGAGGATGAAGCTGGCACATCGTGTAGGAAGAATCAAGGAACCTACAGAGAAACAGAGGCACCTGGAGCTACTGGATTAAATCATTCTTGAAACCCACCTTAACTTCGGATTTCCAGTTATTGAGCCAATTAAATTCCTTATTATTTATACTGTTTGAGTCGAATTTTCTGTTACTTGCAGCTGAAAGCATCTTAACAGAATAAATAGCTCCAATAATTTTGCTTTTACTTTATTCCAGGCACTTTGAATGTATTATATGCCCTCCTGCATCATTATCTCTATTTTGAAGTGGAAGAAATGGAGGTCAAGGTCACATAACCAGTGGCACAGGTGAGATGTGAACCCAGAATTTCTTTTTCATTTTATTTCAAAATCAGTGATCTTAACCACCATCCTCCTTAAACATACATCTGATACAGTTTTACAAAAGTTCTTAAAAATGTGTTCGTGGTGGTCTGTTTTGTGTGAGAAATATTGGTTTTTGCTGAAACTGTTTTTACATAAATATTTAACCTGATTTCATCATATCTACTTTCACATCCTCCGCAAAAGTGACTTTTCCTACTGTAGAACCATCTGCATCTTATTGTTGGTCAAAGGAATTGCATCATGGGTGACAGACTCAAATTCCTCCTGGGTCCAAACAGGTAATAAATGAAATGACCAAAGTGTGGGGAAAAAAACCCAGACTCACAGGCATGGTAATGGACAGCGTTGAAAGCACAATGGGGAATAGCGGGGGCCCTGGTGAACTGGAGAGCGAGTGTCCCATCCATCTAAAGGACAGCAGTCATTGTTTGGCCCCAACCAAATACTTCTTCAAGGAAGGAGGGCCCAGCATTTTCAGATATGACCTTCCAGTTCATACTTGGAATACAAATTTTTGTATGAAATCTCTCATGAAAGATTGACACCTAATTCAAAAATATGTGTGTGGCTGGACCCGGTTTGCTGCCTGCCTGTTTGTGATGTCTGGATTAAATAGGCAATCCATAAATCCAGATTTACAATGATGGCTTGTTCCATTAACTGTTCCCTTTCCTTACCCTCTCTCTCTCCTCATCTAGGTACTATTTCACTAGAAATACAAGTGTTTGATTTGGACTGAAGTATTAGCCTAGCCCCAGTGAGCCATGAGGTCAAGGTCATTCAGTTGTCATTAGTTATCTCCTGAGTCCCTGATTAGAGTGAGTCAAGTTTTGAGAAGGCAGCTGTTCTTCAACAGACTTATAAACTGTAATTAGTTCCACTAAGATAGAAGCATATAGTTATGTTTAAAGCATCAATAGTCTCAGTCAATTATTAAAGTAGGCTAATAGCCACTGAGTGTCCAAGGACTAATGCCATGTATGTGGTAATCCGTATACTGCTTTAATTATAATTGGTTTAAGTCCTTAAAGCACAGGGCCCTGTCTAGATGAACTATATTGTGACTCTCTAATAATGAAAAGTAATGTATGTATACAGAGACAGAAAGAACCAAATGATTAAAGTAGAAAAAAGAAGCTGGATCACAGGAAATGCTCTTTCAAGAACTTTAAGGTTGAGAAAGATCTATTTCTTTTTGTCCCAGTTTAGTCATCTTGGCTGAGTCTTAGGTTTCAGGTGCAAGAATTTCAATCAGGGAAAGGGTTAGAGAGAACTGTCTGGAAGTTTCATCAAGAGGCAACAGACAGGGATATTTATTATAATGATGTGAAGTATAGGACTAGGCAGTTTAAAGACACCTGGATTCATGTAATGAGACCTACTAGAATGATATAGTGTCCAGAACTCTGCAATAATGGAGAGAATTGATGTTAAAAAAACAACAACATTGGTTTGGGAGAAGCTATGGTATAAGGTAAAGGCTAGGTCAGGAATAATAATAAGCCTGCTTTTTAAAAAGTCTGGAGTACCAGAAGAAAAGAAAAGCACTAGGAAGCTTGACTTGATGCCCAGACAGGTCTAGGAGCAAGGCCCATGTTATGGATTGAATCATGTGCCCCACAAAGACATGTTCAAGTCCTAACCCCCATTGTAAATAGAATGTGAACCCATTTGTTAATAGAATCTTTGAACATGTTATTAGTAAAGGGGAGGCCAAGCTGAATCAGGATGGGCCTTATCCAATATGACCAGAGTCCTTACAGGCAGAGGAAATTTGAATGGCCCTGTGATGGAGGTAGAGATTGAGTCATAGCTTGCCTGTTAGCCACCATTGGAACGCTACAGATTTCAGAGGAAATGTGACCCTGCTGACATCTTGATTTTGGACATCTAGTCTCCCAAACTGTGAGACAATAAATATCTGTTGTTTAAGCCAACCAGGTGGTGATGTTTGTTATAGCATCTCTGGAAAACTAAGACAGCTCAGGAAGTGGATCTGATCTTGCAATTGGGAGAAAAGTAGCCTGAGCAGTGGACAGGAAAGGGAAGCAGGGGCAGAAACCAGTCAGGTCATTACAAAGTCATTGGAACAAAGTACAAAATATAACCTGGACCATGACTGAAAGACACACATCACTGAAGGTAGAAATAGGTAACTCAAGAAGGATACCTCTTGTCCACTTTGTTTGTGCTTGCTGTGTCTGTCTGTCTTCATTGTTTCTTTAGAAGGCACTGGGAACCCAACCCAGGACCTCTGACATGGGAGGGAGGATCCTAATCGTTTGAGCCACCTATGTTCCCTGCTTTGTTGTGTCTCTCATTATGCTTTTCTTCTTGTGTCTCTTGTTGCATCATCTTGCTGCATCAGCTTGCCACACCTGCTCATTGTGCCAGCTCACTGTCTTCTTCAGGAGGCACTGGGAACCAAACTAGGGACTTCCCCTGTGGTATGTGAGAGCTCAATCACTTAAGCCACATCCGCTTCCCAGGACATGGCTCTTTTGAGAATATTCCTCATATTTGATGTAAAAAAAGAGGATTAAAGGACAAACAGACACTCCATTTCCTCAGCTAAAACTTTGGTGGAAGGATGAGTTTGTTAGAATTAGCTCTTAGCTGTCTGATAACGTTAGAGACCTCAAGATCACCCCTATCAAGTTCTTTCATATCTTCCTTGGGAATTAATAACTGTGGGTGCCCAGCAAGAGTTAGGAGGCTTAACCCTGTTGAGATAAGAGTGTTCTTTATGTCCCTACAGAGGCCCACAGGGCTCTCCTACAGAAAGGAGTGCTCTCATTTGGGCAGAGGCTTAGGGGAAGGAAATGGGAGGGCTATACTACTTAAAAATTTTTTACCACCGCACTCCTCTGCTTGAAATGTGTGGGCATACTTAATTTGACCACCGTGGTATATCAGTCACCTAATGCTGTCGTGACATTGTATAAAAAAATACTTCAAAACTTCGCTGGCTCCCAACAAGCACCTTATTTCTTGCTCAAGCATCTGTGAGTTGCCTGAGGATTAGGGGATCAAGATTGGACTCAACGAGGCTTAACACCAAGCTGTGGAGTTGGGTCCAGGCCTGCTCTATGTTTCTCTCATTTGTCTTGATCCAACAACTACCCAAAGCATGTCCTTCTCATGGAGAAAGGCAGAAACAAGAGAGCAAGTCAAACTATGCAAGCACCATTCAAGTTTCTATGTAATTCACATCTGTTAAAATCCCATTGGCTAAAGCAACTCAATGACCAACATTAAAATCAAGCTGCAGGAAGGTACACTCTGCTTACCATGAGGGCATGGAAAAATTGTGAGGAATTGGAACCAATCTAATAAAACCCAAGTTTCATAGGTTGGGAAGAAAATAAACAACCAAAATGAGTGCTAAGAACTGTAAGAGAAAACTATCTCAGATATAAACAAACTGTTCCCTCTAGCATTTTATCTTTCTTTTCTCCTGCCTGGGATGTATATAGAAGTTCCACGTGGGACCTCATGGACAGAGGCCTCCTTCTTTCCTCAGGGACAGCATTTAGAGGTAAACCTATGGAAGCCCTATTCCAACTTAGATAAGCTGGGGTACAATGGGATTTCATAGAAATGGAGTTCAGGCATGTTGTAGGAATGAGAAAACAGCATGCAATTGGACATTCAGCTTTGTATGAGAGCTAGTGAGATCCAGGAAATTGTGTTGTGGTCAAATAGGGACTTAACAATGGGAATTCATTATTAGGAGGAAGTGGGGACCATTTCATAGGAAGTAAAAAATCTGAAGCTCAGAGATGTGGTTAAATTATGAACCTGAAGATAGGTACGTGTTGAATTCTCTAGTGTGGGTGCCAGTGACCACAAAGATGTACTGGGAAAACACATGTTCTCTGACTTGGGAGACATTTTCCCCTCTCCTTCATTTTGGGTGTCTCATCATTTTTAATTCCTGGGATCATCTCTCCTTTTTCTGTTCTATTCATGCAGCTTTAGCTAAGCTTGCAGGTTGTTGTAGTGCCTTTCAAGCTAGTTTCATCTTTTTTTTCCTCATCCTCTTCTATATTTTCCCTGTATTATTCACAAATCTTGTTTGCTCTGCTCTATTTGATACTCTCTATTGACTTTCTGTTACTCCCAACTTTGGAATTTTGCTGACTCAGGAACATCTGACATTTTCTACTTTATTGTTTGCCACATTTAGCAATTAGCATTTAATGATACTTCCCTCTGGCTCAACGTCAACTGGCCACTCTTGAAATAGGGCAGGGGGCACATCCTCCTACATTTCTTGGGCAAATCTATCCCTCTTTTTCAACATTTTCCAGTTCTAAATTTAAAAAATGTTTTCTCTGTGTTTTAGTCTTACTTAAAATTTACTAAGTATGACTTCCACTTCTTATGTGATTATCTCATCTTAAGGAGAAGATGGGGAGACAGGAAAAGGAGGGAGGGAGGAAGGGAAAGAAAAAGAGGAAAGCAAGGGGGAGAAATGGGGGGAGAACGATTGTTGAACTGAGAGAGAAAAAAATTAATTAGCAGAGTGGGAAAGAAAGGGAGCAAGAAAAGATAAGTGAGGGAAGGAGGAGAGAGAGGGAGAGGGAGAGGGAAAAGAAGAGGGAAAGGGAGTGAAGGAACAGAGAGGGAGAAAGCTTGTGTGGGTAACTGGTTCCTCAAAGAGACGCTGTGAAAGCCCCCTGACTTGTTATTTGTGTAGCATTCTCTTGATCCTATATAAATGCAAGAGAAAGGGCTGGGAACATAGAAAACCTATCCTGTGACTTGGAAGAAGCCGAAAGTTTGTGAGCATTCCAAACCACATAGATACCCAGGGTTGTCTTTTCCCCTTTCTTCTGGGAGTTCAGTGTCCCTAGACACCTCTTTCAAATATTCCACCTTCACACGTTTTTGATTCAAACATCTGCTGAGAGCTGCCACTTTGTAAGCATTCCATCACTGTCTCTCAAGCGCTGACAGTAAAAAACACATGCACACCTCCTCTGGCTCCTGCTGCTGTAAACTTGAATTGCCAGGTACAGCTGCCAAGAGGTGAGATGCCTATAAACTCTGGTGTCCAAGGAAAATTTGTTTTTCTGTCTCCCTGTCTACCAAAGAGCCAATAAAAACCTTATACTGAAGTAAACAACAGAAAGCTTGCAATTCCTTTAGAAAAATCCAGTTCTCTCCCCAAGTAATCAGTGTGCACATAGACCCTATAAAAGAGTTCACAGATGCTGGTTGGTGTATCCTGTCAATGAGTCCAGATGTTGCAGGTAGAACTCATATTAAGCTAACTATTTTAGATATTGACATTGGTGCGTAGGTGGAACCTGACAACTGCACTCAGTGCTGGAGACAGTATGGAGGTGTATACATGAATGCCATTCCAGCAAATGAGTTAAAAGTGCTCTGGACAAGGGGAAACGTGGTCTTCTTGCAGGTGCAATCTTATCTTACTTGTGCTTGTTACATATTTCATCTTGTTGCTCTCTTCCTCCTTGAACTACTCTCTTCTTTGGTTTCTGGGATATCACTCTCTTCTGGTGAACTTCCTCTCTTTATATTCCTTAGTCTCTTTTAAGTTTCTGCTTGCTCCACGGTGTATTTATGTTAGGATTCCATTTTCTAGCCTCTTTGGGTTTTCACTTTATACTCTCCCTAAGTGAGCTCATTGCCGCCCATGATTTTGAGTATATCCAAACTATCCCCATATTTTGCCTAACCCCAAATTTTACAGCTCTCAATTCATATAACCAAGTGTAACTAGATTTTGTCTAGGTCCTTGGCTAAACTGCAGGGAATGTTGATTAGGCCAGTAATTTATTAAGGTAGGGAGGGAAGAGAAATGGGAGAAAATAATAGATAATAGGTCCCACATAGAGAGGAAGGGGCTGAAGAGTGATAAAGAGGACTGATTTACAGACTACAATTTCCCTTTATAAACCATAAATGCCCAGGTTTTACTTGGGTGTTAATCCATGAGGGGGAAAAATGGTGAGAGTTGGACGAGGAAAGCAGGAACGGGGTGAAGTTAAGAGGGAGGAAAAGGCCTTTGCACTTGTTTTTTAAACCATTAATTATTCTGCTCCTTTGCTAATGACATGGGAGGAGTCCCAGCTGTTTGCTGTTTTGATTGATTAACCCACCCATCGATCCCTGGGAGGGCCCAATGATAAGGTTCCTGGAGAATATTCAGAGCTTCTCCTGGCTTCCAGAGGAAATCTCATTCCCAATGGCAGAATCTCATGAGAGTCTTCCAGCAACCGTCTTGCGGGTATCGATGTCCATGTGGACTTCTTGCCAGGTTCCAGATCCATCTATTGGTTTCTTATCTAGCCTGCTTCACAAGTAACTCCTAGACATTTCTGTGTGGATTTCCCATAGGATCCTCAAACTCACCACATGCCCCATTGGACTCTCCATTTCCTACTTCCCCAAATCTTTCTGGAGGGGAGGATTGTTATCTCTATGAATGATTTTATCATTGACTAGTTTCCCAGACTTGAAATCGACTCTTTTTTTATATCCCAATACCTAATCAATCACAAGTCCTTCTGTTTCTTCTATTTAATACCTCAGAGATACCTTCCTTCTCTCCATTCCTACTACTGTTCCTGTAGGTGGTCATTATCTCTCACCTGGATTATGGCAAGGCTCACCTAGTGCTTCTGGGTTCATTTGCTAACCCTCTGCAATCTGTATTCCACACTCTAGCCAGAATGAACTTTTTAAAACACCAATCTGATCACATCTCTTTACTGCTTCCAACCTCTCAAGGGCTCCTCATTGATCCTCTAGCATGACATTTAAAAATCCTCTTTACCTGAGGTTTGTTCACTTATTCAGGCACATCTTTCACCTCTGCCCTTCTTACATACTGTGGTCTGGCCATGCTCATCAACTTGGACTTCCCTGTTCATGCTGGCTGTCTTTTGCATCTGGGATTTTGCACTTGTTCTTTCTGCACTGGACAATCTTGAAAACTCCTAATCACTTTTTAAAGTGGGATTGGTGTCAGCTCCTCAGTTTTTGTAAAGCACCCATACTTCTATGCCCCTATCACATTGTATTGTAATTTTTATGTAAATATCTCTTCCCCCTTTAGACTGAGAACACGTTTTGGGTAAAACCAATGCCTTATTTGTTGTGTTACAACACGGAGCTCAGTGCCTGAAATGTAGAGTAGATGCTCAGAAAATATTTTTAGAAGAAATGCATTAGGAATCACTTCTTTTCAAATCTTTTCTTCATTCCTAGAACACAGAAACAGCTTGGGCTCACAAATAATCTGAAAACATCTTTTATTTTCTGTTTTTTTTTTTGTTGTTGTTGTTGTTTGTTTGTTTGTTTATTTGTTTTGTAGTTAGCTTGGCAGGACACTTCATCTCAGCAGGAAACTGACCACTGCTCCTGAGGTAAAGCCATAGCAGTCCTTCCAAAATCTCTAGCCAGGTCTTCCTGGTAACTTCTCTAGCTTCAGTGCATCCAAGAAACGGAAAACCTGGGCTCTCTTACTATGCTCCTTGGTCCCTTCTGCAATTTATCTTGAAAGAAGCACTGACAAAGCCAGTTTCATGGTAAGGATGCATATAAATGTGGACACGTCAAAGGTGGGGAAGTGTTTTCCTGTATCCAATCTCCCTTTTACTTTTCAGAACCCTTTATTCCATTTTGCTAAATAGCCTTGTGGTTCCTAAGGAGAGAGCTTTATTTGCAGCCAGCTTTCCATTTCTGCTCTGCCTCCTTAGCTGGACTTGGCATTGTCACAACAAGCATACAGTAAACTCAATAAATATTTGTTAAATTGAATTATCATGGTGGTAAAAGGGAAACGAACCCTGTAGAGTCCTACAAAGCCACATTGATCAGGAGCTATATTTGTGTTTAATCCATTTAGAACCCTTGGGGCTGAAAAATGATGGATGAAAATTGGCCACAGAAATTCCCAGTTATGTATTACCCACATTCCCTTTCTTCTCTTTACTTCCAGCAAGTAGAAAAGTCTCATAAGGTAATGAAAAGAAGGGATTTCTATAATACATGTGAGAATAATTCAATGGACCTAAACTTTGGTGATAAATTCAGGATTGGTTCAATTGTTAATAAATTGTGCACATTAGAGAGTATCAGAGGGCATGCAAGAGGGGTCCTCACTGTGATTCTCAGGGATAGGCAATGCGTTCAAAGAAACATAAAAGATCAAGCATCCCATCCTATCTTTTCTTCCTTATTTACTTCCCTGTAATACCCAAGCACTATTGCTGAAAAAAGATGACATAGAAGGAATGGGAAAGATAGGACAACCTGCGGTTTTCCTTTCAGTCTTTCCTTACTCATCCTTACTCATCTAAGCTGAAGGTAGAGAGTATTGGTTGAAGGTACATTTATCAAGCTGTGAAATAAAAACAGTTGCATTAGTTTTGTGCAGTATTTCCACCATTTTGGTAAGAATGAAATACAAATGCTTGTGTGAAACTACAAAATACAAATTGTGTAATTTCAATTATTCTACATTTGAGTTAAATGCTCATATATTTGCATTTAGAACTGGTATTCTGTGTTATAAAGATGAGTGGTAAAAAAAAAAAATGAGTGGTAAATTTCATGCTAGTAATTTAAATTTCTAATTTCTCTTTACTTAGAGCTACATTAAATAACAAATAAAAAAATCACCATGACTAGACTGTGTGATAGTTTGCAGAAGAAAGGGAAAACCTTTATATTCTTAATATTTTTACTAATGGTGGCACTTTTTTCCTGATTTTTATTAAGGGACCCCACATTTTCATTTTGAACTGTGCCTTGTAAATTATGTAGGTAACCCTGACTACTAAGCTGATTATATGAACATTCAGACACTCAACAAATATTTACTAAGTGCCCACTGTTGTCTAGATTCAAGGAGATATGTTAGCTACAAGAGAGCTAAGACTATAAAGTAGAAAGTAAGAAACTGAGCAGACAAGTTACCTTGCATTGGAACTCTGGGCCACATTGGAGTGGCTGTTGGTCATGTGCCTTTGGGAGACACTGAAGGCAGGTGCCCAGGGATGCTTCCTGCAGGAAGCTCCATTTTGGGCTGGTGGGATCTGTGCCGACCCTCCTTGCTTGGGACTGGAGTGAGAGACCACTTGAATAACTAGTGTCATTCACAAGCTGCATGGCTTTATTCTAGGCTTTATTCTGCTCCTATTGTCCCTTGGGTTTCCTTGGAAGGTGTGTTAGATGCTTCCTTCCTTAACCAAAGGAATCAAAGTGTGGACTATTAGCTCATCCTAGTCCTCCCTATCTTACCATTCCCAGGGGCTGACCTGCTTCCTTGAGTTAGGTGAGAAACTCTCATGGCCCAGTTGTCCTTCTTGGAATGAAAGGAGCTGATGACAGTCATGTCTATGACTCCTTTTAGATTGTGATTTGACAGCTACTGGGCTCACAACTGCAGCAACTTATTTAAAAAGTAAACCCAAGGAGTTGAGATGGGTTTTGAAATTTCATCCAAGTACGTAGAATGTATCCCTATTCTTACCAAGTCGGATCTTGCCACGGTTCTTTTTAGAGTATTTCTTTCCCATTGCTCCTCATTGTTCCGGTATACCCCAAAGTTGTTGCACTGGATTCAGGGACTTGTTTCATATTGGCTTGTATACTTTTGAGGTTTGATTGTTGCTAATGGGGACCTATCCCTTACTGGAGCGACTGATCTGTCTTATTAAAATAAACTTTTAGTAACACTAGGAACTAAAATTTTCTTGAGGACAGGATTAATTTATTAGAAAAATGTAATTTTTTTGTTTTCTTAAAATGGTACTTGATTAACATAAGCAAACTTGGTATTCATTCTGCTTTCCTGTTCTCCCCAAATGGGTCAATCGAAAAGTGAACTTATAAAACAAAACAAAAAAAAGCCTGTGCAGGGAAGCAGATGTGGCTCAAACAATTGGGCTCCTGTCTACCACATGAGAGATCCTGGATTTGTTTCCCAGGGCTTCCTGGTGAAGGCAAGCTGGCCCCCACGGAGAGCTGGCCCCCGCAGAGAACGGGCGCAACAAAAAGAGACAAAAGGGAGAGACGATGAGAGACACAAAAAACTAGGGAGCGGAGGTGGCAGGCGATTGGGTGTATCTCTCCCACATCGGAGGTCCGAGGATCAGTTTCCGGTGCCTCCTGAAGAGAAGACGAGAAGAGAAGACAAGTAGACACAGTGAGCACACAGCGAATGGACACAGGGAGCAGACAGTGAGTGCAAAAAACAACAATGGGAGAATAAATAAATTAAAAAACAAAACAAAACCTGTGCAAGTGATGTCCGTTGGGATAGTGATTCCACCTTTCAGAGATGGTCAAAACCTCTCAATAAGGCTTTGAAAAAAAAATCCATTGCCTCATTCATTCATTTAGTCACTTGTTTAGTATTTATTGAGGTTCCTTTACATGTCAGGCAGTGAGTTGGGTATTGTATGTGAATGATATGATATCGATAGTTTTAGCTTTCATGGAGCTCAGCTCACAGGCTAGTGGGAGGCGCGTAAGCTATCAACTGATCATAAACATATGTAATTATAAACTAAGCTAAATTCTAAAAGGGAGAAGTATAGGAAACTGTAGTATCATAGAACTGTAAGTGAGATCTCGCTGGAGGAAGAGAGTTCAGGGACATTTTTTTCCCTGAGGGTATGATGCTCTGAAATACTGAACTGTTGTGGAGGAAGCAACAGCTTCTACCTCTTCTTTTGCACTTTCTTGGGCTCACCCATCCATCATCTCTTTCTCTCACACCAGCTCTTCTGGTCAGACATGTGGCCATGGATTCTGGAAAGAAGAAAGAACAGTCTTGATGTTATGGTCTGTCTTCTGCACTTTGTGTTTGAACTCTGCCCATTTCCAGGGCATAGTTGGGAAGGAGAACTTACCTTTTCTGCAGAAGTGCTTGGCTTGGTGAATATATTAGGTGACTGCTGCCACTTCTTATCCAAATGATTGGAGTTGCAATGAGAAATGAAGCCTACTTGCTCTTTCACATCCCATATTTCTGCCTTGCTTTCATAGGTGAGACACAATTTGTTCCATCTGCACTTGGGGCATTTGGCTGCTTCTAATGCCTGGGGTCTGCCACTGACTTATGATTGACCTTCCTTCAGGTCAAGGAATTCCTTTTCCACAACTCAGACTCAGAAACAGTTCCAGCCTCTTGGAAGCCTATGCATAATTTATAAATAGTGTAAATGGCTTAGAATAGTGTTTGGCATATAGTATAAATAAATAATAAATAAATACTAACTCTAAATAAGCATTAAATGCCTTCATTCTTAGTATCACATTTGTAAGGGAAAGAATATTGCTCTCAGGCTGCAGTGAAAGTGAGGACGAAAGGCAGAAATGTAATGAAGAGTGAAGGAATGGCTTATTGTAATGTGAGCACATAAAGGTTTTTCTTAACAATATTTTAACTTCTCATCCCACTTGTCCTTGAAGCAAAGCATAGTCTTGACCTGCACCTCTCTCCCCAGGCAAATAGTCCATGGGGTCCTGGGTTATCTGGACCTCTTTGCTTTACTAGTGCCACTAGGAGCTGGGGATGTCACTGTCTTCAAGGAGCTCGCATTCTAGTGGGGAGGCAGAGAAGTAAAGAAAACAAGTGAACAAAGTAGACCATGTTCTTCCCTTCATGGAGATTGCAGTCTGGAAGAGAAAAAGAGGTGTTAACTAAATGAACACATAATACAAAATTATCTTAGTTCTATGAAGCTAAATGAGATAGTGCAAGAGAAGGAAAACCAGGGAAACCTAATTTTAAATCGGGGCATCTGATCAATGAAGCCTTCTCTGAGGGTGGAATTTAAATAAGATCTAAAGGGTAGCTTCATTTTTCTATGAATACATGCCTTGTGGGATGAGGTTTTCTCCTTGCATTTCAATCGTTTTGTCAAGCATAAGTCCATGAACACACATTCTGATCAACCACAGGTTGACTGACATACTTACATTTGTTCTTCACTGGTATAAGAATGGCAATGTTAAAAACTCTCTACCCAGAAGCCCATGTTGGGAGGTTCTGAGAGGATATAAACTCATCTGTCCTACTTTAATCTTTGTCTTCTTATGGAACCAGATTCTCATAAAAGAGCAATCTTCCTCCTCTCCCCAAATTCATGTCATGGATAAGCTGCTACTGAATATACTACATGGATATTGAAGGCTCAGTAATGCTCTTGTGAGGAAGGATGGATGGTATATTGGAACCCAAGGAAAAAAGATGCACATAATTGTATTTGAAGTAAAATTTTGGTTTCATATCAGAGATGTCTGGGTTTTCTGTTGGTAGGGGCACCTAAATTTTTATGGGGTTCCATATAAATCTCCTTCTATTGACAAAGGCCTTGTGGCCACATCTCAATATTTTCATTTCCTGGACATAATATACCCTCAATTAATGTTAGTTTGCCTCTTCTTTCCCTCTGTCTTTTAGTTCCCCTTTGTAGTCAGTTTTGCACCTTTCTTTTTCCCAGCTACAACCTATTACTTGTAGGCCTAGAGACTGGAAAGGGGCCTATGGAATCATTCAGTTGAGGATTTATAAATTGTATTTTGTGAGTCCCCAGGGATCCATGGAGGGCTGTCAAGAGGATGAGCAGATGTATGGGCTGAGCAGTTCCCTACTCCCATTTCCAGTAGGGTCTTTTTAATCCATTGAATCAACTGGCGTTACATATAAATATGTACTTAAAAATTTTTTTTCAGTGCTAAAAAAAGTTTGAAATCTACTAATAGTTCCTAGTCCTTGTTTTATAGAAGATAAAATTGAGCACCAGAGAGGGGAAATGGCTAGCTCAAGAAGACATGGAATGTAGAATCATAACCCAAAGCCCAGTCTTCCAACTCATAGTCCAAGGCACTTGGAGTTGGTCTTTTCCGACCTGCACCTCATCTCAGGAAAAGCATATCTAGTGAATTTTTGCCCTGAGAAACATCATAGTTAAGAATTTTTGATTCTGTTCATTTAGGATTAGATGCTTACAGTTGATTGGATTGCCCAAGATACTGCTGAACCCAGAAATAATGGAGAGATGCTTCCAGATATAAAGTGGCAAGAAGTTTGGGCAGAATCTAAGCTGAGATTCAACTTGAAAAAGGGCAATGCCACCTAGGGAGAGGATGTCTGATACAGACACTGTGTGGGCAAGAAAAATTCTGGAAGGTCTGCTGCAAGAATGGCATGAAAGTAGTGGGCAGGAAAGCAGACTGATTTTCTAATGAGATCCAGTAACAGAAAATTAACAGTCTTTTTGGAATGGGGCACATGCACCTTCCCGCACACATAAAACCCCAAGTCACAGCATGTGGGGGAGATTGTCCCTCTGTTTCTTAGAAGAGGCTATTCCATTTTGCTAGCTCAGTAGCAGAAAAATAGAGATAAACTGGAGGAAGTTCTGAGCAGAGCAATGAATGAGATGGATGATTGGCTTCTGGGGAAAAAGGTGAAAATGTATAATGTGTTTCAGAGACTGTCATAATAGTTTCCTATTACAATGTTAGAAACCAGAGACACCAAGTGGGGAGTGAAATTACTTGGATGCACAAAGATTTAGTGGGAAATGATGGCATATGTTTAAGAATATCATAAAATGGGTTAAACTTTGGGAGGAAGTTCTAGCAGAGAGAATCAATTTATCAGTAAATTGAGTTACCATGCTACAAGTAGGAGCAGCTGAATATAAAGTATAAGATGCCTATCTTCCCTCATAAACTTTCAGCTATGGGATGCCTCCAGCCAAACATATCCTTTTTTTTCCTTGAATAGTCCTCTCCTGAAGGCCTGTACACCTGCTGTTTCTTCTGTCTAGATTAGTTATTGCCCACCTCTCCCAGCTCCACATACCATAAGATCTTTGCCTGGCTGGCTCCTTTTTATATTCAAGTCTTATGTCTCAGCTAAAATGTCTCCTTAACATTTATCCTTGTTTTAAATATGAAGCTTAGAGTGGTTAAGTAACTTGAAAAATAGATAATATCTCACTCAAGAACCCATGCTCTCTTGTCTCAATACTGTTTCTCTCAATAAAGGTTAGAAGTTTCAATTAAGGAAAAAATAATTTAGTTAATATTGCAGGAGACAGAGATGTAAAGCTTCCCCTCTTAAGTCTAGGAAAGATCAGCCAAAAAGAAAAGGGGCACCTGGTAACCACAAGTCACCATGTGGGGCATTTTGAAGGGAATTTTATGACAAAAATGGACAGAGCCTGGTAAAAGAGCCACCATATTATAGAATGACAAATGGATGAACTTTCTCTGTTTTACCACAATAATTACTAATTATTTTGGGAATTTAGGAAAATGAGCCTATATTAACCAACTAAATCTCTTAAAATAATAAAGTCTGAGTACTAATCCATTAAATAAGATTTAGTACTTATGAAGCATTTGTTTTGGGGCTATATATGAGCTATGTGCTTTAACTACATTATCTTATTTAATCTTCACTACAACCCTATGGGGTATGTACTGCTACTATATGTCCATTTACATATGCCCATTTGAGAGGTTGAGTGACTTCCCAAAGGTCACATTGCTAAGGAATAATGAGATCAAGATGTGAACCAGGTGTGGCAATCTCTGAAGGTGCCACATCCTTGAGCAATATACTCTACTACCTATCAATGCATATTTACAGCCATTTTGTATAAAATTATAGCAATTACTTATTTTTTGCATGTTCTAGCTCAATGTACTAAAAATTTTATATATCTCAATGAATCCTTTATACATGTATATAATTTAATATTTACAAAATTTTAAGGGTAGGTATTATCGTTGCCATTTAACAGATGAGGAATTTAAGGGTGTAGTGGTGCTGAGTGGCTTGAGACTCACAGTGGCGAAGACACATATGAATCACGTTCTTTCAATTGTCTCATATGCCCTCCATAAACATCTTTTTAGCATGTGAGGGGTTCCAGATCTTATCTCCAAGCACAGTCTCACCTTCTTTCTCAACTCCTCTCTAAGGCTCCAAGCTCCCAGCAAAGGCCTGTCTTCTGACTCCAAGGTCCCGAGTTTCCCCTCCCTGTACAAAGGACCTGCGTGAATGCTTTTGGAGCAGACAATAGGTATCGACCTCTACTGGAAACAAGAAACTATTTTGGCTACTGGGGCACTTGGGGGCTTCTACAGTAGCTAGACGTTTCCTGAAATAGTGTTGCCTCTGCTCTTATAATTGGTTAAGTCCATTTCTTCTGCTTTAGCTATAAGTTCGATCTCTAACACCTAAAATAACCTTCTGCCTTTTCATAGTAGATACTAACTATAAATATTTGTTCAATGAATGATTGAAGAAACCTGTTTTGGATTGGGTCTCTTTCCATTTTCTCCACCTAGAATAATTTAAATAATCTCATGAAATTAGTTACCCATAGGTGCCATTCTCCAGTCTTCTAATGCATGAATATAATTTTCCTCTGAATCTTTCTTAATGTTCTTAATAAATTATGTTCTTTAGTGTTATTTTTCAGAACTAGACACATCATTCTTTTAGAAGCAGGAACAAGTGCAAACCTAACACCCAATGTATAGCAGAACTTAGAAGAATGGATAAAGCAAAGAGCAAATGGATAGGAAGGTGCCTGAATGTTAGGAATTGCCACACAGGTTTTCACCTTAGATCCTGAATTAAGCTGTCTTTATAATTAAAAAAATATATTTGCCCTTCCATCCCCTTCCCTCAAACCCACATACTCACAGAATAGAAAGACAAGTGTTTTCTTACTTTTGTGGAGACCTCCAAGTTAAGACCAAGGCATCTTTCTAGAGCCTTGTATCATAATTGTATCTTGTAGACCAAAATACGCTTTATGCAAAAGGAGGTCAATGGCAAAATAAGTTTGGGCTTGTCACACATGATATGTACCTCTTAGAGCATCCCAGTATATATGAGCATATATAAATTTCAGAGAAAATTCCCATAGCAAAGTCTCATAGCAAAGAGTACTTTTAATTCATATTTGCTCAGATGTATTCACATAATGCCATTGAACACTCTTTGGAAAAATACCATTTCAGAGGAGTAGATTTTGAAAATAATGATTTCCTGTATTTGGATATATGTAATCTAAGAATATAGAATTGTTACACAATGTCCTATCCAGGTATAATGTCACTGTTGAATTATGGGAAGGCAGGCTGGACCCTGCTTGATTTTTCAGAAATTATACTAATGTTCCATAAAAAATTTTCTACTTTTTATTGGAAATGAGATTCCAATAGATTCATGTAAACATTGTCAGAATTTACTTGAATTCTCAGGTTTTTGCCTCTTTTTGATACAAGGTTTTCATTAAGTTTACTATGCAGAAGTAAAAGCAGTTTTCTGCTTCCGTTTATTTGTCTTAAATACACCTGTCTCATGCTCTAAAGGGCATCCTTTGAATTAGTGGAATGAGTTGCCTAACTAATTTACCATTCCATAGATTTTATTACATGATTTCTTTATTTCATCCTTCTGGCTTAAAAAATGTTGTTAATCAGTTTTTATCATTTTCCCCTTCATTACACTGTTTAATTTGGGTACTTTTCTCTATTTCTTCTCCATTTACTGCTTACCTCTTTTTTCATGTTAAAATGTGACTTTAATTGTAAAAGTGTTCTGTATTGAAATTTTTCATCTATTGCTTATCTCTCTTAAAAGGCAGAGAACAGAACTATACATGCCAATACAGGTGTATGTATAGCCTCAGTAAGGATATAAGAATAGAATAGTGTTCTCTTTTCATTTTCAATACACATCATCATTTTTTGAATTTTTTTTTTTTGTTGTTGTAGTGCTTTCTTGTGTTGGTATTGGCTTTACTTATTTCACATTCTCCATTTATTCACTGCACAAACATTTATAGAATGCTTATTTTGTTCACCAGACTCTAGGAGAGTAGAAAATAGTATTTATAAATCAACACTTTCTGTGATAATGGAAATGTTCTATAACCTATTATTATAGTTGCCACTGTGGCTACTGAACATATGAAGTAGGTTGATGAGTATGACTGAGGAACTGAATTTTATTTTTATTTAAATTAAATAAAAATATTTAGATATAAATATTTATATCCAGAATTTAGATATAAATTTAAGTACCCAAATGTGGCTAGTGTTTTGGACAGTATCATTCTAATAATTTAGATCTGGTTAAGTTGTATTCTTTTTTTTTTTTTTTTTTTTTTTTTCCCATTTGAAAAATCTTTTTATTGGTATAAATATACATATGAATAAAATCCCTTCAGCCTGTAATGTAAGTGAATATTTGTGAAATGTCTTAAAAAGAGTAGTATTTTGATTTTTTACAGATGTCAAAGTATTCTCTCAAAATCACATTAAAAGCTAATATGCAGATGGAAATTAAAGGCCTTCAAAAACCATTAATATTCATAAAATCTCATTCCAATCAACTATGTACATGACTCTGGGCACATGGTAGAACCAGCTGGGGGCCTCTTCCACTCTGTTCTCAGCTGTGTTTGTTGATGAGATACACCGACCAAGCTTTAAATGTACAATTCCATGTCAGGAAGGAAGAAGTTCCCCATGGGAGAATGTAAAAACCATACCCAAGATCTAATATATATAATTTATACAAATTATTTATTAGTGTGCTCTGTTAATATAATTACAATGTGCAATTGCATACATCAAGACTAAATTGCTCTATCAGGTCGAATGCAGATTGGATACAGATAGATTCAGCAGTTGTATTCTTATTACTGTTTCAGAGAATGGTAGAAGGGATGATTTGGTCAACCTCCTATTAGAGATGAGGAATCAGAGGTCAAATGAGTTACTGAAGGTTAGAGCTTGTTAGCATCATTGTGGGGCTCAGAACTTAGATTAGCTGATTTCAACCAGCTGCTTATTCCTCTACCCTATACCGTTTCTCCAACTAATTAGACCATTTGATTTTTCACTTGGGATCTCCAGCCCATTTTGACTATAATTAACTAATGCCTCTAAAATGGAACCCAATCATGCATATGGTTTCAGAATGATTATCTCATGTCTGCACTGTGGTGGAATGATCTGGCTTTTTTGATCTCAAGAAGTTAGTTGGCTTGTGGCACACCTATCACCTCTACAATGATGCCAGTGGGATGTTCTCTCCAGTCATGCATGACCCCACATGTTTTGTTGGAGAAAGAAAACCATTTTATTTGCATAACACTTAGTCATCAGCATTTTCCTTGGAGGAAAATGCCACCTGGCCCCCATGATGCAACCTTTGCCATAACCTTCCTTGATAAGTCTCTAGGTCACTATGATGATTAGGTTCATGTGTCAACTTGGCCAGATGACAGTGTCCAGTTTTTGGTTAAGCAAGCTCTGTCCTGATTGTTACTGGGAGGGCATTTCCGGGGCTTAAATCATCAGTAATTTGATTGCCTTTATGGATGATTACTTTATACTCAACTGAGGAGATCGCTTTCAACAATGAGATACAGCTTATCCAAACAGTGGAAGGCCTTAGAGGGAGACGTGATGATTTTAGCAGTCAGAAGAGAGAATCTCCATCTCTACTTCAATCAGCCAGCTTCTCCTTTGTAATTCATCAAGGACCTTCGTCAGAGTTTCCAGCTTGCAGCCTGCCCTATGGAATTTGGACTTGTATATCCCCACAGTCATGTGAGACAATTTCTATAAAAATCTCGTAATATTTACAGATATCTCCTGTCAGTTCTGTTTCCCTAGAGAACACTGACTAATACAGTGACAGAAGCAGAATGAGCAGAGCATCCTAAGGTTTTCTCACAGGGCCACTGATCTACGTTTCTGCACGAAGAACCTTTATTTGTTCATTTCCACTGTGAAAAATAAACATATTTTTATTGACAGCACAACTTTATAGGACATTGTCCTTGTTAAAATGAGCTTGACACCACTACACACTACACTACACCAACAAACAGATGTCATATTGATTCTGCATTTAACTCAATATTGAAGTATAAAATACAGACCATGAAGTAGTCAGAGTAGTTTGCCATTGTTCTTTTTAGATATAGTAACATTTAAAAATATTGGCAATCAGTTACTTCATGAAATGGACCAATGTCTTGCAAAGCACATTGGATTTGGGGAGCAGATGGAAAGTGTCTCTGAGATGAGAAAGATTGAAAAATGTAATTTTAAACATGCTTTGCCAATAACAGATTTTCTGTCACATTGGATCAATTATTGAAGATGAAATTCTTATACTAGTTAGAAATGAGGCTTACTATGTAAGGGAAGGAGACAGTACAATCTCTTGGTGCAGTGTTATTATTTGGGGCTAGACGTCCAATCCACTATTTGTGGTCGACACAATGATCCAAGTTCCAACATTCCTAGGTAAGAGGTGAATCATCCAGTCATTGCTATCAGTGGCCCAGATTTAGATTGGACATCTGCACTGTAAGTCCAGCTCTCACAAATCTGCCCAACTAAAATACAGCAATAACTAACACTGAAAATCCATGGGGTAAAGGTGAATCACTGAAAATTAACTGTTATTAAAAGAAAGTGATTTGGGGTTGGGATAATTATTTTTGCTCTGTGAAGTCTCACGAGTTAGAGTAAATGCAGCAAAAACAAGTTAACACAAATGATCTCTTTCTTCACTCCCATCACCTTCATTATTTTGTTATAAACCAGCTTGTTCTGAGGTACATAATCAGTGATTTTAAGACCCTTAGCTTCAGTTTTTTAGGGAAAAAACTTTTAGAGTAGTTTATTGTTTAATATTTATTAGTATCATTTTATAGTTGTATAATGTTTTATTTTGATGAGCAAAATTGTGTTTTTCCTTAGCCAGCCTTGGGGCACTAATGGAGCAATTAAGACATTTAAAATAATCATCAGCAGTATGAATAAAATATCAGCTATGTCCTAAAACTTTTTCATGTTTAAAACTTTTATTAAAGTTAATGGGAATTGTGCCTGCACAAGGAGGGAAATCTATAAAAGAAGCCAATATTTAAGTGGGTATAAAGTCAAATGCCCCCAGATGACAAGAATAAGCAGAATGGTGTTTAGAGTGATATGTAAGGTCGAATATATTATATTCAGAGTTTTCCACTTTTATATGTATAGACACTCTTTCTAGAGATAGCTTCAAAGAGTGAATTTCCTGTGCTAGGAAATTAGCAAGGAAGTAGAGAGCACTCAGAGGCGATGACCTCAGAGGCCAACTTAACTGATGAATGGGAAGTGATCCCTCCCTTCTCATTGTCTCATTAAATCCTCACAATTATCCTAAAAAAATTCTAGAAAACTACTCTCTTAGTTTTCCAGGGATGTTATGACAAATAAATACCACACACTTCTTAGCTTAACAACAGGAATTTATTGTCTCACAGTTTCAGAGGCCAAAAGTCCAACATCAAGGTGTTAGCAGGTTGCTTTCTCCAAAGTCTGTAGTGTTCAGGCAATTCTCCATCTTGTGGTGATCTCTCTCTCTCTCTTTGTATCTCCTCTTCTGATTTCTTCCTGTGGCTTTTCTTGCCTGCCTACATTTGAATGTCTTTTGCCTTATAAAGACTCCAGTCATACAGAATAAGGTCCACCTTGATTCAGTTTGCCACATCTGCACAGGATCTTTGAAGCCCTGTTTACAAATGAATCTACACCTTAATTGAGGATAACATCTTTGAAGGGCCTATTTACAAATGGGCTCACTCCCACAGGAATGTAGATTAAGACTTGAACATGTCTTCTGTGGGAGATATGAGTCAATCCTCAACAACCACTGTTACCCCTATAAGTCAAGGTGAAGACTAGGTATGCAGCCTGCCTCATGAACGCAGTTTGATGGAAGAGCCCCAAGCTCTGGGCTCTATTCCTGGTGGCTGCACTCTACAAGAAGGCAAACCAATTCTCAGGATGTAGAGTAGCATTCCGAAAAGTGGAATATCATGGCATCTAATATGTCCTTACCTACTCCTCTAAACAAATCATTATGAGCACTTACTGGGTACAATTCTGTCCTAGGAGCTGTTGGCTATTTGAAGATTTAACAAATTTACATTCCTGGTTTCAATATTGCCATTTTGTTGGAAAGTTTGCTTTCCTTTGTGTCGGTTTCACTCCCAGGCAAGCCCCCTTCATGAAATGGTACCCCATAACTTTGTCCTTTGTTCTCCTCAGTTAGAAACGCAACAGAAAGATAGCGTGTCTTGACTCATGGTTCCAGTAAAGATCCTGGGATTGCAACTCACTGTATTGATCTGCACATGTGCCCATACCTGGACCAACCAGTGTCCAGAGGGATTGAACACACTGATTAGCTAGGTCTGTATCCTGCACTTAACCTTTGAGGCAAGGTGTATGGGGTCAGCCCTATGTAAATTTCCTTGGAATGAGAAGAAATGATTCTCCAAAGAAAATTAAGGTGTTGTTAACAGAAAATGGAGGGAGTAATGATGGGCATGCCAATGCAACTGCTGTCCTTAACTTTGTTGAAGATCCTTTTACATACAATAAAAATGCACCCATTTAAAGTGTATAGTTTGATTAGCTTTGACAAACATACCCACCTGAGTAACCACCACCACAATCAAGATATACAACATTACAACATCCTGAAAAAGTTTCCTCACATCCCCTTGCAATTGATCCTTCCCACCCCCTACCCCAAGCAAGCACAGATCTGATTTCTCTTAGGATAGATTCATTTTGTCTGTTAAAGAACTTCATATAAATGGAATCATGAATTATATGTGCTTTTGTGTCTGGCTTCTTTTGCTTGGAATGTTTTTAGAGTCATCTATCATGTTGCATATATCAATAGTTCTTTTTCATTGCCGAGTAGTATTCCATTATAAAAATACATCACAATTTGTTATCCATCCACTTGTTGATAGACATTTGATTTGCTTCAAGTCTTTTTTTCTTTCTTTTTATATAGCACATATTCATAAAAAATTTGAAAAATAGAAGTAGAGGAAATAATCTCTGGTCTTATTAACCGCACACAATTACTCTTAACATTAGAATATTTTGTTTTTTCCCTTTGTGCACAGATGTTTTGGGGACTCATGTGATTATAATCATATTGTACATATGATTTTGTAACTGGCTTTTTGGCTAATATTATATCATAAATATTTTCCACATTATTTCTTTTGTAACCACTATCCAAATTTTATACTCTCTCAAGAGCCCTGAGAATATTTTGGTTGAATAGTTGTTCGCTTGTGTTTAATGAATTGTCCCTTATCTGACAATGCTGAAACAACATCCATATTTATGTCTGCTGAAGACACATTGTTATTAAGTTGAAAAATTGCTGTCTCAACAGATTCCTCTGCTTTTCAACTTTGTCTACCAAGGTAAAAAGTCTTTAACAAAGAGTCTTAGTGTTAAGGACAAATGCTGAGAATTCAAAGAAGATGTTCTTTTGAGGGGATGATCTAAGAGGAATCACTACCCTGGATACCAATAAGGAAATGGCTTCAAGGAAGAGCCAACTCAGCATTTATAGTGATTAAGATGCTTAGAATTACCTTTTCTTTATTGACTTTTCCAAGCCTTCTCTGTTTTAAAAAACTAAACAGAAGTTCAAAGCACTATGTTCACTTCAAGATGAATTTATGAATATTTTAATCCCCATTATATCTGGTAAGATAGGAATACCTGGTAAGATTATTAGAATAAACCCTCTCTAAGAAGATGACAGAAGATGTGGCTGTTATTGATGTTTGAAGTGGGCTCCAGAGAGAGATGTTAAGGCTTGTCTAGATTCTTTCCACTCCTCTGAATTTTATAAGCATTCAGCAACATTAGTTTAAGAAAGAGTCATAAAAGAGGTGGAAATTGTAGTCTAACACTCTGCATTCTGTCACTTTCAT
The DNA here is from genome assembly GCA_026826555.1 of Tolypeutes matacus. Taxonomy (NCBI): domain Eukaryota; kingdom Metazoa; phylum Chordata; class Mammalia; order Cingulata; family Chlamyphoridae; genus Tolypeutes; species Tolypeutes matacus. Next base: position 7,881,628 of record JAKSZT010054489.1, read on the forward strand.
TCTGATTGTCACAGCTGAGGACTTCTTTCCAGTCCTGTGGGTGTAAGTGCCAAAAAATAAAAATAAAAAGAGCAGGAGCAATGACACAAGGTTACCATGTGTCACAATGCCCTGGATGGGGAATGGTGGCCCAGAGAATGGCAAGATGTCCTCCCAACAGTGCCATCAGACTTGTAGACCGGGATTGAGAAATGCTGAGAGCAAGGGATCTGCAGGAGGTGGCTGGATGACAGGACAGGCATGGGACATACAATGAATTTCAAACTCTCTGAGTCCCAGAATATCTGAGGGGCTCAGGGAACTGGCTGAAAAGAGTATCTGCTCTTAGCAGAATTAGAAGTGAATGACTTGATGTGTGTACTTCCATTTCCAAATCCATATCCATATCCTTAATTTTGCTTGCTTATATAGTAATCATAATCATGTTCGTCACCTCATTTAATCCTTACAATAGCCCTGAGAGATAAAAGAGTTAAATCAACTTTCTCCCTTTATAGGTAAGGATATTAAAGTTTGAAGATAGCAAGTGATTTGCCAAAGCAAGCAACAATTGTAGGCAATACCATTTAAATGTAGCCAGGCAACAGCATAGCTATCCAGAGCTTAGACTCTGAAATCAAACAAACCTTTATACACTGGCTTTGCTACAACTGTCGTGCTACCCTTGGAAAGCTACCTAACTGAGCCCCAGTTGTCTCAACTACTGGAGCTACGATAGTCATGTTTTTATAGGTGTTTGTGATGATAAAATTAGATATAGTATATAACACATTTAGCACAAATCCTGGCACAGAGTATATAATAAACATTAATAGTTATTGCTGTTGTTGTTTTCAGGCAGGTTACCAAGACAGAGCCAGGCATAAGGAAAGATATGATGCCACTTATCAGAAATGGGGTTGAGGTTAGAGAACAGGTTTTGGAATGAAGGAGAAACATAGTTATCAGAATTCAGATACAAAGGAAGTTCAGATTTTCATAGTGAGTCTCTCTTGTCTATTTGCCATCCCTTCAGTCTTTCAGTAATGGCATCCCAAGGTTCCCCTGGGGAACTACCCTTTCTAAACTCCTGGCTCCTGGGCTCATGGAGCTCCACTCCCTAGCACTGGAGGAGGCACCCAACCAGTCCTGGCTATTTAGAGCACCCCACTCCCTGGCTACCATGATCAGTTTAGCAATGGGCAAGTCATTAAACTATTCGAGCAAATCCTGGCACTTTTGTGAGAACCACTAGTGGAGGAGGCACTCTCTTTCCATGGGGCTGCCGAGCTCATACAGTGTAGGTCTGAAGGGACTGGAGGCCATCTTGTCACCCCAGGAAAGCACTTTTCTGAGAGAGAAGTCAACCCCAAGCAACAAAGAGCTGAGAGATGGAGGGAAACCAAGTCTAAGTTATATTGTTTGAGGCAGCTGCGCAGGAAACCAGCTCTTCTCCTGTACTTTTTAAAAACTTTATTTTATTTTTTTAAAGTTTTAGATTACAGAAAAGTTAAATCAAAAATACAGGGGATTCCCATGTACTCCACCCTCTTCCCTTCTCACATTTCCCCCTATTAATAACATCTTACATTAGTGTGGTCATTTGTTACAATTGATGAACAAATACTGAAACATTGCTAACCATGGTCTATGGTTTACCTTATGGTTTACATTTTCACTGTACAATTTCATAGGTTTTGACAAAATGTATAATGGCTTGATTCTGTCATTGCAATATCATGTGGAACAGTTCCAATGCCTCCATTTTATGCCCTAAAAATGCCCTGTGTTCCACTTATTCTTCCTTTCCTCTTCTCTCAGAACCTCTGGTAACCACTGTCTCTAAATCCTAGACTTTTTAATAACCTGACTACCAAGTATCCTTTGTCTAAACCATTTTGAAGTTTTGTGTCCTTCTTCTTTACAACTGGAGAGTCCTTGAGTTTCAATGTCTTTCTTACTTCCATCTGGAAAAGTCCTAGAGTCCTCCCATCTGTGCCTCAGGTGGGAGCCAAGTGGTCCCAGGTGGGCTAAGAGGAAGGCTGCAGAGGCTAGAAAACAAGTGGCAGCATTTGGGTGGAGTCTATCTTCCTCTATTTTATCTGTTTCCTCCCTCCTAACCCCACTCCCTGAAAAATTTAATTGCTGCTAGGAGTTTAGGAAGGTACCACCATTCAAAGGATTAATTAATAACTGACAAGTGCTTTCATTCTTTCCTGAGACAGATTCAAGTGCCCAAGTGTCATGTGCCCTGGACCTTGAGAGGTGGGATTCTTAGAAAATGGTTTAACGTGGGTTGTATTGTTCTATCTCACCTGCTGTTCAGAGGCTTTTCATTAAGTTCTATTGTATTCATCCCTTCCTCTTTATAAGCCATTTATTTCACAATTCAGTCCAGAACAGTTAAATATTTAATTTTAAGTACAAGCCCCCATCCACTACACAGGAGCGTAGTGCAGATAAGACAGGTGGTGTGTATGAAAAAAAAAAAAACCCTAGAAGTTCAATTGAGTGTCAAGCTCTGGGCTGAGAGGAAGAAAGCAGAGTCTCTAATATCTGCTCTGTGGAGAGAGCCGGGACAACTCTGAGCTTCCTTTTGCCGGAGCAAAAATGAGAATGCTGCAATTGGTTTACTTCACTGAGCCTTGATAGAGAGTATTAGGGAGGTAATGTCTTCCAAGCACAGAAAATACTTGGAAGAAAGTCATCATTTAGCTTATAGGGTCAATAATATATTCTGATGAACACATCACGTAAGCAAGATTTGTTACTATGGGCTCAGTTATCACAGGGTGAGCCATGGGGTGTGTCCAAAAGACTCTCCTTTAAAAAGAAAAAAAAAAAAGGCAAAAAACATTAATTTTATTTAAACATTTCCAAAATCTGCAAATACTCTCTACTCACAGAGCAAAAACTTCCTCTTCTCTCCTCTTTCCATTTCCTCATAACCTCTGATGTACTTTCTGTCTCTGTGAATTTGCTATTGCTAGATATTTTATATGTGTGAAATCATGCGGTATTTGTCCTTATGTTCCTTGATTATTCCACTCAGCAGAATGTTTTCCAGGTTCATCCATGTTGCAGCATGCCTCAGAACTCCATTCCTTCTTACGGCCAATTAATATTCCATTGTGTGCCTTTATCCATTCATCTGCTGATGGACACATAGGTTGTTTCTTCCTCTTGGCTATTGTGGTAATGACACTAAGAACACTGATTTACACATATCTGTGTGAGCCCCTGTTTTAAATTCTTTGGATAAATACCTGAGAGTGGAATTTCTGGGTTATGTGGTAAGGTCCTTTGTTTTTCCACTGAGTATGGTTACATGGATTTCTGCATAGGCAGAGCTTTCTTTGTTTCATTGACTCCTTGATTAATTCATTAATTTACTTATTTCCCAAGTGTTTTACTATTTTCCAGGCAGTCAAAATACAGTTGAGGAAAGCATGGCTGTTCATTCATTATTTCACTAAGTCAGCAACTATTTATTGGACACCTACTATGTGCCAGGCAGTGGGACTATAAAGATTGATTGGCCATAGTCACTGCCCCCTACAGTTTGGTTCCTCAAAGTATGGTCTGGGGACCAGCAGCATCCGTGTCGCCTAAGAGTTTGTTAGAAATATAGAATTTCAAACACCATCCAGATGTACTCAATCAGAATTTGCATATTAACAAGATCCCCAGGCAATTCATATGCATGTGAAAGTTTGAGAAGCACAGCTCTAGAAATGCATGTGTCATAGTGTGGTTTAGTGGGAAAAGAATGAACTACTGTTCTAACACTACTGCCTGCTACCAGTTGCTGACTTTCGTTGTGATGTTTGCTATGGAACTAAAGCAAGCCATTTACCTATGTTATGATTCAATGTTTTATCTTCAAAATGGAGATGATAATATCTGTCCTTCCTGCCTCATGGGCTGTTGTGAAGATCAGATGAGAAAATTGGTGGAAAAGTGTAACTCTATCCAAAAGCAAGGCATTGCTATTTTACATTTAAGGTTTAGAAAAGCTTCTGTGTGTCTGCCTAGCTGCATTGCCCAGGAACGGGATTTGATTCAGATTTAACAATTTCCAGCATTGTGATTCTGTGTTAAGGCATTCTTATCTCTACGATTCAGAGATGTAATTAGCAGGCTTTTTAAGGCACCAGCATGCAGCTGAGGTTCTAGTGTATACAAAAATTGTTGTGGTAGACATTTTATGTTTATAAATATTCAACTCTTTTCAATGAAATTTATTGAGGGCTTGACTACTGTGTCAAATTACTGAGTATGGCAGTCTACAATACCCCTGTGGCTTGGTTTATTTGTGGATAATGATGTAATATACAAAATAATTATATTTCATGGCACAATAAGAAAGGTGCTCTGAGAGAGGTTCAGACAATAGGTGATATCACAGATAGGTTTATAAAACACAGAGGATTTATAAAACAAGAACACTACAGATTACTTAGAGGCTGTATTTTTATCACCTGCTCCTTTAGCAAATTCACAGGGCAGTTGGAGCATGCACCCTCCAGAGAGAGAGAAAACTCTCAGTAGATCTCTAGAAAGTGATGAGCCAGCTCCAGGGAGAAGAGATTTCCTTGTCTTCGCCATCAAGGTAGAAAATTCAGACATATATCACGTAGGAACTGGAGCTTATTTTCCCTTCCGAAGTTTATAAACTTTCTCCAGGAAAGTGCTATCACTGCCTGTCCACACCTAGGAATAATTGTTAGATGAAATCATATTAGGGTTTGGGTGAGAAAAACAATGTCAATGTTCAATTGACAAGAACCATTGCTGATCCCCTATGTCCCTGCTTCACACACCCTCCCATCTTGCCCCCAGATGCCACAATATAGCTTTTGAAAAACAAGGGAATATCACCTAGTAGCAACGATTTGGTACTGACAGAGAGTGGAAAATTGATCTGGAGGAATTAAATTTTACAACTGAACACTTAAGCATGGAGTAATCACTAGAGCGAATTCCCCCATCAAATGTTAAACTGACCCCTGTCAGCTTTAAATCTCTAGACCTTCTATTACCCAGTATTTCATTTTAAAAAGCGAATGAACTGGCTGTTTAATGAGCCAGAAGCTTGTGATTCCTACTCTTCCTCACCCAGCAGGTTCTCAGCTCTGAGAGTCTTAGTGACTGGAGGCTACTGAGAGAAACAGGGGGTGTGGCAGAAACCCATCCTTCTGCAGGTTATGCTCCCTGGCCACAGAATATTCCATAACTGGGTGAAAAGGGCCAAGTCAACCCACCACAATGCTAGAGAGGATGGAGACAACCTCAGAAATGAGAATGAATGGATCTGAGCTACATTTCAGGTGCTACAAGATAATCCCCTACTCTTTTTCTCCAAATAGAAAACCAGTAAGAGGAACTCCTCAAGTTAGCACGTGATGCAAGGAAAACTGTGAACAGTGAACAACTGTCAGGCTATCTTTGCCAAGCATCATTCTGCCCCTCGCTTCTTCTATTAGTATTCAGTTCCAATTTCCTTTGTTCCACTTTGGGCTTCTGACTTCTCCTCTGGTGTACCATATACCCTGGCCCCCTTGGCCACACCCCCAAGCCCTATACCTGCTTTGCTTTTTTTTGAGTACCTGTAAGTGTTCCAGTTACATTTTAATTTTATTATTTAACTCAACAAATAGGCATTGGGAACTTACTATGTGTCAGGCAGAAAACAAACAAGGACCTTATTCTCACTGGGATTCCTATTGAGCAAGGGAGCCAGATCCCAAGCAAAAAATGTTAAATAAATGAAATAGGTTAATTTCAGTTAGCAATAAATGGAAGGAAAACAGTTCAACAGTTATATGACTGAAGATGGGCATAAGAGTGTGGAGCCATTTTCTAAAGAGTGGTTGGGAAAGTGCTCATTGAAGCATTGGCATGAATTGAGATCTAATTGATGAGAATGGGCCAGCCATTCTGAGCTCCGGCAAGGATCATTCCAGATAGAGGAAACATAAGTACCAAGATCTTTAACAAAGGAGGTGCTTAGGGAGTAGGAAGATAGGAAGGGGGGCTCTAGGACTTGTCTGGAAGCTGCATTTGCAGAGCAAGCATATTTTTTTCACTTATATTGTGTGTCGATTGGAGTGGCTTGGGGAAGGTCGGTAGGGAATTTTACAGAGGGGGAAGAACTCTTTTGCCACCCTTTCTCACAGACTGGTAAAGATGAGGAATGGCTAGGATGGCAGTGTGACTGGTATGCATTATGTGAGGGGGAAGGTGGGGTGATTTGAGGTCAGAGAGGTTCCAGGTCCTAATAGGTGGGCCATGACAAAGAGCTTGGATTTTGTTCTAAGTGTGATGGGATGACATTGGAAGGTTTGGATTAAAAGTGACAAGATAGTAATTTGCAGGTGTTTCTCTAACAAAACACTGATTTCATGGGTGTGCCCAGATTTTTATTAAACTAAAACACTAATACTAAAATTCCAGACAATTGGAGTTCTGTATAATAATTCATAATTACTATGGCTGTCAACGGTATGCTTATGACTCCTGCTCATGAGGGCTCTGACTTTTGATAGAGGGGAGAATATGGGGCAATTCTATGAATAATAGCTATGAGTCCACCCTTTCCTCTTCCACTCCAAAAAATACCTGAATGCACATGTGTCATAATTATGGGTATTAATTTCAAGCCTGCCTTGATTTTTATATAAAAAATTAGAATCAGAGTTATTAATTACATGTTATTCCCCAAAACACCTCACAAACTGGTCGGTACTCTGGCTGGGCTCTTTGACCTACCCCTCTCTTTCTTCTTGCCACCATCAAAATCTCTTCTCTGGTAGCTCTAACAGTGAAATTGTGAAAGGTCTCTTGGCTTTGTTTACACCTCAGTGTTCCTAGGAGATAGTGAGTTAATATGTTTATTCTCTAAGACATGTGTGTCTGCAAAGGGGCAGTGGTTTCACTCTGAGGAAGGGTTTGGAGGGGGCGAGCTCCAGCACAGGGGAACAGGAGACCGATACTCAGGCACAGGCCCTTTTGAGAACACCTCAAACCACCCCCTTTTGATCTTCTCTGTCCATGTCGTATCATCCGTGATCCTAAGGTTTTAGAACACTGCTCCCTCTGTCTACCACCTTGAGGTTTTTAGGCTCTTGAAAATTAATGATGTGTCACTCTAGAAATGATTAGGGCTCAAAAACTAATGAAAAATAATTTGTAGCTACCAGTATTTTTGTTGTTTTAGGAAGGGCTTCTCCTCAGAAGAATTTTTCATATTTATGAAACAAAAGGGTTCTTCTGAATAACAACAAACAAATAATAACAATTAAAACACTAGCTAATGCTTATAGGGTTTTCTGTGTGACAGACAATGTTCTGAGCGCTTGACTTATATTAACTCATTTAATTCTTGCAACAACCCTTTGTTGTGGGTACTGTAATAATCCCATTACATGGACAAAAAAAACAAACCCCAAAACAAAGGCAATTATGCTAAATTCACACACTTGTAAGTACACGGATAATTTGGAAATGTTGAATATTTAACACCACCTCAATAAGAACTCCAACCATGGAGTCCCATCCCAGAGGATACGATATATTAATCACTAAATACATTTCTGCAGAATATTTCAAAGCCTTCTGCCATTGGTAGGGAGGAGGATGCCTGATCAAGAAAATGTATTCTTGTTAGAGAGTACAATAAAGCTACAGAGAGGTTTTCAACTTTTAATTATTAAGCAGTGAAGTAGAATTTCAGATGAATCTCTTGGATGTAATTTATATTATAATGTTTTATATTGCTATATGTACAGATGTCAGGAAAGACGGCTCTAAATGAATTTAGTAGGACTTAAGGGAGGGTTTGTGGTACCAGCTCCAAAGACGAAGTCTTGCCTTCGTCTCAGCAGGGAACCACAAGTATCTTGAGGACCAAGGTGATAAAATCTTCACTGAAACCTGAAAAGGTTAGAGGTGAAAAGTCTTCTCAGACTAAATATTTGGCTTATGATGTAAAATTGTAAGTTAATGCTAATGGAAGAGTCTGTCTCTTCTTTTCTCTTTTTATTATATTGCTTTTTCCTTAGGAATATGGCCAAGAATTCATTTCCTAGAGGTCACCAAAATGATGTAATTTCTGTTACCCTAACGTTTTGAAGATTTTCAGCTGGTACAAACTTAACTCAGAAACATTTTGGGTTATTTTTTCTAGTTCAGATATTATACCCCCTCCTCTCTCTTTCTCAAAAAAGTATTACAAAAAACAGTTGCTTACAAATAAAATACAAGCAACTGCCCATCTGTCATCATTGGTTTTTTAAAACTAAAAGTTGTCTTTCTGCTTTCTCTTCAACTTTTGACATACAACTCAAAACACCTTTTTATAGATAGGTTATGTGGTTATTTCAAACACTGCCTAAAATCTCTATAAGGAGATTTGATTAAATTGGAAACACAGATGACTGATACACTTAAAAATAATTGCTGCCTTAGTGGTTCAACATGTGAGCCCTGCCGTTTATTACACTTTTAAGTGAACTAATCTAAATTAAAATCTTCTAAGATCAATAGCTCATTCTTTCAAAGCACAGAGCATTTTTAATGCATTACTCAAATCCTCTAAGTTGTACCTTCCGGACTTGAAAGTCTATAGCTGCCTAAACGAATATGGATTTGGAGTAATATTTTCCAGCAGACCCCTTTTACTTTTTACACAAACGTTATATTCAAAAATAGCCATCCTGAGTGCAAGCTTCTCTAAACATATCTAGTATTTTTTTTCTCTACATGTTTTCTCACTTGAAAGATATCATAATTTTCTTTTGATGTATAAAATTCGCTCATAAACCTGGTATTTCATTACCTGAACAATGATTTGAGCCATTCATCTTTGCACTGCTATCAGTAAATTTTTGGTGAATTTATAGAAAGAAAAGAAACTGAGCTTTACCGAGACTAGTCTAACTTCCATGGGAGAGTTAGACTTGGCAACAGTCAAATATGTCAGGTCCCCCTGTGTGAGTACCATGCCAAGGAATGTAGAAGCCATAATTTGAAAAGGACAAATACAATTTTTAAAAAATTTTATGTTTAAAGAAGCTTTAGATTACATAAATGATACATTGAAAGTATAGGGGGATTCCCATATACCCTCCCCCTGCCCACACACTTTCCCCCTTTAACAACATCTTTGATTAGTGTGGTACATTTGTTACAATTGTTGAACACATATTGGAGCATTGCTGCTAACTGTGGTCAATAGCTTACATTATAGTTTACACTTTGCACTACACCTTTTTTATAGGTTTTGACAAAAAAATGGCCTGTATCCATCATTGCAATGTCATTCAGAACAATTCCAATGTCCCCCAAATGCCCATGTTACACCTATTCTTCCCTCAAGGACAAATACGATTTTGATTGCCAACATTATCAGTTGGGTCTATTTATAGGCTAAGGGGAATTTGAATGTGGTGCTGATAAACTGCGGAGGTTAGCAGTTGAGGTTGCTTTCTTAAAAATAACCTCTTGTTCACAAAGTGATTCACAGCTTTAGCTGTTGTCTGTACCAGCCTTAACTCATCTACTATGTGTTAGGAAACATTTGAGACCTATCTTAGGCTCGAATTCTTTGAGAGTCAGTCTATGTTGCCCCTTTTCCATCATGATAATTTAGACTGAGTTTTCGGAGGAGGAAGAAAAGGAGGCTCCTGGACAATGACAGGCTTTTGGCTGCTGGAGTATTATTCCCCACTGGCCACACCTACTTTAGTCAGATAAGAAGCTCAGGGGAAAGAGAGAAGAATAAAATCTCTTCAGAATTCAGCCATTCTTCCTTCCCCTGTGCTGCAGCCTCCCCACCCCCACTTCTTGAGCACAGCATCTGGTCATAGTGTGGTCATTAGTCTGCTTCCTCTTGCGTGGCTAATCTCATACAATACTTCATGCTCAAAACGCTCTTGGGAGGCCTAGAGGCTGCAAAGGCGAGTTCTATGTTAAGATGAAATGTATTCTTATAGCATGCTCTATGGTAGGTCAAATTTACTGAAATGGAAACCAGGACATTAGAGGGTTCATTTACATTGACACTGCTTTATTGGGAGTTTATACTCAAGCTGCTTAGAAGCAGGGATAAGACTATCCTCTGTGTGGCCTGTAAACCTCATCTAATTGGTTTATAGTAAAATTCTATGTGGGAAAATGAGATTCAGAAACCTACCGGCAACTACAAAGGTCAGGTCCTAACATCTTTTAATAACAAGTGTTGAGAGCTCGTGAGGTGTCAGTCAATATTCTAAACACTGTTCACGCATTGCTTCCAATAGATGTTACTATTATTATCTCCATTTCACACATAAGGAAACTGATCAAGCCATCTGCCCTAGATTGCATAGCTCATAAATGTCAGAATGGGATTCAAGTCCAGGTTTTCTACCTCTAGATCCCATACCCTTAACCGTACTCTTCACTGCTTCCCACAGCTGGGTTCCCCATCTGCCAGGACTCTTCCACGATCTTAGAGGTGACATCCACTGTGGGCCCCAGATGAATCCACAGTTGAGGGAGGCAATTTTAAACATTCTTATACTCTGGTTTAGTAGGACCTCTGAGCTTCTTGATCCCTCATGGAAGCCTAGGTTTCCTTTCTGACAAGTGGAGAACACAAAGCCTTGTGGTTTCCTTGTCATGTTTGCTACACTCTGTCTTCACTCCAAGTAGGAACTCATTCTCCATTCCCCTCGATGGGGCTCTGCTCCTCTGTTTGGAAATCCATGAGCCAATTATTCCCCAAATCATGATTTAGCTTGCCGTGGTTTTTGACATCATATTGGGCATTTCTCTAGGACATTAGTAGGTACACTTTACAGGAGACAGACCTCTTGGACTTCAGTGAAGCTTCAGCACTGAACACATTTCTTGGCTCAGAGAAGGCATGCAACAAACATTTGTTGAATGAATTAATCTGTACATCATCTCCATCATCTGTGTCAACTTAGAGGGCAGATTTCAGTCAAGTCTCCATCTCCTCCATCCTCACCATTTGCTCTTTTTGACTGCAAAATTAACTGTCATATCCTGGGCCCAACTTTGAATAAATGACATTAGTTGGAACATGCTAATATTTAAACCTTATGATTTGCCCAGATGACACAGAGACTAAAGGTCTACTCTGACCAGATGCTTCATGTTTTAAAAATGCATACCTGATTTTATGCAATGCATAAACAGACATCAGAATGAGACTAATGATGACATTTACATAAACAGGCTATCAATATTAAAATAATAGATAAACCTTTAAATGTAACATTAATTAGAAAGCCTGAACCAACTTCATTATTAGTCATTGATATCCTGAGGGCATGATAATATATTTTGAAATACTGAAATGAAAGATTATGAGGTATCTTTTTTATGGGTAGAGTAATATGAAAATTTCATAATATAAAGCAATATTTGCTTTTTAAAAATATAGTTTATTTAAAACAATGATATATTCAAGTTTGTCATTTGTAACAATTTTGCTGAGGTACAATTCAATGAATTTTAGTAAATTTACAGTGTTTTGCAACCATCATCACATTCTAAATTTATAACATGTGTCATTCTCAGTGTAATGCAAACACAGAATAGTTCCAACTATTAATTTCAGATGTGTATAAATCACTTAAAGGATAATAAAGACATTGAGAACTATTGATAAAGAAATTAAACAAAGAACTTTATTGGGTATCGATTGGTACATTTGGCATAGTGACTTGCTGCAAAGAGACCTTCCTTCTCTCCCCTTTTGTGTGCACATTCTTATTATATCCTTGAGAAGCAAACGCCTGGTCAATTTGCACTACGTATGCTAGTGATAGGAGATGGCCAAGACAAAGGCAAAGCTGGGGAGGGGAGCAGATGGGCAGAAGGAACCAATTGATTCTTACAAGCACTTGCTCCAAAAGTGATGCATTTTCAGGTCTTGAGACTCAGAGAACAATGTCAAAGAGTAGATTAAGTGCTTATGACTCTTGTAGTAAAATTTGGTGTAAGATACATAATCTTTCTGCTACAGGGAGAGGGAAGCAAAGGATTTTAGCCAAGCCTTTGCAATTGGAATGTTGTATTAGAACAGGCTAGATTATGCTGCAATAACAAACAAGCCCCATATCTCAGATGCTTGCAACAATAGATCTGTTTCTTCTCATGTTGCAAGTCCAATGCAGGTCAGTAAGGGGGCTCTGCTCATTCACTGCCATCATTCTGGGAGGCAGACTGATGCAGCTTCACTTTTGACACATGCCTACATGGGCACCAGGATGAGGCAAAAGCAATGCTGGGGGAAGCTCTCAATGGCATTTAAAAACCTCAACCAGAAAGATGTATATGACTTTCACCCTCACCCCTTAGTCAGAACTAGTGACGTGACCACAGGTCGAGGTGGCAGGGAAGTCCTCCCATGTGCCCAGAAGGAGAGGAGAACTGAAAATCAGTGAAGAGCAGTAAAGGCAACCACATATATAGCACTGTTTAATGAAGTGAGGTGAAAAAGTTGAGATGTCAAAATCCTGCATCAGAATTCCTTCAGTGATAGAACTCTTTTCCTTTGGGAAACTATTTTGATAAACATGTTAGGGTGAAAGATGAGAACTAATAAAACAGGCAACACAAGATTATCACTGAATTCCTCTGAGCAGGATAAGTGTAAGAATCTACTATGATCCTAAGAGAAAGAAGGAGAGAAAAAAATGATCAAAAAAAAAAAAAAAGAATGAAGAAATCAGCAAGACAGAGAGAGTAAGCCAAGATGGATGAGAGACCAGTGAAAACCTCAAACCTATCAGTAAAATGACTCAAGTACCTTTTCAGAACAGCGATGCCTAATGTTCCATTTCAGGTTGTTTGCATGGCTGCAATTTAACCTCCTCCTTCGTTTTGCCCTCAATCTTCAGGAACCTGCTACATTCATTAATATACTGTGTGCATAGATTTCTTCTGCAAAAAATGAAGGAGGGTTTCTTTTCTGGCTCAATACACTGCTAAATGAAGATAACTTCTATGGAAACACAGCCTTGAGGCAGACACCTTCCCACCCGTAGTACCTCTCCTGTTTGCCAAGAAAGTTGCCAAAACACAATAAAGATTTTGGATTCCACAGACAATAGGCTTTAGGGTTAAAGCCAAATAGCTCAAAGAGCAGGGAGATCCCCAAATGATTATATCAGAATATATCTGAGATTATCAGGATAAGGAATGTTGGCATTTAAGAAAGCTCTGTTGCGTTTATCGAGGTTTTTAGAATCTAGCTCCCAAATTTGGAAATAGAGCTTTATCTTATGGGTTTGGGTTCTCTCTTTTTTTATTCTTCTACTCTTAAACTTCATCATTCCTTCCCCATTTCTCATGAACATATCACCAGCCCAGAAAGCATGACTCTGATGTAACCAGCAGAGAAACCAGAAGTTTATGCCACCAGTTTTCATTCCTACTTCTGAAGACTCAGATAACACATATGTTTTAGAGCTTTTCAACTTGAGGAAAAAATACACTAAATGTTACTGTGAATGGAGAAGTGCATGGGAAACCGGTATGACCAAGGGAGGTGGCGTTGTAGAGAGTCAAGGCATCTCTATCAGCTCTTGAGCCTTGGAAAATCAAGGGCATTAAGACACTATGAAATGCAAAGCTTCCTGCTCTAGATTTTGCCAAGTGCTTGTGCCCTTTTCTAGTTTCTGCTGCAATTATAAGGATGATAAAATAGAAAAATAAATATTTGTGCAACGACTGGGAAAGCCAATTAGTTTTGCACCAATGAGAAATAATCAGGGCTCTTCATGTCTTACAATAAAATGGCTCTCCCCACATATTTCTAAATGCCTCTTCACTGCCCAAGTGTACTTAGAAATTTAAGTAACACAAGAACAAAGCATATTCTGCAAGTTTTAATAAAAGAAATAATGCAATAAAATCTCTGTATTTTTAAAGTAAAAATATTAAAATATCTATTAATAGCTAAAAAATAATCTAGGTGTAAAATAATTTATCTAGTAAATGTTAGAGTTGCTGTTTTTGGTTCCAAAATAAACCAACTTGCACAATCTCATCTCTTTGTCTTATTTTTTTCCCTTGAGGAGGATAGAGATAGCTAAGAGATATCAGTCAACAGGGCAATTTCAAGCTTAATTTCCTTGCCAACTTCAGATGTTATTATTAATTAAAAAAAAAAAAACAAAAAAAAAATCAACTCGGCATAGATTTTTCTCCATGTTAGCTGACTTCACAATTAGATCTAAAATTACTTTTAATTTTTTTCGTATTTGAGCAGCAGATGTACTTGTCTGATAGGCTGGTTTTCATGCATGAGGTATATTTTCTTTATTGAGCAATTGCTATGTACTTTCTATGTGAAATGCACTTTGTAAAAATTACTGCATTTAATCTTTACAACAATCCCATGAGAAAAATCTAATTATCCTAGTTTTGCTGATAAGAAAATAGGTTCAGAAAGATTACTATAACCCAGCTAGAAGTGATACCCAAGTCTATATGCCTTCAAAGGCTTTACTCTGAATCACTGTATAATACTTTCTCACCAGTATATTCCATCCATTCATTCACTTAATCTTTCATTCAATCATTCATTCATCTATTTCTTTTTTAAAAAATGTATTATTCACCCATGATACTCCAGGTGCTGTGTATCAGGAGCTGGGGATACAAGTGTGAAACAGTTAAAGCTTCTGCTCTCCAGGAACTGACATTCTCTCATGAACAAATGAGATCCCAAAGAAGAAATAAAGAGGGTAACCCAGGTCGTGGTAATGGCTCTGAAGGGAATGAAGAGGGCGCTGTGAAGGAGGGAAACTGGACATGCCTGCGATCACACGACTTTTCACAGGGAGATCTGAGTAAGGCGCTCTGAGGAAGTGGTATCTGATCAGAAGCCAGTAGGATTAGAAGACAGCAACTAAGCCACAGCCAGAGGGAGAGGGACTATTCCAGGAAAAGGAGGCAATTCCAGATAACTGAAGATTCCTCTTTTGAGTGTCAGTTTAAATACAAGGCAACCAGTTTAGTGGAAACTATCTTTTGTCAATTACATACTATACTTCCCTCTAAAAGTAAGGCCACTGGACATGTCTACTTTTTTTTTTGGTAACTTTAAGGTCATTATTATATCCTCAGATGTTCATTTTAGCTAAACAACTCTAAAGTCTTATTATTATGTGTCCCAAATTTATTTTTAAAAGCTGAGGTTGAAAGAAGTCTTTGTGGAAGTTCTTAGGGAGAAATGATGGGCGACTCACCCTTCTAATTAGACTTTTCATGTTACTTAATGTGTTAGTTAAATAACTCATTAAAAGTAGCCTTCCCTTTTCCACTCATAGACTAAATGCTATGTTGCTGAGTGTTTGTAAACACTGTGCTGAAGAGAAATAGCTGAAAAGCTGTGTAAAAAAGATCCGCTATGTAGAATGACAAGGATGCTCTTGCCAGGAGGGTGTTGGTAGAGATGTTATTTCCTGTGCACTGTGATTATTTCCACAATTAGACTCAGCCAGGAAGGATTCACCTTCCTGTGACATTTCTCTGCAAGACAGAAAAATATTTGGATTTGTGTGACAAAGTAAATGTTTGATTTTAAGTTGTCTAACTGTTCAGAGCCATGTGATAAGCTTCAATGTTTGTAATTTTAGGGTCCAAAGAGTGAGATTTTTTTTTAAGCCATGAGAAAGTATAAGAAAATGTGTGATGTGCTTTTGATTGACAGAGCGAGATCTAATAATCCAAGGGGATAAGATAGGAGTTTCTAATTCCTAGGGTTGGTATTGAGAGTAACTGGGCTGGCGATCATCATCTTTCCTCTCACTCTTCGTCCAGGATTTATAAATTAATGCTATATACTTTAAGTATGACTATAGTGGCAATATCGTGACAGGTTTGCTAGTTGGTGATTACTATTGCATGTCGAGTACTGAATGCCTTGTGTCTCCAAGGCAGTCCTCTCTTAGATTATAAAGTCTCAGAGAATGAGAGTTGTGCATGTCTAAATCACTAGACTTTAGCACAACACAAGGTCAAATTAGCAATCTCATCAAGGCTTGGACAGGAGAAAGAGGATGGCAATGATTTGCCAATTTTGGAGTTGTCCAATGGGCTGAGTTGCTTCCTAGGGCTCTTTGTTCTCTTCTTTCACTTTTCTCCCAATGGAAAGCAATTTCTGTGAGCTTTAGTCTGTTCAATTTGCTGGGAAATGAGACATGAGGTGGGAAGTAAAATTGTACTTGCTGACTCATGGGGGAGTTATGCAACAGCAGCCACCACCCATCAAATATCACTGGTCCAGCAGGTAGAGGACAGGCCTGGGGTCTCCTAGTAACTGTACCAGGAAAGTAAACAGCTTCATTATTGATGCTACGTTAGGAGTCAGCAGACAGCAATTTCACAAAAGGCTGGCAAGGTTGGTTTAAAAAGATCTGCGTGTGTGTGTGTGTGTGTGTGTATGCATGGGTATCCATAAATGTACAAAGAAATCTAGGTAGATGGTCAGGATATTCTTAAAACTGATTAGTCCCCAATCTAATTTCTGCCCAATGGCTTAAACACATATTCACAGGAAAATATATCTACCGTCTTGAATGTTGAACATATTTTGCATATTTAACTTAAAAAATTTTTTAAATGTTATAAATTTTATTTAGCTGGTATTTATCTGATATTATATTTTATTAATAAACAACTTCTTCATTTTAATCTATTAATATTTAATAATATTAAATATTTAGAAAACATTTTGTTACCCACAAGAGTCTTCTGAGATGGCTCGGTACTGTCATTCAAATGTTCCTGGTTAGGGAATTGGGGCAGAAAGAAGCAAACTGACTTACTCATTGGCATGATGAAAATCAGTAAGAGATTTATCAAATAGTGCTCTGTAGTGTTACTTATTTTATATATACATAGGCTAATCTGTCTAAAGTATAAACTCCATCTGTTCAGAGACTGTCTAGAATACAGAGGCAGGGAAGCGGCTGTGGCTCAAGTGGTTGGGCTCTGTTTACAATATGGGAGGCCCCGGGTTCGATTTCCGGGGCCTCCTGGTGAAAGCAAGCCAGGCTACACGGTGTGGTGAGCTGGCGCAACAAGATGACGCAACAAAGGGAGACAAGCAGACACAGAAAAACACACAGCAAATGGACACAGCAAGCACAAGCAGCAAGGGGGTGATAAATAAAGAAAGAAAATAAACCTTTAAAAAAAAAAAAGACTTAAAACAGCCCAGGTGAGAGTGAGGGAAAGGGGAAACAGGGTGGGAAACAATGGAAGGCGCATGCAGGGCAGGTGTTACCATGCTGGTCACTGCTTTGTGGCAGGCCACAGAGACACAGCTGGTCCCTCAGCAGGTGCCCCTGCCTGGCCAAGAGGGATGTCTCATAAGTCATATGGATAAACCGTATCTTGGAACAGTCCACTGGATGGGAAAGGGGGAGGAATTTATCTGTTGTCCTCCTCCCATGCTCTTTTCCTACTCCATGGCAAGATGACATCCCTGCACTTTTGGATGGCATCTCTTGGAAGATCCCAAGCTCTGCAGGGTCCAGAAATGGTGGGAGGAGCGCAGAGTGGGCTGCTGTGGTAGCTGACAGGGGAAGCCAAAGAGAGACTAAGGAGGGCCATAAGTTATATTGGATACAGTTATTTCCTAATAATTCTTTTTTTTTTTAATGGATACATATAAATTTTTTTTTTTTGAATCAAGCAATATGTTACACAATATATTTGGTTCATGGTAACCCATTCATACAGTATTTGTCCTTTTGTGTCTGGCTTGCTTCGCTCAACATAATGTCCTCCAGTTTCACCATGTTGTCATATGCTTTCCAACTTCATCTCTTCTTACAGCTGCATAATATTCCATTTGATAAATACCAAATGAGTAGGATGCAGCAGGGCACACGTTTGAGTCTCCCCCTGGCTATTTTTAATTCGTGACTTCCATGCCTCACTTTCCTCACACACGGAATGGAGATTGTGATGCTTGGCTTGCACTTTGACACACAGCTGGTGGGAGTGGAAAATGGTATAAGCTCCATGGAGGAAAATTTGACAATGTGTATCAAGATTTAGAATGCATTTACCCTTTGATCCATCAGCCCCATTTCTGGAAATTTATTACTCAGGCACTCTTGCATTCACATGGAATGATGGATATAAAAGCCCATTCACTACAACATTGTTTATAACAGATCGGAAACAGCTCAGGCATCCCTCATTAGGAACTATAGCACATCCATGCAATAGAATATTATGCAGCTGAGAAAAGGAAAAGAATGCTGTCAAAGAACTGCTATGGAAAATTGTTAAATAAAAAATAAGATCGCAGAACAAAACAACAAAAAAAATCAGTAAGGGAGACAGAATTAGAACTCTCAGTTCCCAAACTTACCAACTGGTTCATTCAGTACGAAACACGGTCAATTCAGCAGTAATAGTATCAGTAAAAATGGGTGGTTGGGCTGGAGTCACAGGTCAAATATGTATAAAATATATTCGTCTTGAGAAGAAATATCCTCAGAGCAAAGTTTAATACACAGAAGTATACCATACTGTCTAAGCCACTGGGTAGAAATTAGATAATTATATCTACCCAGCAAAGAGGAGTAGCCTTGATTTAGTAGCTAATGACCACATGGATTAGAACAGAATGTGCAAAGTCCTTTAATCTGGCCAGTCCACAGTGGAAAGGATGTATTTGAGCAGAAGATAAATCCATAAGTCCTTCAAACTTTAGGACTAATTGGCATACCTCACTTTAGTTGGGACCTTGGTCTTTATTAAGAAGTTAAGGAGAACTAACTACTTAGTATGATGCAGATTAAAAAGAACTGTTCATTTGCTGACAGCAACATCTAGAGTGATGATGATTCTAAGAAGAGATGGAGCACTAATGCAAGGTGTTAATAAAGGGATGGTATTTTATGCATGATTTGCCTGTAAGCCTACAATTTCTCCAATAAAAAAATGAATAAAAAATAATAAAAGAAGTAATGGAGGATTAGGTATTCACTGGGGAATTGCTTTTGTCCTAAAACCGATTTCTCCCTCAGTTTCCTTGAACAGAAAATCGCCAAAGGGGGTCTGAGTTTACCATTAACTAGCTTTCTTGGAAGCTAATTCACGACTAGGAAATGCAGGTTATGCCGTATCTTATTCTAATCAACTCCTATGAAAACTGTTCATACTGTTTTGTCATATTGATTTTTGTTGCATTAAAATTATTTAAAATAGGAGAACAGTGTCATAGTCGGTATCTTCAATATTTTTTGTACCAATTTAATCGGGACTTCTAAAATGTTTAAAATGAAACTCTCATTCTGTGAATGAAGAAGTATCACAAATCTGGTGAAGACTCAGAAAAATATTCTTAATTTTAGATTCTGAATGGTAATATTATCCTAGACACATAAAGCTTTTTAAGCATCTGTTGCCAAATATACTGTTTTCAATAATGCACTGTGTTCACTTGTTATAATTAAACATTTTTCTTCTCTTTGGAAGTTAGCTGACTTCAAAGGAAAAAGAAGCTTCTGCCATCTGCTCATGACCAATATCTGGGTGATTGGGTAGAGAGCCTATGGTTGCAAAAGGTAATAGGATGCCTTTCTCATCTGCTTTGGATGCAAATTCAAGGAACTATTTCCCTGATGGCAGTGGTGAGATTTGCTACAATTGGATTAGCAGCATTTTTAAACGTAGGCTCACAGGAAGCAAATTCATTAACACCGAAAGGAGAGATGAATTAGTTGCAATGTTTTGTGATAGTGCTTCCAAGCAGAAAAGATAGCCACCATCCCTTGATGCATTTTGGATTCTATGTGAAAAGCAATGGTGCAGTCTTTCAGGGGGGAGCTCTGAGGCAGCTTTTGTCTTTTCTCCTGGACTATCTCCTGAGAGGCATTCTTGTCAGGCAGGAGTCAAATAAATCCAGGCTTCGAGATTGAGAGAAGATGAGCTATGCCTTTGCTCTCCTGGTGTGCTTCCGGGGAATCGCTGTGAAAATCCTTCTCCCTAAGATGAATTATGAGCCCCTAAGGCCTTTCACTAAAGGGAAAGTAAACTGTCTTCATGAAAATTAAATGATGGCATTGTAGGTAATGACAAGAGGGCTCTATTTTTTTAAATTCAGTAATTCAAAGCTTTAGTTTGCACTGATGCTCTGTGCATTTATAGACCAAAGACCCGGAATATTAGAGAGCATATTTTTGTCATCCTTTCTTATTCTAATACCTTACAATCCTAGTTTAGGTCTGTGGAACTCTCTCTTGCTTGCCTATATAAATACAACAAAGAAGAGAGACATAATACAGTTGTGCAAATGTGAAGCCAGCAAAGTGCTTTGGAGTTTGCAAGACATAGTCAACCATATCGAGCCCACAGAATGCTTTTAAGGGTAGTGCTTTGAGAAGGATGCTTGGTCCCTGGGGACAAATTGATGAAATTTACACTTTGTAAACATTTTAACCCTCTAGCCCCAATATCTTCCCGAACCAAAACACAGCTAGTCTATTTTTGTATTATTTATTTGCATCTATGAAGTTTAATTACATATTTCCTTGGTTGTTCTACTATAATATTTTTATCATATTTCTCTTTTCTTAACAAATACAAATTGCATTTTAACAGGAATATTTCTACAATTTATTCTCTTTAAAAGTAAAAATATTAAAAACGTTATACAGTCCTGATTTATTAGGATGAGGATAAAAATCAAATGACCTAGTCCATTTTCATCTAATGTACAAAGTATCAGGAAATGATTTGCGTTTTATACATGCTTAATTTAGATTAAAATGAAATTACATTACATTCTCTAAAATATAATCCAATTAAATTTCAATGACTGTTGTCACATTACTGGATGGAGTTTTTGAAAACTTACACTTCTTGCACTAACATCCATAAAACCACCTTGCTAAGGAAATACTATCAAACTTGGAAATAATAAGCTCTTTATAGTGTACGTGGGAATACATAAGTCCAGTATCTTCCATAAGTGATTACACTGAGTTTGGATTTTTTGCCCTTTTGTGGGAAACAACTCTGTACAGAGTCCACTCTAAATGGCACTTGGCTGCTAAAGGGGTAGTATGAAGCAGGCATAAATCTATTCTTTTAGAAAGTTGAGTCCAGAGACTTTGAGGGACCTGACCAAAGTCATACAGCTGATGGCATGCTCTAGTCCCCAGGTCTTCCTTCGGATAACTATACCTCTGTTTTAGTCTCCTAGGTTTCTCCAGCAAATACCATGAAATGGGCTGGCTTAAAATTTAATGGAAATTTATTAGCTTACATTTTTAAGGCCAAGCAAATATCTAAATCAAGGCATCATCAAGGCAATGTTTTCTTTCCAAAGACTGGCTTCCTGCGATCCTTGGCTCCTCTGCCACGTGGCAATGCACTTGGCAGCATCTCCTGGTCTTTCCCTTCTCTTCCAGGTTTTGTTAATTTCAGCTTCTTGCTGTGTGGCTTTCTCCTGCTCTTGCCTGAATTTCATACTCTTATAAAGGACTCCAATAATAGGATTAAGACCCATCCTGAATGAGATGGGTCAGTCACATCTTAACTAAAGTAGCCTCATCAAAAAATCCTGCTTAAAATGGGTTTACACTCACGGGAATGTATTAGATTTAAGAACATGTTTTTCCGGGGTACATACAGCTTCAAATTACCACAGCCTCCTTAATTTGTGGTTAATTCTTAGTCTTCTGCTAAGGCTGAGACCAATTTTCCAGAGGTGGGTAAGACATGTTACTTTAGACATGGTCAAGCATGTTAGTAAATTCATGCTAAGAACTTTTATACACATTATCTCTTTTACTTTTAACAAGCACTCTGTAGAGTAGTTTCTGTTAATGCCCTCCCATTTTACAGATGGGAAACTGAGGTCAGGTAATTTTTCAAGGTCACACATCTAAGCAAGTGGTCAAACCAGAAACTGAAGCTAAATCTATCTAATTTGAAAGCTCATGTATTAAGCCACTTTACTCCACTGCCTTTCCACAGGAACAGACAAGCGACAAACATGATGAAAATCCACATTTAGTATTTTAAAAGGTAGCTAAATGCAAGCAATGGCAGCATGAAGTATTTCTGAAAAATGAGTTTAAATTTTAGGGAATGCAAAATATGAGAACTTTAGTGTCTAGGGAAGCTCAAAGTGTTTTTGCACAAATGCACATACACTATCTAGAAGAGAATATCAAACAGTGAATATGACAGTGTGAAGTATTTTTGCACAAGTATTAGCTACTGTTTGTTAAATCCTATTTGAAATTGCTGGTGACAACAGCTAGCACTGGGGAACTGAACCAGTTCTTCAGCTGTGTGAGTGATGTTCTTGTGGTTGACAGAATATTTATTCCCAGATGTAACTGTTATAAATTGCATTTTGCCCCTTTAGTTACTACAAGCATGTGATAGAGAGTGGGTGGAGAGGACAACCTGTAATTCAGGATGTTTTAGAAGCCCGTTGCCTAGGAAACCGTGATGAACAGCATAATGTCCACCAAAACAAGAGAGGGGATTTTCTTTTTGGATTCACTTTGCTTTCCAAATACATATTCTGTGCTGCTTATGGAGCCCGATTTCAGCTATTGGCTCTTGGTGGGCAGCCAAACTGGGCCAAAGGTTGGTCAGGGAGGATGGGAACATTTTCATAAACATTGTGCTGACAAAATATCTGGAGGCAGGGGGCAGGGCATTGCAAGCATGATGGTGCAGTTAAAATGAGTTTGTAAGAGGATAGGTGATCAAGAAATGAATATTTTATGTAATGTAACATGCAGGCAATTCTTGATCGTAACCTATCTGCATCTAAATTTATAGCAGCAAAGCTTACTCTTTTTTAACATAAAAGTTTTATTTGCTACAAACTATTGTTTCTGGCTCTAAACTACTCATACCAGAAACTTTTAAACTTTTAAAGCATTTCCCAATTGTTTTAAAATATGCACACTTAATTTTTTATTTCAAAATTTATCATTCATGTACACACATATATTTATAACCTCATGGGTGCATATGCACTTAAGTTGAACCACATGAAATTGCTGTTATTATTCCATGTTGGACCTACAAAAATGGCAATTTCATATGAGTCAATCTATAAATGAGAAGAAGAGATCAAAGAATAAATTCCTTGTCCTTTTTTACCTGAATCCCTTATTCCCTCTTTTCCCATCTAGACCATATCAGCTTTACCCTATCCTCACTTCCAGGCAATCCACCTTAACAAGCTACTGTGTATCCTCCATACTCAAATGATACAAAAGAAACACAAACAGATATAAATACATCTGTTTATCCATGTTTGAACTAGTGACAAAGCTCATGGTTTGGAGTCTCAAACTCCTGGATTGTCTTTTTCCTGTTGATCTGTGTAGCCAAATATTTTCTTTCCTGCATTTGAATATTGCTTTTCTTCTCTTCTTTGCACTTATCTTTAGTAGAGTTCAGCCTGATTTCAACTAGTTTCCTTACCTTTTCTCATTCATTCACTAGAATTCTATTTATCTCATAATGTGTTAGGAAATAAACAATTCAAGATGTAAAGTACTGCAATGTGTCACACAGTTTGGTTAGTAATTCTCTTCTGGTTTCCTACTTTTGATTCCACAGAATAACCTATTATTTTGCAAAGCTAGGAGTTAGGATATATGAAAAGAAAATCCTTTTGTTTTAATTCTGCTAAGACTAGACCCAGAATGTAATGCCTTATTCTAGAAGACAAAACCCCTTTCTTTCCACATGGGCCTCCCCCTAGTCTTGCTTCTGGTTGCCATCCATCAGAGCCAAGTTAACCATCAGTTAGATGACAGAGTCACACGAAAAGAACTTTCAAGTGATGTTGTAGATGGAAATGTTTGAGGTCCTGATAAGAGGTACAGCTCCACCATGGATCCCATAGGAGGACTAACCGTCTCACTCTCAGCCAAGGTGACGTCTTCCTGCACTGCTGTTGCAGTCATCATTTTTCTTCCAGGTGACAATTTTTTATTAGGCAATTGTGGGCAAGGTGGGCAAATTCCCGAAATCTCAGCAAGATGGGCAAATAGCACATGGACTGCTGTGCTATTCCCATAACTAAACTCTCCTGAGTTTTCTCACAAAGAAGTTGGTGTTGACAGGGGGAGAAGGAGAATGAGAACTCAGTGGTCTGAGCTTACCCCCTCGTCCCCACTCCCCCGTCATGTGTCTGTATGGGTCTTGGTGTTCTTTGGCCCCCACACAAATGCTTGCCATTTGGCTAGTCTGTTGCCACTGGGGTATTGTCCCTTCTGTTATCTGGAAAGGAAAATGCTTTGTAATGAAGTAAAATGTCATTTCCTAGAAGTTTGAGGTTGAAGGTATCTCGGGAGCAACTCAGAAGATTCCTTTCCTAAGAGCTGTGATTAGTTTGCCAGGTATGATTCCCTTGGGTGAACCTTTTATCCTCTGCACGCGGTACCTCAGTGAGAGAGAATTCAGATCGTTTGGTTTTTGTATGATTGAGGACTGTTATTTGTTTACATTCTGGACCTGCCCTTCTCCTGCCTGTCAAGAGGGTTTCAAAGCTGCTGCACCAGGAACAGTTTCAGATTACAGACTTCAAGAACTAATGACCCTTGTCCTCCCCTTCAGTAGTGAAACCTCAAAATGCTCCTAGGGGAGGATAAGTAAATCCTGACAGCTGCCTAGAGGTCATCTTTGAACTAAATCCCAGGAAAAATTCGTTTAGCTTGTGTGGGAGACAAAAAACAAACCAACAGGAGATTAATGTACAGAAGGGTACCTGTTTGCAGCTCACCCAGGTGTGCTCTGAAGGCCAAATCCTACATCAGCAATTATTAGGAAACCTAGCTCCTCTATCTCTTGGACAGCACAATCAGATAGCAAGGGAAACACACACACACACACACAACTACATATGATACACCTGCATATTTCCCAAGACAAGGAGTCTCTGTGGGTGAGAGAAAGAGACCAGGTAATAGTCCATGGAAGCTGTAATTTTAGCAGAGCTACCAAGAACAGGGATGTAGGAGGCTTATTATTTTAAGTCCCTGAAGGCTTTTAATTTTTTCTTGTGAAAGTGTGTGAATAGCTGTAGTGCTGCTTTGCTCCCTAAACTGGACAGTGAGTTAAAGAACAACCAGAGCTCTTATTCTGGCTGCCATGGAGTTTCTTGAAAGAACTTATCTTGTGAATGACAAAGCCACCAAGATGTATGCCTTCACTCTAGACAGGTAACAGATGTGTCTGCTTCAACAATTCTCTGTGCCTTGAATAGTCACTGAATCCCTAGATTCTACCACATCAGAATAGGAAATTTTGCTTTGCAACTTGGGGACATTCTGTAAAATTTTATAAGCTGTTTACTGACATATACTTCATGTTCTGGAAACTGCAATTCTCTCTTTGGTTTATTTGATTCCTTAAATATTCTAACTGCATGAAGAAAACATTGTATTAATATATCTTTCACCTGTAGTTTTTCTTCCTTTAGACATACATGTGCTAATGTGTTTTCCTTTCTTTTTCTCAGTTATCCTTACCTTTAAGATGGGTAGTAAACTTTATTAAATTATATTTAGACAAAAATAAGACTTTCAACTATGTGACAAAATTGTGATTATGTTGATCTTAAAATTAATTGCTGTTTTCTTAATCATACAATACCTTTATCAATATATACACCTATAATAAATATAGTAGATTTTAATGTTCTGCATAGTTCCAATTACCTTTGATATCTTCCACAGTACTATGTGCAATATATTAATTCATTTTCCATTTATTTAACAATTATTTATTGGACATTAAATGCTGGATACATATTGGAGAAGACAATATTCCTAGTCCCAGATCTCTGTACTCCTGAATCTTGGGGTCTAATGGAGAATATAGGTAAGAAATAGGCAATTATGATACAGAATACGTGTCATGTTGGGAGAATTCAGTGAGAATACAACAAGGAAACCTAGGTTTTACTGGGATTTTGTGGGGGTTGGGGAACTTTTTCCTGAAATGAAAACGACTACTAATGAGAACTACAAAATAAAAAAGGAGTCAGAGTAGGGTTAAATCTTGCATGGAGAGGAGAGTTAGGGAAAGTTTTCCAGACTGGAGGATTTGCCAGATAAAGACAGACATGTAAGGATGAGAGCTTGGTGTATTTGGGGAGCTGAAAATAGCTCAGCCTGAGTGGAGAGAAAAGAGAAGCACACTCAATCCGTATGGATGAATACAAGAAAACCTGAAATGAATTGATACTAGGAGCAGGATTTAATAGGATAATGACCCATTAATGACATGTAATGTTTTTGCTGGCTTCAGGGAACAATTCTGTTAACATAGAATTAACATTCTAGAGAGTAACATCACATTGGTTGATAGTATCAAGTGTCTGAGCCCACCGCAGAGGAACTTTTTCTTAGGCTTTTTAGAACTTTGCTTAACAAATGCATAACAAAATTTAGTACATCTATTATTTCATATTATAAGAATTATTTTTCTTAGAAAATAACATTAGATAGGATCTTGTGAGGTCATAAACACCCACCACAAAACCTCATGTTAGGTTGGGCATAAATTTTGGAAAACAAATTGCTAACACTGTAGTTAATATGAATAAATAATCACTACATTGTTGAAATACAAGTATTCCCTTCATGTTAAAATAGACTTTTAGTTTTCTGGTGCGGAAATAAAGCCAACCATTTCTAGTTGCAGAGTCTCATTCACCTCCTAAATGGGTATGGTTTTCAGGACCCAGTGCTGAGAAAAACTGTCAGGCTCCTTTTTCTTTTCTTTTTGAATAAAATACATTTAGCTCTGGAAGGGATTATTTTTCCAGATTCTCTCATTTTACCAGCTAGGAAATTGAATGCCAGAGAGAATAAATGGCTTTCTTAAGGTTAGTTGGCTCATTATGACAACACTGGGATGTGGACCCCTGCCTCTTGTTTGTTAATTTATTGTCCCTTCCTTCCTCACCACCCACCCCACAATTGCACCTTAAGTTCTCAGGGATCTTTTATCTATTTTCCTCCTGAGGTCACATGTACCTGGAATCCTTCACTTGTTCACTCCCTTCCCTCACCTCCACCAACTTCCTTTCTCATGTACTTTTTTCTGTCTCTATTTCAGAGATAACTTTCCTCCTGATTTCCTCCTCCTTTCTTCTTATTATCAGCTTTCTATTTAAATTGTTACCAGTTGTTAAGAAATTTAATCTGTAGGAAGCTTTATTATCTAATTCCACAAAGGGAGTGTTTTATTTGTCTATTGGCTTAAACAACAATCATTTTATTACTCACAATTGTGAGGGTTAGGACTTGGGCCTGGGTTCCACTTGAGGCCAGCTGGGATGGCTGTTGAGGCTACATTCTGCTGGTGGCTGGACTGGAAAGTCCAAGACGGCTTCACTCAACATGTCTGGGATCTTCACATTGGCTGTTGCCTGGCAGTCTTTGTTCTCATTCTGTGTTTCTCTCTGTGTGTGGTCTCAGGATAGCTTGGACCTCTTAGAGTTCAGGGTGGCAAAAGAGCAGAAGTGAAAGTTGCCTGGTCTCAGAAGGTTTAAGTCCAGATGTGGCATGGCATCATTTTCACCACACTTGATGCATTCAAGAGGCAGGGCAATAGACTCATCTCTTGATGGCACGTGCAAGTAGGGATGACAGGAGTTGCGGGCGATCATCTCTACAGAGTAGTGTATTGGGCCTTGCAGGTGCCATGAATGCTGTTATGTAGCCTTTCCCCCAACCTCCATTCCAGTGATACGATTTTCTATGCTTTGGGCTTGTGGTAATAAAAACCTCCCTGTGTAACAGTGATCTATACAGGCAATGTGGTTTTCTTGGGGTAAGGTGGGAAGGATTGTGTTTCTCCTTTTCTAAGTCATATGCTTTAGAAGTGCAGGGACGCGAGGGCAGGGACGGTGGTGAGGACAGACTGCTGGAAAGTCTTCTCATTATGAAACCTTAACATGGGTGTGTGCGTGCAGGTCTTCTGGAGTGGTAGTGGGAGGAGATTGGGGGGCTTCCCGCCTCATGAAACAGCTGTTTTACTGGTGAAAATTATTTTTCAAAAATAAAAATAAAGAGAACCAGAAATGCTAAAATAAGAGGGCTAATATAACAACCTTAGCAGATATATACTCCCCCCACCCCAGGCTTCTTTAAAATACATACAACATTATAGAATATTAAATATAGTCACCTAACAACAAAGCCCCGTTTATATGAAGCAAAGCTGACAAAACAGGAGAAATGTACAGTTTAACAATAATAGTCAGAGATTTAATACCTTATTTTCAATAATGGATGGAACAACTAGGAAAAAGATCAGAAAGATATCGAAGATTTAACCAACACTATTAACCAATTAGATCTAACAGACATCTACAGACCTAACAATAGCAGAATACACACTTTTTTCAAGTGCACATAGAACATTCTTCAGGATAGACCATATGGTAGGGCATAAAACAACCCTCAATAGATATTAAAAGATTGCAATCTAAAAAGTATGTCCTCCTGCCACAATGGAATTAAATTAGAAGTCAATACCAGAAGGAAAATTTGGAAATTCATAAATATGTAGAAATTAAGCAAAAACTCCCCAAATAACCAGTTGGTCAAAAAAAGAAATCACAAGGGAAATTAGAAAATACTTGAGATAGATGAAATAAAAAACACAACATACCAAAATGGTATGCATCTAAAGCAATGCTTAGAGGGGAAAAAAACTTTTTTTTAAAAAAAAGAAAGCTCTTAAATTAATAACCTAACCATTCACCTTAAGAAAATGGAAAAAGAAGAGCAAACCAAACATAAAATACCAGAAGGAAGGAAATAATGAAGATTTCGGTGTAAATAAATGAAATAGAAAAAACAAAAACAGTAGAGCAAATCAATGAATTAAAAAACTTTTTTCCTTGAAAATATTTTAAAAATGAAAATATTTAGCTAGAGCAATAAAAATTTTCAGAAGACACCAGTTACTAATATCTGGAGTTAAAGAGAAAACATCACTACGGACTTGACAGGAAAAAAAAAAGATTTTAAGGGAATGCTATGAATAACTATAAGCCAACAAATTAGGTAACTTAGATGAAATGGATAAATTAATGCAAAGAAACCAAGTACCAAAATTAACTCAGGAAGAGTTAGAAAATCTGAGTAGACATATCAAGTAAAGACATTGAATTAGCAGTCAAAAAAAAGTCACACAATGAAAAAACCAAGTAAAGATGTCTTCACTGCCAACTTCTACCAAACATTTGAGACAGAATTAATATCAATCTTTCACAAACTTTTTCAAAAATAGATGAGGAGCAAACAGTTCCTAATTCTTTCTATGTGGCCAGAATTATGCTTATACTAAAACAAGATGACATCACAAGAAAAGAAAACCACAGACCAATATCCCTTATGAATATAGATGTAAAAATCCTCAACAAAATACAGGCTAACTGAATCCAGCAGTGTATAAACAAAATCATAAACCATGATTTATAATTGGGGCTTTTCTCAGTAACGCAAGCTTGACTTAATATCTGGAACACAATCAAAGTAATGCACAATATTAATAGAATAAAAGGCAAAAACCCACATGCTCATCTTAATAGAGACAGTAAAAGCATGTGAGAAAATCCAACACCCTTCCATGGTAAAAATACTCCAAGGCACTGAATACTCAGGACTGTTTCTGGGGCAGAGAGAAGAGACTGAGTAAGTAGGATAAATAGAAGCAGGTACTGTCCAAGGGATTCCACAAATGTTCTCTCCCCTCTCTGATATTTATACTCTCTTTAGAAATGGCAGGTCCATCTACTGAGGATTTTAATGTCTTGTCACCACTGGAGTAGAATCTAGAATAATGGATGTGGACAGAGGAAAAACAAAAGAGAGTTTCACTTTTTGAGTATGCAAGATGAGGGGAAAATGCTTAGCCCAAAAGTTATTTCACAGTATGACCTACTTTATCTTTTCTGAAATAAAATTATAATATAATGTAGTTTGTGAAAATAATAGATTAACAAAAATTATAATTTTTGAGCATTTATCCTGTTCTACGCACATTAAAGTGTTTATAATAATTAGCCAAAACCTCATAGCCACTCTAAGAGAGACATACTATCATTATCTGCTTTTTGCACATGAGGAGATTGAGGTATAGCGAAGTTAAGTAATTTGCCTATAGTCATATGACCAGTGAGTGGTTAGACTGGGAATTGGACGTAAGCAGTGTGATGCCAGAACCCAAGTTCACAGCCTACATACTGCATTGCCTTCCACTTAACACCATTTCAGAAGCTGGTATTTCCTAGTCGCTCTAGCTGGAAACCTATGAGCCATTCTTGAGTCCCACCTTTCCCTTATTCTTCCTTAACTAATGCTGTTGAGTAGCAAGTCCTGTTGATTCCACCTCCCACACATGCCTCACATGTGTCTACTTCTTTCCATTTTCATTGTCATCACACTGGTCCAAGCCACCAGCATCTCTGCTGCAGCTGACTCCTAGATGGTTTCCATGTTTTGCCCCTCTGCACTCCAAACACCCAAAATGATTCCTTTTAGAAATGTGAATCACATTTCATTTTTTGAGGAAGGAAGTTACTCCCTTCCTCAAAATCTTCCAGCTATCTCCCTTCAGACTTTGAATAAAATTAAACACTTGACAATGGCCTTGTCCCTGCCTACTTCTTTGACCACCTCTCATTTCACTCTCTCTTCATGCCACTACAGCCACCTATGGTAGTTTCCTTTCTGTTCAAGACAACTTCTGGAATAACATAAGTTCTTTCTTACTTTTGGGATTTTGCACCAGCAAAGCCCTCTGCTTGTGATACACTTTTCCAATGTAGTTCTGCTCCTGATTATCCTTTAACTTGCTCTCCAGAAATGCCTTTCCTTATTACCCTATTTAAACTAGTCTTCCCTTCCTTCTCCCATCATAGCCCATCACACTACATAGTCTTTGTTCCTATCCACTGGTTTATTGTTTGTCTCCCTCTGCTATGACTTAAGTTCCTTAGGAACTTTGTGTTATACACCACGATATGATTAGCACCTCTGCTAGCTCAGGTACTTTGTTAGGCATGCAATAAATATTTGTCAAATAAATGAATGAATGATTAAAAAGTGCATGGTAAGACCTAAGCTTACTTCTCCTTTTCTAACAGAATAGTGTTTAAGCTTCTTAGGAGAAGTGATGATGTGAAATTGCAAAAACACAAGTGAATTTGTGTAGTCAACTTGTAAAATGCTATACAGGAACAAAAGGATTTAGCCTCCTCCTACCACCAAACAAAAATAAAATAAAATTAAAATGGAAACTTCTCTAAGATCACAAAATAAAGCTCCGTTTTCTAAATCCTATTTTAACAGTTTTAACAGTCCTAGTTATCCAACTCAGAGGTCTAGGCTATTGGCGTCAACTTTTCTATTTCCCTATTTCTCTTTCTATTTTCTCTTTGATGCTGCAGTACATTTCTTCAGTCTATCCTATTGTTCCTACTCTTCAAATCCGAGACCATATTTGAATACATGGGACTACAGTGATTTAAAACGAATTCACATTTCATTTTTTGAGGGATTTAGCATTTGCTTTTAAGCACCTTCTTAAAATAATATCTCTTAGAATTCACATCATTTTTCAGATCAAGACCTGAGCTGCATTTAGAGATACTTAGATAACTTTGCACTAATGAGATGACGAGGAATGTATTTTAACTTTGTTTTTTAACTTAGTCACAGGCTCCTTTGAGAATCCAGTGAAGGCTGTGGGCTCTTGCCTCCTCCCATAAAACACAGCCATATGAGTACATTGCATCCAATTCCCATGGACACACTGAAGCCTAAGTTTGGACTTCTGGCTTAGTGCTTAAAGGAGTAGTTTCGGCTCAAAGTATATCCATATTGATTATTCTTAGCGTCTAGCACATGGAAACTATTCAAAAGTAAAAATTGGCCAGGTTTCTCACATTTTCTCCTCGTGGCATTGCCTGGATACATTTCCTGCCTTGGTCTTGCTCCTAAGCTGCTCCAGGATAAGTTTCCTCTTCTAGCCTCTTACTGCATGGTCTTTCCTGGCCACAAGATTCATGGGAAATTTTTAAAAAATAAATAAAAGAAAGCAAAGCATCACCTGACCACAGTAAGCAAGACATGGCCAAAACAATTGGCTTCCCTGCCTGCTCATGTTGCCTTCTCAGCACAAGGACAGAGGAAATTTCCTCCTTGCTTTAATACTCATTCTCAGGCTTTTCTGAATTGATGACCATTTTTAAAAATTATTATTATTATCGGGTATGCCTTACAATACAAAGGCAAAAATCTACTCATTTGTAGGTATAGATATTCTTTGTGTCACTTGCCAACAAAGAAGAATATTTGAACTACTCAAATCCTGACGGCTATTAACATCATTGGTATAAACTCTGTGAGGCCAATCTGGCAATACACATCAAAATACTTAAAAATATAGGTACTCTTTGACCAAGTAATTTCCCTTTTAGGAAAGTATGTTAAGGAAGTAATAACACATTGAGTAAAGACTAACTATAAGCTATGAATCACAGCAGTGCTTATATGAGCAAATAATTGGAAAAGAATTAATTGTCCAATAATAGCAAATTGGTTAATTATGACATGACATATCTACATGAAATGTGATTCTCAGCAGATGTTAAAAATGATTATGTAGAAGATTTGCTACATTGAGAAAAATATTCATAATATCCTTACAGCTAAGAATTAGGTTCCAAAGCTATATCTTTAAAAGGATTCTGTTGCAAACACTGTCATCTCGTCTGAGGTGATACCACCCCTTCCCCACTGAGTTGCAGCCATTTGATTTGGGTAGCATTTACCCCACTCTCAGTTACAGGAATCAGCATGGTTAGGTTAAGCCAAACTCCCCAGGGTAACAAGGTATAAAACAATCAACCCATTTATCTTCCTCTGGCCATACGGGTTGGTTCTTGTGTGGTCAAATCAGCATGAAGCTCAGGACTCTTATCTAGCAGTTGCAAGAGGGGACAGTTTCTCCCTTTATATGAAAGAGCAAGCCCTGATTACCATTGGCAACTATGAAAACCTGCCTGAGGTTGCAGCATAGATGAGAAGTACAGAGAAATGGATCTAGAAGCCTGATCAAGCAGTGCCTGAAGCCTGTCCTCTAGATATATTCAGTTATAGAATCAATAATTCCCATTTATTAATTAGGCTAGCATGAGCTGGGTATTTTGGGCTTGCAAACAAATGCATCCAACTATAACTCCAATGACATAGAACATGCTTAATTATATATTACAAGGCTATTTGACAAAATATAAATAATAGTTAACTTTGGGGGTCAAGGTTGCCAGTGATTTTTCACCTTCTTTGTGCTTTTCTGTAATTCCATATTTTCTTTTTTTAATTCTATATTTTCTATAATGAATGTATATATAATTTGTTCATAAAAAGCTCCCAATATAATGATAGTGTCATAATCATCATTATCTTAGCCAAAACCATGAGGTTTTTAACTCTGGATGGTGATAAGCCAAATAATGAAATAACTCTTCAAGTGTAGGCTAATTTAATGCCATTTTAATATCTTACAAAGCCATGAATGCAAAGTACTTAATTTCAAGAATCTCATTAATACCTTCTATGTTTATTAAAAAATCAAAATCTGATTAGTTCAAGATCCGTGGACATGGCATTTGCATTAGTGAAATTAGTTTTAGGTATACTTATACTTGGGTAGGGAGGCAGTGTGGGGGAGTCAGAAAAACAGGGCTTGAAATCTCAGCTCTGCCTTTTCCTGGATATTTGATCTCAGGCAATTTACTTAACTCTTTGATCTGTAGTACTTCACCCAAAAACCTATTATGGGGTTGAACTAAATGTTATCAACAATCTTGCTTTGAAATCCTATAATTCTATGAATGACCCTAAATGATACTCTTTATATTTGAGCAGAACAAAGATACACTGTTTGCTTTAGGAAGTATAAGTAGGTTTGAACTCTTGCTTTAAGTTTGGTTGATTGGTAGAAACTGTCTGCAAAGCTGTATTAAGAAGTCCATATGGACTTAGCACGAAAAAGTGCTATGATCTATTAACAGGACTGCCGTGGGAAGAAAGAGAGAGTGATGGCATAGCATACTGGGTGTTTGAATCCTCAGGTGGACTTTTATAGGCATATCCTACATCCTCCCCCGCCTCTTTTTTTGGGGGTGGTGGTAGCACAGTGCCCAAAATCTGTTCAAAGTGAAGTAACTGGGAAGTAATACATCAAATTGTTTCTGCTTCCTCTCTCTTATTTATTTGACATCTCTTAGTCACAGGTGGTATACAAATTCAGGTGGTTGCAAATTCAGAGGGAGATTTCAGAGCGAGATGCTTTTCCCTTAGTTTGACATTTTTTTGTAGAAGGAGCTGTGAATGATAACTTCCTAACTCGTTAGCAAATGTTCTAACAGCAGTTCTGAGAATGGGTAGCGCTGTCAGTAAGGTGTATGTTTGCAACCATGTTCACTTCTTGTTTCTGTCACACTCATCCATAGTGTGGAACTCCAGCAGCAACCCCGGAATAAAGATCAATGCCCTAGAGAGAAGCCAGAGGAGCTGGAGTCAGGAGTCATCTACCACTGCCATGGCAACTCCAAAGCCACTGAGAACAGGGCGAACGAACAAGTCCACGCCAAGTGGAAACTCTGTGCAGCTTCGGCAATATGTTTCGTTTTCATGATTGCGGAGGTCGTGGGTGAGTGTTTCTCAGGAAGGCTTCCCTGATCAAACAAACCGATAAATAAACAAAACGCTTCACCATCACAGGAGGGTCACCTCTATTCTTTTAATGGAAGCTTTAATATTTTCTGTGATTATAAAGTAACAATACGTTCATTGTAAACAACTTGGGAAATAGAAAGAAACAAAATAAAATTCACCGCTACCCCACATTGGAGTGATAACCTCTAACGACATTATAGACATTATGTTTTCATACAGTGTATTTTCTATTCGTATTTCACAGGTTTTTACATAACTGAGAGGGTACTGAATGCTTTTGACCATGCTATCAAATACTCTGCAAAAACATTTTCAATGCCTGAACAATATTCTATATATTGCACCATGATTTACATAACCAGCTCTCTATTGTTTAGAAATTTAGAGGTTTTATTTTTCCTGCAATAGACAAGTCTGCAATGAAAATCCTTGCATAAAACACTGCCTGCCTTTCTGGTTATTCCCTTTGAAGAGATTGCTACAAGTGGAAATAATTGGTTGAAAGGCATGAATATTTTTACTACTTTTTGATACGTATTACCAAACTGCTCTCCAGAAAGTTTCAAACAACTCATACATCTATCAACTCTGCATGTGAATGAATCTCTCTACAAATATTAGCAGAACTTAATTTAATCTTTCAAAAGCTTTGTTAATGTGTAGATGAACATGTTTATTTTAATATTTATTTCTTTGTTCCTGTTAGAATATTAGTGATCTGTATTTCCCCCTGTGAGCGCATTTCCTCCTTGCCCCTTGATGTCCATTGCTCATTCTTTTCGAGAATGTCATCATTTTCTATGTTGATCTCTGGGAGCTCTTTATATAGTTAGGATGTTAATCCTTCATCTTACGTGTTATAAATACTTTTCCAGTTTGTTGTTTGCCTTTTAATTTTTGGTTTGACTTCAAGAAATTTTACATTTTATACAGACAATTTTATCAAACTTTTCATTTTTACTTGATTTCTTTTACTACTCTTACTGCTTTGGTGCTTAATAATCCTTTCCCATCTAGTGAGCAGATAAATACCTTTTCTGATTCAATTTTTGGCATTTGATTTTTATGTCAGTCTGAAATTAGATATGTTATATGCTCTAAGGATTTAAAAATAAATTTCTAAATAGTTAACCAGGTTGTCATTGCCATTTATAGAATAATTAATTCTTTCCCCCATTGATTTTGTTTCTATTTATTTGTTTCTATTCAAGTTTTGATAAATAGTAGGGACTAGCTCTAAGGTGTTTCCTTGATTTCTGTTTCTATTCTTCTGTCAGTAACAAAATTAATGCAAATTTTTATATCATAATGTCTGTTGTTCCCCTCCCATTATTATTATTATTATTATTTTTTTTTACCGGGAGGTCCCAGGGATCAAACCCGGGTCCCTCCATATGGGAGACAGACGCCCAACCATTTGAGCCACATCGGTCCCCCCTCCCATTATTCTTTGTTTAACAGATAATGATAAAGGCTATTCATCCCTGTTTATTATTCAGATTAAATATGAGAATCATTTTGTCCAGTTCCCCCCAAAGTCTAATTGTGCTTTTTTATTGGCCTATATAAAAATTAATTTGGTGACACAAACATCTTTAAAATATTCAGTTTTCCTGTCCAAGAAGATGGTATGTTTCTCCATTCAGCTAAGCATTCTGCATCGCTCAGTAAGGTTTTGTGGTTTTGTTTGTTTGTTTTAATACAGGGACAGCCTATTTCTTGTTAGAGTTATTCAAGTTATTTTCTGTTTCTGGTTTTTTCCTTTAGGGGAGACTAAAATCTTTCTTTTTTCATGTCCTGTTTTCTAGATGATTATTTTCTGTATCCTGGAAAGTTTTGATTTTTGCATATTCACTTTGTTCTCAATGTATTTGAATTATTGTTAATTCTAAATGTTTTTCAGTTAATTTTCCTTGTTCCTTTCGGATCCATCTTCCTCACCAAAGGAGAAAATGTTTTCTTTTGCAAAAAATATTTATTTCTCCTCATTTTCAATAGTTACATCTCTTCTGTTTCAAATTTTTATCATGTTAAATAATAGATTATGCTAAATCTTATCTTACGTGTAACTTTTAAGTAGAATGATACCTGATGTTACTCCTATATTAATGTGATGTAAGTTCTTCTTGCCTTAGTTTTTAAATAATTAATAAATAATCAAGGATAAGTGTTGACTTTTATCAAATACCTTTTCTTTTAAATATATTTAAATTTGTTTTCCATCTTGCTGAGATATATCATATGAAGAGATCTCCTAATATTATATGATCTCTGTATTCACGGCCCTATCATGACTATAGCTGATGTTTATTTAAGGCATACTATGTACCAATAACTACGATCCGTGCTTCCCATGTATTACCTTACTTAATCCTGATGAAATCCCGAACAGGTAAATTCTGCTGCTAATCTCACTTCTATCTGTAAGTGGCAGGCAGTCTGGATTCTAGAGCTCACGTTCTTTGCTCTCACTATGGTGCCTTTCAACTTGACCATGGTCAGCCATTCTTTTAATCCATTGTTGAATCTAAGTCACTGAATTTTCTTTAGGGTGTTTACATATTTTTTTTTTTTTTTTAAAGATTTTATTTATTTATTCATTTATCCCCCCCTTGCTGCTCGTGCTCGCCGGGTCAGCCAACCACGCGGCGCGGGCGGGCCTGCCCTCACCAGGAGGCCCCGGGAACCGAACTCAGGGCCTCCCATATGGCAAACGGGAGCCCCACTGATCGAGCCACAGCCGCTTCCCTACATCTTTTTTAACAAATGAAATTGAGCGGTAGTTTTCTGTTTGGGTGCGATTTTTCTAGGTTTTTGAATCAGAACAATGCATTTTTAAATGGAAAATTTAGTGTTAATAATTTCCTTTTTTAAAAAACTGCAACTTTATATAGCATTTTAATTATCTATTCCTTTTTAACAACACCCTTATAAAACTGTCTAGTTTTAGAGATATTCTTGAAGATAACTTGTTGATACATTTTTTAGCTTCTTCCTCATTACTTGCTTGACATACTCAAAATTTCTACTTCTTGACTAAATTTTGGTCGTATATTTTTCCAGTCAATCATTTTATTGTAATTTGCAAATGTATTATATAACAATGGAACACAATAATCTCATATTGATATCCTCTTATTTTTTATCTTCTTTCTGACTTTAATATTGTTTATATACTTCCTCTTCTCCTTAATTTACTTTGGCAGAAGTCTATTTTATTGATGCATACATATATTTTTCTTACAGAGGCAGGTCTTAGATATATTATTATTTTAATTTTTCTTCTGTTTCCTAATTCATAATTTTGGTTTTTAAAATATTTATTACTACCTTCATCTTTCTGTCTTCATACTTGTATTTTTATTGCATATTTTAACATCTTGAATTATATGTTTATCTCATTTCTTTTTATCCATTTTGCTTATTAATAATAAAATTATATACAAGTCTGAATTTACCATTGAAAACAGCTTTGGCCTCAGCCTAAAGTTGTTTTTTGTTTGTTTGTTTGTCTTTTTTCAAATTAGAGAAGTTGTAGGTTTACAGAAAAATCAAGATTAAAATTTTAGGATTCCCATATACCATCTTATTATTAACACCTGGCTTTGGTGTGTACATTTGTTACAAATAATGAAAGCATATTTTTATAATTGTACTATTAACTATAGCCCATGGTTTAACTTAGGGCTCACTGTTTGCATTGTTCAGTTCCATGGATTTTTGAAAAAAATTTTACTCTAGTAACATATATACAACTTAAAATTTCCCCCTTTAACCACATCCAAATATATAATTCAGTGCGCTTGTGCTACCATCAGCAACATCCATTACCAAAGCTCTTTCATCATCTCAAATAGACCCTTTACATTTTAAACCTTAACTCCCTATTCTTTGCCCTCACCCCGTCCCCTAGTAACCTATATTCTATATTCTGACTCTATGAATTATTTTTTCTAATTATTTCATATCACAGGATCATACAATATTTGTCCTTTTATCTCCGGTTTATTTCACTCAACACTATGTCTTTAAGGTTCATTCATGTTGTCACATGTATCACAACTTCTTCTGCCAGCTCCATTCTGCTATTGAAACCCTCCTGGGAATTTTTCATTTCAGTTATTGTGGTCTTCAACTCCAGTAGTTCTGTTTGACACTTTTCAAAAATTTCTCTCTTTATTGATATTCTCATATTGTTCATTCATTTTTTCCCCTAATGTCTTTTGGTTATTTCACTGTATTTTCTTTTATCTCCTTGAGCATATTGAAGATCATTTCTTTAAAGTCTTTAGCAGGTATGTCCACAGTCTGGTCTTCTTGATTGATATTTTCTGGATTTTTACCCTTTTCCTTTGGATGGCCCATCATTTCCTGTTTCTTTGTCTTGTAATGTTTTGTTGCACACTGTACATTTCAATATTTTAAAATGTCAACTCTAGGATATATTCCCTGAGATGTCTGTTTCTTGAGTTTCTAAGCAACTGGCAATAATTTTCTTGAATGTCAGTTCTCTGTCAGGAAGGTCTGCTCAAGGCAAATGCAAAGTGCAGGTCTTCCCTGCCTTTTCTGCCCTGGTTCTTGTCTTAGGTTTGCTAATGGCCTTAGGACTTCCCATGCTTTCAGGAGTTTGAATGCTGCCTTGGCTTCCTAGGAGACAGACCTTCTCCTTCTCCCAGATGTTCCACTGCTGGACTTAAAATGGATAAGCCTTTGCCCTAAGCCATCTGCCTCAATTGTTTCTTCCACTGATTTCTTTAGATCAAGCTGCTTTTGCCTTGGGGCAATTTCTGGGAAAGGAGACACACCAGAGAGGAGTTTCCCAAGTCTGTCTTTTCCAGCAGGAACACAGCCAGGACCCAGGAAGGGAGCACCAGCTGGCTCTAAACTGCCCTGGAGAGGGGGTGAGAGAGGAGCCAGGAAGGGCACCAGGCAGCAGATTCAGCCCTTAAACTGTCCCCCACAGCTCTGCGGAAGCCTACCATCTTTAAGCCTCCTTGCTGCCTTTGTCCAGGGTGCGTGGGAACAATGACTGCCCTCAGACAGGGCCCCCAGCGTTGTGAAGTCGCTAATCAAAAGCAGGGATCAGCAATCAGCCTGTGCCCACCCCGGATCTTGGGAAAGTGGATTTTTATGTCATTTTCTGGCACCAGCAAGCTATGCCAAAGGCCGGATCCCGCTGCCACCAGAGTGGTCCTGGGTGATGGTAACTGCGCGGGGAGATCGCAATTTCCTGGTATTTACCGTCATTTACCAGCCTCCTCCTCCCACTCTTCCCTGGATGCTGTACAGTGTTCTACTGGACTCTGGAGTTTCAAAATAGTTGTCAGACAGGTCCTGATGTTTAATAGTTATTTTGGTGGAGGGACTGTTCCCTGGAGCTTTGCCATCTTCCCACAATCCTTCTCAGCCCAAAGGTTTTGATATGCAGTGCTTTCTTACTTATTATTTATTTTTTTAAAAAGAACAATTTCTGCTCCCTGGTAAAAAGTACCACAAGCTAATGCTACTCTATTACTGCTATTGGAAATTAATATTTTGGTAACTTGATTTTCTCTCTCTTATTCAAAGTAGGGACTAAATTAATAAAATCATGAGACTGGAAGAAAATAGACTCTGCTAAAGCTACTTTTTTCCACTATAATATCTAGCAACCAGTATCAGCTTGTCTCTTCTAGCTCAAGAGTCTTATGGCCTATGCATTCAAATTTAGACTTTTATAGATTTTTAAAGGTAGGAGAGAACTTAGAACCATCCTGTCCAAGACAAATCTATAATGGGTAAATAACCTTCCAGTCAAAGTTTACAAAACTAAATAATACTGCATACTTTCTGCAACCAGGGTAAGTCATCTATGAAGGAACTGACTGAATAGCTTGGTGGAGCTGCAAAGAATTTGCTTTTAGTAGTTCCAATCTGGAAAACTCTCTCTGGAAATCCAATGACATCTATGCCAGAGGGGTATTCTTTTTTATTACTGAAATTCATAAGATTGTAGACAATACTCAATTGCTCATGTAAGAGAGTAACAAA
Source organism: Tolypeutes matacus (assembly GCA_026826555.1). NCBI lineage: Eukaryota > Metazoa > Chordata > Mammalia > Cingulata > Chlamyphoridae > Tolypeutes > Tolypeutes matacus. The sequence goes on from JAKSZT010054489.1 coordinate 7,922,430, forward strand.
ATGGACCATCCAAAAACATAGCTCACTTGAAATGTGATTTGAAAAGGTGATGTTCTTGGAATTCACAGCCCTCCAAAGAAAATACTGGCACACCTGAGATGAATAGAGCACAAGAAGATTTGTAAGTTGGTTTATTTCCTACCCTGCTTTCTTCCTCAAAATTTGCCCTGAATCCATCCCCTCAATGGGTGCTGAGAGTGACAACATTTCTGACCCAGCTGATATCTAGCACTGGGCCTAAATGAGATTTTACCATTTGTATCTTTCCTCATGCAGTGTCATTTTGCTTTTAAAATACATACATATATATATATATATATATATTGCAGGGGATGGGGATGGAGAGAATGTGCAGCTATTCACCTGAAGTGAAGCAAATCAGTCTCTTCCTTTCCTTCTTATACCTATGGATTAGTCTATGAGTTCTAATCTGACTTTAGTTTAGAGTCAACAGAAAGTAATGCCCTCAGTAAAGGCAGAAAATGGATGCTGCCAGACAATCATTGGTCATTTGAGCTGTATTGATAGTGAGCTGATTTTTTCTAAAACATTGCTTTCATCATGTTACCTCCGTGTTCAAAATTCTTCAGTGGCTCCCCATTGCCTAGTTCAGTGTGCCTCAACCCTTTTCTCAACATGGCAAGCATAGGAATGTTTACTGAACAGTGGAATAAATGGACAAGGGTGCTTGCAGCTAGCAGAGGCTGGTTCAGAAGCCCCCACTGCCCTAGGCCCTACCCAGTTGCCTTAAGTGAAACAAGATCAATATTTTAATTAATCTGTCAATATTTTTCACATACTACTTCCCCACATGATTCCTGTGTTTCAGCCAAATTTTTTTATTCATTCTCTGTAAAACTATCATTGTACCCTTAAACTCCCTATAGCTTTTGCTTATTCCTTTTTATTTGGATATAATATCCCTCTTCTCATTCTTCCCACACTTCAAAATCCTGATCATCATTTGAGACCCCAACCCAAAGCCACCTTCCCAAAGTCATTTTGGGCTTATCAGAGAAAGTGATCATTCTTCTTAAATCACCTTTGGGAATCTGGGAGCTCCTCATGCAGGGTAAAGGATTTGAGCCGGGCCTTGAAGGCCAGGTAGGATTTGGTAGGTGGCTAAAAGGGAAATGTGAAGGTCCTTTCAAATGAAGGGGACTGAATGATCAGCACACTAATTACTGCAGTGGGAGGTGGTGAATCTCAGACCTTCCCTTGAAAGATTCTGAGTGGGTGGGTCTGCAACAGGACAATACATCACTGTTCTTAGAAATTTATTCACATGATTCTGATGTGTCGCCACATTTGGGTGCTTCTGTTTGAAGGTGGCTGGTGTTGTCGGCTCAGCAAACTTTCACATATTCTGCTCTGGTTGCAGATCTGGCTCCCATGGACAAAGTACTTCTTGCTCATAGGCAGGACTGGATGTGAGATGCCAAGCTGGACCAATCAGAGTCACTGATACTCCATCTAAGGAAGATGGGACAAAAGCTTTTTCTCTTTCAACTACAAATGCTCAACTGAGATGATATAGGCCTGGAACTTCCAGAAGCCACCCTTTTTGCCAGAGGAGAGGAAGTCAGTCTTTAGTGAGACAATAAACAGCAAGAGGGGGAAACAAGACAAAGCCCTAAAACACCTTTTGAACCTTAGGATTTGTCTGTGCCTGATGTCAATACCACCCCCCCTCTTCGATTTTCTCTCTTTATCCATATTTCTTTTTGTCTAAGCTTATGAGTTAGGCACATTCTCTATGACTCAGAACTGGAAGAAACTACCTAAGGCAGAAGTATAGTGGGGATTGGAGATTTTTAGATGGGGTGTCAAGAAGGGCCTGGAGGCCTGAGTAAGGAATCTGGATTTATTCTGTAGTCCTTTGGGAGTAACAGATGCTTAGAACAGGGGGAAAATGGAAATCCTAGTACTGTGCTTAGAAATATAACTGTGGCCAGAGGGTGCAGAAGAGATTGGAGGAAAAAACTAAAGAAGGCTGTAAGATCAAGGTGTCTCCTGTGAATGGGCCTTTGAACCCACTGAATCAGTACTCTTTTCTGTGAAAAGTTCTAATTTTAGAAAGTCTCTAAAGAGGAGTTATATTGCAAATATAAACATGCATATCTAATTGAAATGATAGACATGTAGACATGATAATTCAAAAAATAAGCTCAAGTATTTGAGCCTTAAGACATTACTGGGAGAAATTTAGAATGCTCAGGGAGAGGTGTCTGAAGCAAGACTACTCAGAATTAAGTAAGGATGGAATAAACACCCAATTATGAGTACAGAGTCCAGATCTGGGAACAGGCCAGGGAAGACAGTAACTATCTCAAAATAGAGAAAAAGTCTCTCTTAGTAAGAGAAGGGTACAGCTAGGTGGGGTGATAACCACAAGCTCTACTGGTACTTACTGTGTACTAGACTCAGCGTGTCTTAGTGGTATAAGCCACTTAAATTTTTTTGAGTTTCTTAGTATTAAAAATTGAAGAAATGCCAAAATATGGCTAAGAAAACTGTTGTGTATTTTAAATACTTGTGAAATAACAACTCAATGTGTTTTTGACATATTATCTAATATGGTAATGAAATTCATAATATAATTAAAGAATTTTAAAAATATGAATTAGTAGCATACTAAGGTGCAGTCTACTAATGGGACAGAAGGCTCATGTAGTGAGATGAACTTCTTTCAATCCTGTCAGTATATTCTGTTCTCCATGGAAAACATGTGGACTAAATGCCAACTATCTAAATCTGAAATGATTTGTAGATATGAGACTCAAGCCCAAAGGCCCAATGTTTTACTTTCCTAGGCTGCTCAAAGCAGATGCCATGGGATGGGTTGGCTTTAAACAATGGAAACTTATTAGCATACAGTGTGAGGCCGTGAGAATGTTCAAATCAAGGCATGATCAGGGTTACACTTTCTTCCTGTAGACCTGCTGCCAGCGATCCTTGGCTCCTCTGCTACATGGTAGGGCATGTGGCAGCATCTGCTGGTCTCTCCCTTCCTTTCCCGGGTTCATTGCTTTCAGCTTCGTGCTTCCAAGGCTTTCTCTCTTTTTCTGTATCCATTCTGTTTATAAAGGACTCCAGTAAGAGGATTAAGACCCATCCTGAATGAGGCAGGTCTCACCTTAACTGAAGTAGCCTCATCAAAAGGTCCTACTTACAATGGGTTCACACCCACAGGAACGGATTAGATTTAAGAACATGTCTGTCTGAGCTACATACAGATTCAAACCACCACAACTCCCTGCCTTCTTGTAGACTTCTCTATCCCACAGGGCCCAAATAGGGTCTATTTCAGGACTTGGTCCTTTCTGTGCTTCTCCTCTAATGTGGTAAAAGTGCTTCTCTCCATTTCTTGCCCAGTAATCCAGAAATTTGACTTCTAGTGCTATAGTTCATGCCTTTATCATCTTTTTCTTTGGCTGTTACAGTAGTGTTTTAGGCTTAAGTTCTCCTCTCTCCAAGTTACCCTCCATATTGCTGGCTAGGATTTTTCTCTTAAATACAGACCTGAACATGTTACAACCTTGCCTCAACACCTTAAGCAGATCCCCTTATCCTATAGAATAGCATTAAAATTCCTTGACATGAAATATAAACCCCCACCCAAAGTGATCCCAACCCATCTTTCCCATATCTCCCCAATACTCTGCACCTCTTGTGTTTCCACAAAGGTGCCATGTTCTTTCATTTCTCTGTGTTTTTGCTCATGTTCTTCTTTCTTCCTAAAAAAGTCTTCTTTTGCTAATCCCTACCCCTCTCTTCTGCAAAAACGTGCCTCAACACTGCCAGAGAGAGCAGCTCTCGGGTCCCTTACCCCATTATGCATATCTTCAGTACAGTGAGTTTTAGACTGTGATATCACTGAAGAGAGGCAATGTGATTTGTTTATCTTTGTTTATGTTTTTATACCCTATCCTTGCTGCCATGCACAGAAAGGGCTCGATAAATATTGGCTGGGTGACAGAATTAATTGTCAGCAATGCTCCATGCTTTTAGAAGTAAATGTAAATTCACTTGCAAACTACCTCTGGCACACAATTTGCTCCATAGGATTCACCACTATTCCCCACAGTTTTCTGGATTGTTCTTTTAAGTAGCTCTGATGGTTACAAAATAGTTCTTGGTTCGAAGCCCTCCATGTCAACATGCTTTTTCCAAGCAAGCCCTTTTTCCTTCTCAGTTCCCTCCTGACTCAGCCATAACACTTCATTTATTTGACTTAGGCCACAATTTCAGCTCAGCACATAGAATCATCTTCATTCATTGCTGAGACTGTGGCATGCTGCTCATCTGCATGTAGTTATTCTCCAGGAAAGAAATAACGGATTATTAACACAGCTTTATTATCAGGCCCAAGTTTGGCAGGTAGAACAACATCAGAGGATAATTGGAAGGACAGCTGATTTGTTAGCAAAATGTTGCTTTTTGGCTAATGAATCATTCTGATTTTTGCACTGACAGCTCAGTAACAAGCTTGAAGACTACTTTGCTTCAGACCATTAAACTTTGACAAACCAGTTATTAACGACAGCTAGAGCCAGCAGTCTGTGGGGATTATTGCAATTATGAGCCATAGAAGTAATTTTGTTTAATCATTAGGCAAGACAAGGTGAGCCTGATGATGGAGGGGCTGATGATTGACAGTCTCCATTGCTTTGTAGTACCAAGGAATAAACAGTTGCTGGGAAGACCACTCAGTTAGCAAAAGATGTGGTAAGAGCAATGCAGGTTATTGGTCTCAAAGAATAAGCCCTGTTCTGGAAGGAAAAGACAAGTTTTCCATTTAACTTCTATTTTGGAGGCTGAAGGCCTTTTCTTAAAGGAGAATTAGAGGATAGTAAGGTGGGGACATCCCAAAAGGAAAGGAAAGCAAGGCGGGACTCACATGGCTTGGGTTCACTTCCAATGCTTTTTTTTTTTTTTTTTTTTTTTTCCTTCCAGTGCTTTGATTGGATTGTTGTTGCACTCAAGGAGCCCATTGGAAGGTGCCTGCTCTTTCACCTTTCTCCTTCCCATTATTTATAACAAGGGCCTCAAACTCGAAGCCTGAGGGGACAGATGGATAAGGAGAGCAAAAGGAAGTGGAAAAGACAATGGCAATATTGAAGGTCAAATAAAAATATGTCTGTGGGCCAGATTGTGACCTCTGGTTGTAGACAAAAATCTGGGTCTCTGAAGTGGGAGACCCTTTGAATCTGGCCTATACCTCTCTAGCGTCATCTTTCCATAGTCTCCTTTATGCATCCTTATGCCCCATCCTAACCAGGATGTTTTCCAAACAAACCTCATGTTTTCCAATTTCTGTGTCTCTGCTTTACCAGGAAGCCTCTCTCTTTAAATTCATTTCTACATGTTTAAATTCTACCCACTCTCTTGGTCTCAGTTTCTTTAATTTGTGAAGAAAAGGTGGATTAACTAAACTTGACGATCCCGTTCTAGACTAAAGTTTTTGCAAGTCTGTGGCAGGTGCAGATCACGCCTGTGTATCTAGTCGCACTTGGGACCTTAACCTGCATGCTCTCCTCCCTCCCCCAGGTGGGTGCATTGCTGGGAGTCTTGCTGTCATCACTGACGCTGCCCACCTCCTGATCGACCTGACCAGTTTCCTGCTTAGTCTCTTCTCCTTGTGGTTATCATCAAAGCCCCCCTCCAAACGGTTTACATTTGGATGGTACCGAGCAGGTACAGTTCACTTATTGATCAGTAATAACGGAGTAGTGCTGTACAGTCAGAACAGGAGCAAAAATGGAAGGTACAAAGCAAAGCCTTGTTCAGAAATCCCTTAGAGGCGCGTCACTGGTGCACAGGACAAAATAAACCTGTATGTGGGAATGCATCTTCTTAACATCACTTCAGCTAACAGGCAGATGCGTGACACTACCTCTTCTATTACTGGACAATGGGATCACACTATATGCTCTTATAATATCAACTTCATACATAAGAAACCTCAGATTCAAATGGGTTAAGTTACTTGTCTAAGGTCACATAGCCAGTTACTGGCAGACTGTGTATGTGTGATTCTTGAGCTCATACCCCAAATATCTGTACCAGCGTGTGAGAAACATACCACTGGTGGTTAGTCAGAGGATTTTGTCTCCAATGGACAACAATTACATAACTGTTATATACAATTATATAATATTATATAATGTGTTATATTATATACAATTATATAACCTAATATGCTTTAGAAATAAACTAGCACATATAACATGTAATTTCATGTATAATGTTTAAGGAAGAAGATAAGTATAAAAAGTGAGTTTATTTAAAGAAAAGGTTAAATGGCTTAGACAGGTGACTTATAGATATGTCAAAAATCACGAAGGTTATACGTAAATGAATGAAATTTGGGGAACAGTAGCCACACATTGGAAACAATACGTTATATTACTCTGCTTTAAAGGGAGCTAGTATATGGGATTACACTTAAAGGGGAGAAGGTGAAAATTATTTAATGTGTCTGACCACTGATAACAGCATGTTTCTAGACCCTTGTAGGCTTTTAGAATCTATCTACAAAGTTGAGTTAAAGACTGTGGTGAGATGTTAAGGAACTCCCAGGCAAGCAAATGTACTTCTTCTGGTGGGCAGATTAAACACTACCCCGTCTTTAAATATTAATGTCAATGTCTCCACCCTGATGCTTCTTTTCCTTACTGCTGCTCTTGAAATGCAGTTAGATTGGTGATGAGCCTCTGAGCTTACCTCAGTGTTTGTCATATGTTGATTTGGCAAATGAAGCTCATTTTCATCGAGTACACTCTGAAGCCATCCCTTTTTACTATTTCACTCCTCCAAAGGTGCTGGTACCAGCAAGTTATAAACGTTTTATGCTTAAATTTAGTTTCTAAACACATTTTCCTCTTTGTGTCTCATTATTTCATCTCCTAATAAATTTCAGTCATTTTAACACCTGTTTAAATTAAAATCCCCAAGGAAAGCAGCGAAGGCAGGCAGCAATTATGATGCTTTTAAAATTTGCTGGAAAATACTTAGTGATATGGAGCAAAATGAACTCAGACGTTGATGTTTTGTGAATGCAACATTAAAGTGCCTCGAATTGGTCCCAACTCCATCCACACTTGTGCTTCAGCGAATCACTAAGTGAATTAGTTTGAAGTCCTTCCGCTTTTGCGTGGGGGGGGTGTCAATGGCTTATGACTCTTGGGAAGATTAAGGTGACCTTGTGAATCATTTGCATGTGGGTTTCTTTGTGCATTTGTTTTATTTATTTATTTATTATTATTATTTTTTTAATTTTACCGGGAGGTCCCGGGGATCGAACCCAGGTCCCTCCATATGGCAGACGGACGCCCAACCATTTGAGCCACATCCGCCCCCTCTTTGTGCATTTGAATCCCTAGAAATCCTTGGTGCCCTGCTCTCCATCCTTTGCATCTGGGTGGTGACTGGAGCGTTGGTGTACTTGGCGTGTGAGCGCCTGCTGCACCCTGATTATGAGATCCAGGCGACGGTGATGATCGTCATCTCAAGCTGCGCAGTGGTGGCCAATGTTCTGTAAGTCATCCCCACGCTCTTCCCGGGAGGTTACCTTTAACCCTGTCCTCAGCAGTGACTTGGTTTTTCATTCTTCCATTCGTGAGGATGGTAGAGACCTGAGAGAGCGTTCAAATGGCGCGAAGATGGAAAATAAGGCTGGTTGAGCTAGTTTAGGAAACTGGTCAGGACAGCAAAAGGGCGTTTTAGTATTGGTTTCTATTAATATCATTTTTAATGCTTTCTATGTGCCTGAGACTGTGCACATTATCATGCATATATGTATGTGTGTATATATGTATATATAAGCATATTATGTTTAATGTTCACAACATCCCTACTTTACAGATTAGGAAACTGAAGCTGAGTGAGAGAAGTTAATAACTTGTCAGTGAGGAAGTAGAGCCAGGATTTAAATTCGGCTCTACCAGACCCCAAGTCAGAGCTCCTAACCACTCTGCTCTCTAAGACCTATTGATGGTTCCACATAGGATGTGACTACACCTGTTTAACTCTTGTTAGGTGAGCAGCTTATAGTTTTCCAGGAAACTTGGTTAGAAGGGGCCTTAAGGTTCATTTAATTCAGCCCTTCTTCTACTTTTGAATTCTTTTATGCAATCCCCATAAAATGGTCATTTGTTTATAAAAAGACCTAGTAACAGGGAATTTATTTCCCTTAGAAGTAGTCTATTTTATCTTTTTATCATTGTGACTGCACAAAAATTCATCCTTAAACTGTGTTAGTTGAATTCCCTCTTTAGTTTCTACCTATTGGTTCTGTTTCTCTTTCTTACAGCTATGGAAAACACAAATCTAGCTTCTATCATATAACAATTCTTCAAGTGTTTAAAAATAGCTATTTGGTAGTGCTCCTCACCCCCAACTCATTTAATTATTTCCATTTCCAGGCACACTTATAGGAGATTATCTCATGTACCTGGGCATCTTGGTCTGCTCTTCCCTAAATGAACTATCTCATTGCTCAGGACAATGGGCCTTTGAGGCCAGGAATTTGATCCTTTGGGGTCAGTTTGCTCCTTCTTGTTTGAAATGCTGGGCATCCCAACTTAAAACTCTATCCATGCTCTATCTATATCTATCTGTATCTATCTATCCATCCATCCATCTACTATCTCTATATGTCTATCAATGATAGACAGAATGGTAGCTCCCCAAAGATGTCCACATCATAGTCTCCAGAACCTGTGAGTGATATCTTACATGGCAAAAGGAACTTTACAGATGTGATTAAGTAAGGACCTTGAGATAGGGAGATTATCTTGGTGGGCCCAATGGAATCACAAGGGTCCTTGTAAGAGGGAGGCAGGAGGTCAGAGAGGAGAGAATGCTACATGGCTGGCTTTGAAAATGAAAGAAGGAACCATCAACCACAGATTGTAGGCAGCCTCTAGTAGCTGGAAACGACAAGAAAATAGATTCTCCCTTAAAGCCTCCAAAAAGAATGTAGTCTTTAGATCCATTTAAGACTTCTGACCTCCAGATAATAAATGTGTTGTTTTAAGCCACTAAGTTTGTGGTCATTTGTTATAGCAGCAGTAGGAATCTCATACATTTATCTGTCATTGATCTATCTTGTAATGCAACTGGATACATGCTACGAGATACGTTTATACATGAAAGTGAAGAAGACAGTGATAGAAAAACAGCATTTTCCATAGTAGCTTTTAAGAGAAGACACAATGAAATCTTTGAAAATAGATGAAAAGTTGAGCACATACACTTTCAGAAAGCTCCCCAGGCCATTCTAATACTCTTAAGACCTATCTGCTTCCCTCCCTCACCTCTCAGTTTACAAACCATTGCTCAAAACCCTGGAGCCAAACAATTAGAAGAATGGTGTTTGATCTGCTGTCACTGACTAGATCCCTATCTCTTACTGGTTAACTTGAAAATGTGTTTCACTTTGGCACTGAGAGAAAAAGTGGGGGCAGATCAATGCAAATCTGTCACCACTTTGAGACAAATAACGCAGAACACATGTCTTGCAGACTGGGGGTCAATAACATCATCTTTGCATAAGGAGAACAATATGTCTACAAGGCAGCTGGAAAAATAAAGGTATTAATAATTTCCTGAGAGCCATATGTCACAGAGGTTGTGTGAATGCTACACTAACATGAAAGATATGCCTAGCTAGCCACCACATAAATCTGGGGCCCTCAGAGATTGAGTTTACTTTCTAAATAGTTATCTTCCAAATTTTCTTTTTACTGCCACTTTTCTTGACTCTTGACCTTCACATAAAGGTAAAGTCACTGTTAATACGTAAAAAGAAAGGGAAATTGAAAAGCTTTGCCCTTCTTGTGCAAGTAGGTAGTTCTTTAAAGGTAAAGCTATCTAGTAACTCTAGGGTTCTCTCTAAAACCTGGGATTACAGGCTTTAAGTGTTGCTAGATGCTGTGTTGTCTGAATCCACAGCTATCAGAACCACATTTTGGGAATAAATTTATTCCTTGGGGACTCAAAATCAGAACAGAAAGTCCTTGTAGAAGTTGTGAAGGGATCTGAGGACAAAGATTATAGACAGAGCCTTAAGGTCTTTGTGTCCTGAACTGTCTGAGTGAAACATTCTTAGCAACCCTCTTAGCCTACTTAACTCTAGTATAACCTTTCAAATCCAGTTCAATTTCTTTGTCTCTCTGATGAATCAAATCTCCCTGTTGTACTTCCCATAGTACCAGTTCTTTGTAGAACTCATTATAGCTAGAATTTTATATTTATTTGCATCTTTATTTAATCTCTGTCTTCTCTACCACAATTAAAACTCCACTGGGGAAGAACCACATCTATGTTCATTCACCTTTATGCCCCAAACATTTAAAAGCACCCAGAATATGAGTCTTTAATTAAGCAGTTTGTTTTTCGATAAAACAAATAAAATGAATAACAATTGATGAGCCCACATGGCAGATCTAGAAGAGAGTTTGTTGACCACCAGCCATATCAGGCAAAGAACCTTTATTGGTAATTACTAACTGAGGGTGAATTCCTATCCAAATGCTAACAATCTGAGAACTGTAAGTTCTGTATTGCTCAAATCTTTGAAGTGATGGCCTGATTTTTAGCAGACACTTTACCTGCAAATATATTGAACAATAGGTTGTTTTGTTTTTGTTTTTTGCCTTTGTTCCAAAATCTTCAGAGAGGGTTTCTAGGCAAAACATTTCTTGTTGCAGTTGGTGAAAAGACTCTCATTCACCTTTGGTCTAATTCCTCTTCAAGTTGTATATAAATAGAATCAAGTACATAATTCATAATGCCTACTACTTATCACTTTAACTGGACATGAGGTGCTAAATTTTGCAATATGTTGTATATAGAAGTATGCATCCATATATTTTAGTGTCTAAACCACAGTTCTGTCTTCATTGGCTATTGGGAAATTTTCAAGTTTCAAATTCTCATGGAAATGAACGTAAGTAAAATAAAAGATAAAAATCCAAACCTGATGAAAGTTAATTCTTATTTTGTTTTATCCCTTTCTTCTGCTTATTGCATTTGAAGTTAGTACATTTAATTAACCTCCAACTAAAGCTCAGCTTTAAGCCCAGCTCAATACCTGACATTTAGTGGTTACTCAATATATATTTGCTCTCTTCATTGTTGAATACTCAGCATTTGCCTAAGAAGTGATGCTTTCCAATATTAATGTAAAACAGAATAGCTTTAGGTGGATGAATGGGAAAACTGAGATGAGTCTTTAAAGTCTAGTCTTGCGGGAGTTTTTAAATTCTATGATACACTAGTACTCCAACATGAGTTCAAAATTGTACATTTTAAAGCATAAAAATGTCAGCTATCCACCATTTTAGATCATCTATACTATTGTCCATTCCACCATTCTGGTGCAGAGCTTTTTAAGTGTTAATCTCATGTGTGCTGACAGAATTGTTCTCTTTCAGATTAAGTGTGATTTTGCACCAAAGATGCCCTGGCCACAATCACAAGGAAACACAAGGTAATGCCAGTGTCAGAGCAGCTTTTGTGCATGCACTTGGAGATCTATTTCAGAGCATCAGTGTGTTAACTAGTGCACTTATTATCTACTTCAAGGTGAGTGTGTTTGATTTTACCTGCCTTCATAATAATGACGTGGACCCAGTAGTTCAGAAGCTGATGCTCCAGTATTAACTTACCAGAGTGTGGACAACCTATATTTGCCTACACAAACTACTTTGCCAAGTTAAAACAAGCAAACAAACAAGTGAAAACCCAAAATCTGAAACCTTAGACTTTCCCCAATTCCAAACAACTATGTCTTTATTTTAATTAATTAATTTGAGGTACTTGGGGCCAGGGATTGATCCAGGACCTCATATGTAGGAAGCTGGCACTCAATCACTGAGCCACATCAGCTCCCCAGCTATGTCTTTAACTGTAGGGCTGCCAGTCTTTTTCAGTCTTTTTCAGTCATGGGATCAAAAATGAACAGTAGTGGAACATTGAATACCTTACGATTCTTGGGATGTGAACAACAGAAAAGATGTCTGACTTACTAAAGTAAAATACAGATTTATTGGCAGAAATTTATTGGATGTACTTCTGGACAGAAATCAAGGTAGAAATAAGAGAACTTTTAGCATCTAAGTTTCAGGAACCGTCTAATGTCTGTCCCAAGTAACATGCTGAAATGAATGGGACTCAACCAAGTTTTTTTCCTGTTCTTGTCATTCTGATGAAGATTCATATTTCTAGTGAGGGGAATCCTATTGGCCTAGCTTGAATCTTGTACCTGCTTCTTGGCTGGGGGAGGGTAGAATGCTTGATTCACTGTCCTATCAATTGTACCCAAAATGAGGCAGAGATAACTTCCCCACAAAAAGTTAGGGCGCCAATCATCGGTGGGAATGGATCCTTGGTGGGCCTCTGACCCTAAACAAATATTCACTATTGAATTCTATCTGGTAATACCAGGTATTAATTGAGGTGGGTTAGGGGTGGGGACAATAGAGGAGAAGAACAATTTGCTCTGTTTGCATCATGATTGTCGAACTTGCAAGGACTCTTTACTATTTTCCCTAAAAAAAGAAAACATTAAAATAAAAAAATACCAAGTCAAAACACAACATCTATATTTAGTTGAGCAAAATTCTCACTGAAATCTTCAAATCTAAGGCAAAAACAGTTCAAAATTTTAAGAGTTAGTGGAGTTGAAAGTACTCTTGAATAAGTTAGGTTGACACTGAGTTTCTTAGAGGTTATGAGGTATGGATTCTTCTGTGGAACAGAATTTCATCAAGGGCAGAATTGTGAGTGGTTTATCCTGAGACCAAGGTCTCCAGAGGAAAGAAAGGAAGAATGAGGCCTTGGCTCATGCTTTTGGGACTGTATCAGAGATGCCTGCCTCACACTTGAGTCATATTTGGCAGGGAAAGAAATAAACTAACCCCATTTTAGCCAAGACCAAGGTCCAGCTATATCTTGGCTTCATGCAACCTCCAAGCAGAAGATACCCTTTCTTCTCCTTATCATAATTAAGGCAGAGAAGTCATTGGAAATTTTGGATATAGATGGGCATATTTTCATCACATATTTTATGCTTTCATTCTATTTATTTGAGAAAAGTTAAAGTAGGCCACTTGAAAGAACACTCAAGTATATTTCTTCCTTGCATTCTTAAGTTATGTGGAGAATATCTCTAGCAGTCTATTTTCTTCAGGGTCATTTTAGTTTAAACCTACAAAGAAGGACTGTAGTAACAAACTCTTCAGGAATGGAGCCTTGCCTCTGAGTTGGATGCCTAGTGTCAGGAGGGAACAGGTGATGGAGAGGGATGGAAGGAGGGAGGTGTACTTATTTTCTTAATCAGGCTTGCTGGATAGGAGGTATGAATTCAGCTAACCAGGTCCCTATATTTTCTAGCCAAACTACAAAATAGCAGACCCAATCTGCACATTTGTCTTTTCCATCCTGGTTTTGGCCAGCACCATCACTATCCTAAAGGATTTCTCCATCTTACTCATGGAAGGTAGGAGTGATTTTATTATTATTTCCCAGATCAATGTTTTTTTCCTTCTGCATTAGCAGAAAAGGGAATGGCCCCAAGGTGTGCTAACTGTTAATTTGTATTATAGGGAAAATTTAAACTGATAAGACATTTTCATGAGAACAAATCTTTGATTTTTATTCATATGGGAACAAATAAGAAAACTGCCTTCTATTTTCCCTCCAGCAACTGTTAAATAATATTGCATGGTGTAAAAATAAGTATAATCACTAATGCAAGAGATAAAGATGTTGAGGGAGATAGCCCAAAGAAATGTCTATTCCTGAAAATACCTGGTAAAGACCCAAGAAACACTGTATGAATCTACCCCTGGGACAGCACTATAGGTGTACATTTTCATCAAATTGTGTCTCATGGTAGAGCACCAGGGTGATCCTTTACTTATTCATCCAGTAAGTGTTTGTTGAGCTCTGACTTCGTGCCAGATATTGAGCTTGAAACCCTTATGGGGCTAATACTTTAGTGAGGGGTAAAAAGAGATTATTCAAATGATTACAGAGAAATAGAACAGCAGTAAGTGCTACAAAAAAAAGAGAGATGGCCCCTTTTTGGGGGATTTCAGCCTGGCCAGGGAATGGGGGTAGTTGGGCAGGTGAGTGCTGTCTGAGGAAGTAATGCTTCTTGGGCTTGCTTTTAGCCAGGAGTAGAATCTCATGCTTATCAACTCTGTTCCCAACTGCTAGAGTCCAGCCATCCCTAGTTTCCTGGGCTTGTGAAACCCCTGTCAGGATCCTAGGGTCTTCCATTCACCAGGAATAGGCAACATAAATAACACTGTCAAGACATTCTTTCTTATACCTAAACTTTACCTCCCTCTCCTTTCTGCATTTTGGTGATTTTTAAAAAATTTGGTGTAAAGTGGCTGAAGAATTGCTGGTTTCTGGCCTTTCTAAGCCACACCTTTTGGACGACACATCATGTAGCAGAAAAAGCAAACTCTTTGTGTCAAGCAAACCTCAGTTCAAGTTTTGATCATGCAAATTACTAGGTGTGGGACCTTAGACAAAACTCTTAACTTCTTTGAATCTAAGTTTTATCAACTAAAAAATGGGAATATAAAAACCACTCAACAGTGTTGTTGTGAGGATGGCATAATTTCTAGACACAGTAGGAACTCAATAAATATAAATTCTAAGCTAACTCTGTGAGTTGACTAAAATATGGGAAATATGAAGCCAGGTATGAACCCCATACTGCCAATTTATCCTCTCACTGAGAAATTCCTGACTCTTAGTCACAGTCTGTGTCCAAGTTTTTTCCAACCATCCATGCTGATGGCTAAAGGAGGACCAGATAAGAGAGTCTTGATCAGAACAAATCCATCTTCACTATGAAAAGAACTATTTTAATGGCACTTGAATCCCAGTGGCATTATTTTAGTATATTAAATGTTCACTAAAGACATAAGGTAATTGTTTGTATTTGCAGTGTGATTTATCATTGCTATACTGATTGTTTAGTTTGTTAGGCTGCTGAAAGCAGATACCATAAAATGCGATGGCTTTAAACAATGGGAATTTATTAGCTTACAAGCTTACAGTTTTGAGGATGTTAGAATGTCCAAAGCAAGGCAATACTTTATTTCAGAAGACTGGCTGCCAGTGATCCTTGGCTCTTCTGCCACATGGTAGGGCATATGGCGGCATCTGCTGGTCTCTCCCTTCTCTTCTGTGTTTCATTGATTTCAGCTTCTTCCTTCTGTGGCTTTCTCTCCCCCTTTCTGAATTCATCCTGTTTAAAAAGGACTCCAGTAAGAGGATTGAGACCCATCTCGAATGAGGTAGGTCACACCTTAACTGAAGTAGCCTTATCAAAAGATTCTACTTACAATGGAACTATACCCACTGGAATGGATTAACTTTAATAACATAATTTTCTGGGGTACATGCAGTTTCAAACCACCACACTGAACATTTGTATTTGGAATAAATTACATTATTTTTAATTCTGCATTCCAGGAATAGAGGTACTACCAACCTAAAACTCTTGTTAGACTAAGCCAACAGTTCTCAAACTTTAATGGCATCAGAATCACTTGGAGGGTTTGTTAAAAGAGATTGCTGGGCTCATCCCCACAGTTCCTGAGTCAGTATATCTGGGGTGGAGCCCCCAATTTGAATTTCTAAGAAGATGCTGCTGCTGCTGGCCCCAGATCATGCTTTGAGAATCACTGGACTAGGCTTGTCACACCCCTTTAGGGATTAATGCATGAGAGCACTGGGTCACTGGGAAATTCAGTCAGAACTAGAGGTTTGCATCATACCACACATCCAGATGATTGAAAATCTCCACATATTGGCTGAATTTTTTCTTGTTTGTTCAGCACATTTTGATATAAGGTAAACACTGTTTCAGGGTGCAGTTGCCTTTAGTGTGAGCTCACTTTTCATTAATGTTCACTGCACTGCATGGATTAAGGGTTTTTTTCTTGGTGGGCACTCTAATTGTTGGCAGATGATATTGTTGGTGAAAGTGAAGCAGCTAATGGCATAAAACTTCACTGAGTAGCAAGAGAATGTTCTGCTCTGAAGGCAAGAACTTTTGGTTTGTCAAGTCACAGACACATCCATTTTCTTTCCTATGTGCCAACTATTGAGCTGCAGTGTTTTTTTTTTGTTGTTGTTTGTTTGTTTGTTTGTTTTGCTATCATAGAAGTTATTAACTTAAAGGAGGACAAAAGACAAATTAGTGAAAAATTTGAGATGAATGTATTCTACTCTTTCTGCCTCTCAGTATAGCTCTTGCCGGGCAATTATTATCTTATTTTATTAAAGGAAAGGTACAGAGACTGTGGTTACCTCAGCTTATTATCAAAAGCAGATGACTCCTTTTTGGGAGATGATTAATTTATAAATTAGGTTAGAATAAAATAGTACTTGTACTTGGTAAAATTTTAAAACATTACAGAAAGGAATAAAATGACAAGATAAAGTTTCCCCATTTCTCCAACTCTGTAATTCTCAGTCTCATTCTTCAGTGGTAACACCTATTAATAAGTTGGCATATATCTTTCCAAAAATATTTATGCATTTACATATATGGGTCATATATATATATATATGGTACATATATATATATATATACAGTTGATCCTCATTATTCATAGACACTGTATTTGCAAATTTATCTACTTGCTAAAATTCATTTGTAACCCAAAAATCAGTATTAAGGACACTTTCACAGTCATTTGTGATATGCACAGGGCAGTCAAAAATTTGAGTCACCTGACGCACACATTCCCTGCTGAGGTCAACTGCAAGGCCATGACTCTGACTTCTTGTTACAGCTCTCATACTGTAAACAAATGTCCTTTTCACAGTATACTTAAGTGTCACGTTTTTTGTATTATTGTGCTTTTTCTGTTTATGATTTCACTTTTTAAACTGGCCCTCAAATATAGTGCCAAGCGAAGTGCTGTTTGGTGTTTCTAAGCACAAGAAGGCCGCCACGTCCCTTATTGGAAAAAATATGTGTGTTAGATAAGCTTTGTTTAGGCATGAGTTACAGTACTGTTCGCCATGAATTCAACAGTAATGAACCAATGCTGTGGATTAAATAAGATGCCTTTCAACAGAAGCACACATAATACAAGGTTACATATTGATTGGCTGACAAAAATGTTGTGACCAGAGACTCACAGGAACCTAATCCTGCACCTCCCAAAGGAACAATGGTTCCGTATTTGCTAATTCAGTGTTTGCAGTGACTTTATAGAACTTAACTAATGTGGATAACAAGAAATGATGGTATATATGGTATGTTGATGCCTTTTTTTTTATACAAGTGGGATTACACATTAATATATATTTTGCTCTGCACCTTGATTTTTTTTTTTTAACTTGGCGATCTTTCCATGTTAGCACATACATAGATATCTCCCCATTTTTTCATAACTACAAAGTGTTACATTTTACAGATATACCTACCTGTCTATTGATGGACATTCCAAACAACGATGGACATTCTTTTGCATAATTTTTAGTCCTTGTTTATCTGTAGAATAATTCCTAGAAGTGGTATTGCTGTTTCAAAAGTCATATGCATTTTAAAATTTGATACTGCCACTTCTACCAAAAATACCACATCAATTTATTTCCTCACCAACAGTGTATGATAGGGCTAATTGCTTTGCATCCTCACCATCACTGATATTATTAAAATGTTGATCAGTGAAACGTCATATCTTATTGATTTCATATGCAATTCTTTAATTATGAGCTATTGAGTGAATTTTTTATGTTATTAGCCCAGAAAATTATTCTTTTAAACACCAATTCAGGTCTTGTCTTGGATTCACTAAGATATTGGCAGGATCTCCTTCAGAAAGGAAGGCTCGTAAGACATGATGGAGCACTGTGTCCAATGGCGTCGTGTACTCTTGCTTGTCAACATTTTTTCCTAGAGTAAACAAATAATGGTGGACTTGTGACCTCCATAGAAGTTAAGAGAAAAATGAAGCAAGAGGAAAAAGGTGTAATGTGATCATGACTTCAGTTCAAGAGTGCTGGACTTAACTGCTGGTTAAGAGCACCTGCTTTATACTTAGAGCATGGACTTTAGAATCTGGCACTGCTGGCTCTGCCTCTTATCTGTATGGCTTTGGCAATTTTTCCTAACCTGTCTGTGGCAGATTGAATTATGTACCCCAGAAAAACATGTTCTTACTCTAAGTCCCCTCCCCTGGGTGTCAGCACATTGTGAATAGGACCTTTTGATGAGGCTATTTTCAGTTAAGGTGTGGCCACCTGAATCAGGATGGGTCTTAGTCCTGTTTCTGGAGACCTTATAGAGAAGGCCACAGGGAGAAAGCCAGGATAGAAGCTGGAAGCCAGAATCCAGGGTCCTTTTTGGGATTCACCTTGCATTTAGTTGTTATTTCTCTTTAGTCTCCTCCAAGCTGTAACAATCTGTCCTTCCATGTCATTCATGACCTTGGTACTTTTGGAGAATATTAAGCTATTTTGTAGAACATCTCTTACTTTAGGTGTATCTCTCATGGAGTAAGGATATATACATCTATTTTTGATACCTTAATGACTTAAGACATTTTGAATTTTTGTTTAAATAATGTCTATGCCATTTAAACATATATTATGTCAACAAACTAATTCAAAGCTGTCTGAGTTTTCCAGGGCTGCTTAGGTGTTTTTAAAGGGTAGCCGGTGTTGAGAACCAGTGCAAGGTGGAGCTGCTCAGTGGCCCATATATATGTTAGTCCTATGGTTCTCAGCCTTAGCTCCACGTTAGGATAACCAAATGTGCTTTAAAAAATACTGATGCTAGGTTCTATTCACAGAGATTACAATTTGATTGGTCTTAGGTATAACCTGATCTCAGGATTTATAAAATCTCCTCCAGTGATACTGATGTGCATCCATGATTAAGAACCATTTGAAAAGCCTATAGATTTCAGTGCCTCATCCATAGAAATTTCCTTCTTGAAGTCTGGAATGTAGCCAAGAAATGAATATATGAATATATATATGTATATTAGAGAAGCTGTGGGTTTACAGAAAAGTCATGCATAAAATCCATAAAATGCAGAGTTCCCATAAACCTCCCTATTATTAACACCTAGCATTAGTGTGGCATATTTGCTACAATTCCTGAAAGAACATTTTTATAATTGTACTATTAACTATAATTGTACTATTAACTAGAGCCCATTGTTTACAGTAGGAGTCACTGTATTGTACAGTTCTATTTTTTAAAAAAAATTTATTCTACTAACATATATACAACCTAAAGGAATACGTATTTTTAATAAACACCCTGGGTGTTTGTGTTGTGAGTGGTTGTGGAATCACGCCTGAGAATAATTTGAAGTAAGGACTAAACTAAGTACAGTTCTTAGAAATCCCTTCTACAACATTCTCTTTGGATCATCTCTCACTGACAGGATTTTACCTGTTACATCAAATGGTAAATTTAATTGTGCTGGTTGGCTGATATTTTAGACATATCTTTAAATTGAGCTGTTGTCTGTTTTATTATCACTCTCAACCATTGGCTCTACTTCACTCTCTGGAGCTAGCAAAGCCAGTGTCCTTACACTTTTCATCTCCTTTCATCTTCTCTGTGATAAACCCTGCAGTTGCTGGAAGTGATCACAGTTACCTTTGTCTTCTCTTCTCCAGGCAAGAGACACCCAGCTCCTTCAGCCCAAAAGAATGGCAGATTGACTGTCTACCTCCCCACCCTGTGGCATACCCACACTGTCCCTTTACAAACAAGAATGACAGTCAGACTATTAGATTCTGTGACCTGAGTATTAAATCCTAAGGAGCTAAAATAGAAATTTTACAAACCAAATAATGAGATGGTATCACAGTGTTAGGATACTCTATCAACAGCTCACTAAGAAGTGGCATTATGGATAGCTAACATTTTATAGCATTAGAATTTATGAAGAGTGGAGATTTTTAAGTTCTGACCCATAAAGAACTACGTGAACTAGATATTGTTCTTATCACCCCTATTTTATTGAAAAGGTGCTCAGGATCAGAGTTCTAAAATTTGGGTAAGCTCTTAATACTTGTAGCCAGAATGGTAACCCAGGATTGTCTGATAGCAAATCCTATATTATTTAATTTTTCTTTCCAGAATGGGTACAAAAATAATTGAGAAAAGCACAATTAGTTCAATAACGCATCTTAAACACTAAGGGTTATTGCTGTTGTTAGTGACTGTATAGTAAATTCTGTAAAGATTACTTGTCTGTAAACTTTCACTTGACTGTAAAACCCTTCGAAATAGGTTAATCGTATTTGAAAATTTTCAAAGTAAGAGAACAAAAAAGGAAGGTCAGGTTGGTACCTTCATGAGGACCTTGGTGCCTTTTTATCCATTACAATGAGCTCTATTTAGCTGATTAACAACAGCCTCCCCCTCTTTTCTTTCGTCAGGTGTGCCAAAGGGCCTGAGTTACACGGCCGTGAAAGAGCTCATCTTAGCAGTGGACGGGGTGGTGTCTGTGCACAGCCTGCACATCTGGTCTCTCACAATGAACCAAGTGATTCTCTCGGCTCATGTTGCTACAGGTCAGTGACTTTTGCAAACCCCATGGACAAAATTCAGCCCTTGTTCTGTAAAGTCATTGATTTCCCTCCTCTTGTGGAGTTTCTCTTAGGGTCTGTTGCCTGTCAAATCAGTGGTAAAGCATTTGTATTTTTTGGGCTTTTGAAAGCCTCCACCCCTATCAATGTTGTCACAGCAACAATGACATCAACGCCATTCCTTGAGGTGGACTGTGGACGACAGAAGATAGAACGAAGGGCTAAAACACCCAAAGTCTGAAGCCTTAGACTCTGAGCGTGGTAACACCCTACCAGTGAAATAATAGCAGTGGATTCCAAATAAATCTTAACTGAGTATCTCCTGTGTATAAGACACTTTGCCTAGCACTGAAAACAGAAAGCGGAGTGAGACCCAGGTCCCATCCTTAAAGTTCTAACATGCTAGCAGGTGTGCCAGTAGGGGTTAGTGGTGGTTCCTTTGCGGGGTGCTTAGAAATTCTGTAACCATGCAACCCAAAAAATCTTAGATTGGGTTCATGCTAAAAACTGCTCTCTAAAGTACAGAGTGATTCTGTCCATGATATGTCCTAAGGTTGGCAAAATAGTTGGTCAGAGGCCTTTCACTGCCTCAGAAGAGAGCTCAGACCAAGGATGATAAGATTAGGCTGCTAAAAAGTAACTCCAGAAGTTACTAAGAAAAGCAGGGGAGAGGCCCACTGGTGACAGTCATTTGAGGGCTGTGCTTTCTCAGGCATCCTCATCTTCTCTGTGGGGCTTGGATTTGGCTTCAGGGGATTTACAGCATTCCCTATGCCAATATTTCACTGCAAATGGAAGAATCTAGTAAACAATCAGGTTACTACTGAGGGGACTTTATAGCCTCCTGATACCATTTGGAACAAGGAAACAGACAGCAGTGAGGATTGATGCACCAAGAAAGGTCGGTGGGGAGCTCTCAATGCTTTCTGGTCCCTGTCACGAGCTTTGATAGAAATTCTGATTAGACACAAAGGCTGCAACCGAGAGATCCTTGGGGACTGGCAAGTAGGGCTGTATGGTAAATGATCGTTCTGACCTGGCTTTTTCCAGGGCTTATCTCCCTTCCACAAGCCCAGGAGTGTCAGACCCCGAAGGGCAGTGTGGGCAGGGAGTAGTTTGAGGCCCTAAGATTTCCCCCTGCTTTGCCTGGGTGAAAGCAGCTGATTGTCTGAGTCAGCCTGGCTCCTTCTGAGTGCTCTGCCTGTGGCCCACCCCAGCAGGTCAAAGACAGAGGACTTGAAGCTGGAGTCTTAGCAGTCGCCATGTATGTGCAATCAGTGCTGATCTCACCTGTGGTTCTTTATCAACAGCAGCCAGCCGGGACAGCCAGGTTGTTCAGAGAGAGATTAGTACAGCCCTCAGCAACAGCTTTGTGGTACACTCCCTCACCATTCAGATGGAGACCCCAGCGGACCAGGACCTCGACTGCCTTTTCTGTGAAGACCCCCGGGACTAGCTCAGCCACACTCTCAGGCTTCCCACATTTGACAGAGCACTACCTGCTGCCATGCAGTTTCTCAACGTAAGAAATAAGGACTCAAAGGAAAACATTTAGGAATTTACGATACAATGCAACACGCATTTTATCCTTCTTTATTTAGCTCCATTCACCACGAATGAAGATAAGCATTTAGAGCCATCAGTCAACTGTATTACATACTTGTCAGTGCCTGCATTCAGTTACAGGAATGTGTGTGTAGATTACTACTGTCTGAGGCTAAAGGCACAGCTGCTGGTAACCACAGGCAATAAAAAGTTCCTTTCCCTTCAATAAGGCATCCTGAGAATGAGTAGGTGAAGTTGAGCTCAGGTAAGTCTTAATAAGAATCAATGGCCAGTATAAGGGAATATAAACTTCTTCCCAAATATAAGAAGCAAAAATCAGTAGAACCACATCAGGAATAAAAGACAATTTTTGATGCTTACCACCCCATTAGAATTTGACTACCCCACCAAACTATCATATGATTTGGGGCAATATCTTTTATTATTATTATTATTATTATTATTATTATTATTATTATATTTTATCTTATTTTGTTATTTTTGGGAGGCAATATCTATTGATGCCCTGTCCCCTGTGTATCAATATCTCTATTCACTGAATGGGGTAGAAAACCCTCCTCTGTCTTGATTACAAATTATGTTGTGATATGTCTGAAATTATGGAATTGTTTGTTTTATCTGGATAAAAGACCTGGACAAATGAAAAACCAAGCATTTAGGTCGAACCATTTGAAATTGGTGCTCTCTCAGTGTTTTCATATATGGTTTAGCCTAATAATAAAAGAAAACCAAAAGGCACAGGGAAGCAGAGCGACTTACCCCAGGTTACATGGAAAATAATTTAGTCAAAGAATTAAGATAAGAGCTTCCAGGTCCTGAGTAAAATTTAGGGAGCCCCTATTATGATCCTAATACTGTTTTGGACTATTTAGATATGTAACCTCATTTCATTCTAAGGGCAACTTTGTGAAGTTGAAATCAATACCATCATTGTATAGATGAGGATGTAAGGCTCATATAGTTAAGTATCCTGACCAATGCCATCCATTCAGTCTTTCAAGAAATATTTGTTTGGTGATGGTTATGAGCTAAGCATTGGTGGACCAAGCATATTTGACTGTTGACCTCAGGAAGCACTCCGCACTTGTGAGGGGACAGATGTATTGGGGATACACCAATAAACACAATCAAGGATATATTGCAAATAGTGGCAAGTGATATGAAAGAAAAGAGGCCAATTTAGATTGGGGGAATGAGTGGAGAACCACTGAGGACATCCAAGTTGAGACCAAACAAAAAGTAGATGATAGCCAGGTGAATTGTAGGAGGAAGCATGGTTCTAGGAGCAGCAACAGCATGAATGGACACCTGGAAGAAAGAGCTTGGCAAGTTTGAGGAACTGAGGAAAGCCCCCTGTGACCCGAGGGTACTGAGTGAGAGCTAAGCATGGCCACGTTAGAAACAAGCTGAAACCTGTATCTATTTTATCTAAAAGCTCATTTATGAGCTTTCTCTTTCTCTCAATACTTTTTTTCCTGTTTCTTTTTAACCAAGTAATCTATATTGACAATCAGTCATTATTTCAGAAGTGCAGGCAAAAGAAGAATCTACATTCTTCAAAAAGTGGGAATGAATAAATTATCGAGTTTAAAAGTAAAGGACTGTCAAAGCTTCCTTGATGTATCCTGCAATAGGTACTAAACTTGTATCCTCTCTACACAAGAGTCTGGCCAAGGAAAGAAGAAACTTGAATTAATTGAAATGGTTGTGGAGTTACCTGTTAAAGACCTTACTCCAAAGAAACTGAGTCATGCCAGTGGCAATGTGAATGACATGGTGGGAATAGCAAACTCTGTGGTAGAGGAATGAGCATAAGAAGGAATTACAGTTATCCTTTCCACATCTCAGGAGTTAGGGATGTGGTGCACCCATGATCTGCAAAATCTGCATAAAATTTTTTGGCCCTCTCTTCATAGCAGAGAAGAAGTATGAATTTTTCCTTTTTCTTTTATGGGGTGTTTACAGTACCTGATTGTAAAATTTGGATTAAGTATTTCCTCATAGGCTGTATGTAGATCAACGTTAAGTAAAAATACTGTATGAAAAAGAAATTTTAAAAATATGAAATACTGTAGTCCAACATAGCCTTGTACCTACATAAATCCTCTGAATGTTATCCAATGTGAATCTATCCTCTTTTACTGTTTCTTTTTCCTCCTTCTCTTCATCTGGAATCACTTCCAGTTTGGAAGCAGCCAGCTTCATAAGCTCATTCTCTGCTAATATTTCTGGGTTGGTGCCCAAGACTTCAACTTCCCCTTCCTCCATATCCTCAAGCCCTTCCTCATCCACCATCTTAGCCAAAGCCATGATGTTTTTCAAAAGTTGCAAGTTAACTTTTACTGGAATTAATCAGGAGCCTTGGTAAAGACAGAAAATACAGGACATTCTGGCCAAGCTTTTTTCCATCATGTGCCTACTGTCTCAGGCTTGATAGCTTTTTTAGCTCTCTTGATGACATTAATGGCATAGGCAATATTGAACTCCTTTCACACTTTCATTATGTTGTCTTCGTCAGGGTTTTCTTCGATAATCTCTATGACCCTCTCCATTGAGTAGGGTGTGTAGTGTGCCTTAAATGTCCATATTGCCCCCTGCTCAAGAGGCTGAATGAAAGACCTCATGTTAGGTGGCGTGTAGATGACTTCAGCGCCTTCACCATGGAATTCATGGGGTTCTGGGTGGCCGGGGGCATTGTCCAGAAGCAAGGTACCTTAAAGGGTAATCCCTTGCTGGCAAGGTATTTTCTAACCTCCGGCACAAAACACTGATGGAACCAGTCAAGGAAAAGTGCTTTGGTCATCCATGCTTTCTTATTGAACATCCAGCTTTCAAAGCTTGAGGGTTAGCAACTTTATATATCAGGGCTGTCTTTATTATGAGCCCCACGACATTGGCACCAAAGAGCAGGGCTACCCTATCCCTTGCGGCTTTAAAACCTGGGGCTCGCGTCTCTTCTTGGCTGATGTATGTCCTCTGAGGCATTTTTTTCCAATATAGGGCAGCTTTGTCAGCATTGAATATCTGTTCTGGTTTGCAGCCTTTCTCTTCAATCAGTTTCTTCACGGGTTCACAAAATTCCATAGCTGCCTCTTGATCGGCAGATGCTGCCTCTCCCGTTAATTTTGCATTGCGTAGGCTAAACCTTTTTTTTAAAAAAATTTCAAACCAACCTTTGCTGGCCTGAAATGGGTAGGGGTAGACCCTTCACCTTCATTTTCCTTTAGGGAATGATAGCCCTACATTTCTAGCCTTTGTGTGTCAACTGCTGGCTTTTGCATTCTTTTACAAACTTTAACTTATTACTTATTTTATACTTTTAAAAAATTGTGTATATTTAAGGTATTAAAAAATAAGATATGCTGATATTATACAATGCTATACATATATTTTATGCATTTCTGAGTTTCTAAACTTTTTCTGTGTCATCTACTGGCCTTTGCCTGTTATCTGTGGCTTCCACAGGACTCCCCCAAAATTCCCATTTAATTTCTTATTTAATTTCTCATGCTGCAATTTATCAAAAGCACGGTGGGGAAAGTCACAATACAGAAGGGATAATTGTAGAGATCACGATTTCAATCCCTTTCTGCTTCTTTCCATCTCCATGACCTTGAGCTAGTATTCAGTTTCTCTGAACTTCACATTCCTCTTCTGAAAATGAGGATTCTATTTTCGTTAAAAGGTATCTGTTAGAAATAAATGGAAAAATAAATATAAAGAACAAAGCTCTTCATGTGATTTTTAAAAAAGTGTGTATTCATTGAATGTCCTCTCTAAATTAATGTTCCTTAACCTCAGTGCTATTGATAGTTTGGGTCAGATCATTTTTTGTGGTGGAAGTCTGTCCTGTGCATTGTAGAATGTTCAGCAGCATTCCTGGTCTCTACCAACCACGTGTCACTAGCACTCCCCCACTCCTACTAGTTACAACCAAAAATGTTGTCAAACATTACCAAATGTTCCCTGGGAGGCAAAATTGGTTGCAAACCACTGCTCACCACTGCTCTAAACACACACAGACTTATGGGCAAAAGAAAGAGGAAGCAATGGAGGGGGTGGGGCCTGGGGCCTTGGGCCTTGGGATGGCTGCCTTCTGACAAGAAGTCAGCAGGGTAAGAGGTGGTAAACCTGAGGACCATATCCACCCCTGCCCACTTGCTTTCCACATTGACTGCCAAAGGACAGGAGGAGTATTTAATATGATTTTATATGATAATATGATTTGTCTGAGACCAGGATATTCTTTGGGCTGTAATTTGCTACCCAGTAGGTGTCTTAGTTTGCCACTATAACAAATACCACAGACTAGTTGGCTTATACAACAGGAATTTATTGCTGCCTCACTTTGGAGGCCCCGGAGTCCATAATGAAGGCATTGGCATGCTACCCTTTCTCCTATGTCGGTAGTGTTCATTAACTCAGTCTCTAACTCCATCACTTGACCATCTCTCTCCTTCTGTCTCCTCCTGTGGCTTCTACTCCACCTGCCCAGTCATCTGGATTTCTGTCTAAATTTTCTGTCTTTGTAAGGAATCCAGTCATAATGGATTAAGGACCACACTGATTCAATATGGCCTTATTTTAATAGGATCTTCAAAGATCCCATTTACAAAAGATTCTACACACCTAGAGGACAGGAAGCTAGAATTTGAACACGTCTAGTGGGGGACTTGATTCAGTCATCAACAACAGTGTCACTGTGCCTTTGAGCCATGAACATATGTTCTCATTTTGCTTTTTTCTTGCCCACTTGGTGAATAAACCTAGATGAAGTGTGCTGCCTTGAGCCAGGCCGAGGATAGTTCTCTCCTTTTCCAACTCCACTGAGCACAGAATTGGGTGGACAAGTGTGATGGTTAGGTTCATATATCAACTTGGCCAGGTAATGGTGCCCAGTTGTTTGGTCAAGCAAGCACTGGCCTAATTGTTACTGTGAGGACATTTTGTGGACTTAAATTATCAGTAACTTGATTGCTTCCATGGCTGATGACATCTACATTTAACTGGGGAGATTGCCTTCAGCAATGAGAGATCTGTCATCCATTCAGTTGAAGGCCTTAAAAGGAGAAGTGATGATTCCAGCAGTCAGAAAAGAGAATTTCCATCTCTACTTCAGCCAAACAGCTTCTCCTGAAGAATTCCCTGGAAACCTTCATAGGAGCACCGAGCTTGCAGCCTGCTCGACAGAATTGGTACTCGTGCATCCTCACAGTCTTGTGAGACAATTTTATACAATCTCATAATATTTACAGATATCTCTTTCTGGTTCTGTTTCCATAGAGAACTGGAACTAATACACTAAGAAAAATCAAGACCTTCTGTGCATCCTGTCACCTTTCTGTCCCCTGCCCCCCCGCCCCTGTTTGCACAGGGAGAGTTGAATGTGCTCATCCCAAGATTTATATATTTAAATAGTAGAAAATAAATGGAAGCCCAGTTGCAGCCTCCAGCCTAAGCATTGTGTCCCAAACCAGAACACACTTTACTGCGTTATTGGATTCTGACTCAGATATTAATGAAGTAGTGTTTTGATTCATATTCTGCTATTATTCTTTGTGTGATTTGTTCTCCCAGGGCCCTTACAGGGAAAAGGAGCACTTGGTAAGACAAGAGTCTGCCATTCTAAGCCCTTGATTATATAACACCCTCTTACCACCATCCAAACTTCAGCACTTACTGCTAACAAGAAGAAGGAGCTGTTTGGGGAGGACATAGTAACTTCCATTTGAATATGTTTAGTCTGAAGGTGTAAATGTCCACCAGGCCAATAGAAATTTGTTCATGGACCTTAGAATAGATCATTTTTGAGGATTTTTTTCTAGTCTGAATTTGGATGTGTGTATGAATGCCATTTACATTCTAATATTTACAACTCATCTTTATTTCTCTGTCACATTTTAGCAATAAATCCCTCCTATCTTTAAATTCTAACAGGTTTATTGCAAAATGTCATATAATCACTGTCAAGAGAAAATATTTCCACTGCCTGAATGCTGAGACACTGGGACCAGTCAAAGAATGTGGTTGTAGAAACCCAGAGATTTTCAAGAAGAGCCTACACACCACTCAAATTGACCCCAGCAAATTGGTGTCATGGATAATTTAGATATTTACTTACCAGGAGGAATGAAGCAGATGCACTTAATTCATTCAGTCCACAAGCATGAGTGAGCACCTGCTTTGTGTTGGGCATTGTGCTTGACATTGGAGCTACAAAGAGAAATCAGAAGCAGAGGTCCTCCTAAACCCTGGCTGTAATGGAACGCTACCCATGGAGAATAAAATAAAATAAAGAGGTGCAGGTCTATAGCCTGGAAATTCTGGGTCAATGTGTCTGGTTTGGAACCTGGACTTCTGTCTTTTTTAATATACCCAGAGGTGATTCTAAAGAATAGCCAGGGTCTGGGTTTAAGAGAACCCAAACCACAGGAGTTCACTGAATGGATGATTCAGACAAATACCCAGATAACTATAATAGTATGTTGAATTGCAATGATGTGATGGAGTAAAAAAGGAGCACAAAGATGGTAGCAAGTATTGCTGTGTGGGTATGGCCATTGAGACAGCCATGCTGGACCTTATATGGGTGTTCTCTAGGCAAATGAGGAAGAGAACATTCTCATTGACTATGTCAAGGTGTGTGTGGTAGATTGAATTATGTACCCCAATTTAAACATAATCTCAATCTTAATGCACATTCTTGTGGGTATGAAACCATTGTAAATAGGACCTTTGGAGGATGATATTTTTGGTTAAGGTGAGCCCCGGTAAATGCAGGTGGGTCTTAATCTAGATTAATGAAGGATTTATAAAGAGAACCCACAAATCACAGAAGCTAGAACACACAGAACATTGCCCTGGAATAGGAGGCAACTAAATAAGCCAAGATACCCCAAGGACTGCTAGCAGTCATCACTAGACTTTCTTTGCGGAGAAAGCAAGCCTTGCCGGTGTCTTGATTTTGGACTTCTTCTGGCCACAATACTATGAGCCAATAAAATATCCTGTTGTCAGGCCAAAACCAGTTTGTGGTATTTGTGATAGCAGCTCTCAACTCTTGCAATTCTTTCAACTCTTGTGATTCTTATAATGATATAATTTCTACTATTTTATGATTATTAATATTGTAGAGAAAAGGAGTCCTGTCTTAGATGATTTTTATGTCACTGTTAGCCTCTAACAAGGTGCTGGAAACCTAGCAGGCATTAATAATTGGTGAAGCAATGACTCTGGGGCTATTTGTGAGCTTTGTCATTAGTTTTCATTTACATTTGTATTTTTCAGAAAATTTGAGGGCAAGAAAACATTGACTTTGACGGAGAAGGGCACATCTATGCCACCTCTGCAAATCAATCAGCACCACTGAAATAGCTACTTAGCATTCTGCTGACAGTTTATCCTGCTCAGTGGAGATAAATATACTTGTTCCCCACCTCAGTAAGCACGTTTTAGGCAACCAGCTTCTCCTAGGAGCTGCTCAGGTGCCTAATTTCTTTTGCCTCATCTGGCTCTCCAAACAGAAAGACAGGTTCACCTCAAATCATTTCTCCTGACTCAAGAGCCACTGAATGGTTTTGCTTTTCTATATTTTGTGTAGAGCATACCCTTTAAGATCAGATAACCTGGAAAACACATGGGCTCTAGTGTAGCTGTTTGCCTGTTTGCGTCTGCCTTTTTTTTTTTCCTAAATTTTTATTTTATTTTTATTCTAATACCTCTTTTTTTTTTGGGGGGGGGAGGTTCTGGGAATTGAACCCAGGACCTCGTACATGGGAAGAAGTGCTCAGCCACTTGAGCTACATCTGCTCCCATTCTTTCTTTTAAAAATTATGTTTATCTTCAATTTAATGTCACAGATTCACTGAACACCAGGTAGTCATGATGAGGGGGGACTTGCCCCATGGCCCCTTCTTGTCTCCCCTAGTTTCCTACAATTAACTAGTTGGAAAACTCTGGTCAGCAGATGTTTTGGTGATAAGGTGCAGGACGGTTTTCATAGGAATCCCATGCAGTGGGGATTTTGAGGATTTTAAGATGTAAGAACATTTTCCTTTCTTGGCATGGTTGGAACAGGGTAGTAGAATTCTTTGTGTAGTGGCATTGTACTCTCTCTGGCTCTCAGAGCTTTATGCCTTCCTCTTATGCCTTTCTCTGATCTCTCATGACTTTCAAAGCAACACACTTTGTTTTCTCAGCACTAAAATCAGGCCAGCTTTATGGCAATCCTCCATCCTTTATGTGTCTCCGTCATTCACTACCCAGTTAAGATTTATCTAGGGCTCTGTGGTGATGTGCGAGACCATAAAAGAAATTTATGTGTTCCATGTGTTTGGTTACAGATGGGAAATGGGAAGGAATGTTGAAGGACATGAAGGAAAGAATGATTATGCATTGAGCATCAGCTCTGAAGTTAGATTCCCTGAGTTTGAATCGTAGCTCTTCCCTTTATTAACTCTGTGACCTCAGGGTAGTGCTCTGTTCCTGTTTCCCACAGCTTAAGATGTATGAGACTTTAATAACCTAGGACACTTAAAGAGCTTAGCTCTGGGCATAGCAGATAGTTAGCACTCAGTCAATATTAACTATCATTTATTACTATGTACAAAATTAGCGTTCTTGCAAGTATGCACAAACCCAGAGTTTTATATCATCCCCGCTTTTCGAAGGTTAAACACAACCCCGACAAGAGAGTGGCACAATTATTGGTGAGAATTAAACAGCCCTTTCTCTCACATGGAGCAATTGAGGCTTGCTGAGATAAAGGCATTTACTGAGAGCGTGTTACCTGGTGAGGGAGTCATGGATTAATTAAAATAGTTGAATTCCTTTCTGCCTCTCTCTGAAAAGTTCTACTTTTATCTTTGAAGTAAAAGCTGAATTAGTTGCTCAAAGTACCTTTATTAGCAGAAAGTATAACTGCCCAGTTTAATGAAGGCAGAGTCTTAGTTCTCCCAGCCTTGACCCTGTTCCCGTTAGATGCCACTTGCTTTGCTTCTCTTTCTTTTTCTCTTGTGTGGCTTAACCTTGTCCTAATCAAGTGTGTCTCCTTCTTCAGGTCTTAAATTGCCTTTGGCATATTTGGATCATTTATCCATTAAATTTTGCTAGCCAACAAAGGCCTTTAGCATTCTGGTGTCAAAAAGAAGGGAAAAAAGTGTTAACATTTTATAGATTCCTGGAGAAGGTTGTTCTCCAGCTTCATACCCACCCAATGAAACATGACCGACAGGACCCTGCAAAGAGAAGAGCCTCATTTTCCACAATTAGCTCTCAAGTGCCTTCAGGAAATGTTATTCTCAGCTCAACTCCCTGCAGTCCCTGTTTTGGATCACAGGGCAATCTGTTTAAGTGACTAATTACAGAAATCATTAAAGGCACCAAGCAAATGTTGTCTTTGAATACCCATATCCCAGTTTTACAAGTCCAGCTTGGTGTGACAGTGATGAAGCCACTTAAGAGTCCAGCAAAGGCGGATGTTAAAAAAAAAAAAAAAAAAAAAAAGGTGACCATATGCGGTTCAGTTTCCTAACTTTCAGATTTCACACTTTACGATTGTCATTCTGTTACTGGACACCTGTTTAAGTGCTATTTTAAAATGTTAATGTATGTTGTTTGTTAAGAAAATCAAGAAAAAGAGTGTTTGGTTAAATCATCATCTTTTAATCACCAAAATCGTGGCAGAAAATGTTTCTCTTGACACCAATAGGACTGTAATCAGAATAAACTTTTCCGCTCTCGATCTTTTATTGGAAGAAAGAACCCATTTGGGGAACAGATTGGTCTAAGAGAGATTGGATGATCTCAGAATGGGGGGCAGTTTTGAAGTCATTCTGGTCATTGTTATGAAACCTGGGCCCTGAAGAGGATGGTGGCCAGAGGGAGTGATAGCCCTTGGTTGTAAAACAAAACAAAACACAACTGTGCTTCTTCAACCATAAAGGCCAGGAAATGATGAGAGCTGTCAAACTGAATTGCATCCCTTTCAGGTGTACCAATCAAACCCTGAGAGATCAGGTATCAATATAATTGCCCTATATTTCCTTTCTTCAAAGGAGTACCCATTTGCTTAAAACAAAATTGTCTTCTTTGCAGCCAGTAAAATCATGTGGTTGTTGCACAAAGTCCAATGGTACCATCAACTGCTATTTGCCTAGATCTGTAGAGTTTAGGAGTGTGTTAGGGAGTTATGGAAGAAGAAAGGGTGCCAGTGTAACAAGGTGAGTTAACTTGTACAATAGAATCATGATCTGTTGTGACTCTGTTGTGTCTCATTTTAAATTGAACTGCATTCTTGTAATGGAAATCAGTAGGGACTTAATAAATCAATGCCTTGCCCCCTCCTTTTTCAGATATGATTAGGGGAATTTATTTGGAATATACATGCCCTATTCTCCAAACCAAAATTTCCTCTGTTGGAGCAGAAGTC
Source organism: Tolypeutes matacus (assembly GCA_026826555.1). Taxonomy (NCBI): domain Eukaryota; kingdom Metazoa; phylum Chordata; class Mammalia; order Cingulata; family Chlamyphoridae; genus Tolypeutes; species Tolypeutes matacus. The sequence goes on from JAKSZT010054489.1 coordinate 7,955,026, forward strand.
CACAGTCAAAAAAGCACGACTACCCTGTGTGGGCATTTCTTTAGAACAGTACTTTTTATGAATAATTAATGGCACAAAAAAAGATGAAACCTCTTTTTCTGGCTTCTCCCTTCTCATAGAGTTCAGCACCTTGTATGAATTTGGATGAGGAGAGGATAGTTTAAATTTCCCTGGCTTAGTAAGCTCTGAATTCATAAATAAGAAGAAAATTTCATTTCCTTTCGTTATCCAATCCTTTATCCTTTATGAATACAAAACTGTGGAGGAAATTTTTCAGGATCTTGGATTAGATAATATTTAATGTTAATATAAGAAAAGTTCTGAGGGAAGCATCATGATCAAGCACAGCTCTTGCGGGCATACAATCCTCCTTCTCCTTCTCTTCCTCCTCCTCCTCCTCCTCCTGTTAGTTTTTAAACACCCTAGGATTTACCACTTAGCCCCAAATATGGAGATCTTTTTACCTGGGTATAAACATCTGTTCAGTAGTAGAGACACTTAAGTAGACACTTAATCCTTAATCCCCCACTATGAGATTCATTCATTCATTCATTCATTCATTTCACTCATTTACTTATTTCACTAATATTATTGATCAACTACATGTTAGGCATAATGCCATAGAGTACAAAGAATGGTTTAAATCAGTCCAGAAGACTACTTTTATTTATATCAGGGCTTGAGGAATGACTGAATTGCTAAATCCTGGGGGTCCTGAAAAAAGCCTACTACTCATATATTGGGCATCAACTCTGGGGAGCAAACACACCTGTATTGCATCTCCCTTGCAAAGACATATTTTGTAAAGAAATTGCTCAGGTGCAATCATTCATGGAATTAGTCATCTTTCCTGATGAAATTGTCCTACTTATTCCAGAAATTGGTGAGGTATTTCATTCACTTCCTTCTCCAATTACTGATTTGTTGCATGGTACAACAGCAAATACTAAACAGTGACTTGAGGATTTTATGGGCTCGAAATGTTAGAGTAGATCTCAGAAACAGAGCTGAGAAAGGTTAGAGAAGGAACATGTCTGTGGGGTAGGGCATGACTGGGAGTTTGGAATTAGACAAGGTGACTTACGAAATGAGTGAAGATGGCAAATAGGCATGTTTATATGAGTCTACATTAGGAGAGAATGTTGGGCTGTAGTAAGTAGTGGTTTTGTCAGCTCCACAGTCATGCAGGTGTCCAGGGTGACATCTTATAGTGGCATCATCTGGAACATTTAGTTGCGGAGGTAACAGGGGAAGAGAGAGAAGGAGAGACACACTGGCTCTTAATCACCTCTTAAACTTGTTGCTTGCAGTGCCTTTTAAAATGACACTTCTCTTTTCTGTTTAGATTCCATTAGTTCTGGCCAGAACTGCTGGAGTGGTGTACGTGAGTTAACGAGGAAGGATGGAATCCAGTACATAAGTGGAGGAATTGGCTCTAGATGGGGGCGTGGGTAATTTATCTGCAAAACAGTATCTACAATAACAGAATACTGCTGGTAGATAGGAAGACGTGGTAGAGGCAAGATAGCATTCTCCACTATTATTTCTTTTTTTTTTCAAATAAGAAGCAAGGTCGTCAACTGCACATGACAATGGGGGAGGCAGAATTGGGCGTTTAAAGTGAGAGGGGAAAGGAGAGTGAAAGGACTATGATGAAAATATGATTCCTTGGCTGTGCCTGCTTTTAAGTGGTCTCCCAGCTCCTTCTATACTGGACTTCATAATTCTGGGGCAGGGACTTTTTTACCCATATTTCTTCTTTGCTAGCTATTCCTGATTAAAAGGCCCTGGAGGGAGACTGGAAGGCTGGAGGAGGAAAAAGGGACTTGCTTCTGCTTACTTTGTTCCCTGCTTGAGTCTGTTGCCGTCAGGGTCAACCCAGCATCGCTTCTTCACCCTGACAGTGGCAGGTCATCCGGTACCTGTAGTATTTCTGGTCTGCAGTTTACCCACTGCTCACAGCACCAACCTCGTCATACCACCTCGGAGACAAGCACCCAGCTGGCCAACATTCCTACCCCAGAGGTTTGGATCCCAGCTCCCTGGCAGCCCTCTCAAGGCTGAGACACCAACCAGCATCGACCGATCAGTGCCACCTCCTCAGAGGACCGAGTTTCAGCTCAGTGGGTGGGTCAGTCCTCCAGCTTCAAAGTTCTATTAATTCCCCAAGCCCAGGGGATGGGAGGGGGGGAGGGGTCACTGCTTCCTGCAATTCTACCTCTAATATTTTAGTATCCTCTTTTTCATTTTCAGTTCTTCGATACCTAGTTTAATTTTTTTATATGAAATTCTCTCTGTTAATATAATTGGTCTGCTCTGGTTGGACCCAGTCTAATAAAGCGGCTGTCTGGCCATGAGCAAGTTATTCAATCTATCTATCTAAGTCTGTTTTATCATTTATAAATGGATTAATAATACCAACTTCATTTGGGTTATTGTGAAGATTAAATGAGATGCTGCATGTAAAGCAATTAGCTTCAACAAATTCTAGTTATTATTTTTCACTTTTGAGAAGCTGCTCAGAGGTCTCCCAAATAAAAGTTTTCCCTGACATTCCACATAATGCCAATCATTCCGTCTTCAGTGCTACGTTTACAAGCACATACCTGCTTGACTTTTGCTTTTGTCACTTTGTATTGTTTCTGCTGTTTATATCCCTGAACTGTGAAATTCTACTTAGCTTTGAATTATAATACCTAGCACAGAATAGTACTTTATGAATGACTTTGCCTGGAGTAACATATTTCCGCCTAACAGACCTTCATAATTATTAATAAGAGAGTGAAGCATTTTACTTCTTTTGTACACATCATTGTGAACATCAGATAATTGCATTAAGTTCTGGTGATGGATCCAGCACACCCCCTTTCTAGATGCATGATTTTGATCACATCATGAAGCAGAGTTCAGTTTCCTCACAATAAAATGGGAATTCTAACATCTATATCATAAGGTTGTTGTAAATATTAGGTAACTAACGTGACTCTCCCAGCACAATGGTTGGCATGTAGCTTACAATAAGAACATGAAAGTGTCTTTCTTTCTAAACTCAACCCCTTAATACATGAGCTGGTAAACTACAGTGATGGTATCATAGAAGGTACAGGATCTTTTCCCAGAAATAAAGATTAATGGATTTGGAACCATATGATTAAAATATGCCAGGAAGAAAATTCTGGTCCATATCAGGGGCCTTTAGAAATTAACTGAATCTGCCATTATTTTAAGCAATTGGTAGAAATAAATTGGACACGGAAGGGATAGAAAGGAAAAAGGAGTTTCCAAAAGCAAAAATGTGGACTGTTATAATGCTAATATGTAGGGCACGGCAATATTTGGAAAGTGTTTGTAGTTAAGTGCATTCAGAGGTAATGCTTGTAAAGTGCCTAACATAATGCCTTATCTGTATTGCATTATCCCAGATAACAGGATAAGTGTAAATTCCTTCTCTATTATTTTCAGAAATGGGGTGGACTGGGAGAGTGGAGATCTAGGGTGGAGAATGGAGTTAGATGGAGAGAAGGGAAAGAGGTTGGAGATTGGAGTAAAACTGGTCATCAAGTAACACATATTCTTGATAGAGTTTATACACTGACCGTCTGGATTGTAGAGAATTGGTCTTAGAGATCTTCCTTTAATACTGCTTGTCCATGACGTTTAGAAACAAATACCAATGGAGCTAAGGCTGCATATACAAACCTATGGAAGCTGAGAAATACTTCTGGTAGAAACTATTTTTTTTTTTTTTTAAGATTTTATTTATTTATTCATTTATCCCCCCCTTGCTGCTTGTGCTCATTGGATCAGCTAACCACGCTGTGCGGGCGGGCCTGCCTTCACCAGGAGGCCCCGGGAACCGAACCCGGGGCCTCCCATATGGTAAACGGGAGCCCCACTGATTGAGCCACAGCCGCTTCCCTGGTAGAAACTATTGTACTCAGTTCAGCAAATATTGACAGAACAACTTTTATGTGCCTGACCCTGTATCTGGGGATCTCAGTGTAATTCAAACAAAAATTCAATATAGTATGTGAAACAGGCAAAATTTATAGTACAGAGTTTTAATAGGTAGGTCTTGCTTAACTTGTTCTGGGAATGTGTACACAATGAATGCCATTTATCTGGCCTGAAGCAGGTAATAAGTGAAGAAAGCAGTTGCAGGATGCATTTTGTGATGAGTTGGAGGAGACAGCTTCTACACCAACATGATGTCCTGAATGTTAGCCTTCAGAGAATATTTGGGGGTGGGGTGGGTAGTAGGTGGTCAAGGGCTGGATTCTGCCCACTTTCCTAAAAAGAGAGGGAACCCGGCGTGTACTCCAGGAGAAGCAGTATTGAAGTGGTAAAGCCATAAGCCCCCAGATGTGTTCAGGCCTTTCAAAGTGAAGGGTCGGCAGTGTTGTTTATTCAAATAAAGATTTTGCTTTATTTTAAGGGAAAAGTGTCTGTTTTCCAGCAGATCAATCTGGCTGACAGGAGTGAGCTGAGGCAGAAGAAAACAGCAGCCTGATTGATGTGGGCTCCTACACATACATGCCTCTTTAGGAGGAATTAGCATCGCAGAGAGGAGATTGGAGAATTTTAATGCTAAGTTGATTAGGAGCCAAACAACTTGGTTTAGTCAGAGGCCCCACAAGTTTTCTGGGAGCACTTACTACACTGCTACAGATGGTCTTTTTGGCTGTGCTGCTCTCAGCCACACACGGGGCTCCTGGCTTGACTTATTGCTCCCTCCTTCTGTGCTCCCACAAATGCTGCACTGTCTCAGTGTTCAGTGAATATTAAACAATCAAAATAGCAATAACAGCCTGAGCTTGATATATCCTTTCAAAAGTCTTGGACAGGGGACATGAAATACTGAACTGGCTGTTATAGGGAGAAATTAGGGTCCAAGCCTTTCCTCATTATAAATAATAACTATGATAGCAATATATTATTGCTATAATTTCAATGATAAAGATAATCGTGCCAGGCAAGGTGTCAGGCACTGTGCTGAGAACTTCAATACGTTTTCTTATTTAACCTCAAAAACCTTTCATGATATATATATATATATATATGATAACCCCCATTTTACAGATGGGAAACAGTGAGTTTGACTTGCCCAAATCTAACAAGTAATAGAATTAAGATTCATCCCCACCCCCAGGTTTGTTTCATTCCAAAATACATACTCTAAAACTTTACTCTCTACTCCTTTCCCAGCCCATTTGTCATTATGATTATGTGAGTAAAACATGAAAAATTACTTGAAGAGGAAGAAGGAGATTTCAACTCTCTCATTTGTCACCATGGGAGGAAAATTGCTCAGTAGCTGTAGAAGGTGAGGTGGTGAGTTGAGGGCTGGCATGAGCAGACTGGGTAATACTATTATTTTACATTCAGTCTCCCAAACCCACTGCCCCAAGGAACAGTGAATTCTGCCTCATTTGAAAACCAAATTGTACTACTAATAATGGTGATGATGATGGCCACATAGCTTCAGAGAAAATTTTCTCAGCTATTGAATAATACTCAAAATATTATGAAGGTTCATTAGCTATGGAATTGTAAATACAATCCCCATATGCTATGACCTGGAAACTTGTTGGCCATGAATATGCATCAATTTATTCTCCTTTAAAAATGGGGATATACAATTTTGTACACTTCATTAGCTGTTTTTGAAGAAAAGGCAACTGAAATTGCTTTATGGGAGAATGTCAGCGTCTTTCCCTTTCTCTTTTAGATTATCAGGTAAAACAAGGAGAATGGGCAAATAAAAACCTCCATACTTCATTTTTAGTCACACTGGAGGAAAGATATAATCCATTGATTCCAGAATATGAGTGAGGCTTTCAAAATTGGCTAGGATTGGACAGAAGACACGTGGGAGGAAATAGAGAAGTATATAGAGAGGCCCAGATCTCAAGACATAGCATCTGAGATTTTTGCTTCCAACCAAGATGGAGTAACATTAGATTTAACCTCCTACCTGAAGCAAATGAAAAAAATGGGCAAAATATATAAAATGATGGCTCTCAAGACTTTGGACAATGGCCAATGAAGGACAATGATCCCTGAAAGACAGGAACCAAAAAAGAAAGCTCGATGATTTCAATTTCCCCAGGTTACTCACTTGAAAAGGTTTCCAAGATGCAATGCAGATAGGGGAAATCCTGGAAGGCTCTCTGAGTGGGAACGATGGAGTTGAGAATCTGAGGAAGCCAAGGAGGCTGGAGTTTACAGGGCAGAGTATTGGAGATGAGAGAGTTGCACACACACACTCACACACACAGAGTAACAGAGAGAGAGAGAGAGAGAGAGCGCACACTCTGGAGATGTGTAGGAAGTATCCTTCGAGCCTTAGCTGAGTTCTGATCAGTGTATGTGGATGAGGATATTACTGAAAGTTTGGAAGAGCCACCAAATAGAAAAGAGGGAACAGTTCCTTACTCAAAGAAGGTGGAGAGAGTGCCTGTTCCCAAAAGCCAGAATGGAAAACCCCAAAATTTAGGAGGCATTACTTAGAGAACTAAGAAGGGTCTTGCCTCAATAGTGTGGAAATTAATCCTAGATGAAACTCTGCTTTCCCAAACAAAGCTTCTAAGCAAGACCCAGAAGAATGAAACTCTTTTAAAGTAACTTAATTAGGTTCCAGAGTAAAGCTCAAGAATATTTATAGAAAAACAAAAATATACAGCACCCAATAAATAAACCTCACAATGTCTGGCATCCAATTAAAAAGTAAAAAGGAGCATGTAAATACAACCCATAATGAGTGGAAAAATCAATTGATTGGAACTGGGTTCAAAATAAAACAGGTGGTAGAATTAGTAAAGGACATTAAAACAGTTATTATAATTGTATTACATATGTTCTAGAAGCTAGATTGAACCTGTTAGGTAAGCATAACAATGTTATTTATACATAAAGAACCAAAACAAATTTTGGGATGAAAACTACAATGTCTGACATGAAAAAAATCACTGCTGGAATTAGCGGCAGATTAGATATTGATGAGAAAAATATTAATGAATTTGAGACATAGTACAAAAATGATCTAAAATGAAATAGAAAAATGACCAGAAAAAAAGAGATCATCAGTGCATTGAGGGGCAACTTAGATGAAAAAGTTTATGTATAACAAAAGCCCCCAAAAGGAGAGAATTGGGAAAAGGGAAGATGAAATATTTGTAGAAATAGCCACCCCAAATTTTCCAAACCATGAATCCACATATCCAAGAACCTCAACAAACCCCATGCGCAAGAAATATGAAGAAAATTACCCAAAAGCTTATCATATGTAAATTTAATGATTTTAAAAAAGACATACTACCCAAAGAGGAAAAAAGAAAAGAATGACACCAAATTTCTTATTGGAAAGAATGCAAGCTTAAAGATATGGGAGAAACCATCTTTAGAGCAACGAAAGAAAAAAAATAGCTAAACCTTAGAATTCTAATACCTTTAAAAACAAAAACAGAACAAATTTTAAGCTTAAAAAAAGCTGAAATAATCCATCACAACAAATTTAAAAAAAAAATCAAAGACAAAATATGTTGTCTGACCAAAAAGAAAGTAGACATCAATAAATGAAAGATCTCTGGAAAACTCTGAAATATTTGGAAACCAAATGACATGCTTCTATAGGTCAAAGAAGAAATTGAAAGGGGAAATTAGTATTTTTGAACGAAATGAAAATAGGAATACACATATAAAAATAAATAAATATGGCGGCGAGGGTGTTTGCTGCCGCCTCAGCTCCCTCCAGGCCTGCGTCTTTGAATTTCCTCAAGAGTCCCGCCGCCCAGCGTGGCTGAGGAGCTCCTGCAGCAGCTGCCAGATACTGAAGCTGTGCTAGGCAGAAAGGGCCTCAGCACCAGCACTCGTCACAACGCTGAGAGCCGCCTGTCTGGCCATAAGGCTCTGGATTAGGATTCTCTCTTAAACACCCCATCATTAGTTCACATGCTGTGTCCAGGGACCTACATGACTATCCACGAGAGCATTTATATGTTATGGTGAGTGCCAAATTTGGAGAAGAAGAATCAAAAGAATCTGTTGTTGAGATTCAGGGCTCAACAGGCATATGAAGTCCTGAATCTCAGCAGAGTTCCAGCCAACACCTACTCTCCAGTTCATTGGACTCACCCAGGACAGCTGACAAAAGGATGATGATGCACAATGCCCATCCCCAAAAAACAGAGTATCTATAACTGCAAGCAAAGCAGTTCCATCCATCTGCCCCTTGGATCTAAGCCCCCTCTCATTCGGAAGCAGAGTGGGCATCACCATGCCCAAATCGTCAAGATTGAGGAATGAACAAACATAAGGGGGGATTGCAACTATGGACTGAAGTTAGACTTATTATTATTCTAGCAATGGAAGAACTTGTAACACTGATATAAAGGCAGTGGCCACCAGAGGTTCTGAGGGGAGGGAGAGAGGAGAATAGGTACAACATGGGGCATTTTAGGGACATTGGAATTGTTCTGCATGACATTACAATGATGGATACAGGCCATTATACATTTTGTCAAAGCCTATAAAACTGTGCCATGCAAAGTGTAAACCATAATATAAACTATAGACCGTGGTTAGTAGCAATACTTCAATATGTGTTCATCAGTTGTAACAAATGGACTACACTAGTGAAAGATGTTGTTAATGGGGAAAATGTGGGAAGGGAGAGAGTGGGGCATATGGGAATCCCCTATATTTTCAATGAAATGCTTACACAATCTAAAGCTTCTTTAAAAATAAAGAAGCTATATGCATGTAATTAAAAAAAAAATAAAGTGGAGATGAAGAAATATGAAAAAAAAAAAAAAGATCTGTTGCTGATGAAGAAGAGGAAGACAGTATGATTATGATGAACCTATTGCTGAGTTTAGATTTATGCCCAGTGATAAATCAGCATTGGAAGCAATGTTCACCATAATGTGTTAATGCCAGGCTTTGGATCCAGGTCCTGAGGATGAAGATTCATGTGATCATGATGGAGAAGAAATGAACAAGAGCAGGGGGGCATCCCTACGTTTTACACCTATGAAGAAGGACTGCCCCATTTAACAGCAGAGGCCAAGCCACACCAGAGAGAGGAGAAGGAATGCTTTCTCAGTCTGTGAGCAGCAGTATGACATGGCTGGGGTCCGGACAGAAGACTCGATAAGAGATTATGGAGGTGGGATGAAGGTAGATACAACAGTTGCTGGACAATTTGAAGATACAGATGTTGATTAGTGAATATGACCTATGCAGTTTTAAGACTGAGCCCATTACTGTAGGAAAGAACTTGGTTCCTCTTATACTATGGCGTGGGGTTGATGAAAGTCCTTTTCCTTCTCCAAAACTCACCTGAACCAGTTCTTTCTTGGGACAGGCTATACTGAGACGGCAAGTTGTCACCAGCAGAAGAAATTTGTGACCTTTATTAACAAAGGCGAATTAACTTAATCAAGAGGGTACTTATGGTTTATCATTGAGTCTAAAACTATCAGTGTGTAGGTGCCCTCTGAGCAGGCCTGTAATTCCTGCCTTCACCGTATGTATCTTTTGTAAGCTAGCAGGCCTACATGGTGAACAGCACAGCAACTGGAGGTAGAAGTAGATTAGGTGGGGAAGAGAGAGGATGAATTTAAGGTATGCTCCAGAAAGGGAGACAAAGATATCTCAGAGGAGTTCTAGCCTCTCTGTTTAATTCTCCACAGGGGTAGGAATCTTTTACTAATTTGGGGCCTGGGATAATTAATTCAAGCATCTTAGGTAGCTTCTTCTGAAACATCTCAGCCATACATTTTATCATGAACACAAGTCTTGAGCATCTGACTAGCTTTTGCTCTTTTCACCATGTTTGCTTTAGTCTGCAAAATTCTAGTCTGTTCTGCTATAACCTCTGACGTTGTATCCTTCAGTTTCCAGCCTCTTAGGTGATTTTCTGTAACACAGCAAGTCTAAGCCCTTAAAGTACTTCAGAGGAGAATTGTTTTGTCTTTGTAATAGCCTAACAAATAAATCTAAGTTTTCTATTAAAATATTAAATAAATGTAAAATCTGGTTTTTCAAGAAAACAACTACCAAACCTGCCTCAGGAAAAAAGCAAGAGGGTACAAATACACAAAAGAAGAAATGGAACAAATGGAATTAAACATCGAAACAAAGGACATTAAAAGAATTATAATAGATTACTTTGCTTAATTATATATACCAAACTTGAAAACCTAAATGAAAGGATAATTTCCTAGAAAAATTAATTTAACAAAACCAGGAGAGAAAGAAAATCTACATCAACCACCGCCCAACAGAATCTTTGAACAACTAGCAGAACTGGCAGAAGCATCTTTCTCAAATCTCCTGAAAACAATTAATGGACTACAGCAACAGGGCAAGCGCCAAATCAGAAAAGCTACTTAAGAGCGATGAGATCTCACGGCACCTGGTCAGCCCCTCCTCCACCCATCATTGGCTCCCAGTGAAAAGCTCAGTGCATTTTTAGCCTTCCTTAAAGTTTGGCTGCATTGGCCAGATGATCCACACCCAAGGGACCAAAATGTGGGTTTGACCTTGTGCCCCTCACATTAAAATTATTAGACCGTGGCATCAGGAGCAGAATAGAGGATGGCTGGGCAGGTGAGAGAGGAAAACTTTCACTGAAGAAAGAAGATCTTATCAATCCAAGGCCTGGCACATGACTGGAAATGTGAGGAAGGTATATGACAGCTTAATGGAAGTTGCTGAAATATAGACTGGCTCTCATTTTTGCAGAGGCTTTTAAGTGCAAAATGTCTAAGAGGTGCAGAAAGTACTTCTGCCAGTGATGTTCACATTTGTCAAAAGGTTTCATCCAGCTGTATGTACCCAAGGCAGATACATGCCCAGTGATTTATTCTCAAAATCATAGTCAACTCTCTTTCACTCACATATCCAACTAAACAAATACATGTGGCACATGCTTACCCGCGACTAGTTCACCCTCCCCTAAAACACAAAGCTGATCAGTGTCAGGTAATGGGTCAGCTGCGTTCTGGAGCCACACCCCTGAGTATGAATCCAGTTCAGCTTTTTGCTGTTTGTCCGGCATCAGTTACTAAAGATTTCTGAGGCTTAACCTTCCCATCTGTAAAATAGGGATTATCGGATTATCCACCTTTTAGGGTGATAGAGTTAGCAGATGTAAAGTGCTTAGAAGAAATCTGGCTCATTATTATCATGTTACATCCCTCTCAGTGCCCTTAGATTAAAGTCCAAAATGTAAAATAATGTTGACAAAGCCCTCCAAGATCCAAACCCTGCATCTCTCTCCCCAGCCTCCTCTAGCACCTTCCTTCTCTTATTCCTGCTCTCACTCTAGCCATGGTTCTATTCCTCAGAAGCCCCAAGCTCCTTTCTCCTTCAGGGACTTTGCATATGCTATTTTTCTGCCTGGAAGATTCTCACTTTCTTACAGAAAAGGGGCTAAATTCTCATTCAAGTCTCCATTTAAACGTCACAGTCTCACAGTCTTAGGTCTGGTTTAGATCCCCTGCCCTGCACTTCCATGCATCCTGACCTACTCCTTGGTAGCACTAGTCACATTTATCATTAAACAAATATTTCTACATTTTAAAAATGTCAGTTCCACCCACTCTATAATGACAGCGATGAGTATAGCAACTGACATTTAATAGAGGCTCAAGAAATACTTAATAAATGAATGAATGAATGCAAGCCTATACATGGGCTGTGGTTGGTACCTTGTGCTACACAATAATAAATATAGTTCTCAGTTTATCAGTATGGCTCTGATATCCCAAGTCTTTGTGGAATCTTCAACTGCAATACTTCTTGCATGTTTTGTTATAGTTCCCAGTAGCTCTTTATGTGCCTCTTTCTGCACTCATCAAAGACAGAAACCATGGCTGAAACATATTAAGCCTTACATACAGTCTGCAGAAATATATCATTAAAAATAATAAAAAGGGGTGGGCTAGTCCGTGTGCTACATAGCTACCTAGCCTGGTGAATAACAAATATTTGCTATGACAAGTACATACATACTATGCATGTGCTCACCTGGAAGTTGACACTTTAGAAGTGTTGTGACTTGTAATCATCCGAATGCTGATAGTGCCAAAAGCTATGAGTGCAGCACCTGACCTCTGCGTGGCACATTCTGTGATAAGCAGTTCTGCCTACTGCTGGATGTCACCTGCCACTTCGTTCTGCACCTTTGCCCCAGTGGCTGTCAAAATGCTTTCTGCTTATCTTGTTACTTCATACTCCGTCATGACTTCCTGCTGCAGCAGCACCTAGGCTGTATTCTGCTGCTTCAGTTGGATGTAAGTTTTTTGTGTTGGAGTTTTGGCCTGCCCTGTCTACTCTTGGTTGCCTTGGAGTAGTGGCTTAAGCATCTGTAGGTAAATCTCTCAATAATTTTGGTCCAGTGATTTCATTGTAATGCTTGTGCGTTATACAAGTTAGCCTGATTTTAGTTTCTCCAGAAAAAACAGAGAGAAGTAAAGAGCATGAATTTTGAAGTTATATGGAGATAGGTTCATCCTGTACCTACCATATATTAGCTGTGTGGTTTTAATAAATCTGAGCCAGTTTCTTCAGTTTTAAAAAGAACTGTCCTACGGAGTTGTTAAAAGAATTTAGTGAGACAATATATGTAAAGTGATCAGTCATTGTGGCTTTTAGCTACTAGTACTGCTATTGTTATTGTTATTATTATTATTTCAGGTTAATTCTGAGCTGATTGAATTTCACTAATCCATATGGCCAGTGGCAGGTGTCCAGAGATCATTGTCCTACAATTAAAAGTACCTTAGGAATATCCAGATAGACAGTTCTATTTCTTTTGGGAAGGCTTTGTCAATTCTTCATAACCCTCATGCTGATAAACTGCTGTGGCTCAAATGATGTTGAAGGGAAGAAGGGCAGAAGAAAAGTGAGGACAGATGAAAACTTGTAAATTGAAAGCTATACTTGAGAATCACATGGAAGCCCTTGCTATCTATTTTGTAAATTAGTTTACTTTTTAGATTTCAAAAAAGCTCAGCTTCACTAACTAGCAAGTCAGCAGGAAGCAAGATTTTGGAGAGTTTCTTTTGCATACTGCATGTTCACAATAATTCACTTCATAAACACACGTGTCCTTAGGAACAAATATATAGGCTCCTGTTTGGGGTTTGATTTTCTAAATCACAGTTTTCTAGCACTAGACAACTTTACCCCAGGGCTACAGGGGACAGTGAAGAACAAAGGCAAAGGCTTGGTGGGATTCTTTACAGTTGGTCATTATCCCTGCCCCACTCCCTCCACCACCACCACCACCACCACCACCACCACCAACTGCAGCTATCAAATGGAGGAGCTTCTCCCTGGTGACATGATATGTTCACGCATCACTTTGGGCTCATAGGCAAATGAGCTGACAGTAGGGGTGTCTCCTGTGGAATTCCAAGGGAGAGGGGGTCATGCATGTCCTTCATCTCAGGTGTCTTGCTTGAAATTTTAATATGCTCACTTGGGGATGGATATGATGATAAAGTGATTGTCCCAGCTGTTAGACTCAAGGTAGCATCGTTTTTGCTGTATCTACCTGTGGGGCTTCCCTACCCACCTTCTTTGGACTTGGGGCCCAATGCCATAGCCAATTTCAACTTAATCTCCCAGATAACTTTTATCTCAGTAACATTTCAGTATGAAACTTATATTTAACAGCATATGCCACCATTTTAAGTAATTTGAATGAATAAGATGAATTTATGATTCATACAAATACAAAGTATACACATACATATGCATAATATGTATACATGCATATATGTATATATATATAGAGAGAGAGGTTATCTAATGTAAATAAATTTATGTTATTGTGTTATGTTATTTATAACTTGCAAACAAGATTTTTATAGCTCTTCTCATCCAGAAAGTGATTGGGAGTGTGCCACAAATAACACCCTTTTTAATCAATTTATACACACATACACATATATATATCCATCTAAGACTACAAGAGAAGACCAAGAACACAAAAAGGACCAAGCCAGGTTGTGACGTTTCTTTAAAGCATTATGAGCACCTTTGCTCACATGCAGTAGGAGTTGAAGGCTAGAGGCTGTTGGATTGGTTCTTGAGGTTCTGGCAGACTGGTCCCTCTGAATCTTGTTTAGCACTATCAGGTGGCCCCACCCTGGGATCTAACAAACTGTGAACCTTGGGGTTTTGCAAGTCCCATTCCTTGAGAGTCACCCTGAAAGTCAAAATGAACTAAAAGCTGAGTAATGAAAAGTGTTTTCAACCCCTAAATGAAAGGAATATTATCAATTATAGCACATATCAGTGGCTTATGGTAACAGTGGCCTTTTCAATGTGTCTATTTAGCATCTCCTATGAAGAGGTAGAGTCTTTGTCTCCAACCCTTGAATTTGGGCTGATTTTGTGACTTCCTTTAGTCAAGAGACTGCGGAAGTGCTGGTATGTTATTTCCAAGTTTAGGCCTTCAGAGGTATTGTGGAATTCGGCTCTCTTTCTTCCTCTTTTGCCTTTGCATGGGATCGTGTCCATACTCTCAGAGAATGAAACACACACAGCAGAACAAAGTCAAACTGGAATCCCAGATGAAGCATGAGACATATGAGAGAGATCATTCTGGACCAGCAGTCCCAACCAACCCACCACCTAACTGCAGACTTATGGTCAATCTGGCTCAGATCAGCCAAGTCAAGCCCAGAGAAGAGAACTTCCCAGATGACCCATTAACTTGTGAGACATAGCAATGGTTGTTGCTTTAAGGTGCTCAGTATAGGGATGGTTTTTACAGAGCATTATTGTGGAAACAGATAATTGATAGAGCCATATGTATAGAAATTTGGAGAAGGAGCCATAGACAAGATAGAGGTAGAATAATTGTTGATGGGGTCACTGATCATCAAGAGCCCATTATTTTTTGCTGTGTTGAATGTAAGACAAGAGAAGCATGTGCTTGCAGGTAGATAAAATTCTTTCCTATCCTAACACCTTTAAAAATGGGCTACTTGGAGAAGCAATCTCTAATGTGTCCTACATCCCGTGCTTCTGAGATTGGTCCATGATTTGATGTACATTTCTTCAGAAAAAAACTCAGACATTCTCAAAAATGTTCAAGCTGGAAGACACATAGGCCGTCAGAATCTCATGGGGAAATTAATTTCATATTTGAGGTATTTGGCCAAATGGTGAGAGTGATACCTGACTCTGATGACTCATAAATTAAGTTCCTGGAAGTCAGAGATTTCTTATGCAGTGGGACATTCTGTACATATTAAATAAACATGACAAAAGGTAATTTATTAATTAAAATTAAATAAAAATGTTTAAAACCCATTTCAACAACCCAGAATGGGGAAGCGGAGGCTGCTACACCGTTGACTGGGACCACTGGGGCTTGGAGTTGTAGCAGTCTGAAGATAATCCTCATGCAAGTTCTAGAGCCCTCACATAAGTAGGGAGATTCACGTTTCCACTTAAGCCAGTGTCACAGGAGACCCATTTGGGCACTAACTGTGCCAGGGAGCAGAGGAGATATGTTGCTGCTTTTTACTTCTCTCACCTCTAGGAAAGTGATGTCTCCTGAGATTGCAAGCTGTGTTCCCTACCCACTTCTTCCTTCAGGTTTGCTTGGCCAATTCTGGAGTGCTAAACTATTTGTGAGTACTGAGATTTTGCTTTCTCAACCTTAGCAGCCTTTTGTGGATTGAAACTTGGAAGTTTCCAACACACTAAATGTGACTTCTGCTGTCCTTGCTCTTTTGACATTATGCAGAAGACAACATGTTTCAGTCCAGATGGTATCAGTTTAATCATTGGCACCTAATGTAGCATGATACACTAGTGTTGACCCAGTGTCTATTATGAGCAATTTTCTGAGATTTTTGCTTTGGAGAAGAGAATGGAGGAGTTTGGAGGAAAAAAATACTTATAGGAGTATGAAAATCTTATCTAAGATTTTATTTTAGATAAAAATATATGCATAGTGTTACTCATTTATTAAAAACCTAGCATGTATAATTGAATGTCATTAGTTATCTTATGCATGCTTAGAATCCTTACATTCCAGACTCTATCATGTTGTATAAGACCCTGCATGGTCTAGCTTCTGCTGATCTCTAAAACTATTTAAATTAAGAATTGTGTTTATGTGGTGAGTAAAAGAAAACAACAAAATGGGTTAGAAAAGGAAGGGATTAATTTTTCTCATTGATAATTTCCCAAAGCTAAGAAATCCAGGCTGCTGGTCCAGACAGTCATCCAAGAGCCCAGGCTCCTATCTTGCTCCTATGCTCTCTTTACAATGTGGCTTTTGTCCTCATGGCCACAAGATAGCTGCTGCATCTCCAGGTACATCAGAGTCCCAGGAAGGAAGAAGACAGAATCATGAAGGACACAGGCAAGAATCTTATCTTTTGAGTCTTTGATATTGTTTTTAATTGAGAGAGGATGGGTCTCCATGGGGAATTATGCTTCATCTCATTGGCCAGAGCTGTGTCACATGGCCACCCTCATCCAAGGTAATTTGCTACTGCTCCAAACAAAATCAGGATATTGTCAGGAGGGAAGAAAGGTAGAATTGGCAGAAATAACCTTATCTTACACCATGCTTTTCCTTGCTTCCCATATTCCATCCATTATGACTTCCTTTTGGTTCCTTCAGTATTGCAGACTCTTCCTTCTTCAGGAGATCTTTTTGCTGGCTGTTCCTTGCTTAGAATATGCAACCCCTTACCCCTTCTTCATAGCTAAATTTACCCTGTCACTGCCTCAAAGGAGCCTTTCTTTACCTTTCTATGTAAAGTGGTACCTCACCCCAGTCCTAACCAATTGTTCTAGAGCACATTCTCCTATTCTATATTTCATGGCTCTGGCCACTCTCTGTGGTTATATCATTTATGTGCTTATTTATGTAATATTTGACTGAAATAAAGTTCTGGATGGGTCTTTTCTAATTTTCTGTTGTCCTTTACTGTGTCCCCAACACGAAACACATCCAGGTGCATCACAGGCACCAAATGAGCACTTTATTGTATTTAATATTCCCAGCAACCCTCTGGGATAGCCATAGTCACAGAACTATTGAATGTGTCAGAGCCAGAATCAGAATCCAGTCTGCCTGGCTTTATCACTTTCTCTTTCCAGAAAACTGATTCTCACAGAAGGAAGCTCATTTGGCAGTCCTCAGAAGTCTCTCTCCCTCCCAGGACACAGAGGTCACACTTTGTGCCAAGCTAATTGACTTGCTTGCCACTTTCACAGCAGTCTGGGGTTACTGACATTAGCACTCCCCTTTAAAAGTCAGCTTTTAAATTTGATTCTCCCTAGAAGGCCAGAAGTCAGAGTGTTTGTGGTTCCCCCTGGGTGGCTTCCTCCTCAATGATGGGAAATTAACTTCGTTCTGCTAACCAGTAAACAGGCAAGGCCAGACCTTGATATATTCATTAACAAAGCTTTTCGGCTTCATCGAGGAGGGATTTTATACTCCCCAGAGAGAGGATCAAAGTTCCCACCCCCTGGATCCAGGTTAATTATTTCCCAGCCTTATTTCTAAATTGCAGTCAAAACCTGTTTTGTATATGAATCTTTTCTAACAAGACTCTTCCCTGATACAACTTTTATTAAAAAAAAAAAAACTATTGATCTGGAGCACTGGTACTTAAAAATGACTCAGCCTTTAGAAATGGATCAGGTATCCTTAGTTTCCTAACTCATCCCCTCAGCAATGAAAAGTTTCTCCCTCTTGCACACTCTGTGGTTTGTTCCAATCTCATTTTTTTATAATGATTTTTTTTTTCATTTTAAAGAAAATTTAGATTACATAAATATTACATAAAAAATATAAGGGCGGGAAGCGGCTGTGGCTCAATCAGTAGGGCTCCCGTTTACCATATGGGAGGCCCCGGGTTTGGTTCCCGGGGCCTCCTGGTGAAGGTAAGCCTGCCCGCACGGCGTGGTTAGCTGACCCAGCGAGCATAAGCAGCAAGGAGGGGATAAATGAATAAATAAATAAATAAATCTTTAAAAAAAAAAAAATATATATATATATATATATATGGGATTCCCATATGCCCCACTCCCTCCCCCCCACACACTTTCCCACATTAACAACATCCTTCATTAGTGTGGTACATTTGTTAAAATTGATGAACACATATCAAAGCATTGCTACTAACCATGGACTACATTCACATTATAGTTTACATTTTGTCCCACACAATTTTGAAAGTTATGATAAAATATACAATGGCCTGTATCCATCACTGCAATGTCATGCAGGACAAATCCAATATCTTGAAAATGCCCCCATATTACACCTAATCTTCCCTCTCCCATCCCTCAGAACCTCTGGTGCCCACTGCCTTTACATCAATGATAAAAGTTCTTCCATTGCTGGAATAATAATACGACTATAGTAGAATAATAATATGTCTACTTTAGTCCATTGTTCATTCCCCAATCTTGAGTATTTTGGGATGGTGATGCCCACTCTGCTTCTAATTGAGAGGGGGCTTAGATTTCATGGGGCAGACAAATGGAACTGTCTTACTTGCAGTTGCAGACACTCTGTTACTGATGATGGGTGTTGTCCATCATCATCTCCTTGTTAGTTGTCCTGTGTGAGGCCAATGTACTGGAGAGTAGGAGTTGCAACTCTGCTGAAATTCAGGACTCAACTGGCACATGGATGGACCAAAGATTTAAGTCTCTGGGACAGCCTCCCTGGCACTGAGGGATTATTACCAAGCACCAACTAGCAATGCATCTGGAAAAAGACCTTGACCAATCTCATTTTGAGAGCTCTGAATGGACTTCCATTCCAGCTCTGGAAACTACACTGCACATTTGGAAGGTTCTTATTGTTGTTTCTTGTTTGTTTTCTGTCAGCACTACTTCTCTTTCTGCTTCTGCCTAAATTACCAACAAGAAGCTTCCTCCTTTTGCTCTTGTTCTGTGTTAAATTGTCAGGGTTGTGGTTAGTGTATCTCCATGGTAGAAACTGTTGGTTTTTCTGTCAATTTTTATTTATGGATACTCATAGAAAACTGTGGACTCCTAGTGCTCAGCAAGAAATGTTAGGGTTTAGGTCTTGGTTGCCATGCCCTCCTAGTCTGGGTCAGGTGCCACATATTTGATTCCAATGCACTCTTCCCTTCTCTACTCTTGCTTCATCAGACTAAATAACATCCCCATCAAACCTGATCCATATTAGTCACTGCTCTTTCTCTTGTGCCCTATCTTGAATATATTGAATAAATATTAGTTAAAAGAATAAATAAAGGAATGGATTGGTAATGGATTTGTGCCCCACAGAAGACTGGAAATAGAGTCTTTGATATAAAAATAGTGCTCAATAAATATTTGACAAATAGGTAATCAATGAATTGTTTACTTGATCTAGTCTCTTAGGAATGATTGCTCTTTTGTGCTATTTTGTTCCCATTTTTAAAAATCTGTGGCCTTTATATATTTATAAGTCCTGAATGAGACCACACAATGAGATCACCTGAAAGCCAGAAGGTAAGTCAAATTTATAAAAACAATTTGTTGAGCACCTATTTTGTGAGGCATTAAAGAGAATATATAAATGAGAAAGACACAGTCCTATAATTTAAAATAAAAAATATTAGGCCTACACAGGCATGTAGTAGCACAGAGGAAATATCATCAGTGCTATAAAGCAAATAAAAATTCAATCATATGCGAGTCCATCAAAGGAAGAGATAATTTTTGGTTCCTGGGTATAGATCAGGAGACACTTATTTAGATATAAAGATAAATAGAATACAATTTCCTTTTTCTGAAAAGTTAAAATGTAAAATAGTGGTATATAATGAGCTAGGCTATCAGGTCAACCCCCTGTAGAAAACAACTTAAGGATGATGACAAGTATTAACAGAATATATTCTTAACTTTAACAGAGTTTCCAAGAAAGTACAGACATGTCAGGCCAAAATTTAAGGGAGAGGGAGGACCCAGACTGTTAAGCAGAGCTTTGGCCCTGAAGGTGTTTGCCAATGAGACAAACTTGACCTTTATTGTTTAAGACCTTATGGGGTAAATGGTACAGACTTCAGAGCCCATAAGGTGGGGTTCCTAATGGGAGACCATCCCTACATTAATCAGAGACTCCAAAGAGCTCAGAATAAGGTGAATCAGAAGTAAACCCTCTTCCCACTCCTAGACAACGGAAAAAAAAGTTGCTTTGACACCAAGCACAGCAAGTGGAGGGTAAGAGTTAGGATAACAAATTTTTTAAATGTCATTGATAAACTGTAAAAAAAAAAAAAAAAAAAAAAGCCAGATTTCCAAACCAAATTCACATCCCTTCGTTGATCTAAAACACTGCAAACTTAAAGTTAGCCTGAAGTGGACCCCCAAATGGTAGTGCCTCTGAGTGACTGGGAGAGGCAAGTAAAATCCTTTGTAGAACACACCTTTCTATGCCTCAAAGAATCCCCATAAATTTTTTTAAATTACATTCTGTGCTACATAGTAAAAAAAAATAACCAAGCACATAAAGAAACAAAACAAGCATAAGGAAAAAAAATCTAGAGTAAACAGAATCAAAGACAAGCCTGATCAGACACAGCTTTTAAAATAATTATGCTTACTATATTTAGATGTATGAAAAACAAGTTTGAAAATACCTGCAGACAATAGAAACTATAAGAAATTATCTAACAAACTTGAGAAAGAATCAAGTAGACTGAAAAATTAAAGAATACGAAATAACCAGAATTTAAACACTCAAAGGACATGTTTTACAGTAGATTAGAAACAGCTGAAGAGAAAATAAATGAACTAAAGTATAGTTTGAAAGAAATTATCTAGGCTACAACACAGAAGGACAACAAAATAGAAAATTTGAAAAAGAGATTAAAAGGCATGGAGGATAGAGTGAGAAGTCTAACATATATTTTATTGGAGTTGCACAATGAGAGAAGAGAGGGAGAATTAGTCAAAGATAATATTGGAAGAGGTAATGGTTATGAATTTTGCAGAACTGATGAAAGACTCATATACTCATATATAATAAACATGTGGATAAACAACAGAAATCCACTCCTTATAGTGAATCTACAGATCACTAAAGACAAAGATCAGACAATCAGAAAGAGAAAAAGAAAAAAGACTACTTTCATAGGCATTAGAGTAAGACTGAGAGTTGGTTTCTCTGCCAGCAGTGGAAAGAAAATAACAGTTGAAGGATATTATCAGTATAATGAATGGAAATAGCTGATATCATAGAATTCTATCCTGGAAAAATATTTTTGAGGGAAAGGCAAAATAGAGATATATTCAGATAAGCAATTTTCCATTGAAAGCCCACACAAATAGAAATTCTAAATGATGTATTTCAGGCAGAAGGGAAGTCAACCCAGTTGGAAGGTCTGAGATGCATGGGGAAATGAAGAGCAAAGAAAGTGGTAAACCTGTATGTAAATTTAAATCAACATTAGCTGCACAAAATGATAAAGATTTATGAGGTTTAAAAAAGAGCCTTAAATGAATGGCAAGAATAACACATAGAATAATAATTTTCAATTTATGTTTAGTTATTATTGAGGTTGAGAATGTTACTTTTTAAACTGAGTTGTGGTGTTTTTCTTATTGATTGTATAAACTCTTAGTGTATTAAGGAAAGTATTCCTTTGCCTGACAGGTGTGGTGCAAAAATGGTTATCTTTATATTTTATTTATGGCATTTTTTTACTAGAAAACTACAATTTAAGGTCAAATTTAGTTGTCTTTTATTTTATTTATTCTGTGTGTTTGGCTTTTATACATATATGTAAAACCATCAAAGTTTTCTTTGAGAATTTTCAGAATTCTGTGAGATTCAGAATTCATACAACTTAACAAGTATTCGCTGAGAATTTTACAATGGGCCATACACCATTCTAGGCACAGTGAGGCCAGTGGAACTAGAGTTAATGCAGAGGGGAAGAGTAATGGAAGATGAGTTCAAAGTTGGAATAGAAGTCAGATTGTGTAGGGCATTGAAGGCCCTTATAGTGATAATAACTTTTACCCTATGTGAAGTAGGTTTTGGTCAATAAGATGACTTGATCTAACTTAGGTTTTAAAAGGAATGGTCAAGCTGCTATTTTAAGAGTAGACTATCATGCAAGAGCAGGTGCTGGATACTAATGGTGAGGCTATTGCTGTAATCCAGTAGAGAGATGATGACAGTTTGGACAGAGTGACAGCAGTGAAGGTAATAAAAAGTGGTCAGAGTCTGGATATATTTTGGAAGTAAAATTGGAAGTATTTCCTGTCTGATTGGATATAGAGTATGAGAAAAAGTAAAGAGTTGTTAAAAACTCTGAGTTTTTTTTGGTTTAAACCACTAGAAGGATAGAGTTTCCATGGGCTGAGATGGGAAGACTGCAGGTCGAATGGTTTGGGGGAAATCAGGGTTCCATTTGGTCATGTTATTCTGCGGTGTCTTTGGAGATCTGAATAGCTATATTAAGCAGAGAGTTGGATATAAGCATCTGGAGTTTGGGGAGCTGTATGGGCTGGATCTATAAATTTAGGAGACCTCCTCATATTGATAGCATTTAAAACCATGAAACAAGCATTCATGGTTATTTTTGTTGTAAAAAACTTTTAAATAAACTTTTCCTTTTTATTGAGAATTCTTTTCTGAAATTGGATTAAATTTATAGGTTAATTTACAGAGAACTGATGTTTTTACAATAGAGTCTTCCTACCCCAAAACAATATATATTTTCCATTTATACATTTATTTGACTTTTTTAAAGTGCTGCAATCTGATTTTTATGTCTTCTTCATATAGATATTGCACATTTTAAAAAACTTTATTGCTAGATCTTTTATCATTTTTTTCTTACAAACTATGAACATTATATTAGAGAATATATCAGAGAGTCAGGTGTTGCCAAACATTTTTTTTTTTAAGCCAGATAATAAATATTTTAGGCTTGGCAGTATACATAAATGACTCTGTCATATATTCTTTGTTTGTTTTTTCCCAGTCCCTTTAAAATGTAAAAACCATTCTTAGCTTGCTGGATTTGGTTCTCAGGTCACAGTCTGCCAATCCTTGCTCTAAGCAGTTGTTGCTTATATGTAGGAAATCTATTGGTTTATATACACTGATGTTGTAATCAGTATCATTACTTAATTTTTAAAATTATTCTTAGCAAAGAAAGTTGATTCTCCTTGTGTTTCATGACATATAATTAAAACACCTGAAAATAATGATAGCTTTGTCCTTTTATTTCCAGTTTTAATATATCATTCATTTTCTTGGTCAATGGCGAAGGCTAGCATTTGCAGAACTCTGTTAAATAATAGTGGGGTCCTGTTCTGACTTCAATGAGATTGATTTCAGAGTTTCAACTTTAAGCATTAATGCTAGACTTTTTCTTGGAATATATGTATTTTAAATTCATTTTTAGAAATATCTGTCCTTATTCTATTAAGAATTTTCATTTTCAGTAATGAATATTAAATTTTATAAAATACATTTTCAATATTTATGGTGATACATGCTTTTTTTCTTTTATCTATTAAAATGTTAATTTATGAAGACGTTGAAATGATGACTAGAATGTAACAGGCAGGGTGTGTGTCTGGGATGGGGTGGTAAGAGCAGGACCACTGGATCACTGTTTCAAGGGCACCTGGCTGTGGCACGCTGGCAGGAGCTGAAGTCGCACCTCCCTCCCTGGCTGAGCCCTGGGCTCTGGCCCAGAGCTGCACTGCTCTAAGCGGTGGCTCTCTCTCTTTAGCAGGCATCAGAATCACCTGGAGGGCTTGTGAAAACATGGAATACTGGTAGCCACCCCTGGAGTTTCTGATTCAGTAGGTCAGAGGTCAGGCTGAGAATCTGCATTTCTAATAAGATCCCAAGTGACGCTGATACAACTGGTACTGGGATCACACTTTGAGGACCATTGACCTCAAGGACAAGAAGTCTTTTTCTAATTTGCACAAAGGTGCCCTAGTGGCTAATGTCAGCATTGGATGTGGATTAGAGTGGGAATATGAGCATCCAGGCAGTAGGCACACTGTAGAAAAAAGTATGTATGTAAGAAAGCATGCAAAAGGAATGGTTGATGATCCAGTTTTGGTAGACTTTAGGTTATATGTAGGAAATTATTGAACTGATGGCCTTGAAGAGATCAGTTTCAGTAGAATGATCAAATCGGAAGCTAAATTTCAAGAGATTAAATGTAGGTGAGTGATGGTCTAGGAATTAGAGAAAAGGAGCAAGCAGAAAGGGAGACATTGCAGTTATCAAAGGACACATGGGGAACAGACCCTTGTAGAGAATAAAATAGGGAATGTACCGGAATTTTAAAAGGGGGTTGTCGAAGAGCAGGGCAAGCTGGCAAGTTTGTCTGTGATGCCAACTATGACAAAGTGTTCTGGGCATGGGTTCTCTGGTGATTTGTTTCTTGACATAGCAAAATATAGAAACAGAAAATTTGGGGGGAGTGATGCCAGAACGGCTGCTGTTGTCAGTAGGTGCCTGCTTTACCCTGTGTCTTTGCCTGTTAAGTAAATGCAAACATGCCCTGGAGACGTATTATCTGAGACATTCCTGTTTTAACAGAAATTTATGAAAAATATAACTCAAGACTTTTTTAGGATGCTGAATGATTCGGAGCCTCCAATGTCTCTGCCAGCAAAAGGTGTTGTTAGGTAGTTCTCTTCTATTCTCACCTTTACATTACTGCACAGAAGGAAGGCTGGAAACAACTGGCCCAGGGCCAATACTTTGCAACCATCCTTGGTTGAAATCCTGTAATGATAAAAGGCATGTGGGTAGACAAAGTGCTCAGTGCAGGAAGGCGTCTTGGGGAGTGATGATAGGAATGGTAAAATGAAAAAGTTATCAAGAGATTTTGGTTTTCACAAGCTCAAAACCCTAGTAATAGATAAACTGGAAACCATTTCAATTATAATCAGAAGTAGCAGCACTCAATCTGGAGCCAAGAGGTGTGCTTACAAACATGAACTAGAGAATTATCTTGGTGCTGGGTGTGTGCACATATATGTATTCTGGACTTACGATTGCCTTGGACAAATGCAATATGGAATATTGACTTGAATGCTGCAAATAATGAAACATTTTGAATACTGTTGATGGTAATACATTTTACAAAAAGAATGAAATATTTAAATTATTCCACACCAGAATCTGATCTAGCTCCAAGATAGCACATAAATTTTGCATAATGACCAAATCATTTTTCAATACAGGTTCATTTGTACCCCTCCAACAAGCTATGGATGTGGATAGCTTTATTACTATAAAAAAGCACACTAAGAACTAGCTGATTGCAAGTATATTTAATACTAGTTCATTTTTATTGAGGGCCTATAATGTACCTGACACTTTACATGCATTGGCTCTGATGCCTACAAATATACTGTAAGGTAAATACAGGGATTCTCAACCAGGAATGCTGCCCCCCAGGTGACATTTGGCAATGTCTGGAGGCATTTTTGGTTGTCATAACTTGAGAGAGTGTGTGTATATGTGTGTGTGTGTATAAATGTGTGGTACTGGCATCTAGTGGGTAGAGGCCAGGGATGCGGCTAAACATCCAACAATGTGCAAGGCAGCTCTACCATGGCAAAGAATTATCCACCCCCAAATGGAAATAGTACCAATATTATGAAACCCTATTCTAATCTCCATTACACAAATAATAAAATTAAGGCTCAAAGAGTTAAAAGAGCTGCCTAATGTACCACCAGCAATGGCAGAGTTATCTGATTGGATAACTTCTTCTGGTTCCACTGCTGACCCCTGCTTTGCACTATGACCTTAAGTAAAACATTCAACTTCTTGGTATCTGGGTGTTCTGATCTCCAAAATAAAGATATTACTGTTTGCCATGCCCCTTTGCATATAGTTTTGTGACAATCAAATAAGGTGTCAAGTATAAAAGTGCTTCACAAAGTAAGATTCTATTTTTAGAAGTACTGTATCATGGTGATTAAAAGCACAGACTTTGGAGTCAGGACTTCCTAAATTCAAAACTTAGCTCTGCTCTTTGTTGTCCCTATGGCCTTGGCCAACTTTCTTAGCTCTTTGTGGTTCAATGTTATCATATGTAAAATGGGAGCTATCAATAGTATATGTTAGCAAGAGGATTAAATTAGTTAATAAGTGAAATGGGTTTAGAAGAATGTCTGCTACATGATAAATGTTAGCTATCATTATCATTAGCATTATTATCATACTCATCTAATTATAATGAACCTTTATTTCAGTTTTACCAGAGTACTTTAGATTGCAGAAGGCCAAAATCCAACCAAATTCTCAAACCTACCTTCAAGACACCTCTGTCAACATCCTCTAAAATGTTAGTTGGAGCAAACCTGTACCAACCCAAATCATCCTGAGCAATGCAGACAATTGAAGAGTTACTCATCTCAAAGAAATCAAACTACGACATCTACCTTCCCTCTGTAATAGCCACCAAAAGCCTAAAAATAGAATTGAGTGGACAAGATCAGCATTGAATTACATAATCTGGAGTTGGAAAGACTGTCTTGTGCACAAACTTCAGGGTACACTCATTAAGAGTTATAAAATGTTATGTCTTGGAGGGAAAATCCCCATTAGTATTCGTTATTGTAGAAGAGTATGACAGGATTAAATCTTAAATTTACATGTGTATTGATCTTCAGACAGTGTGAAGGTTAATGTCATGTGTCAACTTGGCTATCAAGGTGTCCAGTTGTTTGGTCAAGCAAGCACAGGCCTGATTGTTACCCTAAGGGTATTTCATAGAATAATTTAAGTCATTGGTCAGTTGATTGCATCTATGGCTGATTACATCTACAGTCAACAAAGAAGATTGTCTTCAGCAATGAGGAGTTAACTTAACCAATCATCTGGAAGCCTTGAAGGGAGAACTGAAGAGTTCAGCAGTCCGAGAGAAAGAAAAAACAAACGTAGACTTTCTATCTTTACTGCTGGGAATTTCATCATCAACTCTTTGGAGTTCCCAACTTGCAGCGTCTCTTGGGGAATTCATGGAGTTTCCAACCTAACGGGCTGCCCTATGAAATTAGGACATGCCGATCTCAGTCACATGAGCTGATTCTTATAACAAATCTCTTAATATTTACATATAGTATAAATATCCTGTCCGTTCTGCTTCTCTGGAGAACCCTGACCAATACAGGCAATTCCGGTGGGTTTTCATTAGCAGAAACCTCCTCTTAGAAGTTGTATCAAAGAAGTTCTGAACTGACCCCCTTTAAAGGTATAAGGCCAATTCAATAGAGAAAGTTAATTTCAGGCCATCTCCAGACAGGGACAATATCTACATGGCCTTTAGGTCTTAGTTCCCAAAAGAGTCCTGACCTTTCAATAGACTAAATATAAAGTCTATTGAAATGATTTTATTACTTTGATCCTTATCTGTCACAGTTCCTGCTAGGAACTGCCCGCACCTTTGTAAAGAGTCCCTCTACTAGACAGTCCTCAATGATTCAGTGTGAATGTGCCACCTGTTTACTACCTGGGCAAGGCTGGCGCAGGGACTTTCAATGTGCCAGGCACTGTGCATGCTATCTGCTTTAATTCTCAAAACAGAATGTGCAGTAGGCATTGCAATCCCTGCTTTAGACAATGCAAAACATTCATCTCTGAAATATTAATTAACTTACTTAGAAAGTGACAGGGAGAGCCAAGTAACCAAATGCTTTTGCATTTTTTAAAATCTTACCTCCATTTGCTTCTGACTAGAAAGAGCACTATTTCAACATATTTTTCTTCCTTACTTTTATTTCAGTGCAAAAGTGTCTACTTATTATTTTTTATTTCAGGTTTTTTTTTTCTTTGTTATACACATTACATGTGTGTGTGTTTGAACGATTCCCTGTCAACTTTATTTATAGATAGTCTACGAAAACAAAAGCACAGAGAAGGCCATTTTTCACCCACCACAGGTATGTAAGAATGGTAAAGAAAATAAAGTTCAATTCTTACAAGTGACAACCACAGATAATAGATACTATCAAACCAAGAATTTGAGAGTGGGTTGTAAATCAAAGCAACACAATAAGCAATCAAATAGATAGGGAACAGGAAAGATAAGGGTTCTTTTCACCTATGTATTTATTCACTCTCAGCAAAAGGTGCTGGCTCTGAGAAGTAAGCCCCTAGGAAGCTCAGCTCTCATTGCCAGGCAAGGTTAGAGCTGACATGTCATTTCACATCCCAGGCGTCAAGCTGCCAGTGTGGTCTCCGTGGCACGATCTACCAAACACCTGAGAAGGCTGTGATGGAAGGGGGCCGCATTATCAACAACAGTAAGAGAAATAATAAAGCTCAGCAAGGGAAGCATCTGCCAGAGCTGATGCCAAGAGGTGCCTGACAGTAAAAGGGTAGAGTGTTGCCTCCCTGTCTTATCAGTAGAAACTGCATGGCACTTTGATACCATGATAGTAAGAATGCATTAAAAAAGTATAAAGCCCTCTTGTTCTAAAGGAGACAGAAGAGTGGAAAAACCACAGAAAGCATTGTGAGTTTTGCTCATTTGGTGCTAATGGCCCTGGCTACAAGACAGCTTATGGATTCTAGAGAACATAACATGGTTGTGTAGGAGATGAGCTGCCTGCCTCTGAATTAGCTACTTTCCTGGCTCTAAAAAGATGGCATTTATCAATCATATGTGGCAGATAATGATGTAGGTCAAGGGTTAGTGAATTATGTCTTATGAGCCAGTTCCCAGTTCATGTAAATAAACTTTATTGGAACATAATCATCCCGATTCATTTACCTCTTGTCTATGGCTACCTTCATGCAACATTGGCAAAAGTGAGTAGTTGTGACACGGGGCCATATGGTCCACAACACTAAAATATTTGCCATCTGGTCCTTTAAGAAAAAATTTGCTGACCTTTGGTATAGGTAATTTAAAAATTAAAAAATAAATGGAAAAAGATATAACATGAAGGCACAAATAAAAGAAATCTGGAATGGCTACATTAATACGAGGTAAAGTAGATTTTAGAGTTAAAATTATGAGGGATAAAGAGGTACATTGCAAAATGAAAAAAGGCTCAATTCACCAACAAGACTTGACAATACTCAGTAATTATGCAGCTTGCAACAAACTTTAAAATACTGTAGTCAAAACTGAAAAGAGAAATAGGCAAATCAAAAAATATAGTTGGATATTTCAATACTCCTTTCTCAGTAACTGATAGAGCTAGTAGATAGAAAAGCAAAACATTTTATTGAAATATTTCACTAATTGCCCTGGGAATGTTTAGTATATATAGATTTCTTTTTATACCATGTTTTCTATAAATGGAATATACCTATGTAAAACATATTTCTCCCAGTCATATTTTTCAAGTTTCTAATTCCACTATAAGCCATCTCATTTTTGTATATTGTAACAAACAACATCAAAATGAATTTTCTAATTATATAAATAAAGCATTTACATAGCAGTAGCTATATAAATTTTAATAATTACCCAATGAGGAGAATTTCCTTTGTTTTCATTTGTATGTTTGTTTGTGTTTTCTGCTGTTTGGAGTGCATGTTATTATTTCCGGTAAGACCTTGTTTAAACTTACATTTCTAGTGGTGTGGTGGAGTACGTAACTACCAAACCCTCCTGCAGCAATGAGCTCACAAGAAAATAAGAGAAATCTCCAGGAACTCTCAAAAGGAAGATGGAAATTCCATACCGGCCTTGGGGTGGGATTGGAGTTGGGACACTCCATTGGTTTCAAGTGGACAAGATTCAATAACCATGAAGGGGCAGGAAGTGAGGACTTTCGGCCTGCACAAGATGAATTGGTATTGGGCCTCAAAGGCTACAACCAGAGTGAAATAGTAGGCTAGAAATTATTCACCCACCATCAAGAGATGTTAACTTGAGATTTGAGATGGGTTGTGAGGTGTCTTGCATAAAATTGGTAACCATATATTCATTGGGAGTTTGACTTTACACTACCTACATTTTCAAGGAAACACCAAAGAAGAAATCAGAAAAGAGCAATTTTAGGTTAGCACTTGGTGGAGGCAAACACCAAACCTATATTTTGGGACACATCCTAAATCCAGACTTCTTAGGATTTCCACAAACGAGTCTCCTGAAGATGTACTCACAATCCAAAATTACAATGCTCAAATGAACAACAGTGGGCAGATAAAATAAGTAGCAGATTAGTCTCCCAGGAACCTCAGATAAAGCTTGCATAGACTGTTGCAACAGGGACTATTTTTTTCTCGCATTTAATAGTTGCTTTAATTTGAACAACGTTGGTTATTTATTTTTTAAACTATGTTTCCTTCTTCATAAAAATTATTCTGTCTGTCTCAAAATAATAGTGTTTTGAATTCATAAAAAAATGTGTGGACCTCAGGATCATGTATTTCAAAGTTGGAATCTAACTCACTCAATTATTTTGCATGCGATCCTGTTTTACAATATCATTCAGAAATCTCTAATTCTCTTTTCCCTTTTTCTTGTTCTTGAGGTGCAAATAGACAAAAACAATATCACATCTAACTATAAAATAAAATTTTATAAATTTAGAGGTAAGTATAAATCTATGCTAAAGCAAGATTAAAATTAATTTTTGGTCTCTTCTTTGATATTAGGCTCCAGTTATGTTAGCACGTGCATTGTATGTATAAGTCTGGGTGTGTGTGTGGGGGCCTAATTAAAAAAGCTTCTGAGAACCAAATAAAACTTGGGAAAGAACTTTTTATCTGATTTTAATTTAGTTAGTAATCAAAATTTGGGACTTTGTAGTTTGTCAAATAGTCATTTTCTTTTGAAGGACCGGTTTGTAAAGTATTCTTTTGCCGAGCCACTTATCTTCTACATGAATCATGAATTGATCATGGTAACTTGGTAATGACCTTGCTTATTTTATATTAAGCACTGAACAACACCTGCATGTCAAGTGGCCTTAGGATTGTTTGATAACTGATTTCTTTTTTTAATGGTGCTCTAATTGCGATTTATACTCAATGTACTGCACTGACAACTGTGAGTTCAGTAGTTTCAAGGACTTCATGTGTTATTTGCTGTGGATGCAAAGGATCTTGGCTAAGAAGCAGAAAAACACAAAGACAGATTTTGCCCAGGCCCATCTCTGGAAACTATGTGGGTATCCAGAAAAAGGAATCTGATTAAATTCTACCACGATCCCCCTACTCCACCCAAAATTGTAATTTGGAATGGCCCACTGGGTAAGAGAAGAAAAGACAAAAGAGGAAAGACTCAAACCTTATTACAGATGTACTTCGAAAGTCCCAGAAATGCCTGAAGCTCTGCAGGAGTGATTATGAAATTGCCTTTCACAACAGACAATGGGATTGTCAAACTCAAATCTTGGATGTTCTTGTGCACTTACTGAAAACCCTGAAGGGCTGTAAATTCTCTAATTGAGACAAAATATACTTTTAAAAAAGATTTCTTAAAAAATAAAAACAACATTGGAATAATTCAACACCTGAGGAATTTCATAATAGCATGACTTAGCCACAGTGATTTTATCAAAACATTAATAAAGTGTGAAGTGTGATTTCTAATCAGTTTCTGGCAAACTCTATTTCTAGGACTCTCCATGTCCCCAGAGGGGCAACTATGCACCAATGCTTTTCCAATCCCCCCACCCCCACATCCATCAAAAGTTACTTGTTATTTTCATGAATATTTAATGAGTACCTTCTATATGCCAGGCCCTTAGTTAAGCATGAAATTATAAAAAGAGTAAGATGTAGACAAATGGGCAAGAATTTATAATGAAGAGGGATCAGTGCATGGATAGGGAGGTATACCAGGTGCTCTGGGAATACTTAGGAAGGGCCCTGTATGTGCCTTGGGGAATAAAGGAAGAACTCCTGAAGGAAATAACATCAGGCTGAGATCTAGAGGAGTGCGAGTTAGTCAGTGAAAGGGAAGGAACGAGCATTCCAGGGAAATGGATGGCAGGTTTAGGGAAGGGAGAGTAGTTCTTGCTCAGTTTTCATCACAACATCCTGGGCAGCTCCTTCAGAAATGCTTGGCAGCTGCTGTTTACAGAAGCATTTGCTTCTTAGCTATTTGATATTGGCAAACCAATGTTGACAGGTGGCTTTGGAGTCTGGCACTTTTAAGACATGACCAATCAGTTCTTTCCAGAAGGTTGCAACAACATAACTAGTGTGAGAAAATTCTGAAGGGTACTTTTTATTAACGTGGTCGAAGTTTGATTTCCAAATTTCACACTGGTGAGTAACCTTCCACGGGTGCAGACACCACGGAGCTTACATTGTGAGTCATTTCTAGAGTTCATTCAATTCCTCTCCTCAACAATTATTTAGAAGGGTCTCCTCATGCCAGACTCCAGGGTCAGGAAAAGCTTCAGCAGAGATAACCTTTCGAGATTTGAAACTGCTTACACCAGTTTCATGACAAATGTTCCAATGCAAAAATTCTTTTTCAAGAGATGATTTCTCTATTTTATTTCTGCCATATAAAACATTCATTCATTTGTTTACTTGTTTATTCAACAAATATTTGTTATATAGTTATTTTGTTCTAAGAACTGTATTAAGCACTTTTGATGGAAAGAAAAGTAGAAAAATTTCATACTTTGTGGGGCTTATTGCCTATTAGGGGAGATTCATGTAAATCAGTAATCACAGTGATAGTTAATTAGTTAATAATCAATTAATAATGAAGATGAGAACTGCCATTAAAGCCATAGAAAGACCCTGGGAGTCTTTGTGAGAGGAGGAGGACCCTAGCCAGAGAGGTCAGTGAGGACTGCTTAGAGGAGGTGATATTTGTCTTAAGCAAATGACTCTATTTTATGTGTCTCTCAGAATTATAGAAGAGGGGAGGAATTGAGAAGGACTAAATGAAGCATTGGCCAATAAGAAATGGGCAGAATGAAGAGAATGGGTGGAAAAGGAGGAAAGACCATTCTGAGAGTGGAAACTATGTGTGCCAAGGTATGGAGGTGAGAAAGAGCACAAAATAATTTGACATGGCTAAGTACTAGGTGGGTAGTAAGATGTGGTGGCAGACGTGATTGAAGAGGGAGGCAGGGCTAGATCATAAAAGCCATCAAGCAGGAAAAGGAATAAGCCCCACCATAATCTAAATGATAACTCAATAGTTATACTTGGAACTCTACTTGACCTCTCCAACAACATGCATAAAATCAAACTCCTGTTGTTCCCCCATCCAACAGGTTTCTTCTGCAGCTTTCTTTCTTCTCTGTCTTAGTAAGTAGCATCTTTATATATATCCAGCTGCTCAAGTTCAGATTATTCTTGACTCCTCTCCTTTCCTCACCTCATATGTCTTATCTCTCTGCAAATTCTGCTGATTCTACATTCCAAATATATCCGGATTCCATCCATTTCTCACCAACCCATTGCCTAGCCGAGCATCATATCTTGATCAGAATACTGCCGTGGCCTAACTCATCTCACTGCTTCTGCCCTGGCTCACCCCTGATCTCAGCCTGTTCCCAAAACAGTAGCCAGAATAACCCTTTGACACTCTAAGAGAGACCAAATTGCTTTGCTGAAAACCTTCAGATAGCCTTCCATGGTACTCGGAGTAAAAGCTAATGGCGTACAAAGGCTGGTTAGCCCCAGAAATATGTCCCTGCTTCAGCTTTGACTGCAGAGTTCCTGTTACTCTCCTGATCTCCCACCTTGTGTTGGTCACCCTGGCCTCTGTGCTTTTTCTGGAACACAAGCATGGCCCCATATCAGCTCTTTTTGCTTGCTGTTCTCTTCTGCCTGGAGCACTCTTCCCCAGATATATCCAAAGCTTATTCCCTCATCTCCTTCTGGTCTTTGCTAAATGTCAGCATCTCAGACAAACCTTCCCTGAGTCTTATTTAAATTTGTAATCCTCACCCACACTTCCTATTTACTTTTCCTGCTTTAATTTTCTCCAGGATATTTTGCTCATTTAATTTTGAAATCATCTACCTCTCCATATATAGAATGTATACTAATTTAAGGCAGACATTTTTGTCTTTTGGGTTTTTTGTTTTTGGTTGCTGATATATTCTTAGTACCTAAAATAGTGCCTGACACCGACTAAACATTCACAAATATTTGTTGAGTGAATAAATTATCCCTGTTTTACAAATGAGAGATCAGAGGCCCAAAACAGTCAAGAAACTTGCTCAAGGTTATACATCACCTGGTGTGCCTGGGTGATCTTGGCCAGGTATGGGCAAAAATTGCAGATAAACTGGGTCATACCTGTTTTAGAAATAAGCATAAACCAGAGTAAGGGACTGATGAAGGTCAGTGGGACCTTTTAGGGCCTTGAGAATAGATAGAAGGTAGGAAGGTGCCCCCACCAAGCTGCCTCCCATTGGCTACAGCTCCGGAATCTCCAACCAGCTGGTCAGGGATTCTTCCTGTTGTCTCCATGCAGGGTCTTTGCTTCTATCTCCTCTTCCTCTGGGTCAGGAGTTTCCTTTGAAGCCTAGGATAGGATGGGTAGAAAGTGAGGGCCTTTAGGGATCTCTATTATAAAATGGGCACCACTGGGGCTAAAGGAATGCTTTGAAGGCTAGACTCTAAAAGGTCCTCTGATGTTTTCATGGGGCTTGCCTTTTAGAGGTTCTATAGAAAAAAAAAAAAAACTTTTATGATAAAAATTACCCATTCTGCTTTGACTGTTTCTTGATAAATATGTGTGAAATTTAAAATCTCATTTCAAAAGCGAAAAAGTGATCCTCACTCAATGGAATTCTATTAGAAAAACAATTGGAGAAAAAGGGGATTTATCTATTGTCAATGCATCTTTATGTAGGGAGACAAGCTTTGATGTAACTGATAGCTTGGTTATATAATAGCCCAAGAATACAGAAAAGGCATGTGATGTATTATGCAGCACTTGAGACCAAAAGTTTGCTTTTCTTAGACTAGCATGAACGTTCAGCCTGAAAGCTTTTGTTGAAAAGAGGCTTTCTTTGTAATAAATCAGGAGGACCTGTTAAAGTTATCTTCAGCAGGCACCTCATGTACATGTTGGAAAAGAAATTGTTAACTCATTAAGCTTAATGGCCCCCAAAGCATCCCAGGATACTACAGAAGCTAAACCTTTAACAAAGAACTTCACTTCTAAGTAGGTATGTATTGAACCTACAAAAGAGAAATTCTTTAAGGGGAGATTAGAAAGCTAAGCAAGTATGAAAGAGCCAGAACAAAAACTAAGTCATTCTTTACTAAAGGCAGTTAGCAATTCCAGAGATGGATACTACAAATTGTGTACACCTGGAAAATCACTTAATAATGATCACCTGTACAAAAATGAATCTTAAAAACTCAGGTCACCAAGAAAGGCCAGGAGAAAAAGCTTCTTAAATTGGGAAGCTTTGTAAGAACACATTGGAGTGTATGTGTGTGTACACACACATATATGCACACACGCGGAGGAATGTATTAATTGTGCAAGCAAAATATTTATTATGAAAATGGTATGAATTGATAGAATAAAAGTGATAACACAATAGGGGTATATTTGATCCTAGGTTCTTTAATTAGTATGCAGATAAACAGTAAATAATTTTTAGCCACAAGGTCATGATTTCAGGATAGAAAATATAAAACTAAATGCAAAAATGAGATCTGATTGCAAATAGGGAGCATAGTACTTTCTGAACTCCACATTAAATGCAATAATAAAAATGTTTAGCTTAATGCTTGGTTCATAACAAGAGCTCAAAAAACTGTGAACTATTCTTATTATCCTACTATTGGCCAAAGCTTAGTGTTAACAGATTTATAGGCATTATTTGATTTAAATAGATATATAAAAGGTTGAAAAGATTGAATGAAATATTCTTTCAAACCAAAGTTGACTGCCAACAAATTAACATCTCAAGAAATCTAGATATGAATCAAAATGATCCAATTCTATATTTGCCTATAGATAATGCCTTTCATCTGACCATCTGAAACCAACAAATTGAACCAGGCATCGGGCAAATATATGCGATGGCTTATGGTGAACCACTTTTCTAATAGTTCAGATGTTTGTCTTCCTAATTTATTATGGCCAGACACTTACTTCCAGTTCTTTTCCCATCTTTTCTTCTGGCATTGCAGCTCGAGCTCCCATCTGTCATTCAGAGATATACTCCTTGTCTCGTTCTTGTCCAAATTATTTGCAAAAGATGCTGTAATTTAGTGTGGGTGACTTGGGTGAGTGCTACAGTTAAAATTATTGCTTGCCTAAGGTTTCATTTTGGAATCCTGATAAGTCATTTTGAATGTGAGCTCTGTCGAGTACATTTCAATTTATTACTTTCTCTAAGTGAACTAATCTAAATTAAAATCTCACGGAATCAATACCTCATTTTTATCATAGAGCATACCTCCCAATCATTTATCTATCATTCAGTGGCTTGGAAATTTCTAACAATGAGGAGCAATTTTATATCATATTATGGAAATGGCACATTTGTAGGCTGTTGTTTCAGATCTATGTGCCCAAGTTCTACAGTAATTGTTGCCTCACCCTAACCCCCTAATTTTATTTATTCACAGAATATTTTAATAACTTCTTATCACGAGGATTATCTAATGCTTATTATGTGTTCATAATGTGATTACCATCTGAATGCTGTCACTGAAAAAAGTCTCATGATTTGTTTGTCCTCAGTTTCTTATTACAGTGATAGCACCAGCCTAGATAAATGTGTAGATATTTCAGGTTTTCCAAATGCCCTTTGGCACCCTTCTCCCAATGTATTCATTCTGAGTATGTCCTTTTGGTTTTTATAAGTTTAGAGTTGACTTGGACATAATGCAAATATTTTAATGTACATGCCCTTCTCCTAATATATTTTAATTAGAAAGGAACAGAGGCAAAAAAGCAATACAAGGAGAATTTATTCTCATGACAGAATGTTAAAAAATTTTTTTAACAAAAGCTTTCATGAGATTTATTTAGTCGGGTCCCGTCTTTTCCATTATTCTTTTTATGTCCTACTTCTATTGCATAGTCTATGGCCAATCCATAAAAGAATAATAAAAAAAGGCCCCATTTTATTCAACCACGTACTACCATGTCTGTATAAAATAGGTGATGCATATATTTTATGTCCATAATTCGAGATGATCACTCATATTTCTTTCCTCTCTTGACTTTCAAGTTTGGGTTCATAGTTTTTCAAGAGCAAAAGATCTCCAGTGCATTTGCTTCATGAGGGCAGGGTCTGTGTCTGTCTTAGTCACTGCTTGATTCCAAAGCCAAGGATGGATCCTGTCACATACCATACCTGGCACATATCTCAAAAAAATGTTTGGAAAAAATCTTTCTTCTCTACCTATTACCCATCAGTCAATACTTGAGGCAGGAACCCCTGGCTCTCCCATTGCCTAAAACCCTTAGAAAGATTTTTAATGACACATTACAGTTTTCTGAATATATAAATGCAATAGTTTTTAAGGACAGTGATGCATTTGTGGCCCTAGGAAAAATGAAAGAAAACTCTATGTGGCTTAGTGGGAGTGTTTTATTTGTTATAAAAATAATATCCCAATACCATAAAGCCACCTTTTGATTATTCTAGATGAGGAGAACCACAGAAGTCATTGAGAGTTACCCAGTAACTCACAATGTTACCATATTCCTTAATTTAGGCATAAGCCATCTGTTACTTTGTCCTTTAGTCTCTAGCAGATGAGAGAGGATATATGCTCCATAAATTTAAAAGGATGAAAAGACCCTCACTGACTTTAAGATGTTTATAGTCTAGTTGAAGCAAAGTACACAGAAATTTTTCAAAAAGGTAAATGAGAACATAAGGCAAATATAATGAATGATTAATGAAATAAGGACAAAAAGGACAAAAAGATCCTACTGGGCTAGGATGGATTGGGGAGGCTTCAGGGAAGGTTTCAGACAGAACCTAAGCAAAGAAGAATATATATATATATATGGGAAGAAGGATATGAGGGTGAAAAAAAAGTGGCACACAGAAAGAGGAGGGGTTATTTCAGGAAGGAGGGATGGTATCAGCTAGCCATGTCCAGATACTAGAGTGAGTCCAACACTAGTTAGTGATGTTTGGGTACAGCAACACAAATGAAAGGGGTTCATTCTGGAAGGCAGATCTAACACTATAGTTAGGTTAGTGTTTATGCAAATATCATAGTCCTAAAAAATTGTATATGCTCAGAACTTTTCCAAAATTAATGAATGATGATCATATTTATATACAAGAATATATATGGACCCTGGTTGTAAATTCGTCATTTGGCCAAATGTTGAAGATAAATTCATAGTCACCAAATGAGAAACAGGAGAAGTAGTTTCACTAGTAGCCTAGAAAACAGATGGACTTTGGAAAGTTGTTCTATGTGGCCTATGCACTTTCTTTATGTAACCAGCCAATAGTAGAAAATGAACAAAAAGAGGGCAAGGTAAAAAGAAGAGTGGGTAAGTGGTGATTTGTGCAGTTAACTCAGCTATTTGGGGGCTTCTGTGAGTATACCACAGTATAACGATTCACATTTTCCCAAGATCTCCTCAGCTAGCAAGCCAGAAGTGCTGGTGTGCTCCCTCTGTGGTAGGCTTTACATTTGATGAAAATATACATTCAGATCCAGAATGGAATCAGGGCAAAGCAGAAAGCTGGCTCCACAGGAATGCAGCAGATGGAGCATTGTCCCCTAAAGTCAAGGCCTCTTTTTCTAATTGTCACAACAGAGAAACCACGGTATTTCCCTTGCAGAGGAGGTTTGATTGCACTGACTTTCATGGAGCAGTTTCAGTGATGTGCAAAAGGGTATTTTGTGGCTTCTACATCAAGTCCAGGTCAAGGACATTAATCCCAATTTTAGGAATCTAAAGACATAATCATGGCTACGTGCTACAATTTATATACAGGGCAATTAAAAATAGCAAAAACTTGCTTGTAACTAAAATATCCATCAATAGGAGCTTGATTGAGTAAATGGCATTGTATACATCCACTGGACCAGAGTCTATGTGATGTCAGTTGATGTTCTCTGATGAAAAGAATTCCCTGTTCAAATTCATTTGGAAAACACTGGGTTAAACCAAGCTAAATGCATTTTCTTACTTGATTTTTGAGAACCATTGATATGTGAACTTACCCAGTGATTCTTCTAGAGGAAAATAGAATAGGCAAGCTTTCCAATATCATTAAAATATTAATGGATTAATGGAGAGTACCCTTACCGAGTACAGTATTTTCAGTGCTGGCTATGAAGAACTCAAGAATTGTCAAATGTCTGATATAGGGCTTCATACTTTAATTTGCTTTGTTTCTTAGTCTTGATGTGAGACAGTGAGAAGTGCCCTATGCAAAGTCAAGGGAAAGCAAACTTTTTGTTTGTAAAATTCCTAATAACTCTGGTTAACCCTGATGTTCAATTCTTGTATAAACAATCATCCATTTTTAAAGACACCATTTGGAATGTCTTAAATTAATGTGGAACTATATGTATTTTATTTAATCAACATCTCAAGAGCAAAAGCAACACTTTTATTTAATCAGCATCCTATCCATCACTGTATAATGTATTCAGTCTCTGTAAATGCATAGGAAGGTGTGCAAAAGTGGAGCTGATGAATTATGGAAACCTTATAGGTATGCATTAAGCACTTTCTGTTCACCCTTTCCCTCAGCCTCTCAACAGATATGGCCCAAGTAATTCTAGGTAAATAAAGTTTCTTAATCACCTTTAATATTCAAGAAAAGAGAACACAATTAGTTAATATACATAACTAAAATAGGAATACATTTTCCTTGTGTGCTAAACTCAAGCTGTATTATTGTTTATACCAAGTCTGTTAACTAAGGGAAAAAATGAAAATCTGCTCCTGACTCCAGGCTCCTATTAATTATACATATTGTATGTCCTATCAAATTGAGTAATTAGGAAGTAATTCTTAGGTTCAGTGCTTGCATCATCAATAATATGGATCACATTTATCATCCAAAAATAAATAATGGGTACCCAGGACTGGGAAAATGCCAACTTTCCAGTTGCTATTTGAGGTTAGCGTCAAAGAAGACCCCTATTTATAATCAACCCCTGTGAACAGATCATATATTAACACATATACAGACCCAAAGTATCAGTCATTTATTTGCCATGTAAGTACAATATTCAGTGGACTGGAGAATAAAAGGTTTTGCTTTGATAATTTGATTTTTTGACCTTTTGAAATAATTTAACAAATTATTATGTAATGCTTCAGTTGCTGTTTCCTCATTTCCGAAAAAAAAAAAAAAAAAAAAAAATAGCTACCCCGTATTGAGTATTTACTAAGTGCCAGGCACTGGGCTGATCTCTTTACAGACCTTATCTCATTTAAGCCTTATGAGAACCATATTGTTTAGAGTTTACAGATAAGGCAGCAGAGGTTAAGTACCTTTCCCAAAGTCGCCAGAGAGTATACAGGTTGGGTTTAAATCCAGGTGTATTAGGCTGCTTCCTGATAAAATGCTTTGAAGTGCTCCCTCTCAATAAAGGAAGATAAAAAACATTTGCCCTACTGTTCTCAAGTTTGCCTGAGGCTTGTGGCAGATTATCTTTTCCAAAGCTGTTTCACCAATATATACCTCCGTTATACATGCTCTTCTTATATGTGATGTTGATAATCCATTGAAAGATGAGGTCCATGTTCCCTCCACTTCAATCTGGACTGACTTTTTAACTTCCTGAGGCAATAGAATGCAAGAAAAGTGACACTGATTATTTCCTAGGCTAGGTCATAAATGATAGGAGGGCTTCGGCTGGCTCTCTCTCTCTCTTAGATAGCTTGCTCTTTGGCAAGCCAGTCATCATGCTGTGAGGACAATCAAGCAGCTCTGGGGGAGAATAGCATTAGAGAAAAATGAGGTTGCTAGTCAACAGCCAGCACCAACTTGCCAACTATGTAAGTAAGCCCCTTAGAAGTAAATCCTCTAGCCTTATTTCAGAGCAGATGACTGCAGGCCCATCCCACATCCAACCGCAACCACAAGAGAGAACCCAAAGCAGAACCAACCACCAAACTACTGTCAAATGCCCCTCCCACAGAAATTATGAGAAAAAATACATGATTTTTTTAAACATCTAAGTTTCAGGGTAATTTGTTCTGTAGCAAAAGGCAATACAAGGCTCAAATGAAAGTATGTGTTTTAAGTGTTTTATAAACTCTGAACTGATCACTTATAAATCTAAAACATGTTTTGTATATGCAATTGGGTGTATATATTCTAGGACAGGAAATTTAAGTGAATATGGACTTTTAAAACTTCGTAATTTAGGTTGGCTGTGATACAAATAATGTTACCCCCAATTCCCCAATTTACACCAAGTTTACTATAATGTATTAGATAGAAGGCAATAATTCTGGAAATGGGTAAAATGGAAACAATACCTTTCGTTTGTATTGTACTTTTCAGTTCTCAATGAACTTTAACAAACATCATCTATGAAGCTGATTAACCATGAAGTTAATGAAGATATGACTTCTAGGCTCTTCATTTGCACAATCCCCCTTTTTTCAAGACCCTAGGAGGAACATTAGCAAGTATTCACATGGTCCTTGATTTTGTAAACTTTGCAAAAGGGGGTATTTTTACTGCAGTTTGTTAAGACCACTCAATCTTCACACTGACTTCTTCTCTCACTTTCCTCCTCCTTTCCACTGGTATTGGAATGATGTCCGATAAGAAAACACTGAGTTGGGAATACAGATTTCTTAATGCATTATGATTTATTTCCTTATTCTAAAATTTCACTTATCCCTAATTTTGTTTTTTTATAATTTTTAATTCATTTTTCTTAAAGAGGGTCCTCTAAATTGTATAAGCTTCAGAACCCATAGAACCTGGATCTGTCCTTGATCACCCTGTGTTATAACCATG
This sequence comes from Tolypeutes matacus, assembly GCA_026826555.1. Taxonomy (NCBI): domain Eukaryota; kingdom Metazoa; phylum Chordata; class Mammalia; order Cingulata; family Chlamyphoridae; genus Tolypeutes; species Tolypeutes matacus. Next base: position 7,996,912 of record JAKSZT010054489.1, read on the forward strand.
TTAGCCCTGTGAGGTTTTTAGGGAAGATGCTATTATCTCAGTTTTTTAATGAGAAAACTGAAACTCTGAAATTCAAAATGACTTATCTGAAGTCAGGTAGTTAGTAAGAATCAAAGGGAAGACTCAAACCCTGGACTGCTGACTCCTGGTTCAGTGCTTTTTGCACTAACATACCCCATTGGAAGCACAAACCCTCTCTCCTTATCCTTCCTTTAATTTCCCATCAAAACTGAACTATGTCCCATTGTTTTGCATCCTGGTCTCTCTTATGGATAAAATAATTCAGCTTTTATTAACTGCAAATAATTGGAGACATTATCTTTTAAGAGCTACCTTCAAAGCTGTAACCTTAGAAATGACTGGTGTGGGGACGTCAGGCACATGGTGGGCTTCTGTGGGTGATATTTCAAGTGAAGGACTTTTCCCAGTGTTCTCCAATCACATAATCCACCCATACATCATACTAGGAAAGGGCATTTCAGGCAGAGGGTATGTCAAGGGCAAAAACAAAAAAGTCTAATGATATTGGGCTGTACTTTCCAAGGGACAGTCTTGAAAGGTTTAAGATGAATCACATCTCCCTGCAGATGGCTTGGTTGGCATCCTTTTGGATACTGTCCCCCAGCTTCATGCACCATTATCCTGGCCAAGTTGTTCCTCAATGAGTGCTTTGCCTCTTACCTAGCTCAGAGCATCATCCTGGGTGCCCTTGCTTCCCATATAAATGGAGTACACCTCAATTCTGCATTCCAGTGAAAGCAGTCTGCTTTGAAAGCTGAGTCACCTTATGGAGGACTCTAGGATTTTTTGCACAGTTATCAACTCAGAACCCTATTTATTGACCCAGACGTGGGAAGAAATAAAGCTTTCCCAAGGGCAAAACTGAACAGGGTAGAATTGAGTCATGGAACAATTGGTTCAATTAGTCTTAAATAACAATAATGAATGCTCAGAGGATCTTTTCCCCAAATGCCTTTCAACTGATAATTTATTTCCACTCTTTTCCCTCTTCAGAGACAAAATTTTAATGGACTGTCTTTTTGCAGCAAATCTTAATATAACAGCTAATATGCAGACTAGATGACCCAGTCCCCTTGACACATGTGTCTGATTCCCATTTAGCAAGAATGGAACGAGGGAGGGAGGGAGGTGGAAAGGAAAGAGGAAGTACTTAAGTGAAGAGAGGCTATCTCCAGCTCCTCTGCCACTGCAAAGAACAAGGACTCTCTGTGTAATTAAGAGTCTTCGACTGTTTCTCCCAAATCTCTCTCCAAATGCAGTAAATTGTAAATTGTGGGGAATCTTTAATTCTACTAATGTCATCCTGGCTAAAATCTAATTTCTCCATTTGATATTAGGAATAATATTTACAGTTGATATTATGCAAGACTTTAGTCATTTTATTTCATCTGTTTCAAGATAAGCAAATAAGAAGACTTTCTTGGCCAGCTCTTTTTCCTTCATTTTATATTTAAAATATCATAACTGGTCTCTCTTGTCTCATCTTTGCTTTATCCCCAATTTCCAGTCATTAAAACGCCCCTTAAACTATATATCCATTTGGTTCTAAGCCTTCCTATCCTCTCACTTTTCAATTCTCCCAGGACTTCAAGGCTTGTTCTTGCCAGTTTCTACTTTTAGCTTCTTTTCTTCTTTCTATAATACAGTTTAGAATTGTATTCATCAGAACTGTAGGGTGCTGCCCCCAGAGAGAGACTGGCAGTCAGATCTGACTGGACTTCCCAAGAGCTAGAAATAGCAGGTTTGAAGAAAGAGGAGAGAGCAGAAGTGAAGGGAATGGCCACAGACACAGACAAGGGAATCTGGAAGAAGAGATTTGTAAGTAGCCACTGTAAGGACCTCAGGAAAATGGGCATAAGAAATTTTAGGGTGCTTTGTTGTATAATGTGTTGTATCTCTTCTTCAAGAAAACCTACAGTGAAGAGATAATTTATTCTTTAAATTTTTCTGTAACTGAGTTCTGTGTGTGTGTGTGTGTGTGTGTGTCGGTGTTGGGAAATGGTGTGGAGGATGCAGAGACTACAGTAATCCAGCTTCAAGGTAGCCTATCAGCGTTTCGGGGCAGATCTATAATCTCTCTCCCCATGTCTCCCTTCATAATCTTTTCCCTATATATGCCTACAAAATAGCTTTCCATCCTGTATTACTCAGCCAAAGGGGTACTGATAAAAAGTACCAGAATTCTGTTGGCTTTTATAAAGTGTATTTATTTGGGGTAGAAGCTTACAGTCACAAGGCCATAAAGAGTCCAACTCAAGGTACCATAAGAGATACTTCCTCACCCAAAGTTTGTTGCCACATATTTCCTTGCCTTTCTACAGTGGATTGAATTGTGCACCCCAGTTTGCACATGTTTTTGGTCTTGGTCCACATTCTAGTGTACGGACCCATTGTAGATAAGAGCTCTTCAAGATTCTACTTCAGTTAAGGTGTAGACCAACTGAATCAGGTTGTCCTCTACAAGAAGAATGAAATTCAGACGGAGAGAGACAAAGTCATGGGAGAAACAAGAAGCTAGAGGTCAACAGAACATGGATGTGAAAGGAGTAGATGCTGCCACATTCCCCTGTGACAGAAAAGCCAAGGAACCTCAAAGATTGCCGGCCAGCCAGAACATACTCACCCGGGAGGAAGTAAGCCTTCTAGTCTCTGGAACAGTGAGCTAATACTTTAATCCAGGTGTTAAGCCAACTCATTGTATGGTATTTGTTTAGCAAGTAGGAAACTGAAACATGTGCTAAGGAAGCTGTTTATAAGATTTAAGGAAGTGTGGGTGTGACTAAAGCTACAAGGAATGAGTTTGATACCTCAAGCTCAAAGCCCACACTTATTCCCCTGTTCACTCCCAGGGACTCTTTTTCTCCTCTCTATGGGCAAAGGGTCCATAAACCCTGCAGGCTACGCATCATGGCCCATGAATAAATTTAGCCACATATTTCTGGAGCAAAGTTGTAGCCTTTCCCCTTATCATCAACCTTTATAATTGTGTATTCTGTTCCCCATAATATAAAAAGATGTTTTAAAAGGAAAGGGCCTTAGAGAAAGATGCTTGGGCCAACTGTGCATTTCAGCAGTTATATCATCTTTCAATAGGAAGAAGGAAAGGTTTTTATGTAGTGCATATAGAGCAGGAAGGAATTACAGTGGGTTGTCTGGTTAGTGATTTTAAGATGTTTTTAGCTCTGAACTCCCTTTCTTATAAAAAAAAATCTTAAGACAGACCCTGATGTGTGAAATAGTTTAAAGCTGGTGGATGGTTCTGACCCTTGTCCCACCTTTCTCCTTATCCCTTTCCCACCCTACACCCCTTCACCACCTGCATGTGTGGATTTGGGCAAATTGCTGAATATCTCCCAGTATCCTTGTCTGCCAAAGCGGGGTGATAATAATAGGACCTGCTGCGTGGAGTTGGTGTAAGCATTAAACAAGAGGGTAACTGTGAAATACTTAGCCTCATGCCTGGAAAGTAGCAATCCCTAATAAATGTTGACATTATTGCTTTTATTATTTTTTTAAGGGTAGGCAAAGGAGTAAAGAGTTTATTAAGAAACAAGAAAAGAAAAATAGTACACAATCTGAGACATAGATTAGGGATGTACTGTAGTGTGAGATGCATGCATGGGGTCCCCGGTAGGACCTCTTTTAAGTCTTTCCTCCTCCCCTTTCCTAATGTTGGGGAGGGGTCCTAGCTGTTTGCTGTTCTGATTGGTTGACTTACGAACCCCACCAGTTAGCTCTCAGAGGACCAATGGTGAAGCCTTTTGCTTGAAGGTATCCGGGGCTTCCTTTTGATGCCAGAAAGAGTTCTAAATGGGATCTTGTGGCCAGGGTCTCACGGGGTCTTTCCAGCTTTGTTCTTTAGTAGCAGCCTTCCTTCAGGAAGTCTCCCGGTGAAATCTCATGGCCATGTAGTCTGCCGGCCATGTGTCTGACAGACATGTTCTCTGCCAGGTCTCAACTGCATTCCCTCTTTCACTATACTAACCTGCCTCAACTCCCCCTCAGAGAGTTTATACCCTTATTCTTAAGGGGGAGCTGAAGGTTGATGGTCATTCTTCTGCAGCTGCTTCCTGCTGGTTAGGGAAAATAGGCCTTGTTTGACAGAGTATAAGACCCTCTGGCTATTCTATTGAAGTTGAGGGAAGATGGGTCCAGTACTGTGGTTGGAACTGGATGAAATTCCTGCATGACTGATAATATCTTGTTCTGGAAGGCACTGATTCTGGAAGAAATAAACTTAGTTAGAATTTAAGATATATGGTCCTACTAAAAGGATAAGGAAGATGGTGGTAAGTGGGCCCAAAAAGGGGGCCAGCCAAGACATACTGGACCACGAGAGTGAGAAAGGCCAGGTGCCTTCAGAGGCTGCATCTTCCCAAAGTTGATGGGAAACAGCATTCTTCCTTGAGTTCTTTTCTGCTGTTGGCTAACCCTAGGGAGAGATTGTGGTAGACCTGCTGAGTGTGGAATAAACTACCAACCTCAGTTCCCATGGTGGTAGTTATGCTTAGAACAGCTAGGAGAGGTATGAAGAGAGGCACTTCCCTAGATATAAACTCACAAAGACAATATAGGCAAGAACAAGATAAGCATATGGCAAGCAAAATAAAGATAGTACTTCAGAGAGTCATTTTTTGTCTTATAGGCATATTCATTGATTACTTAGAAAATGAATTAAGTTTACCAAAAACTTTTAACATGTCCAATATCCCTAGAATATAGAATAGAAGAGATATTATTATATTAATCAGGTATATAGGTATAGTACTTAACACTAATCAATGCACAATTTCCTCTTTGAGCTGTAGTTAATAGATCTAAGCTCCAGGTTTGCAACACTATATGTATTAGTCAGCCAAAGAGGTGCTGATGCAAAGTACCAGAAATCTGTTGGTGTTTATAAAAGGTATTTATTTGGGGTAAAGGTTTACAATTACAAGGCCCTAGAAAGTCCAAAGTAAGGTACCATAAGAGGTACTTTCTTGCCTAAGTCAGTTGCCACATGTTGAAATAAGATGGCAAAACTGGTCTCTCCTTCCTTTTTCCTCTTAAAGTTCCATGGGCCCAGCTTCTTCTGATCTCAGCTGTAGGCTGGCATAGTTCTCATCTCTCTTCCCAGGGCTTTAGCTGTTTAAGCCTTCTCCTTTCTGTCATATGACAGGACCAAATGACCAGGTTCTCTCCTCTTCCATATCTTCTTCTGTGTGTCTTCTTGAGTGAGTGTCTGTTTCTATGAGCCCACCAAGGGGGTGGGGACTCAGCCCTGAGTCACACCTTACTGACATGGTCGAATCAAAACCCTAATATTGGTTTAATAAAGTAAATGTAGAACATTTGAATTTAATACAATCAAAGGGTATCACACCCAGAGGTACAGACCAATTTGCAAATATAATCAATATCTTTTTTTGGAATTCATAAATAATATCAAACTGCTATACCATACATGTTGTCTCTCCATGGAAGCAGACCATAAAGCCAATTGTGTTTGTTTAGGTTCTACTCATATTACTCTGGTAATCATTGCTCCACGTGGTATGTCCTTCACACAGCATCATGCTGCAGCACTGTTGCCCTTTGAGGGTAGCTCCAGTGTTTCACCAGCCTGGTGCATAGCACCCTTCAGCACTATGAAACAGAGTCAGTCTGGAGGCAATGTCCATTGTAAATCTGGCCATACTGAGCCATTGCGGCAGCTGCAGAAGTTTGAAACTGCAACATACTCTCCATTCACTTCAGGAGCATAACCAGGGATGTGGTAAATACCTTTATTATTTAAAGGGGTTGTAGAGACCAACCTAGCCAATAACTCAAATGGAGAGGCACCATGCAGAGTACTGAAGGCCTGGTTTTAATGCATAAGAGAGTTTGACGATACTGAAATCTATCTCTTAATTTTTATACACTTTCTAAACACTTTCAATGCAATGTGTAACATGTCAAAGAACTTAACTATTTTATTAGTTTGTTTTTTACTTCTACACCTTTACCATGATGATGTCAATTAACAGGTATTTTACTTTGGTTTTTGTTTTACCATTAATGGTAGAATTCAGCTTAGGGACCTTCTAACTCCTCTTCTGTGCTCTTACATTTCTCTATACTGAAACACATTCAATCCTTCCTAGCTTCACTTTTTGTAATCATGAAGTGCATTTTTGCTTTACTATGCATGTGCACACATGCACAAATATTCACATAGGTAGAATTGAGCTCTCATACCTCCTCCCTGCACTGCTGGACAAGGTTTAGGCTATCTGATTACTCAATAGTGTTTACGTGGTCTCCCTCTGCAGGAATATCACTCTCTCTTTCTGTCTCTCAATCTGGGCCTCCACCTAGGCCTCTTCCCTTTTGCCTTTTAGATTCTTCTTTTCTCTGTCTCCCTCCCATCTCCCCTTGTAAAAGTTTTTTTACTTTTCGTCCTGTCTTTCACTTATAATGCTACTCTTTTCTGTCCTTTCTCTTTCTGCTTCCACTCCTGACTTCTTACTGACAGATGAGCCTAGTTGAATTGTACTTCATTCTTTTCCATCCAACTATATCCAGCAAATCTTCTTAGTTCCCTGCCTTGATCTGGAGGTTTTATACAGGAGTTGAAGTGCCCTACTGATGCTTGTAGTAATTATCAGAATCTTCCATTGAGTCTTAAGTTTGGGGCAGAGTTGGAATAGCTATGAGGAGCCAGGTGCCACTGATAGTGCCAGTGCTAGGGCCCTAATCACCAGTCAAGGGCTCCATGAGAGTCACAATGCCATGGTACCAGATAGATGAATTCCATCTGGATGGTCCAAGTCTGGCCATGAGGGTGAAAAGTCATGGAGCTCAGTATTTAATTTTAATATCTCCTGAATAACCCAGAATAAATTTTGTAATTTGCAATATTGTCAAATTTGTCAACATGTGGGGAACTGAAACACTGTTTATTCTGTGTGCTCTGGCTAATCATACCCTGACTGTCTTTCTGATTGCTGATTCATATTATACATACTTACAAGAAAAAAACTGTGTTCCAGAGAAAGAACTTGTTTAGATGAGCTCAAAACCAAAGCAAAGGCTGAACTATTAAGGATAATTGGGTTCAGAGTTACAATGTGCTGCTTCCAAGGGAAAATAAATCTATGGGTACTGAAAATGTTGAGTTCTCAGGGATAACAGGCACCTAGAAAAGAGTCATGGACTAAAACTTACTTTCCCAGACTCCTTGGTCATTCAAGGAGTTACCTCACCATCATATCTTTCGTTGGCCAATGACAAAAATATAGCCTCTCTTACCAAAATTTCTGTCAACACCAAAATTTCTGTCAACTACAGAATTCTATTAACCAGAAACCTTTACTATTTGTGTTTTGATTGCATATCAGTCACATATCCACATACCCCCCCCACATGTGTAATATATCTGGTAACATTTTTTTTTTTTTTTTTTTTGGTTACAAAAATGTTATTTATATATATATATATACATATATTTTAAGAGGTGCTTAGATTACCTAAAATATTACACGGAACCCACTGGGATTCCCATGTTGCCCACCTCCCACACCTCCCACCACATCCCACACAAACATCTCCCACAGTGTGGCCCACCAACCTCAATGAACTTACACATCCTGGAGCCTTGCCACCAACCATAGACCACAGTTCACACTGTAGACCACACTCTCTCCCACTCAGTTCTGAGTGGTGTGTGCTGATTTAAAATGGCCTACATCCGTTGCCACAACAGTACTCAGGACAACCTCCAACTCCCAAAGAAGCCCCTGTATTTCAACTGCTCATCCCCTCCCTACCCAAAAACTGTCAAGTGGCCACTGGCTCCACCTCATTGTTATAATTTCTTGCATTGCAAGAATCACCATATGTGAGCAAGAGAATACCATCAAGTCCACTCTAGTCCATAGTTCTTCCCCCAATCCTGAGGGGACTGGGATGGTGATGTCCACTCCAACTCCAAGTGAGAGAGGGCTTATATCCCATGGATATGGTGGGTGGGATGATCCTGCCTGCAGATGCAGGCCCTCTCCATTCCCTGGGATGGCCATTTCCCATCGTTGTCTCCTCACCAGGTGACTTGGATGAGTCCATTGAGCTGTAGGGTAGGAGTTGCAGTTCCACCTAGATTTCCTGCACACCTGGCACATAGGTAGATGGGAGGCTCCAGTCTCTGGAAGTATACCTAAGAAACTCCAGCATCACATGTAGGTTTGAATAGAAGGGACTGGTGAACCATGTGCAGGGAGGACTTATTTGAGTCTAATTCTGTCACTCTCAGGAGCACAGATTCCAAAATAGAACCCACTGATAAGGCATCAGTCTCTGGGGCTATCCCCCCTTATATAGGACCAGGGTGTCTCCGGAGCTCTCAGGAACCCCACTGAGTGGGGTGATAGGCACTTAGATGTTCTATGAGCTCCTACTGAGGTGTGCGTAAGAGTTACCTCTGGGATGACCTCCCGACTCTCTTTGAACATATTTAATATAAAGTACATTTTAAAAATATTATGTAATTATTGGTTCTTTGCTAAGATTAAGTAAAAGTAAAGGTAAATATTAAGTGAGATTAAATATGTAATATGTATAGTTATAGTAAATAACTCATGGTTCAGTTAAATTATGATACATATATGTAATAATTTAAGAAATTCTTTTCATCAATCCAACAAATATTTAAGAACCTTCTGTAAATGTGATAGAATCTAGAATACCAAACTGTGTAGTTCAGTTTAGTTCCCATGTTAAGGGTATTTCACTGCATTTTATTTTTAGGAGGTACCAGAGATTGAATCTGGGACCTCATATATGGGAAGCAGGCGCTCAATCACTGAGCTACATCTGCTCCCCCATTTCACTGCATTTTAATTATTTGAAAATGTGTATGCACATACAGGATTGGATTGGGTTTTTCTATCATCTGCTTCTTTTGTCTACCCAGTATATCTTCCTCATTCCTGGGAATAGCACCCCAATTTGGCTTTGGGAAAGTACCCCTTCCCCAATGTAAGTAGTGAATTATATATAAAGATGTATTTAATCAAATCGCTTCCACAAATAATTTATTTTCCCTCTTGGATTGTTTGCAAGTCAAATAGTTCCCTTTTGTCTCCTCTTCAATACCTTCCATCTTCCCTGCAAACAAATTAAATTGAGGCTACTGGGGCAATTTTTTCTCAAACTGGTAATCCACGTGGGCTCCTTTCATCTCTGTCTCCTCTCCTCTCCTCTCCCTCCCTGAGAGCTCATTATTTCCACTGTGGTTAGTTTTCTGGGGTCTCTCTGACTTTTACTATCCTCAATCGGGAGAAGAAAGGACAAAGGGAATTAATAGGGGCATGAGACAAGTCAACCTGTTAAACAGGCAATCGCTGAGGCTCCTCTCTTCCACATGTTTTAGATAGGCTTTGCAATATACATGATCTGATCTATTTCCCCCAGCAACTTCCCCATCCCCCAAACCCCTACCCCTAAGCTGGGAGATTCAACCACCAGACTTGCCTGAAGGAACTCAGTATAACAGTGTCACCTATAACCCATACCTGCAGCCTAGATCCCAGAACTGTGTCTTGGAATGAGGTGGCAGCATCATTAATCAATGGGAAATGCTTAAAGCTTTAATAACATTTGCTCTCTACACTACAAGTTTTATATTTGAGTGACTTTTTGGAGGATTACTCAGTTTTCTCTAAGAGCAAATAGTGAAGCTATTTGCTGCAGGGATGATTCTCATTTGGCTAAAATTAGGAATTTAGATAGGTGCCCCAGGAGCCCAGGTCGCTTAAAGATTCCCCAGGTCCTCTTTTTTTTTTTTTTTTTTTAATTAATTTATTTTTTATTGTGGGTAAAAATCAAAATTTTCACAATACATACCACTATTTGTAAAATGATATATAAATATATATGCATATATGTGCATTTGCTTACAAAAATGTTATTTATATATATATATAAATATATTTTAAGAGGTGCTTAGATTACCGAAAATATTACACGGAACCCCCTGGGATTCCCATGCTGCCCACCTCCCACACCTCCCACCACATCCCACACAAACATCTCCCACAAGTGTGGCCCACCACCCTCAATGGGCTTACACATCCTGGGGCCTTGCCACCAACCATAGACCACAGTTCACATCGTAGACCACATTCGGGCTTCTCTGGGATTTGGAGGTTGTCCCCAGGTCCTCTTAATTGCTGAGTTATGCTGTAGAAGCTCCTGTTACAGGAACCCCCTGTAGCTGTAATGTTGCGAAGGCTGCTTCTTACAAATAGTTTAATACTTTCCTTCCCACCTCCCAGTAAAAACTTGATAAGTGGAATATGGGGAAATGTACTGAAGAGGAAAGAGCATTAGTCAAAAATATGGGGGCATAAGAAGGCATAATTCATTTAGAGAACTTCAGGTGAGTTGGTCTGGCTAGAGCAGGGTTTCCCACCTTCAGCACTATTGATATTTTGGGCTGGATAATTTTTTGCTTGGCAACACTCTCTTGCACATGGTAGGATATTTAGTAGCATCCCTGGCCTCTACCCACTAGATGCCAGCATCCACAACCCCCCCACACCCCCGCCATTGTGACAGTTAAAAATATCCCCAGACATTGCCAGATATCACCTGGGAGGCAACCTCCTGTCCTTCCTTCCAATTCAGAACTGCTTTGTGAGTCAAGAGAAAAAGTTGAAAGACATGATGCAATATGCTGGTAGAGACAAAAGTGGAGGGCAAATTTTAAAGGACATTGTGTGCGATGACCAAAGAGATGGACTCAGCCTTAGTCCAGTGGAAAATTTCTGAGGGATTTAAGCAGAACAGTGCCACGAACACAGACTTGTGTTTGAGAAAAATCACCCAGCAGCTGTGGTTCGCAGGGATCAGGCTTGTTGACAAGAAGAACAGGCAGCTTCAGTCCTCTAGGCAAGAAAGGACGAGCGCCTGAGCTGAGGTCAGTGCAGGAGCATGGAGGGGATTGTGTGCTCCTCGGGAGTTAACCGACAGACTTGGTTTTGAAGAAGAAGATGGTGTCAAGGATAAAGGGAACGTGTACCAAGAGTCCCCTCTGTAGAAGCTAAACAGTTAACTAGCAAGAGAGGGATGCTGATCAAATGAACAAGTGTGAAGTGAAAATGCCAACCCCTGTGAAGAAACACTGCCAAAGCTCCAGACACAAATGGAGAAAAATGCAAGCAGCATCCGTGGATGCTTCTGAAAATGGAGTCTAACTACATTAAAGGATTCAGACAGAGGGAAACAGATGGTCGTGGCCATGTCCTCAGTCACTTGACAAGCTGGATAAATAATTGTTGCCAGGGAAAAAATAATAAAAGCAGGATTTTGCCAGCATGAGCTGCAGCCAGGGCCTTTGGTTCAGAGCATGCTTCTAGAGGCCAGGAAAAAGAAAATAAATACAGAGTGACAGAGGGAAATCAATTAGGCCCTCACAGATGAGCCTTCAGCATCCTAGGGGCTGTCGTTGTTACCTGTGTGAGAGGTTAAGCAGGGTGGGTAGGGAAATAACATGGAATGGGTTGTGTCCAGAGCTGAGGATACACTACAGCAGCTGGAGGGTGCAGAGGGATGACAGACAGCTGTGGAGGATAGGGCAGGACCTGGCAAAGCTCTGCAGAGAGTGTGGAAAATCAGGTGTAGGGAAAGGACTGAAGGCAGCCATGAGTCCCAAAAATTCCACTGAGCAGAGAAACCCACAGGGTGTATGTAGGGTCTTGATGGGGGTAGGAAATGGGTGGGTTGTCTAAAGACAGGCCGTTTTTATCTCCTTAACTATATTATTCCCGGAAAGAGTATATTATGCAAATTTGTTTCGAGACAAATAATCAACCCACCTGGCTGGTAAGAGAACAGAGAGAGCACAGGAAAGAGAATGGTGCATAATTAAATATGAAAAATTATAGAAGTTGCTTAAGATAGAGTCTTGCTGCAAGTAATGCTCAACAAATTGGGGAGAATGAGGAGGAAGAGGAGGATGAGGAGGAGAAGGAGAAGGAGAAGGAGAAGGAGAAGGAGGAAGACGAGGCGGTGGAGATGAAGAAAATTAAAACTGTAAAAAAAAAGCAAAGCATGATCATTTTTTTTCCACAGAAGGAGTGTTTATCAGGTTGGGGCCTGGGGTGATAATTTTAGGTTATTCTTATGTCTGTCTTTCATCATTCATAACTGAAACGTTATTGACATTCTTTGAGCATCTGAAGATGAGTTTAATTTATTTTCTTCTTTTCTGAATTTGGTACCAATAATACATGTGATGCCACATAATGTCTAAATAAGACTTCAAAAGCAGTTGATATAAATAAAGAAATTACTTACCTTTTATAGCCTTTTATGTGATTTTATTTGATCCTGACAATAGGCCTGTGAGGGAGGCAAAGAAGGTGTTGTCATTATTTTTTGCCAATTGATACGGCAGTATAGATTTGCAAATCTATTGAGTCTTCCAAGCTTGCCTTGCCATTCATGTGAGTGCTGGGATTAAAAATTCATTCTAGTGTTCCGTAGGTGCCCCACCCAATCCTCCCCTTTAGCCCATGTCCCTAATTTAAGATTAGAACAGCTCATCTCTCCTACAAGGTTTTTCTTCAATTCATTCTAACTTGATTAGCCTGAGTTCCTTAATTCTTAGTTTGTACCATGTTGGGTTGCACTTTTTTTAAAAAAAAGTTGATTCTAGTTAGAGTAAAGCCCTTTACATACACTTTTATGAAGTAGGAAATGGTTTTTAAAATATTAGCTGAGCAATTTGAAATTGCTATTTTGTAACTAAAAAATGGTTGAATACTAGCAATTCCATATGGTTCAGCTTAATTTAACCATCATTTTGTGGAGCTTGTTTTCTCCCACTTTTCCTTTCCTTCCTCCCATTCAACAAGCTATGCTGGCCTGAGCTAAATGCTTGCCTCAGCAAAAAAAAAAATGCAGAAAGCAGAGGAAAAAGAAGAATCCTGACTTTTAGATCTGAAAAGACTGGGCCTGTAAGGAAAGAGAATGGATTTATGGAACAGATAAAAGTTTGGGGGAAAACATTTTAGGTAATAATAAGTCCTTTCCACCCCCTTGACTAGAGGGGAAATGTCATCAGAATTGGAAGAAGGAGGGCCACAGCCAACATGATAGAAGCAAACTTTCTTTTTTTTTTTTTTAAAGATTTATTTATTTTTTAAATTTCTCTCCCCCTCCCCCTAATTGTCTGCTCTCTGTGTCCATTCGCTGTGTGTTCTTCTGCATCTGCTTATCTTCTCTTTAGGTGGCACTGGGAACCGATCTTGGGACCTCGTGGAGTGGAAGAGAGGCACTCAATCTCTTGCACTACCTCAGCTCCCTGGTCTGCTGAGTCTTATTGTCTCTCTTCTGCATCTCTTTTTGTTGCATCATCTTGCTGCACCAGCTCTCCACGTGGGCCAGCACTCTGCATGGGCCAGCTCGCCTTCACCAGGAGGCCCTAGGAATCAAACCCTGGACCTCCTATGTGGTAGATGGGAGCCCAATCACTTCAGCCACATCTGCTTCCCAGGAGCAAACTTTCTGTGTGTGTGTGTGTGTGTGTGTTTACATGGCCTGGGAAAAGAGGACTGGACCAGAAAGGACCACGGGTCAGGGGTAGATCTGGGTGTGCAGATCACCCAGCTCCTCTCAGGATAGCATGGCCCATCACAGGTGGGCAGAAGCTGCAGAGGGACTGAGACAGCACCTGAAATCTGCCTGGATGGAGAACACCTGACAGTGCCTGCCTGCTGGCTTCAGTAACCGTCTTTCAGATAGCCACCGACATGGAATGACTTTCATCTGCGCCTGAGACTTTGCATGGGGCCCATTTCCTTCACTCTTTACAGACAGGCCCCCTTGTGTCACCCCAGAACCCCGGCCCTGAGCATCGTCTCCTCAATATTTTTTTAATGTGCTTGACCAATTCACCTAAGGTAGAGATATCTTGCAGGTACACTTTTCCCACCTTACTCTAATATGAATTTTAAAGCTCAAAGCATGTTTCTATTCAATCTTTCTTTAGGTATTTCCAACGGATGTATTACGTAAGCAAGAGAGACCTTCAAAATGTGCTAAGTCTACTAAGAATTAATCTCTCTTTTTCTTTTTGTATAAAAAAATACAAAATGATACAATGATATGGGTATAATCCCCACATATCAGAACATATGATATTTCTCCTCCATTTCAATGCTGTGTTCAGAAAAAGAAGAGAGATGCAGTAAAAGTGGAATTTTCAGTACTTCAAGAAGATTAATCTGGCATTGACATGCAGGATGGATGAAGTGGTGAGGACCCACATCTTGAGAGATTTGAATAATGCAGTATTCCAAGCTACTTTGTTGCACCAGGCTTTTAAAATGATAGTTATATTAGTAATTTATTATCTGAAACTTGGGCAGGCTCCTAAAACAAATAAATTATTTATTCATCCTTTTTTCATTTTTAGGTGCCCTAAAAATACTGAGCCAGAAAAGATGTATCTATGTGACACATTAAAGGGCCTCAGACAGACCGCTGCAAGGAGGATTGGTTTCATGGAGAGGTTTTCCTATTGTCACTTACACTGTCTTCCTTCTCTTTAAAACTCCTGTCCATGTGGCACTGCAGCAGCAGGTCAGAACCCTCATGTTGAATAGGAATTGTAAAGGACTTTAGCTTCATATTTGAACCATTTGTTGAAAAGCAAAAAAATGACTTTCAATAGGAGTTAGCAAACGGGAAGTCAAATGTAGAAGAGAGTGCAAAACCTCCAACATTTTCGTGGGTTTTGAAGGCAGACTCTATGTTGTTCAGATAAAACTACAGACTAGACTGGCCCCTGCCCAGGTGTCCATGGGCTGTAAGCATAATCTCACTTATGGAGCTTTGCACATTGTCTTGACTTTTATTTTCCTCTTAACTGCCTGGTTTCTCAAGCCAGAAATTGGACATTATTCTCATTTTCCTTCCTCTCTTTCAATCCCCAAATCTAATCAATCATCATTTCCTATGGCTCAGTGGCTCTCAAATTTTAATGTGCATCAAAATCACCTGGTGGGCTTGGTAAGTTAGCAACTTCTGCTGCCCCTTCCCCCAAGTTTCTGGGATAGGGCATGAGAATTTGGTTTTCTAACAAATTCCCAGGTGATGCTGCCAGTTCCTTAGCATCTTTTACATACATCCATTTCTATCTATGCCTACACTAACTACATTAATTTCAGGACTCCATCTTATATCACCTGAATGATGGCAATGATCTCCTTGGAAACACAAATCTGCTTAAATTTACACCACTGCTTAAAACTTAAATGGCTCTTGAGGGCCGAATGGATGATGTCCAAATTCTTCAACATGCTGCACAAAACCATCAACACGCTTACTTCTCTGAACTCAACTCTCACCAGACCGTGCCCTGAGCTCCAGCCATGGTGATGAATGTGGTTTCCCAAAGGCCTGGCACTCTGTCTCAGCTCCAGGCCTGTGTACCATGCCATTTTCTCTATCTGGAGCCTTTTACCCGTGCTATTCTCCTGTCCAACACCCACTGGCCCTTTGGATCTCAGATTTCAGGTCATCTTCTTTGAGATTCCTTCCACATATCCTCATGCATATCCTGGATGCATCATAGAACATATGACCTTAATTGTCCATTTACATGCCTGTTATCTCCACTAGGCTATAAGCCTCTTAGGGACAGACTGTTATTGTAGCATTATTGTTGTATCTACCTACTTAAATATTGTTGAAAAAATTAGGGAATCTCTTTGTATGAACTTCTGCAAACTTTTCAATCCTGGCAGAGCTAGAAATCCCCAGCAGCAGACAAGTGATAAACTGTTAAGGTTTTGTTGAATAGTAAAAATTATTTTTTTATTATTTGGAGAAGGGCACAGTTTGGAAATGGACTCAATATTACATTTGTTATAAATGTATTGATATGTCTCAGTGGTTGTATGCCTCTCTTTTGTGTGTGTGTGTGTGTGTGTGTGTGAATTAAGTAGAAGTGATTATGCACATAAATGTAGTTCAGCATAGCAAGTAATTTGTCACATGTTGGTTGATTTGAACACTTTGCTAAAATTCTTAGAAATCTAAAAAAATAAGGTGTCATGCAAATATTTTGGTTAAGAACATAAATATTTGCACAGAAACTTTTAAGCTTGTTTATTTGTTTCCTTATCTTCTTTATACTAAATCAAATTTAAGGTGACTTTCAAAGATGCAAAAAAGTGGCAAGATAAAATTTATTTAAAATAAGCTCAGAAGATGTAGCAAAGGGGAAAATAAAGCTAGGAAAATAAGGTGGGACTAAGAATAAGAATGTTTTATTAAAATTCATACCTTAAAACCTGAGTCACAGATTTAGGTCTAAATTTCTAATTTCTTAATTTTTAAACTATATTAAATTTATTTTTATGTGTAAACATAGAGAAAAGAACTGAATTTAATATAACAGATCTCCTTGTACCCATCATTTGGATTAGAAATACATACACATTTTGTTAAATTCATTTGTGCAATATTTTCTTTAGGATTTTTGCATTATATTTACAAGCGATTTTTGCCTAACTTCATCATCCTTTTTTACACTGCTCTTGTTTAATTTAGAAATCAATTTTTACCATCCTTTTAACGTGGGATGGGGCAGTGATTAGTTTCCTGTGGCCACAGCAAATTACACAAACTCCATGGCTGGAAACAACAAGAATGTATTCTTTCAGAGTTCTAAAGGCTAAAAGTATGAATCCAAGGTGTCATCAGGGCCATGTTCCCTTCAAAGGCTCTAGGGGCAAATCTGTTTCTTGCCTCTTCCAGCTTCTGGTGACTGCAGGCTTCCTTTGCTTGTGACTGCATCACTCCACATCTGGCTTAGAGTTCACATTGCCTCTACACCTTCTGTCTTAAAACTTCCTCTACCTCTATCATGAGGGCACATGCATTTAGGGCCCACCCAGGCGATCCAGGACAAGTTCCTCTTCTCAAGATGAACTCAATATCATCTTTTGCCATATAAGGTTATATCCATTTTTTTTGCTACATAAGGTAATATTCATAGGTTCCAAGGATTAGGTCATGGACATGTCTTTGGGGGAAGGAACCATTCAGCCCACTATGGCAATTTTATCTCTTGTTTTATATTCTGGAATAGTTTTTATAAAATAGGGATTAACTATTCCTTGACTATTTGATACAACTCGCCTATAAAATCCTCCAGGCCTGGAGTTTTCTCTTATACAGTTTTTAACTAATATTTATATAACTAATGATAACTACTTTTAACGAATTATTCAATTCCTTCTATGTTTATAAATTCTACTCAAGTTATTCTTTTTACTCTTCCTAAGTCAGTTTGGCCAATTTTGTATTCCTAGGAAACAGATCAGTTTCTCTAAGATTTGAAATTTATTGGTATAATGTTATTTAGAATATGGTTAAGAATTTTTCCCATTGCTATTGCATCTTGTTATGATCCCATTTTCATGCCTAATGTTATTTATTAGCATTTACTAAGATGTGTCCACTTTATTACTTCAATAAATAACCATTTTGCTTTTGTTAATCCTCTCTTGTTCATTTGTTATAGATTTTTGCTCTCATTATTATTATTTTCCTACTTCCGCTTTCTAGGATTATTTGGTTGCTCATCTTCTAACATCTTGAATTGTACTCATATTTCATTAATTTTCAATCTTTTGCCTTTTCTAATATATGCATTTAATGTTATAAATGCCCCTCTAAATACTGATTTAGCTGCATTGAGGAAATTTTGACATGAATAATTTATTATTTTTCAGTTTTAAATATTGTGATATCTTCTACAACCCATGAAATATTTAGAAGTACATTTTAAAATTTCCTGGGGAATGGAAGTAGCTCAAGTGGTTGAGCACCTGCTTCCCATGTATGAGGTCCTGGATTGAATCCCCAGGCCCTCCTAAAAACAAAACAAAACAAGGAGTGGATGTGGCTCAAGCAGTTGAGTGCCTGCCTCCCACATGGGAGGTCCCTGGTTCAGTTCCCAGTGCCTCCTAAAGACAACAAGCAAACGATAAGCAAACTACAAGCAAACAAATGAGAGATCCAACACAGGGGAACCAACATGACTTAGTGGCTGAGCGCTGGACTTCTGCATAGGAGGTCCCAGGTTCAGTCCCCGGTCCTGGTATATCAAACAAACAAACAAACAAAAAACCCAATTCTCATTGGAGAGCAGATGTATCTCAGTGGGTGAGTGCCTGCTTCCCATGTACAAGGTCCTGGGTTCAATCCCTGGTACCTCCTTAAAAAAAAAAAATTCCAAACAATTTTTATTGTTAGGGACTGTGGCCTGCATACTATCAGTTCTTCGATATTTGCTGAGAATTACATTGTGGTCTAATTTTGGTCAATATTTGAAAATGGCTCTAATGTACTTGAGTATAATATGTATTATCTAATTATTGGGTATCAGTAATGTATTTTTTTATTCAATTTTATTTTATTTTGTTGTTCAGGTCTAAATCTTATTTATTTTGTTACTCAAAATAATAAAATATACTATAAAAAGAGTTGTGTTAAAATCTCTCATTATAATTGTGGTTTTATAGATATAGCTCTTCTTGTAATTCTCTCAATTTTTACTTAATACATTTTGAGTCTATGTTTTGTTAAGTGTATAAAAGTTCAAAATTGATATATATATATATTTCTGCAGACATTTTATTCCTTTCAGCATTATAATGTTCTTTATTCTTAATACTGCTTTTTGGCCGAAAAGTAATTACTCTGATATTAATATAGCCACATCAGCTTTCTCTATGTTAATATTTTCCAAGTGTATTTGTAAACCTTTATTTCAATATTCCGAGGGTTATTATATTTAATTATATCTTTTAAAAATATGTAGTTCTTTACGTACATTCATAGTTATTACTGATCAGTATGGATTTGTTTCTCTCATAACACATTGAGCTTTTTCTTTATTGTTTTTTTCTCTTTTTCTGCCTTCTATTAGAATGTTCCATCTTCTTTACTCACTTTCTCCCTTTAAATGGTTTCTATGGTATATGGTTTATAATGCATTTCTATATAGATTTTAATTTTTTCACAATGGGCAAGTTACTTTGCCTTTTTCTGTATGAATTTTCCTATCTCTAGAAAGGAGATGATAGGAAAGCAGTTGAAACAGAGATATTGTTAGAAACAAATCAGGCAATATATGCAACATATTCAGATATTTATCATATTCCCTGCTCATAGTAAACATCCAATAAAAAGTACATTGTCATTATTATTATTAACCTTTGCTCTAAATCATCTGAAAACCTTTCTGCACACACCACTGAAAACTTTTGAGAAGTAAATTGTGTATTCTAGTGCAATAGTGTAGTTTACTGTTGCACAGGGAGTTTAATTATGTGCCTTCCTGCTAAAGCCTTTAGCAGGAAGTCAGAATATCAGCACTGTGGGAAATTGATTGATTAACTCAATCAAGATCATCCTTAAAGATGACTCCAAAAATATATCTGACAGCTTGTGGCTGAGGAAATCAGTCAGCGTTCAGGAGTAGGAGGAGTTGGGCAGAAGGACTGTTCTCTCTGAATTATTAGTCCTGTACAAGATGGATGTTATGCGATAACCCCATGTGGAGAGTCCTTCCTCATACTTGCTGAGTTTAGGAAATATCTCTTCAAAATTCACTCCAAGAAGATTTTTGTTTCAATCTCTTGGATTTGGGGATATTTGTTTGCCCTTCAGAATATATTTTTTTAAACATAAAATGCGTACTACAAAATAAACCGTAGTTTTATGAAGATGTATTATAAAGGAGGCATTTAGAGACAATAGTTATGGCAAAGGGAAGCATATATTTCAAATAAGCAGGTAATGAAAACACAGACTAACCTTCCCATGTTCCCCAACCCTGAAAGAATAATATGGCTACCTAGGTCAGGGTTTGAAGACTAAAAGAGTAGAGTATCCTTCTTTTTCTTCTCTTGTGCTTGGCTAAGTGACTTAACAATCAAGCTGACCAAAGGCAAAATTGAGAAGAGACCAAGTTAGTCCTCAGTAGTGACTCCCTTCTCTACCTCTTACAAGCATATGACCATATATGCACACGCACACCCCCACACACATACACACATACTTCCCCTTTCAGCCTTTTTCTTTCTTCATTCTTTCTCTTTCCATTGCCAGTGTCAAGAAGGAACTTGCTATCTTTCAAGGCAGCTCATTCCATTTTGGGGAGCTGTAACTGTTAAAAAGATAAAATCCTCACCCTGTCATTCAAAATGTTAGAACTAGCAACTTGCATCATCATTCTTTTTTTTTTTTTTAATTAATTAATTTATTTTTAAAGCTACTTAGATTACATAAATGTCACATAAAAAAATATAGGGGATTCCCATATGCCCCACTCCCCACACCTCCCACATTTTCCCATATTAGCAACATCCTTCATTAGTGAGGCACATTCATTGCAATTGGTGAACACATTTTGGAGCATTGCCACGAAGCGTGGATCAGCATGCCTTCTTTGTGTTCATCCAACATCCTGGGGAAATTTTGAACAGGATTTGAAATAGAGCAGAGCTTGAAGTTTATCACTAAAGACAGTTTTGTTAATATATGCTCTTTGGGTATGGTCACTCCAAGGAGCTGAAATTATATTTCAAAACTTAATACATAGAAAATGCTAAATAAATGAGTATTGAGGGTGAATACTTGAACGAATAAATCAAGGGAAAATTATTATATATGGAATACTTTTGATGGATCTATCAAAACTTCATTTGCTAAAGAGAATTGGATGATATTATGCAGTCACACTGACCTTGTCTTTGGGCCTTCCTCTTTTACAGCTGATCAAATGACTTGTTGGGTGCAAGACAGGTGAGCAGTGGCTATTTAACTTATATAGACAAGATTGGTCTCTGGGCCCTGAGCATAGCTGAGGCTCATCACTCTCCTAGTTCTTAGTGCAATGCCTGGATGAGATTCAGTGTTTGTTAAATAACCCCTGAGGTCAACTCACTTCCCTTTCAATTATTCTTGAGGTCCAGAAGGCAGAGATCTTCTATTCTGCCATCCTGGAAAATTACAGAGAAGTATACTTCACAAAAAGAACCTTCCACATAGATTCACACAAGGTATAATGATCGGGCTCTACAGAGATGCCAATGGCAGGAACTGTGTGTGTATCTTGTAGGGACGGTAATGGGAAGGCTGAGACTCACCTTTGTGAATAACCACAAAGTCAGTCCATGATTAACAAGGCCATAGAGACGAGCCATTTCTGTCTCTCTAGCATACACATAACTTATCGTTAGTTGTCATCTCCACAGGATCAAGCCAACATAAGTGGAAGAGTCATTAGCATCTGAAAACTGCATGCATGGAAGAGTTATGCCTTAACTGTTTATTTCAGCTAAGGAAGAGCTAAGCACATTCTCTCAAATCCTTATTTGCAAAGATTCCACATCACATTGGGAGACTGAAAAGCAGAACACATTTGGCTTATAGCCTTGATGTGTCTTGTTTGAAAAGATGCCACATACTGATTGTAAATAATTAGTTTGGAGGGGGCTTTGTTACTTGTAAGAGGATGATATCTTTGCTATTATAGGACATTTTGTCTTTTATAAAAGCACTTGATAATTATTTTGTCACTCTTCTGTGAAACACTCTGGAGAAGGTCCCTATTAAGTTCACTCTTTGATGAATGCATAAATAGGCACAGGGCTGTTTAAAAATATGTTTATTGTGCCAGAATGATTGTGTGCTGGAATGTGCTAGAATGTTTTTGACCTCTAGAATGGAATCACATAAGCAGAAACATTATGGAAAACTTTGAAATATTAGCTTAATTAGTATAATTAATTCAGCCATTATGACTATAATTAAGAGATTTGACTACACCAATAAGAAC
Source organism: Tolypeutes matacus (assembly GCA_026826555.1). Taxonomy (NCBI): domain Eukaryota; kingdom Metazoa; phylum Chordata; class Mammalia; order Cingulata; family Chlamyphoridae; genus Tolypeutes; species Tolypeutes matacus. Next base: position 8,018,819 of record JAKSZT010054489.1, read on the forward strand.
TCACACCTGCTGCATTGCCTAACATATAGCAGATACTCAAAAACACTTGTTGAGAAATAAGAGAATTAGCAACTGCAAGCCTGTAGATATATGATTATAAATATAGTGACTAGAGTGAAATCCTGAGGAATAGGATTTCTATAATGGATATAGACACCAAAGACTATATCCATTCTCAAATATTAGCTATTTTCCAAATGTGTCAGGCTGCAACCTCCAATGTCTTGGCTCACCTTGTGACTTCTGCTTTGAATGCCCTTCTCCACTTTGTCCATATGATGAACTCCTGCACAACCTATGCTGACTTCACTCTTCCCTGGCCCTGGCCTTCCAACCATCCTTACTAATGACAGAATTAGTTACTCCCCCCTATGCCCTCCACAGTAAGTTGTGACTCCCTATCAGTGTTGATTCCACTAACCACACTGAACTATAATAATGTTGGTATTTAAAACATCATCTGGCTCTCTCAAGGCTGGCTGTGTCTTAGCTTTATATTTCCAGTGCCTTTGTAGAGTAAGGACTCAATAAATGTTTGCTGAAAAAAGGACTCCAGTATAGATGAGAACAAGATTCAGATGCAGCCAGAACATACATACTGGAAAAAAATGGTTCATTGATTCAAACCTAAAATATTCAAAGTCACATAGCTCATAAGTGGTAGCCTATAATGATCTACCGGGGTTTGAACCCAGCCTGAATGCCAACATCATGTTATTCCTACCTTTCCTGTACTGGAGTGAGGAGGAAAGTTTCCTGAAGGAGGCCACAGAGTTTAACTTCTTCAAATACTCTGTGCCTGGGAGGAAGCTGGTCCAAAGAAGTGATGAGAAACAAAAATAAAATTCCATTTGTTTAGGCTCTACAATGCTCTGATTTTACTGGGTCATTAACATGCCAGGAGAGGCTTCCTGTTATACTTCATCAAGTCATTCCCCATAGCTGTGGACAGAAGGCAAAGGCTTATTTGCCTCCTTTGAAACTAACTGTAGACTCAGCAAGGGAAATAGAAGTTTTGCTTCTCACCACATACAAGCACACAGCATTCACTCAAGAAATAGTTAATGAACAAAAGAATATAAAATCTAAGCAATTATGTTGCTTGGGTGAAGTTTCCAGCTATCCTCACAAGTTTGTGGGACCTCACATTTTAGTTGGGTTTATTTTTACCTCAAGTTCTTAAGGATTGTGGTGGAGGTAAAAGCAGAACTTCTTTGAGGGAACACATCTTGTTCAGAGTCTTATCCCCACCATTCTGTGTGGTGAAAAGAAATTTTCCAAAAGATCTCTTAAATACTGCAAATCTCCTGGCAGTGGTACTTCAGTAATTTTTAAAATTTGTAAGTTTTTCCTCCACAATCTTCTGCCTGGCTCTTCCTCAAGAGTGACTTGCTGAACAACACAGCATCTCTGCTCACCTGTGTTTGATCCGGCACACCCTGAACTACAGTTCTTGGGTTCTGGACTTAATAATGACTTCCAGCACTTACACAGAGGATACTCTGAGCATCTATGAGGGACTTTGGAGACACTTATTTCATAGAAACAAATACATTTGATTTCAGAGTTAGCATAAGGCAAGGCCAACTTCCTTTCTCTTCCTTTGTGTGTGCATGTGCTTCATTCTTTTTAATTTTTCTCCATTTCAGGCTGAGATACATCTAATTATGTATAGGGGCTTGAGGAAGCAGCCACCAAAATCTCATCTTCACATGTACCATATACTAGAAGAAAATCTAGGCCAATGCTATCTTCCTTCCAAAATTGCAAATTAAAATAATAGCCTCTGTTTGTGCATCAGGGCTAAAAAGCTTTAAACTTGGTAGGTATAGAGGAAATGCTGTTCACAAGCTTATAGTTGGCAAAAATGTACTCTTTCTTCTCCTGCTATGGAAATCAGTTTTCTGAGGCTTTGTGCATTGTCCCAAAATGGTTGTTAAATCCCTGAAGTGTCTACACAAAACAAGGTCTGGGCACCAGGATTGAACTTACTTTGGTCTGAAGATAATCTGAGTGCCTGATTTTCTACCAGTAGCACTGCAGTCTGTCTAGCAAAGAAGCTGTGCACAACAATGTGCTACATCCTAGATGCATATGAGCAAGCTCTAATACTAAGTTTGCCTAATCTGTGGGCCAGTGTTGGTCTGTGTGTGAGGATATAAAGGCATTTGTCTGGTGGATTGTGGTATAGTCTGCATAGAATCCAGTTCTTATAGAAATGGATATAGAGAAACCATCATTAGACTCTTTTCTACCTACTGGCATCTTGATTCTTCTCCTATCCTGGTTTTCAAAGTCATCCTACCCTATCAGGATCTCATTCTACAGTTTCCCTGATCTCTACATTTCAAATTAATCATTTAATTTAAAAAATTACTTTTCTACATGCTTTATGCCCAAAGCTCTCCTACAAAATTTGCAAATATTTTTCATTCTTTTATTCATTCAAAAAATATTTATTAAGTACTTACTATGTTCTATGCACTGTTCTAGGGTCTGGGAGAAAAGTTTTACAGAGCTTATGTGCTAGTATAGAGACACAGTGAATATCAATGTGTAACTCATTAAGTGATTTCAGAAAATAAATGACCAGGAGGCAATGGGCTCAGGCTAAGAGGAAATTGAGTGTGAGGAGGGACATTAAGTTAGGGTGGTCAGGGAAGGCCTCTCTGAAAAGCCCTCTGAATTATCAAAGGTGTGAGCTGTGCAGAAGTCCAGGGAAAGATCCTTCCAAGCAGAGTCCAAGGAAGCAAAAGTTTCGAGGTAGATCCAATCTGGTGCATTTGAGGAATGGCTAGAAACAAGTGAGGGCATAAGTGATAGGGAGATTAGGTCAAACTGAAAGTTGGGGACCTGACCTGAAGGGCTTTGGAGACCATGTTAAGGAATGATTACAAGGCCGATGGGTGGAGAATTGGAGAATAGATTGTGGGAGGCAAAAAAAGAGAGAGACAGGAGGCTCTCACAGAAGCTTGGGTGAGAGAAGGCAGTTCTTTGGTCTGAGGTAGGGGTGTGAGGTGGATTTGGGATGCATTTGAAGGCATACTTTGTAGGACATGCTCATCTGATCATTCCATAATTCTTTAAGATGAAGAAACTGAGATGATGGGCCAGAGTTGTGATGTATTCAAAGGTGAATCTTTTAGGAGCTAAACTTTTCATAATCCAAAGAGGTGAAGAAACTGAGCTGAGAGGGACATCAGACTCTTGCAAAATCAAAAGGGGAAGGGGCAATTAGGTAGATTATTCTGGTCAGAAGAGCCCACCACTGTTTTTCCTCAATTACTACCTGGATATTTTCAAGGAAAAATTTCATTTTGGCTGATGTTTCCAGATGATGGCCTCATCATCCCTTCACTCCGTGTCTTTCTGAGGAGGCTTCAGAAACTCAATTTGTTCCTTACTTATAGTGTTCACATTACCATTTGATGTTCGCTTCCCTCTCATCATTGCTGATGAGTTGCCAGAAGAAAGCTTTTACAAACTTACGTAGCTGCCTTTGTTGCTCTGAGCTGACAAGGAGAGAATGCTGTTGGCAAAATCTGACACAGCTGGCTGTTTGTTTTCTTAGAGGACCCAAAGGTGAATATAAATATTTAAAAATAGCTTTGATTATATATCTCTGTGTATATGGCTGACAAAATTAATGGAATAAAGTTAAGATTGAAGAGGGAGAAATAATAAAAAGTTTGAAGGAAAACATAAATTTGATTTCAGTTGATGAATATTTATGTTGTACTCACAGTTTGCAGGGACCACACCCAATAACAACAACAAAAAGGCTAAAAGTTTATATTTACTGAGTGCTATGCCCCATGCTCAATTTAATCCTGAAATGACGCAATGTAATAGGTACAATTATCATCATCATTTTATAGATAAGGAAAGGAACAGGTTTAGAGAGGTAGGGTAAGTCGCCTTTAGTTCCTTACTTGGAAAATGGCAGAGTGGGCCTTGACCCAGCGCCTGCCAGATTCTCAAGGTCATGTTCCCATGCCCATGCAGACTACTTCTCAACTAAGGGGATCACTGGGCGTTGGCTCTCCAGTGCTGCTAGGTGAGGGAAAGCTAACAGCCACAAGTGATTTAGGGTCATCAAGAGAGGGTTTGTAGAAAAGCTATAATTAAAAGGAAGTTTTGTATTTAAACAAGAAGAGGAGTATCTTCTTATGACTAAACAAGGGATAAAAAACTAGGAATCCAGGCTACCATCTAATTGGTTTTCTGTGATGCCAAGCAACATGTTTTGTGTTTTTTTTATTCGTTTTATTTAAAACATTTATAATGTGGGCTCTTTTGGCCCGAGTTATCTACCAATTCCCCTCTTGATTTTGCAGTAGAGTCTGACTTCCCACTCAGCTCAGTTTCTTTACCTCTTTGGATTAAGAAAAGGTTAACTCCTATGAGATAATACTTATAAATAATATGATGCCTATATATTGCATTCAAAATATAATAAATATTATAATGCCCTATAAAGTGTGACATATTATATAATATATAAAATCTATTATATGCAATTTGATGTAAACATATAAACAACTTTTCATACATATATATATTATATTAATAATATTTATATATGATATATACATAGTATCATTTTTAACACATATAATATACATATAATATTTTATATACATATATTCCTTTTACAGACTTGACTGGTTGACTTGGTTTCAATGATGTGTAATAAAGAAAGAACCAGATTGGAACTATGGAGATGGGAGTTCCAGTACAGCCTGTGCTATTTCTCATTTTATAATTTTGGTCAAATCCCTTAATTTCTCAGTGGCTCATGCTCTTCCTCTATATAATGAGAGGGTTGAACTGAATGTTTCTAGTATTTCTTCCCACTCTTAAATTCTTTCTTTCAGACACACAAATAAAATGGCCAGCATGTCTTACCAATTGATGATTCTGTCCTGCATGTTGGCACTGGGTGGTACCTGCTCTTACAGTTGTACTTGCTTACTTGTATGCACAGACTGTGTGCTCTCAGAGTGCAGGGACAGAGTCATGCACCTCTATCCAGCATCTAGCCCATACTAGGTGCCCAATAAATAAATATCACTTTCCTTCACAAAATTCTGTTTTGGATAATTTGATATGAATTTTTATTGGAAAATATCACACAAAATATGCTTTGTCCCTCATTATTTCAAAATAGTTTATTTCTAGCCTGATAAAAATAAACAGTTCATGTCAGTTGGGGTTTAGGTTGGAATCCCTTCTTGGAATGGTGCTAAAAGGCTTCATAATTACTACATACTTAGCCTTTCAACAAGAAATCTCAAAACGATTGACTAAGAAAGCTATTACTTCTTATTTCAAGCTGATATACAAAGAGATTATTAAAGGTTAATAAATTATTCACTGATTGGGATTCCCAGCATCAGAACTTTCTATGTAAACTCAACAGAGCAGGCAAAGGAAACAGTGTACAGAGATTCTGTGTTCAGTCTACTTAGCATAATCAGTTTACCTGTGTCAATTTCATTACCATTTATAAATAGGGATGCTGCCTCATGGGAAAAGAAAAGCTTTCCTGCTCTTTTTCCTCCAAGCAAGGTAATTCACCATTCAAATCTATTCTGAAAAGGCATAGAATTTATTTCAGCAGTCTTCTGAGAAGAAGGCGTTTTCTGTAGAAGCAGCCACTCTGGGGTTTGATTGGTGTTGAAAGTATCATAGGTTTGGTGTTACACGTCCCTCAGCCAACCATTCTGGCTGCCTTCCTCATCAGAGCCCTATTTGAAAATCCCTTTATCTTCCTTTGACCCTGCTAGGCTGCTACCAAAAGGAATGCTCTCTAATCCTCCTCAGCCTGTCTGGAGAGATTTAGGACTCAGTCAAAAGGGGTTTCAAAGAAAAGATTTTCAGCAGTCTCGGAAGGGAAAAGTATTGTTGTGCATGAAGAAATGGGTGAAGTTTACTAGTTTTTGTGAGTGACTTAGAGATGCTTTGGGAAATTTAGAATTTTACACACACACACATACATAAAGCTGGGTTGTTATCATCACTTTAATATTTCAAGGAGGAAAGAAGTCAAAATTTGTACAACTTTGAATAAGGCCACTTCATTCAGGTAGAGCTTGAATTAAGGAATATTCATCACCAAAGAAATGCCTTTTTGCTATTTTCCAGCACAAAATTAATTCAGATTAAGGAAATTGTGCCTGATGAAAGTTCCTAAGGAAATTTACTTTCACGAGTAGAAAATAATTATTCAAAACTAGAATAATTGTATAGTAATAGAGAATAAATTTTCTTGGAGGCATTTTAAAATTTGGCTTGCTCTGTATTTCACCAACCTTACATACATTTACAATCTTCTTTATACTGCAAATAACACCAAATTTGTGTCTAAGACAATAGCGTGGGAAGAAGCAGATTGTGTCCTGTGAAAAAATACACACTTTGGAATACCTGGTTTAAATTACAACTTGGCCATTTGCTGGTTGGGTGGACTTGGTTATGTATGTTCACCTCTCTGAAACACGAGATCATTCTTCTGTAAGAATGGTGACAGTAATACCTTCCTTGGGAAATTGTTGTTATGAATCAGATAACATATGCACAGTATCTAGCAGCTGGAAGAACATTTTTAAATGTTAGTTTCTATTTTTAAGCCAAGTCCTGTCCCAATTTCCCCAAATGCCACAATAATTGAGAAGGTATACTCTGTATTGTTTCTCTCTTGGCCATGCTTACTGGTTTCCTTCTGTGCTTTCCTCCATGATGTCTAAACATTTCATATATCTCCCATTATGTTTCTCTAATATATTTTTTTTGTTGGAACTTGTGGTAAATTACAAAAGAGTAGTTGGCTCTCCATTTTCCTCTAGGAAAAACAAATATCATATGACAATTACCGGAAAGGCAGTCACTTTGCCTTAACTCCAATCCTATTGCTAATTTAAAGGTATTCAGACTAACAGTTATAGAAAACAAATGGTAGAGATAGGTATGTATTTTGGAACTAATGTGATGGGAAAAAAACACATTAAATTTTTCTCATCTCAATAAGCTCCTCGTTTAGTTACCAATTAGCCATGTGACTTAAAACAAAACACTTAAATTCTCTGAGACTCCAGTTCTTCAACAACAAAATTAAGACGTATTCAAATCTGAAACAGCTGCAGGGACCAAAGAGACATTCGTGATGTGAGGGGGCCAGTTGTCGGTGGCCTTTGTTGTTGGACACTAATTCAAATTCAAAATAAAAAAAACAAATGTGGTCCAAAGAAAATATACCTGTGGCCCAGCAGCAGCCAATTTGTGACCCCACTTTAGATGAGCTTGTCAATTCCCTCCTGCTGGGATTTAAACCTCATCAGAAACAGCCTTATCTGTTACAATGATTTTAATAGATTCCCTCTCACAGAACTGAACTTATTACTGGGGTTTTGTGAAAAACAGAAATCCTTAGGATTTTGGACACTGGGGATCATCAGAGATACAGGATGTCTATACCAAAGCATGGGAAGGAGGGTGACTGTGGTGTCTCCTAAAGGTCATTTGATAATCAGGAATCTTGTGTCATGTTTCATCACATTCAAGGCTGTATGTTGACTCCCTGGAATTCATCCCTGGATATAAGAAGTTCAGCATTACCTATACAAATGACCGACTTGTCCTTATCCTCCTTTCTTTCCCCAAGTGGAGGTATGACTCTATACATCTTCAAGAAAATAGACGTATATTTGGATATAAAATCCATGGCCCTATTCCCTGCCCTAGAACAAGGTCAAACTTGTATTCTTTCAATGGCTTTATTACTCCCAGCCATGTATTTGGGTGGCTTTTTTTTTTTTTTTTTTTTTTTTGCAAAAAAAATTTTTTTTTTAGGCGGTACTGATTATTGAACCCAGGACCTCATACATGGGAAGCAGGCACTCAACCATTGACCTACATCCACTCCCCAACAAATCAATTTTATCAATACATATTAATAAAGCATAAATACATCCAATGTGTACAATCAGTGGTATTCAGGATAATCACATAGTTGTGCATTCATCCCTTCCATCATTTTTAGAGCATTTTCATTATTCCAATAAGAATAATGAACAAAAAAACAAAACTCATCACCTCTCAATCTCTCTATGCTTCCTCTGCCATACATAACTGCTATTCTGTTTCCTTCTCTCTTGTTTATTTGTATTTATATTTTGTAAAAAGTCTTACATATGCAATGTTACCCATATTGTATTTTACATGAGATTTCACTATGTTATACAGTTCCATGTTACATTTTTTAGCTTTCCTTCTAGCACTATACATGACCTTAGACTTATTGGGTGGCTTTTTAAGTGGATACTTGCTCTTCGGTGACTAATTAAAAACCTGTGAATCTTTGTTTTGAATATTGTCTGTAAGCATAAAAGTACTCATATCCAGTAACATAAGATCTTACAGGCAACAAAACACATCACCCCATCCTGTCTTTAACTCATAAGTGAATGTCAATAGCCAACTTGGAACAAGTGTTTTAATCAAGCAAGATTTTACTATAACTCCTGAAGGCAATCTGTTTAGCAAGACAAGACAGGAGAATGCACTTTTGAGGGATATTTGTTTGTGGTAAGAGCGTGTCTAAGAAACTAATAAAGCTAGAATTTAGCAACAATAACTTTATTATTAGACATTAAAGAATATCAAGGAAGATTTATGTCTTCTTTTGACTTCACCCTAAGACAGTTTCAAATTCAATTGCTGGGTTGTTCCAGAGTCAAGCAGACGTTCAAGAGGAGAACGTCTTTCAATAGTCTTATGATGATTTAGAGTAAGTTTAATCATCTTCTCTCTCTAGGAAGATTACTGACATGAACTTAGGAAGCAGCATGTATACTCATTTCATCCTCAGAGAGGAGGAGAGATACTAAAAGCTCATTATGAATAAATGCATTTGCATGCAGCCTACTTCACATTCAGAGAGTGAGTACAGATTTGCAATGTGGAATCTGAGACTGAGCATTTAGAACGTAAAACGTGGTGTGGCTTATAATGTAATAAACAATTCTTAGAGCCTCAAGGCTGTTAGCATAAATGAGTTATTCTCTAACTGTAAATTTAATACCCATCTTAAATAAATTTAAAATCTGCATGTGTATGGGAGTAAGTAGTTTTTAAATGAAAAACAGTGGAGCCCTCTGTCTGCCTGGGGAGTTATGTGAGATGTCTTTATTTTCTGAGTATAGTCCATCTTCTCCCACTCGTTCTCTTCTAATGCCCTAATATCCAGTCAAGCTAGACTATTCTCAATTCCCTATATACCCCCTTTGCCTTAACCCCCTTTTGAGCCATTGATAACACTCCCTTGTATTCCTAGAACACCCTTCCTGTCTGTCTTAGTTTCCTAGGGGTGCCATAACAAAGGACTACAAATTGGGTGCCTTGAAACAACAGAAATTTGTTTTCTGGATGGTAGAAGTCCAAAATGAAGGTGTTGGCAAAGCCATGCTTCCCTTGATGTCTGTAGGGAAGAGTCTGCTCCATGCCTCTCTCCTGGTTTCTAATGGTGATGTTAAAGGCAATCCATTCTCCACTTAAGTTGCCACATAGCATTCTCCCCTCTCTGTCTGCATCCAAGTTTTCTCCTCTTAAAAGGACACTAGCCATTTTGAATTAAGGGCCTACCCTACTCCAGTGTGACCTCGTTTTAACTTACCTAATTCCAGATGTAATGACTCTATTTCTGAAAAGGGTCTGGGCATTAGGACATCTGAGGTACTGGAGATTAGGACTTCAGCATCTGCTTTGGAGACACAACTCTTTGGAATTACCTATTCTGTATGCATAAATCCTAATTATCCTTCAAGATCCAATTCAAATATCTTCAGAAAACCTTCCCTTACTTGCCCAAATGGAAGTACCATATCCCTTTTGAACTCCCATATCTTTAATATATGCATGAGCACACCATTTTCTATTTTACATTATGGCAATATAGGCATTCTGTTTCTTATTTCCTCTACTGGCTCCTCAAGGGCAAGTCCTAGCTCTAATTCAACTTTGTGCCTCTTATACTACCTCAGTCTTTCGTCCTTAATAGATTCCCCCTAAAATTTTTCAGAGGAACCTAAAAGTTCAGTCATAAATATTCTTATGTACACAGAAAAATGTTGTATCATGGTCAGTTTTCATTGATTTATTCGATAATATTTATTGGGTACCTGCTGGGTGCCAAACTCTGTTCTCAATACTGGCAATACACAGATGAACAAGATCATTTATACACTGGTGAGTAAATAAACAAGATAAATTATATAGTTGTAAATAGTATATCAAAATTTAAAGTATGGTGATGTGATAGTGAATGGCTGGATGAGGGGATACTATTTAAGCTGAAATCCAGATGACAAAGGAGTTAGCTAACTATGTGAAGATCAGAGAAGGTACATAACATTTCAAGACGAGAGATGAGCTAGAACAAAGTTGTAAAAGAATAAAAAGTTTGATATATGTGTCAGTCAAGATTTGGACAAGCAAGTAGAAATCACTTCAGATATTTCAAGCAGAAAGAGATTTAATATAGGGAAAAGAGACTTCAAAAACTTTTGAAGGGGCTTTGGGATCAAAAGTCAGAGTTATCCCCAAATGACATTTAGATAATCAGCACATATTCATGGAGTCAATGAATAGATTGATGGACTAATGGATGCCCAGTTTAAGTCATGGTAAGTAAAAAAAAAAGATGGGTGTGTCTTCGTTGGCCAGGCTGCTATGACAAATGCCACACACTGATTGGCTTAACCAACAGGAATTTTTTGGCTCATGATTTCAGAGGCTAGAAGTACAAAATCAAGTTCTCTACAGACCATGCTTTTTCCCTGAATGCATTAACATTCCAGTACTGGCTCACATCCACTCTTGGGGCTCCCTGGCTTGCATCTCTGCCACCCATCACATGGCAGTCTCTCTCTCCTAGTGCCTGCTTTCCGGTTTCACTGGCTTATAGCTTCTGGTTCCTCTCTGTGGCTTCCTCTGACCCTCTGTGTCCAGATTTCTTCCATTTATAAAGCCATATGGATTAAGGGCCACCCTGGTTCAGCTGGACCACACTGGACTAAAAATAACATCTTCAAAAAGTCCTATTTACACATGAGTTCACAGCTACAGGAACACACATTAAGATTTAAGGACATGTCTTTTGTTGGGGTACATGATAAACCTACTGCAGTGTGTTAGGGAAATACTGCTCGCTGATTAACTAAATACAGTTACCTACACATTTCTCAACTCCTTTGATATTAGGCAGAGCCATGTGACTAGTTCTGGCCAATGGGCTATGAGCAGAAATAATGTGTGTGACTTCTGGCCCCAAGTGTTTAAGAGCTGGTGAGTGACTTTCTAGCTCTCCCTTGCCCCGCTGCAGCAATTGTGGAGGATACACCTTGAGATGGAGAAGCCACAGAATGGGAGCCACCTGGATAACTGAGTCACTGCAGGGAAGAAACCATCCTGGAGTAGCATGACTTTCACCAGACTTTGAATAAGCTAAGGCTTTATTGAATTAATTTGTTTTCTACAGCAAAACAGAGTTGATCCTGCCTCATATGGAAGCAATTTGCAGGAGGGGGGAGTGCAAAAAATTATCTTTCTGCACAATAAATTGTTGAATTGAAAATCAGGTTCAAAGTAATACGGAAAAACGTCAATTAAGGAAAAAATATTTAAACAGAGAAAGTGATTTAGAGAAAATCTTGTCATTTCAACAGCTTCAAAGACTAAGTTACTGATCTGTATAGGGAAATAACAAAAAGGCACCAACTTTAAGTTTTCAAATTCATATTTCAGGATGTTAGAAAATGGTATTTGAGCTCATCTCATCACAGAGTTCAGAATCTCAGGTATAGAATTGTTTTAAAGGGTCATCAAATATGACCTCTTTATCTTACTGGTGAAAAAAAAACCAACCTGAGGCTCAGAGCTGTTGAGTGAGCTTCCCATGATGATTCAGCAACTCAGGGGCAAAGGTGGGCTTGGATACCCTGTTGGTTATCCCTCAGTCGGGTGTTTTTCTTATCCCACTATCAGGAGTCTTTTCCCAGTGCTATGATTTCCTATGATATCTGCATGCTCTAAAAGAGTTCGTATATCTTCCAAAGGGTTTTTCTTTTTTTAAGCTCGGGAGGGAGTCAAACTGCATAAAAGCCACCAGGGTATTCCTTCTTGAGGGTGCTCATCCAGAAAATGTTACATAATGGAAGTTATTCAGATAAAACCTTATTAAAATACTTAAGAAAAAATAAAATAAAATGAATTCTAACTATCCAATTGTAAATTTACATAAGTCTTTAAAGTATTGATGCCAGTGAAGTCAGCAGTTCTCCCAAGAGGATAATGGGATCAACTTCATTTATTACTTTTGAAGTTTTACCACTAGGTATATCTGAATGAGTCAGCAAAAAGGAAATCTTGTTAGAAAGCAAGTCTGTGAAATGCACTGTGTTTATCACATAGCGATTATCTGTTTGAAACAGTTTTTAAAGTTTTCTATAGTCCCCAAGTTTTTCTCTTCCTTGGTTTTCCCAGTTTCCTTAAGGAAATCATTCTAATGTCCCTCCCTAAACTATCAAGAGCTTGTTCTCTTCCATCAGAAACATCAGGTTGAGTGAAATAAGCCAGGTACAAAAGGAAAAATATTGTATGATCTCACTGATATGAAATAATTAGAATAAGCAAATTCATAGAGTCAGAAACTAGAATACAGCACAAACAGTGAACCCCAAATTAAACAATAGACAGTAGTTAATAGTACAAATATAAAAATGTGCTTTCGTCAATTGTAACAAATGTACCACATCAAAGCAAGGTGTTAATAAAAGGGTGGCATATGGGAATCTTGTATTTTGTGCATGATTGCTTTGTATGGCTACAAGTTCTCTAATAAACAAACAAATGAACAAATGGAATTTTAAGAAAAGAAAGAAAGAAACTAGAATACAAGTTAACATAGGCCAGGGTAGGAGTAGAGAATGGGGAGTTAATACTTAAATTGTACAAAGTTTCTATTTGGGTTGATGGAAAAGTTTTGGTAATGGATGGTGGTAATGGTTCAACATTATAATGGATGGTACAATTACATTAATAGCATTGTGAATATAATCAACAGCACTGAATTATATATTTGAATGCTGTTAAAAGGGGAAATTTTAGGTTGTATATATGTTACTAGAATAAACTTTTTTTAAAAAAAAGACTGTACAACACAAACTGGGAACCCTAATGTAAACCATGGACTACAATTAATAGTAAAATTATAAGATATTCTTCCAATTGTACAGTTATATCAAATGTACCAAAATAATGCAAGGTGTTAATAATGGGGGGGCATAGGGAACTCTGTATTTTCTGTATAATTTTTCTGCAAACCTGCAACTTCTCTAAAAAAAAAAAAAAAAAAACCTCAAGAGATATTATTCTGTAGAATAATATGAAAAGGTATCAATTCTTTTTCTCACAGTTCAACAGATTTTCAGGAACTTCTGATTAATTTTGGGCCTGTGGGGTAGCAAATGCCTTGCATGAAAAGTACAACAAAGCAAAAAACAAAACTAAAATAAAAAGCACCTAACCTAGTTACACATATTCTGTCCATGAAGGCATAACATGACCAGGAAGCATGTGATGATGACCCGGAAGCAGTGGGTTCCTAGGAGACTCTGGAGGAAACAGTATAAGAACATTTACATTTTAGTACTTTGTTTCAGCCTTCTCATTGAGTCTATCATGAATTTTATCAATGAAGGATATCAATTAAGTGAAGAAGAAAGAGAACAATTAACACGGCTTTTTCAATAATTATCCATGCAATTTCCAAATCACGACAGGGTGCTTAATCTCTGAGATCTGATTGAAAATCTCCATCTCTTCAGTCAAAAAGGGAAATGTACTCAAAAGACCCAGGGCCAGCTCTATGCCAGCAAAGTCCTATCTGCCTATGGAAATGATTCTAAGAGCAGAGGGTATGTTTCAGCCCAGCCCTTCATTGTCAGAAATGTTGCAACCACGGGTAGAAATAACGCATAGAGAGAGGCACACATTTTAGGTTGATTATACAAATTTGGTTTAAATTTTAAAAACGAGTGAAAAAGGGCCCTTTGCGCCTCTGTCCTGTTTTATGAACCGATTATTAATCACTTGGATCATATAGCCCTGGGGGACTCCTGATCCTTCAGGAGAGTTGGCCTCCTCCTAGTGCTTTGCCTAATGCAAGAAAAGGAGGAACATTCTTGCAAAGCACCAATGGCCAGTTCAATGTGGTTTTTTAAATATATATATTTTTTATTTTTAAAGAAGCTTCAGATTACATAAAGTTTACATAAAAAAATATGGGGAGGGGGTGGATGTGGCTCAAATGGTTGGGCATCCGTCTGCCATATGGAGGGACCTGGGTTCGATCCCTAGGACCTCCCGGTAAAAAAAAAAAAAAAAAATATGGGGATTCCCATATGCCCTGCCCCCTTCCCTTCCTGCACTGTCCCATATTAATAGCATCTTTCATTAGTGTGGTACATGTGTTACAACTGATGAACACATATTGAAGCATTGCTACTAACTGTGGACTATAGTTTACATTATAGTTTACACTTTGCACCTCACAATTTTACAGGTTTTGACAAAATGTATAGTGGTCTGTATTGCAATGTCATGCAGGACAATTCCCATGTCCTGAAAATGCCCCCATGTTACATCTATTCTTCCTTCTCTCTCTCCTCAGAATCTCTGTGGCCACTGCTTTTATATCAATGATACAAGTTCTCCCATTGCTAAAATAATAATGTTTATAAGAAAATAATAGTAAACCTACTTATTCCATTGTTCATATCCCAATCTTAAGGATTTTGGGATGGTGATGCCCACTCTGTTTCTAACTGAGAGAGAGCTTAGCTCCCATGGGGCAGATGAATGGAACCATCTTGCTTGCAGTTGCAGGCTCTCTCTGTTCCTTGGGATAGTCGTTGTCCATCATCATCTCCTTGTTAGTTGTCTTGGGTGAGTTCAATGAACTGGAGAGTAGGTATTGCTACTCTGCTGAGATTTAGGGCACATGGACGGATCAAAGATTTAAGTCTCTGGGACATATATTTAACAAGTATAGTGCTAATTATGGGTTCAAATAAAAGGGGCAGAAGAGCCATGTGTAGAGAACCTATAAACGAATCTAACTCTGTTACTGGGGAGCATAAATTCCAAAGTAAGGCCCACTGACATGGTACCAAATTCCTAAGCCTGTCTACCCTGCTTATAGTGTCCAGATGTTTCTAGAGCCTTCAGGAGCCCCACTGTTTGAGGCACTGTTTACTGTGGCAGTTAATCAGTGAATCTTTAAGTTTTAAAACAATACAGAAACAAGGTGAAACACCTAATGAGATGAAGGGTGTACGGGAGCCAGCCCAGGTGGTCCTTTTCTGCTCCACAGTCCAATTTCTTTTAAGTGAGATGGGATGTGTTTCTCTAGATCTCTTAGGAAATGGCTGAGGAGAAAAGGAGTAGGAGAGAGGAGGGGAAAGGCTTTGAATTGGAGTGGGAGAAAAACAAAGGAGGAAAAAGAGAAGTGAGGGGAGCAGGCTTATGGGAGAGGGAGAGGAGAAGGATAGAGAGGGAAGGGAAAGAGGACAAAAGAAAATAAAAATAAGTATAATTCTTCATCTTTCCAAAGCTTTTCAAGTTTTCAAAGCAACATCATATTTGTTCTTTTGGTCCTTAACCATCCTGTAATCATGTAAGGGTCAGGGCAGGTAGTATTATCCCATATTATAGATTAAGAAACTTAAGTCTGAGGCAAATTCAGTCACTTCCTCAGTTCACCGGAATTTTGGCTTTAATGTTGTTGATGATTTTGTTTGTTTGTTTTTTCACCACCATGCAAAGGTGGGAGAAAGAAGAAAGGGTGGAGGAGAACAAGAGAATAGAAGACCAAAGAAAGGAAGCAGAGGCAAAAGAGAGAGGAAACTGGAATGAGGACAAAGGAAATGGGAAAGCTACAGGGTGTTGGCAGAAGCTGTGGGTCTCTCCTCTCAGATCCCTTGTGTCCCCAATGGTCAGGAGGAGCTTCCTGTCTCCATCCTTGGCCCTCTTCCACAATTTCTCATAATAACACACTCCCAGAGCAATAATTCTGGACCCACAAAAGCCAACAAGGATGGAGCATGTCATATAAATAAGTAAAGCTGAATGTGGGACATATAGGTCATAGGAGATAACCGGAAGGGACATGATCCATTTTAAGCAGTGTCAAAAGAGACAGAGTCACCAGTATAATCAAAGCTGTAGATTTGCTGAAGGAGAAACTGCTCCAGGAGGAAGATCTCAAACCAGGGAAGCAGAAGTAAGAGTCTCAGTGGACATCTGATCGCCACTGCTTATAAAGGCATGTAAGGACTTTCCAAGTGGGAGGCTACAATGACTACTGACATTAAATTTTCTTATTCCAGCTGGGGAGCATTGATTGGCATGATATGCCTGTCCAGTCTGATTGGCTATCTCTACTGGACCAAAATTGGCTTATCATCAGGAAGGCCTAACCTCAATTCTGTGGGGCATGGTCTAATTTCCCAAAAAGCCCTTGAGGTCAATTGTTTTTGCCTTTTAGAAAACCCTTTCTTGGAAAGGAGTAACCGCTGCCCTTGGTGGCCCTTTTATTTTACTTAACACGGGACAGTGACTGCAAGATTCAGCTGAATCTGCTCCCAGGAAAGCCAGGTTTTCCAAGCATGGCCAGATCTTGAGATTTCCAAGAACCTGAGAAATTCGGGATTTTGTTTAAAATTTCCCTATTTTTCAGTCTTGGCAACTACGTTAGTAAAAATGGAACAATGTGTTAAGTGAACCAAGCAAAACACATGGTTGGATCAGATTTGGTCAGTGAGTTAGCTCAAGAGAAAGTCCTTCCCATACCTGCAGGAAGTGCCTCCTCTCCTTTCTTTTCCCTCCCCTTACCCATCACTCAGCTCTCCAACTGTGATTTTGTTTATAATGCAGCTTTTTTTTTTTTTTTTAACAAAGAAGCTCTCTTTCTAGAGGTTTCTCTCTACTTCAATGCATCAAAATGGAAGGAATGCTACTAGAGAATTTAAGAAGCTTTATGGGTGAGATATTCCTGCTGAACAGTGGAGAAACTCTGAGCAGAGTTCACCTGCAAACCACTTTTTGGTTTTACGCATTTTTTTAAAAAAATACAAGTTATTGTTTCCTCATTAAGTAAGATTTAACAAATAGTACACTTTATTTCAGTATTATAAGAGATTTTGCCTCTAATCAACTCATTTGTTCAACCAAGTGTTAGGAAATGATGACTTTTTAAGCATAAGGTCTGAACCTTGAAATGACTTGCAAGTATCTCTTTAATAATGGCTAAATTATTCTACATTAGAAAAATCCAGCTTAGATTGAATTTTTCTACTATCTGTTAGTAAGCATTAAGTAAAGACATCTGTAGTTAATAACAATAGCTAATATTTTCTGAGGACTTATTATATACCAGGTACTGTGCTGAATCCCCTCAGGTATGATTATTAAAGTCCCATTTTACAGGTGAGAGATTGAGGCTTAGATAAGTTAAGGAGCATGCCTACTTAGTGCTTGAGCACGTATTTGAATTTAGTCTGACAACAAAATCTTGTATTCTTATCCCTTGTACAATTCTAGTTTCTGGCAAACTTTTGAATATTTGTCATTGAAATAGTTGAAAATATCTTATAGTTTTAATTTGCATCACTTTCAGGATTAGTAATATTAAGTATCTTTTTTATATTGGTCATTGGCCATTGTTTTTTCTTCTGTTTTGCCTTTTCTTAATTTATTTCTTACCTCTTCTATATGTATTAGTTTCATTTCTCAATTAATTTTTAGGATGTCTTTTTTTTTTTTTTAAGATTTTATTTATTCATTTATCCCCCCCTTGCTGCTTGTGCTCGCTGGGCCAGCCAACCACGCCGTGCAGGCGGGCCCGCCCCCACCAGGAGGCCCCGGGAACCGAACCCGGGGCCTCCCACACGGTAAACGGGAGCCCTACTGATTGAGCCACAGCCGCTTCCCTAGGATGTCTTTAAACATTATTAACTTCTAGTATGTCAAGTATGTGGCAAATATTTTTCCCCTGGCAGGCATTTATATTTTAAGTCTGTATATGGCATATTTGACTATACAAAGGTTTTCAATTTTCATGTAACCAACTCTGTCAGTCTTTTTTTTTATGCCTTCTGGGTTTGGTGCATGCTTAGCAAGGTCTTCCCTATTCCAAGATATGAAAACATTCTCTTAATTTTCTTCTGCTCTTTTCCCAGGTGTTTCTGATACCAACCTCCACATATAGCCATGTGACCATATCACAGGTGGTAAACCTTATTGGTGAAGTATGCAAACACTAGAGCCAGGTTGCTTTAGTTCACAGCCTGGCGTCACTTATTTCTAACCATGTGACTTTGAACACCTAGAGAAGTTCAGACCTCACAATGTTGTTAGAATTTAAAAATTCATTCATGTGACGTACCTAGAATGGTGTTCCATAAATATTAGCTATATGTAGAAGAACGAAACATCATATATTTCTGTAAGTCTAGCCAAAGCACAGTTCCTAGCATATAGTTCACACTTAGCCAATAAAAATTAATCAATTCATTCAAAATATGTTTCCCCATCCTGCTTTTTCATAACTTATTTATTACTGAGTCGGTCTGGCCACAGTTCCCCTAATCAAATTCTTAGCATAAATAGTTGTTTTGATTCTCTTGAGGTTCTTAGATGCAACATGTGAAATAGCTCTCCAGTAGGATTTAAAGCAATCTATAGGAACTTAAAATGTGGTCTTTCCTCATAGAGTCCATCATAGCTACAATTCTTTGGAAGGCAATGAACATTTGTTAGCCTGAAGGTATAAATAAGAATCTTGCATCTTTCTCTTTCAAGTTTTATTGTTGTGTTTTCATTTCTCAGCCTCTACCTAGTAGTTCAATGATGATTTGCATGGTTATTGGAAAGAATTCCCCATTCTTTGTCACCAGTAATTCAGAAACTTAAATATGGGGTAGGGAAACTTGTGCTTTGCCCTGGAGGATCTTACAGCTTAACAAGAAGGAGGAGAATGAAATGCAAAAGACATAAAAACACAAAACCCCAGAGCCCTATATGACAGATTTGCTAACATTACTTAGAGAAATGAAACCAGGAACTAGAGCAGTGTACCCCCAAACCCACCTGATACCCTCCTTCCAACCCATGTCTAAACTGTAGGAACTGACTGATTGCTTTAGCTCCGTTTGCATTTCCCTTCCCTAGTGCCCCCAAGGGTAGAAAAGATGAGTTTTTCCTTCTTTCACTGCCAAATGTTCTTTCTAACCACAGCAGCAAACCTTGTGGCCTGATCATCCCAGGATAAACTCCACATACCTCCTGGGCTTCATTCTTACTAATAGACAGGATCTAGAGGATTTTGAAAGTTCCTTCTATCCCACAAAGCCAGACCACAAGTTTATTTCCTAATGATAATTTCTATTTTGAATGTCAGAAGCTGAACATTACCTCATTCCTTCTCAGTTCTTTCCTATAGCAATAAGTTGATTTTCTTTTGGTAGATGGAAGCCTCAAGTTCACTAGGGAGGAGGCCATGAACCTGAAAATGCAGAAGAGAAAAAGTACATTAATATCTTTCCAAAATATTGTTCAGATAAAAGATGGCAGTATCAAATGACTTTGGAGAATGAAGGCCAGCTATGAGAGTTTTTCAAGAAGAAACTGGGGTTTGGCAATTAGTTGGATGAGGATGGAGATGGTGAGGTGGGAGCGGAGGAGTGGGGAGTGACGTTGAGGATGACAGTATGGGTTGTCTATGTGCAACGTGGTGCCACAGTATAAACCAGTAGATATTGGTGGTGAAACATTCAGACAGGTAAATGAAGATTTTGGTTTGGGACACAGTAGTACTTTCATAGGGCTGCCATAGCAAATTACTACAAACTGGCTGGCTTAAAACAACAGAAATTTATTCTCTCACAATTTTGGAGCCTAGAAGTCTGAACTCAAGGTGTCTGCGTGGTTGGTTTCTTCAGGAGGCTCCCAGGGAGAACCTGTTCTATGCCTTTCTCCCAGTGTCCAGTGGTTGTTGACAAACCTCAGCTTTCCTTGGCTTGTTGCCACATCACTCCCATCGCTGCCTCTATTTTCATGTGACCTTCCTCCTCTGAGTCTGTTTTCACCTTTTCCGTCTTTTATAAGGACACCTGTCATCCTAGTCCAGTCCTTATCTTAATTATATCCTAATTGCAGCAAAGGCCCTTATTTGAAATAAGATCACATTCTGAGGTTCCAGCTGGCCATATGTTTTGGGGTTTCATTATTCAATCTGCTATAGACCCTTTGGGAATACTCAGGGTGAGTCTGAAGCTGAGGGAGGGATCTGAGCTAAAAGTCATCAGCAGTTGTGTGCTAATTGAAACCTATTCCTCTGATAGGTAGAAAGAAAAGATGCCTGCCTACAAAGCGCAGTAAGAAAGTATACCATGTTGTTTCAAGGAGAATCAAGAGCATCGTTTCATGGTAAAGAAAGTATCTATAGATCTACAAATGACTGAGCACTTACTATGTCCAGCACGTAGTAGTACTTTACACTCATTTAGTTCCCCAAAGCAGGGATTCACAATAGATGTTTTTTTGTGTGTGTGTTTTTTAAGATTTATTATATTTATTTCTCCCCTCATCCCTCATTGTTTGCACTTGCTGTCTGCTTTCTGTGTCTGTTCGTTGTGTGCTCATTATCTTTTTAGGGGGCACTGGAAATTGAACCCAGGACATCCCATGTGGGAGGGAGGTGCCCCTGGCTTGAGCCTCCACTCCCTGCTTGTTGTGTCTCTCATTGTGTTTCCTCGTCATGTCTCTTCATTACGTCATCTTGTTGTATTATCTTGTTGCGTCATCTTGCTGCAGCAGCTCGCAATCTTGCTTAAAACAATAAATGTTTTCATCTCTGTTTTACACTTGGACAGAGTTAGGCTTGGGAATTTTAAGTAACCTGAGCAAAATCCAAGTTAGTGATGTATGCACGATTTGAACCCACATCTGTTTGACTCTAAAGATTCTGTTCCTTTTCTTCACTACCCTCTTTGTAGCATTTCAAAAAGGGGAAATTTTTAAGGTGAGGGAAATGATTTAATATACAATGGCAGTGACTATGAGTTGTTTGTCACCTTCTTCCTTTCTAAGAGAATCCTAATTTTTTTTAGAGATGATGATGTGCCAAGCTTTTTTAAAAAAGTGTCTCTCAGCTTCCCTTGCAGATAGACCATCTGGAGATAGGTTAGTGATCAATGAGATATAACCAGTAATTATTGTGTGGAGTTTCCAGTAATTCTTAAAAAGGAGGACTGTCTATCTGGACGATACCCCTTTGATTTTCCCCCTTCTCCTTCTCCTTCCAGGCATGTGGGCAGACTAGCTGGAGTGGCAGTGACCATTCTTTGATTATGAGGCAACTCTTTGGATGGAAGTCAATTGTGAAGGAGGAAGGAACAAAAAGATCAAAGAAGCCTGGGTCACTGGTGGCATGATGAAGTTTTTGTGCCAACCAAAGAATGCCTCTCCCCTGTCTTAGTGATATGAGAGGATAAAGAACTCCTTATTTTTGCTTAAGCCTCTGTTTCTCTGGTCTCTGTTACAAGCAGCTGAACAAGGGTCCCATATAGTGGTCCCTACCCACAAGCTCTGAGACAAAAGGAAAGGATGAGAGGACAGGTGTAGGTATAGATAAGTTTGGGGGTGGGAGGGAGGACAGTTAAGGGAGATTAAACTCAGTGGCTTCCATCTTTGGGATAAAGTAAGAGGCAATGTCTACTGAGATTGAACATGGTAGCGCTTGGAGTTGGAAATTTTAATCACTTTATTGGTGTGCTAAAATTAAATGCTGTACTAACTGCTGATCTAATGTACCTTGCTACTTTGTGCTATAACTTGTCTGTGAAAAAAAATGGATAGCGATTTCCCTTTCTGAACATAAAGAACATTTGGTTTCTCTAGTTCTGCAGACTAATTCCATTTTGGAAGCTCATTGTGAACCTTTTCAATTTTTCAGTGGTAATAATAATAACCTGCAAGTTGATTCAAACTGAAGAACATTCTTCCTTTTTTATGCTTCAAAAGAGCCACTAGAACCTTACTTGACCTCAAAAAAAAAAAAAAAATCTTCAAAATAGATCTGGAGGCAGACAACAAGTGAAACTTTCGAAGTAAACATTAGCACTTATCTGAAAGAGCCTCTTCTCAATCAGTTCAAAAGAAAGTGATTGCGATAAGATGATTTCTGAGAAAGATTGTAAGGCTTGCTATTTCTTTTTCCTTTCTGAGGTGTTTAATTAATTTTCTAAGGTCAATTTTTCACAGTGTACCTGGAAAAATCAATATTCTCAGATTTTTATCACTAACTTCTTGGCTGTAGTCCCTAAATGCACTACACCTTGATTTATGTTCAAGCATGGGTAGCTAAGAGATGAATTTTTATTTTTATTGGGACTAGCTTTAATTATAGAATCCCATGGTGGTTTTATTTTCCTAGCCTAGATTCATATTCATAGAAACACCCTCTTTTAAGAGGAAATGTTTTTATTCTCAAAGGATTTTGTTAGTCATAATTCAACATGAGATTTAACCAAATTTTAAATTGTAATGCATTGAAATAATGTTACCTTATGATACATTGAAATAATATGCCAGAGAAAGGGAGTGGGAGGGAGAGAAGCACTGCAAAATCTGGAACATGATTATCATACAAAAGATAATATAATATACACATATATACATTTGCTGAGACTGGGAAAAGTAAATGTTAAGATTTCGTGGTCTATCTTGGCTTTAATTTGTCAATATCACTTGTTTGCATGTGTGTTTTTCCTGGTCCACAGTAAGCCACCAGAGAGCAAAAATGATGTCTTATTCATCCATATCAAGCAAGCACAATTCCCATTGCATAGCAAATCCCCCATAAGTGTGTGCTGAGCGAATTATTAAATAATAAATTTAATAAATAAATAGATGTGTAACATACAATTCTTCCAGCAAGCATTTCTAGTGCACCTACCATGTGCTAGGTGGGCCAGTAGACACTGAGAATAAAATAAGACTATCAAGCTGTAGGCTCTATCCAGAGCTCAAAGATAAATGGGGAAATTCTTATCTTAAACACATGTGGCTGGTTTTTCAACACAAGTAGATGTCAAAGGCAAAGCGGGATGGTTAATAGGGAATAAATGGAAGTAGTCAGATTTTGGAGGCTGATGATATGAGAAATTGTAGAAAGAAAAAAGGATCAGGAATAATCCTAAATTTTTGGCTTAAATTGGCAGTGATTTGTGGTGCCATTAACCAAACTACAAAAGGAAAAGCAAGTTTAGGAGAAAAGACACACTCAGTCTAGACACACTGACATTAAGGTTTTTATGGTGGAGAAGTCTAGTAGGAAGCAGAATGTGATTCTGCTCTAGAGAGAGGCCTGGGATAGAAATAGAAAGTGGGGATAGAAAATAGGGCATGGTAAGCACATTAGAGTCTATTTGAAATTGTGGCAATAGAAGAGCTAAACCAGGAGGACCATGGAAAGACTGAAGAAAGCATAAAATGATAGCATCACGACCCCCAACTCTCTCCTATTCTTGGATATGTGTTATCATTTCTTCAAGACCAAAATAATATTCCAGTTTCTCAATTACACCTGTATGACCACGAACACCCAAGCTACTCTTTTCCCTCTGGATGGTTCTGCATGCTATGACTTTCTAACTAGATTTCACAAATATAGGTAGCATACTTCCTCTGCCTCTGCATCTAACACGGTGCTTTGTCTAGAGCAGAATTCTATAAATGTCTGTAGATAAAAATAATGACTACCAGTTTTGATCATGAAAGCTAATAAGAGATGAGGTGCTTTAACAAATGGAATGCAAGTCATTGTTGTCCCACTTTGTTTATGAAGGAAAAAAGTTTTCCAAATTATCCATGTCTATGACCTTAGTCACAGCAGCAGAGACTGCATAAAAGAAACCTAATATTCTTTTTTATGAATAATTTTATCAAAGTTCCTTCCAGGAAGCCAGGTTTTCCCTTAAGACAGGTTCTGTTATACAATTCCAAATGCTATATGGAAATCAGGTAAGTGAAACTCTTTCTGGTTATACTTATTCAAGTGTCCAAACTTAATTAAACTTTCAATCACTTTCCTTGGAACTGATATGATGAGATGAGATTCAGTGATCTGTAATTTCTGGAATATCCTTTCATTTCCCCCCTTTTTCCCTGATGGATGCAACATTAGCATTTCCCCCACCCCCACCCCAATCTTCAGGGACCGTTGCTGTTTATAGAGAGAACATATTGTGTCTTTGCTGGCAGGTACCACTATTTCACAGTTTATTTCCTTCATAATTCTCAGATGAGCATCAGGGAATATGAGTGATTTACTGTAC
This sequence comes from Tolypeutes matacus, assembly GCA_026826555.1. Lineage (NCBI taxonomy): Eukaryota > Metazoa > Chordata > Mammalia > Cingulata > Chlamyphoridae > Tolypeutes > Tolypeutes matacus. The sequence goes on from JAKSZT010054489.1 coordinate 8,043,274, forward strand.
TTGAGTCCCTCAAAGTTGCTCAAAAACTGCTTCCTTACAGACTGAGACACACTTAAATTTCTCATAAAGAATAATTGTGCTATAGGAATATAAGGGTTTCATCTTCCATACACTATGTTACTAAATATTGCCAAATTTAAGTTTTTTCCAAATGTGGCATATTCTGAGATCTTTGGCCATTGATTACAAAAATAAAAATATATTAGAAAATGTAATTTCATCTTATTTATTGGGAAATTTTACATTTGCACACTATTACAAAACCCACATGACTTTATTCAGAGTTAGGGCTGTTGCCCAGTATTCAGAAGCTACCTCTCACGCTGGTAAGAAAAACTCCCTTGACTTTGAGAGTAATCGCTCCCAAAGAACAGTGGGACACCAGGACATTTACAACGATTGCAACAACATTTTGCTCACATTGGATAATGAAGGATATACATTTTTTTTGGTTGTTTTTTTCTGCCATGCCTCCATTTTCTCTTATTCTGAAACTAACACTTCAATATTTTGAGATGGTTACCCTCATTCCTACTTTTAGTCTATGTAGTGCAGATGGGGTTGACCCCACCACCTGGCTCCAGGGCTGGGATAACCTGAGACTGGCCAGTCAAAGACTTGCATTGTCCTCACCACAGTGATTGGTTTAGGGATAGGCACATCATTCTAGCCAAACTCTCATTCCTGGTTTTTCTTGGGAAATGTTCTACATAGCCTCCAGAGTAATTACTCTAAAGGGTCATATCATGTCCCATAGCTGCCTTCCAATAATTTGTCCTTACAACCAAGATTAAATCCAAACTCCTTACCTTGGCCCATAAAGCCATCACGATCTAACTCCTATCTATGTAATTTATTTTACCATCTGCTATTCCCCTTATTCACTTTACTCTATACTTTGAGTATAGAGTGAAGTGAAATTTTGCTATGCTTGTTCCCATCTCAGGGCCGTGTACCTGCTATTCTTGGGACATGCAACACTCTTTCCCTAAATGGGCACACAGCTTTCCATTTCTCATGAAATTCATGTCTTAAGTCTAGTGCTCCTCTTCATATAAGTCTTCCTGGATTACCAAACAAAATAGCCATCCCACACAGTCTCTACTGCATTATCCTATATTATGTTTTTCATATTAATTTTTGGGACTTGAAATTATTTTATTTATTTGTCAATATCTTTATTTTCTCTCTCATAGCATTGGAAGATAAGCTCTTTGAGAGTGAGGGCATTAATTATCTAGTTCACCAATGTACCAAGAACAGTGTCCCACGTGTAGTAGGTTCTCAGCAATTATTTGTTGACCTACTGAGGAACTCTCTCTGCTGGGCTTGCTAAACTGGCAGGATATAGGCCAGGGACCATTATTGGCAAGTTGCCAGCCAAGAAGACCAGAAAAGAGAAAAGGAGAACTGAGAAATGGAGGCAGATATTTCCAATAGTATAAGCAAAGCCAGAAACTGTGAAATGTTGGTTACATAAGCCAATAAATTCTCCCTTATGCCAAATTCACTTTGAGTTTGGCTTCTGTCACTTGTAACCAACAGAGCCCTAACAGAAAAGTATGTGAAAAACCTTATAAAGAGCTTAGTGCTCATGTAAGTACTGTGTTCTTGTACAACATTCATTTTCTGTCACATCTGCCATACATTCTTTCTTTTTCTACCTTTGGCTAGAATTTTAGTTACTGAAAGCGTTAAGGAACTTATCTGAGGATATTGAGGTAATTCAGCACTGGAAAATTATTTGAGAATTGTCTACAAAACATAACCCATACATTAAAGCAGTTACAACTGACTCTATCATACTATTGTTGATGGTTTTTTTTGTTATTGTTGATTTTAGTTTCAAAGGTGAATTGTTTGGAAACTTCTCCTTCTAGGAATGATAGAATAACTGTACTGGACTTGCTATCCCACCAAAAACAATATAATTTTTAAAAATAATAATAAATAGAATAAATAAAATAGATAATATATGTGAGGCAACTGTTTTCAGGCTTTGAACAACTGGTAGCACTATACTGAAATCCTTGAGAGAAGGGAAACCTTTGAGATGGAGACCATGGTCATACCATGATCACCCCCTGGCTTCTTCCTACTGAGAAGAGAGGAAAGAAGCATAGGTAGAGAAGGGTTCTCACTAAGCTAAGGAGGCAGAGATTAGAATTGCCACTTTCTAAAGTGGCTAAAATGTTAGGGAAGGATACCTGAGATGAGGTTGCTGCAAAAGAATGGGAAGGATGGGTGAAAACTGCATGGTGATTCAATAATTACATAAAATGTAAATGTACTAAATAATTCAATTAACAGGCAGAGATTTTCTGGTAAAAAGGCAAGTCCCAACTATATATATTATGAACAAGCAATCCATTTTTAATATGAAGACCAGAGGAGTATGAAAATAATAGAACGGGAAAAATATATACTAGGCTAACAGTTAGCATTAGAAAGCTACAGTAGTCATTATTTTTGTTGCAGTAGCCTTTTTTTTTAACATTTTTTATTTTTTTAAAAAGATGTTTAGATTACATAAATATTACATAAAAAATATAGGGGATTCCCATATTCTCTGCTCCCCACACCGCCCACATTTACCCCCATTAACAACGTTCTTCAGTAGTGTGGTACATTCATTGCAACTGATGAACACATTTTGGAGCATTGCCTCTAAGCATGAATTATAGTTTATATTGTAGTTTATACTCTCTACCACATAATTCTGCAGGTTATGGGAAGATATATAATGGCCAAATCTGTCATTGCAATGTCATTCAGAATGATTCTCAAGTCCCAAAAAAGTCCCCATATTATACCTGTTTTCCCTCTTCCTGACCTCAGAACCTCCAGTGGCCACTGCCTCCACATCAATGATATAAGTTCTTCCATTGCTAGAATCACAACAAGTCTATAGTAGAATACCTGTACATCCACTCTAGTCCATAGTTCATTCCCCAGTCCTGAGGATTCTGGGATAGTGATGCCCACTCCACCTCCATGCAGTAGCCATTTTAATATTAGATAAAATAGACTTTGAGATAGAATATTGCCAGAGATTTCTCTAAATTTATACTGAAATGTAAAATCACAACCCAATCTCAAAGGGTCTCTTCTAGTCTTCTTTCTTTCCATACTTATAATTCCCTTCTCCAAAAGTAAGAAAACTGGCTATCATTCTCTTCAATGTATTACTCATTTGCTCAAGTCTGCATAGAAGAATAGTCTCAGAATTTCTTACAAATGTCGTTATCTAAAGCAAACCTCCTGGGGTAAGAAATATACAAGATGAGTTTCTGGAACATCTTATAATGCCAGAAAGTAAGAAGTGCTCAAAAACAAAACAAAAAACCCCCACATTGATGAATATATATCTAAAGGAAAGAGGAGCCAACTGAACAAGATCTCAATGGCCAAAACAGGGAAATCTGAGCAAATAGAGTAGTATTGGATTATGACCCAAAGTATGAAACAAATAGTCATGAATCTATGATATAAATTAGTGATTGAATAAACAAATAGTGGGAGAGAAGAGACAAATGTCTGGTAAAAAGATTCCAAAAGAATTTATGTAGCTACTCTGCCCTCAGATAGGTAGAGCATAACTGCTTACTCCTTAGGTGTGGGCTTTGCGTAGTGACTTCCTTCCAAAGAGTGCAGTATGTAAAGCAAAACGGGTGGGGAGGCAGAGTAACTTTACAGTGGAAAACCTGTAAACACTACTTCAACCAGCTGATCAAGGTCAAATCAACAGTGTAGATCATGTTAACAGCTTGTACCCTTGAAACGACAAGATGAAAATGGCATCTTACCTCTGTGGCCTTCCTCCAAAAACACATAACTCCAGTCTAATCATGAGAAAAATGTCAAACAAATCCCAATAGAGGAGCTTCATATAAAATACATATCCAGGGAAGTGGCTGTGGCTCAATCAGTGGGGCTCCCGTTTACCATATGGGAGGCCCCGGGTTCGGTTCCCGGGGCCTCCTGGTGAAGGCAAGCCCGCCCGCACAGCGTGGTTAGCTGACCCAGCAAGCACAAGCAGCAAGGGGGGGATAAATGAATAAATAAATAAAATCTAAAATACATATCCAATACTCCTTAAAACTGTCAAGGTCTTTAAAGACAAGGAAAGTCTGAGAAACCATTACAGCCAAGAGGAACCTAAGGCGAATTGACAAGTAAATGTAATGTGGTGTCCTAGATATGATCCTGGAATAGAAAAAGAACATTAGCTAACACTAAGGAAATATGAATAAACTACGGACTTTAATTAATAATAATGTATGGATATTAGCTCATTCACTGTAACAAATGCACCCATGCTAACATAAGATATTAATAGGGAAAACCGGGTACAGGATATATGGAAACTCTTTGTATTATCTTCTCAGTTTTTTTATAAATCTAAAACTGTTCTAAAAAAACAAAGGCTTTTTTTTACAATTTAATACTGGCTGCTAAATAAAGCTACTTAAACATGAAAAAAAAAGGGAGGTGTGGGACGTGGGCAACGTGGGAATCCCAGTGGGTTCCGTGTAATATTTTGGGTAATCTAAGCACCTCTTAAAATATATGTATATGTATATATATATATATATAAAGAACATTTTTGTAAGCAAATACACATATATGCATATATATTTATATATCATTTTGCAAATGTTTGTATGTATTGTGAGAATTTTTATTTTTACCCATAATAAAATAAAAAATTAATCCATTAGACACAATAGAAATACAATACTACATCCATCCAAAAAAAAAAAAAAAAAATATTCTTATGCTTCTGCGTATCTCTCCCATCTGTAAAGTAGGAGAAATACCCACCTATTTTCTGTTTAAAAATGCAAACCCACTAACATAACTAATGTTCACTATTTGTTGAAACATAAATATAGATGTATACATATGTGTATATGCATATTATAGCCTAGCTCTTTCTGCTGAGAGGTCATACAAGCAATGGCATGCCAGAAGCAATGCGCACACCTAGTGCTTGGTTTCTAAATTACATTCTCTTCTAAAGGCAACAGTTCTCCTTTGAGAAAAGGTTCATTTCAGGGCTAAAAATGAAAATAAAAAAATAAGCTGGGAACATTTTCTTGCACCAATAAATGAGGAAATATTCAAAAAGCTGATGGAAATGTATCAAGAGGATACAGAAACCAGCTTGAAAGGACCCCACTGGCCATATTTGGATCAAATTGAGCTTCAATATGTCATGATATAAAATAGTTTATGGTATATTGAATAAAATAATATTTATGAATCTATATTGATGAAAGAAGGTAGAAAGGAGAAAAGGAAGGAAAGAAGAGAAGGAGGGAGGTAAGGAGGGAGGGAAAGAAAGTTCTTCTTTACAGTAGGTTAGTATTTAATAAATATAGAGAAAACGATAGAGTTAGAAAATTATCACTGAATGCTAAAATCAATTTGATGATGAACAGATATTTACAGAGCTCACAAAAATTTTTTTAATTACAAAGAGGAACACAGAAATTTTACAGTGAAGAAATCTGGATGACATCACTGTAGCAAAGTGATCAAAGCTAATGTCACCAAAACTGGGACAAACCAACATCATATGCCTCCCAAAATGATGCACTGAGAAGGACATAACATTGTTTATCTAGTATTCCTGCTAAAATATACATAAGTTGAATCTAATCAAGAAAAAAACAAGCAAATCCAAAATTGAGGCAAATTCTACAAAATAACTGACCTTTACTCTTCAAGCAATATCAGCGTCAAGACAGGCAGAGGAAATATTCCAGATTAAAGGAAACTAAGAGGACATGACAACTGAATGCAATAGGTGGTCCTGGACAGGATCCCAAGATAGAGGGAAAAAATTAGCCATAATAGATTTATTGGAAAGATTTATTACATACTTTGAATATCAACTGTGGATGATGTAATAGTATTTTATCAATATTAAATTTCCTAATGTTGATAATTACACTATGGCTAAGTAAGATATGTCCTCATCCAAGAATAATATACACATTGAAGTATTTAGTGGCAAAGGGGCATGATATCTCCAACTAATTCTCAAATAGTTCAGGAAAACAATACATGTTTATATGAAAAGAGATTGATACAGAAAATAATGCAAGGTGAAAACAATTAGTGACTTTTGTTATAGACAATGTGAGAATTCCTTATACCATTGTTTTAATGACCTCTTATTCACTGTTAGTGAGGGAGGAATTCCCACCTTAGTGTTATAGGGATGGCTGAATACACAACACCTAACATTGGACAGCTGAGACTGACAGCAGTTCATTAGTCAGCTCAGGGAAGAGGACACTGCACCCCACCCAGGACCACATGGGGGTTATACTGGAGAACACAGTAAACAAGGAAGGATCATGGGGGGCAGGCTTTGTAGTAAAAGAGGGTGTGATGGTCCCTGGCTCCCAAGGGAGGATGTAATTGGCATGTTTGACTATTTCCATGGCTGGCAGGGAAATGAAACCCACTACTGAGGGATAGGCAGGCAGTGTGCCTGGTCCTTTTGCTAAGGAAAGTCATTTGGCTAGGGACCTTATTCATGAGAGCAAGGAGGCAGGGGAACTTGTGATTATGCCTTTTGAGGCCCTCCTGTTTGACATCTTGATCTCCAGATGTCAAGGCAGCACATAGTATTGGATGTTAATTTTAAGCCTTACACTACAACCATTCTTGCAACTTTTTTGGAAGTTAGGAATAACGCCAAAATTAAAAAATTACTTCCCCCAAAGGTGATCTATTTGACTCTGATCTAGAGCTAGGCCCCTCCACAAGAAATCCCACTGCCGCTTTCACACTTGCCCCATCCTGAGCTCCATCCCTTTCTGTGGTTCAAGATTAACCCTAAATTTCCCATTCTCTGTAAGTCTTTCTTAATTAGGCTGGTCAAAAGAGATCTCTCTCTCTCTCTCTCTCTCTCTCTCTCTCTGTCCACTTAACTCTGGAAAATAGAGGGTTCAAATGGATTTTGAGTAAGAGAAAGAATACTATGCTTCTTATGATGAATAATTTAAGTAAATGATACATTAAAGTAATTTCAAATAACACATAGCAACTTTGAGTTAATAACAGTGGAATTAGAAAAGCTTTCCTTAATTGCTGTCATCTTTCAAAAGCTCACTCTTTTCAGTTTAATAAAAATCTTTAAGATAACTTCATCATTTTCTAAACCTGGAATCAAGCTTTTCGATACTGTTGGCCAGAACTTCCTACAGATTTATATGTGAACTGTTCTGCATGGAAATTGGCTGCCTTCTTCTAGGTGATATTACATATCAATTCATTTTATTGATTTGTCCATCTTAATGGTCTCAAAAATCATTAACATTATAAAAGTTTCAAGAAACATATATATTATTTAATACAAACTTTCTCATTTTACAGTTGAGGAAACTAGGCCCTAGAAAGATTGTGATCTGACCTAACTCACACAGTAGGCTAGAACCCAAATTCTTTAATACACGGGGAGTTTTAGTATCACTTTTTGACATGTTGCCTCCCTCACAGAACAGGTTTCTGAAGCTAGAACAAGACTGGACTTTTTTTTACAAGACCATAGTTTATTGGGAAATTGTTTTAAATACAGCTAGACATCTGTCTACTCGGGCTTTTCTTTTTGAAACTGCACTGGTTACTACTACCACATAACAATTCAGTGGCATAAGACAACAACCATTTTATTTTGCTCATGATTTTCCAGGTCAGGAATTTGGGAAGGGCTTATCTGAGTAGATTATGCTTGGGGTCTCTCATGCAGTTACATTCAAATATATGGTAGGACTATATTCATCTGAAGACTTTACTGGGTTGGATGTACAAGAGAGCTCACTCTTACATGGCTGGCAGTTGATGCTGGATATCTGATGGAAGCTCAGATATTGGTTGGAGTTCCTACACATGGCCTTTACAGCATTTTGGTCTCTGGTGGTCTCTTACATGGTGCTGACTTCTCCTAGAGCTGGTGTCCCGAGATAACCAGGAAAAAGCTGAAAGGCCTTTTCAGACTTAGTCTCAGAAGTTGTGTGGCATCACTCACACAGCATTCTATTGTTTAGAAGCAAGTTACTAAGCCAGCTTAGATACAAGAGAGGAGACAGGGAGCCCACCTCCCAATGGGAAGAGTTTCAAATAACTTATAGATCTGTATTAAAACCACTACATGGCCACAGATAGAGAGATCTCAAGCAAACTAGAAGATATGATATAAAGCTAGAATTGATCAGTCACCAATATCCATCAAAGAAACCATGGAAAATAGAAAATACATCCCTCTCATTGTCTATCACCTTAACACCCTACGGTAGAAATATGTAATTAAGATTGATCAATTTCATCCAGTCTCATCCAGTAACCAAGATAATGGAGTTGACATTCAAGACAAAGTTCCAAGAAGGAGATGACCTAGAAGGCAAAATAAAAATCTTCAAAGTCAGGAGCTTGAGCTGCAAATCAAATGCTTTCATATTTGACTTAATAAAGGACCAAAGAGAGCTTTTATGATTTCCTCTATGTACCTGTTGAATTAAATTTTTAAAAACTTCTTAGAAAGCTGTGAGTTTGTCTTTTTAACTTAATTTGTATGGCACATCAAAGAGTTCATTGCAAAAGTGAGTGCTTAACAAATTTCAGATGATAGATGATGATTTAATTGGAACAGTGCAGGTCATAAACATTTTATGAATAAAATACACCAAGGAGTCTGTGGTATAGACTGTTCTACTATGCCAACAGTTGTGGTAAATAAAGGAATATTTTTAAGCATTTGTGATTTAAGAAAATTAAAAATTGAGAAATTGGAACACTTTTCAGTGGCATTGGTAAAGGTTACAAATATCCCTTAACATTTAAAATTATATCAAGAAAAGAGAAATAAAAATTGGGGAAAGCAATCAGATATTTACTAGAAGACTGATTAGGATGCTGAAATCTTTCCATCTTTGATTTCTTCTTAATCATTTCAAAAAGGAGGTGATATTTAGAAGTAAGTTGGAAAATGTAATGGCTATGATGCAACATTAAAAAGGCATAAGTTCTCATACCATGAGGGGAGGAACTATTTGTAGAAAACACAAAGCTATTTCCCCTTTTCAAAATATCACCCTTGCCTATAAAAAAATAAAATTTCCAGATTCCAGAAGATTGACTTAAATTATTGTGAAAATAAATTCTTTAAATTAGGATTTGAAGGATGCATAGTATACCAACTGTATTAGTCAGGGTTTTCTAGGCAAACAGAACTGACAGGAGATATCTAAATATTATGAGATTTTTATAAGACTTGTCTCATGTGACTATGGAGATGGACAAGTCCAAATTCCATAGGACAGCCTGCATTGGGAACTTCAATGAAGGTTTTCAATGAATTCTCCACAAAAAGCTGGTTGACTATAGTAGAGATGGAAATTCTCTCTTCTGACTGCTGAAATCATGACTTCTTTTAAAGTCTTCAACTGGTTAGATGAGACCTTTCTCATTGTTGAAGGCAATCTCCTCACTTGGTTGTAGATGTAATCAGGCATAGATGCAATCAACTTACTAATGATTTAAGTCCACGAAATGTCCTCACAGTTACAATCAGGCCAGTGTTTGTGTGATCAAACAACTGGACACCATATCCCAACCCCAGTTGACATATAAACTTGACCATCACACCACCCCAAAATTTAGGGAGTTAAACACCAATGCCTTATTTTTTCTTGTAATTCTGTGAGAGGCTGGGTGGTTCTCCTGCTGGTTTCAGCTGGATTCACTCATGTGGCTGCACTTTAGGGCTAGAAGAATAACGATGATCTCACTCACATGTCTGGGGTACCTTCAGGTACCTGGCTTTTGGATGGGGCTGCTTGGTTTTCCTGCACTGGCATTCTGTGGTAGACACATATGTCCTTAATCTAATCCCCAAAGCCTGTGAATATATTATCTTACTTGGTAAAACGGACTTTGCAGATGCATGAGGAACTTGAGATGGAGAGATAATCTGGGGTTATCCAGCTGGGTCCAATCTGATTCTGGGTCAGAGAGAAGGAGATGTGATAACAGAAGCAGAAGTTCAAGTGATGCAAAAAGGGGCTACCAGCCAAAGAACCCAGGCAGTCTCTACAAGCTCGAAAAGGCAAGGAAATTGATTCTACCATGGAGCATCCAAAAAGAATGCAGCCCTGCTGTCCCATTTTAGACTTCTGACTCCCTGACCTGTTTGATAAGTTTGTGTTGCTTTAAGCCACTAGGTTTCAGGTGATTTGTTGCCGCAGAATTAGGAGACTAACAGCCTTTTATCCTCCAGTGGGCTAGATAAGGTCTCAGGATACTGTTTCCAGAGGGCCAACCCCACTGCACACTTTTCAAACCTTGGTGTCTATCACTTTTGCTGATGTCCCATGTTACACTGTCAAGCCCCTAGTCAACCCCAGAGAGGACTTAGATTCCATCTCTTGATGGAAAGAGTGGCAAAACCTCATGGCACGCATTTTGGGATGAGAGGAATTTGTGGCCCTTAAACAATCTGTCCCAGGGATATAATAGTTTTTATATGAGTGGCTTGACTTGTACTTTGAAAACCTTGTTATTCAATCTCTTATCCTAATGCTTAAAACCCAGATCCTCATCTGTCCAATATTCTACAATGCCTGACCCAGTCGCCACCCTGTTGCAGTTGAAGCTATGATTATGATTGAGATTAATTATATCTATTTTTCTTCTCTGCCTCTACTTGCCTTCTGCCTTCTATTGCCAACTGTTTTCTTCTCCCCTTTCTTTTCTATCCTAGTATTCTTTCCAAATGAACTTCTCTGATTGCTGAGTCATTAGAAAAGCAGTATTTTATCAAGTTGACAACCTTTTCAAGTCTATCTTTTCCTTGGAGGAAGTTGGTTTGCATGTATTTTATGTGGCACATGGTTTCTGTGACTCAATCCTGAGATATTCATTTGCCAGAAATACAGTGTCAACTGCCAAGGCCAAACAGCCATCATCATTAGGCATTTATTCCTGCACTTGTTCCAGGTGTTTAAAAAGGCAAAAAGAAAACTGTCTCAATGTTCTTAAAATTTGCATTTTGCTCCATTTTTTTTAGTAAGAAAATATATTAGAACTTTCACATCATTAACAGAATGTGTGGGTAAACTTGAAATTTGCATTTAAATATATTAAAAAACAAAGATTTCTGCAGAACTTTTAAGTAGATCAGGGGAAGATGGTAGTGAGAAAATAAAGGGAGTAGTACTTTCTTGTCCAAAACAATCAAAATTGAATTCATATATGTTTTAATTGTCCCATGTGTTTATTTTTAAAGTTTGTCTTGGTCCAAAGATTGAGCTGTGAGTTTCTTGAATAATTTGTTGTTGTTGTTATTAGTTTTCTACATTGGGTATGAAAATTATAGAAATTAGGTTTTTTGGCAAACTGGAAAAACGTTGTGCGGTTTCAAAGTTCAAACGAAAGGCACTTCCACATGATGAGTGGGTTCAGATAAGATGGACCAACAGAAATCTTAGCGATGTATATCTCATCTTGAATTTACTGTAACCAGGGGCCTAGTCCTCAGACTTAGAGTTCTAGAAACTGGATTTTAGCTGTTTCTAGTGACCCCAAACCTCTTCTCTGATATCTTTCTTCCTATTGGTGATCTTGGCAACTAAATAAGAAAGCCACTCCTAGCATAGGAATTAAAGAAAAATTGATTCTCAAGGATCCCAAAGCCATGATAAGGCCTAATCAATATCCTGCCCCTCTACAGTTTTCACCTGCCTTGGGTCCTGAATGTCAGTGTCTTCCAGGTTTCGGAATGAGCAGTACCTACCCCAGGTTACCTATCTGACCCCATTTTTCTAGATGGTACATCTCAACTTCTCCATGCCTTCTTTCTTCAAATTTGTCCAGTTTACTGATTAAGCCATAGTATAGTGAAGGGTTAGCAAATATATGCCAAATGTCACCACTTTCCCTTCCTAATGGAATTCCACATACTTCATGCCCAGTTTCCCCTATTATTAACAACTTACATCAGGGGCACTGCCTTTACATAACCTTTCATAGCACCCCATTGATAAAGTAAATTCAGGATAAAGGAAACTCCTTGACATGGCGTATAAGACCTTTCTGAATCTGGCCCTTTCTTACCTTCCCAGCTCTTTCATTGTTGTTCCCCCTTTCTCTATTTTATCCACACAACTTTTTAAGTACCCAAGTGACAACACCCTCTCCCATCTTCGTTGGGTTAGATTCTTCTTAGAACTAGGTTAGACTCTGTGCTGGAATATTCTTCCCCTGACTTCTTTGCCTGGCTTGCTCCTAATTGTCCTAGGGAAATCCCGTTAGTCTTCACCCCCACTAGAAAGCTCATCTGTGATGCTATAACGCCGTGTTCATCCCTACTGTAGCACCTACCACAAATCTTACTTTCCTGTTTGCCTGTGCCTCGTATCTAAACTGTAGGCTTCTTGCAGAACCTGAGTATATCTTCTTTATGATTGTATCCCAAGTGCCTCGTTCATGGTAGCTCCTAAACACACATTTAAGGGAAGAGAGAATGAATGAACAAAAGGAAGTGAGACAGAGAACAGGGGTCATTTTTTTTTAAGTAACCTTGTTGACTTATTACATTATTCCCTCCCAATAGAGGCCAAGACTCCCAATTCCAGGCATATTTAGGATCTTCCTCAGATTGCTCCCAGGATCACAGTATTGGGGGAAGTTAAGAAGACTTTCAGGCCACCTTTAAGCTAAAGCTGCACCATCATTTTACAGATCCACCCTCTGGAGTTCAGCAAGACAGTCTTCAAAGCCACCCATCTTGGCAGAGCACTTGAGAAGCTATAGGAGAACAGCATCCAGATTGCAATTAGAGCTGGAGGACAGGAGGAGAAGACAGGGGTCAGCGAACCAGTCAGTGCACCTTCTTCCCCCACCCCCTGGCAGCTGGTGTACATAGGAGTTTTAGGCGGTGCGCTCCTGCCATCTAGTGGTTGTTCTCGCACTTTCCGGAATGCCTGCAACAGAAATGGATTTCAAGGGCTGAAACTCGGCAAAGGCAGAACCAAGCCAAGAAACCAGACTTAAAATAGTGCCCCAAGTGCAATCAAGATCCAAATAGAGAAATCTCAGTGTTATTGCTGTGCCTTTGCCAGTCCGTGCTTTTTTGAGAAGAGATAATCACATAATCTTGACCAATATTCATTGGAAGACAGTGTTGAAGGCTTGAGCACAACGTAAGACAGGGAGACAGTCAAACTGATAATCAGATTTGAAAGCTGGCTTTTATTTCACTGGGAAATAAGAAATGATTTTAGTTTATGTTGGGTTGAATATGTCTTTTTTTTCCCTTCTCCCAAATGACTCTAATCGTGTGGCAAATATCGCCTAAAAATCATTTTTACCCAACACCGAACTAGAGATTTTCAAAACCAAAAGAAAAAACTGAGTGTCTCTGCTCCTCTCAGCACGTAAGTACCAAAATAGCCAAAGACGACACTGCTGAGACTTAATGAGGAAATCATTTCAGGGAGCAGGACTGACAATGGATGTAAATTCTCCTGGTTTCTGAGTCCCTGAGGGAAGTTGGTGTACTTTTTTTTATGGTGCCCCAAGGTAATTCGTTAAAATATTAATAGTCTCTCTTTGCTCTGGGGTTTTGAATGGGGACAGATCCAGATTACAGGAGCTCACCAAACATGCATAAAATACAGATTTCATCTAAACGTAGTCCATGCCTGAGAAAATTGGTCTCGAAATGATTCCGAAGGTGGAAGACAGAGCAGCAGTCTGCCCAGTGCCGCTGGAGCAACGATAAACTTCCCCACCAGGTTCAGAGAAACAGAATTTCTCAGGCAGAAAATAGATTCATATATATTGAGCTTAAACGATTCTTCAGGAAAACAGCCAATCCCTAGAGCAAATAATGGGGTCAAGGAAAAATAAACTAGAAAGAAAGGCTTCATAGTCCTTTAAATTGTTTTCTTCTTTCTACATGCCCCCACTGTTTTGTATATCACAGCCTGCAGTAGTAGGGAGTGACCTTCCATTGCCTGACATTTGGAAGTCCCCCTTCGTCATTTCATAAGCTCCCGGTCTCCTTGGACCACCGTGTTGGAAGCGTCTCATTTGCTGTTTGAGAAGACGTGTGTTGGCCCTGTCTGAAAGACACGACAACAGATTAATTGAGTTTTAAAAATTAGTGAGCAAATTAAAGTGTGAGAAAAATTAGCCAATCCAGGTGTTTGATATCCTGTACACAGAACAACTAATTGACTTGCCTTTAGGTTGGCAACTGCTTGAGGGACGAGACTTAAATTTACTACATAAAGCACTCCTTTGTGACAAGCTAAATTCTCCCTTTCTCATCATTCACCTAAGGAAGTATTACAATTGCTGGGCAAATTATCAACTTTATCTTTCTGAACAAGGAAAAAAAAAGATTGATGATGTTCGGATTTGAAAGAATACCTTCCTGGAGAAAGTCTCATTTTCAAAAAGATCAATCAATCATACATTTTAGAAGGGGAAAAAAAGAGTTAAACAGCCTTACCGCTAAAGAGTTGTACCTCTTACCACTAAGTGGAATGACAGAAGGAAATTCCAGTAAGAATCTAAAGATTGGGTTGAGGGTTTCAGGGCAAAAGCTGGCTAAGTAAGGAACACTGAATGTGGGAACACTTTAGGCTCCTCTGCTAATTCTTCAATAGCAGGTAATTAACAAGGGGCTTAAAATGTAGATTTATTGAAAGGTCACTCTCAAATATTAGACTTTCAGGCATGATGTCTTTCAGGCATTTTGCTGATTCTTCCAAGAATTATGTTGAGACCAGCCCCCAATCATCCTAGGAATAGCCTTAACGTTTGTTTCTGCCCCAGGCCACAAGTAGAGGTTAACAGTGATTATAACGTACTTAGATTTGAAACTCAAATCCACTCTGTATTAGCTGTGTGTCATGGGCAAGATTACTGAAGTTCTCTGAGCGTGCTTTCCTCATTTGTAAAATGAAGATAATTATTGGGTTAATAATTGCATTAGTTTAAGTCAAAACTATCAAGTTTCAGCAATTTCATTAGTGCTGCCCAATAATTCACAACTTTCCTGCCCTGGGAAGCAATGAAGAATATAGGCTGTGACATAAAACTTAATGCCATTTCTAATGAGCTGGTGGAGAAATCGTGGGAAAAGCTTGCTCAGGCAGGAAGGTCCTGGCAAGACAGATTCATGGCCAGTTTACCTGTCATCTATGATCTTTGTCAGGCACTGCTGGATCAAAAGGCAGGTAAGTATATGAACGCATGAATTTTTGGTATCCAGTACTGAAGGGTGAAAAATAATTTTAGAGTATCTAAGGAAGCAGGACTTATTAGAGAACATGGTATAATGGACAAAGCACTGGACTTGGAATCAGAATACTTAGGAGAGAGGCTCTGCTCTGCCGTGGGCTAGCTGTGTGACCTTGACATGCGATCTAACGTCTTTGGTTTTCTGTTTCCTCAGCCACATTATGGGGATAAGAGCAGGTGCTCTACCTGTCATAAAGGTCATGAAAGTAGCTCTCATTTATTCAGGCCCTTACACATTATCACATTAACTCCCCACAACAACTCTATAAGAAAGATATTGTTGCTAAAATTCCCACAGATGAGGAAACTGAAGCTCAAAAACATTAAGTTCAAGGTCACACAGAAGTTAAATGGTGAAACTGAGATTTGAAGTCCAGCAGTTTAATTCTAGAACTTTCTTGCCTACTACCATGCTACACAGCTTTTAAACAGAAGGCCTAAATTCTAGTCCAGGTTCTACTAGTCATTTGTTTCTTTGGGTCTTGGTTTCCTCTTTAGATAAATAAGAGGATTGGATTAGAATCAGGGTTCTAAATGGTTTAGCTCTAATACCTAATCTCATCATTTTTGTTAGAAGCTTCCAGGAGCACAGCGTTCAGGATTACAAAAGCCAAGTCTTGGTCCAGTGGGAAACAGTGCTGTGTGCTGTGATTAACTGGCGATGTCTGCCGAGAGCACGGCACAAGGCAAGGTATAGGAGCACATGTAGCGTATTCGCCACCCCTGGAAGAGAGAAGGGCCTTCTGGCTGTTAGATTTCAGTCTTCCACTCCAGTATATTTTCTCACTAGCTGCCTAGCAGGCAACTGAAGGTGGTCTGACCAAACAAGGGCTTCCATATAGGACAGGGTGACTAACAGAATTTTCTGCAGTAATAGAAATGTTCTATATCTGTGCTGGCCAGTACTTTAGCCTTTAGTCACATGTGGCTGTTGAGTACTTAAAATATGGCTCAGTAACTCTATTTTTTTATTTTGTTTGATCTTATTTAATGTACATATACTTAATAGGCCTATGTGGCTAGTGGACACCATATTGATCAGTACAGTTCTGGAACAAATGTCAGTGGCTGGAGTTGAATGCCCTGGGAGGGAATTGATAAAGGAAGCTGAAGCGCAAAGAAAGTTAAGATTTGACCAAAGGGGATACCAAGGAGGGATCTAGATTCAATGCTGAGAAGTAATGCCAAATTTAAAGATAGACATGGAGAACAAGTCGTTGGGGAGGAATAAGAGGCAAGGCACTAATAAACTGACTTCTCACTTATGTAAGTTCTGTACTAGGGGGCTCACTGTTAATCATTTTTGTTTGTTTGTTTGTTTGTTTTTAATTAGAGAAATCTTAGGTTTGCAGAAAAATCATGCGTAAAATACAGAGTTCCCATATAACACTCTATTATTGACACCTTGCATTAGTGTGGTAAATTGTTACCATTGATAAAAGAACATTTTTATAATTGTACTATTAACTATAGTCCATCGTCTACAATGCTTGTTAATCTTGAAATGGGCAGGGCCTGGCCTTTGGTCATTTGAGTATCAATTGTCATCTGTGCTTGTAGCAAAATTTCTCCTAGCCTCTCTGGCTCTTCCCAAATATCCCTTGGAACATTCCCTAAATTCCACCAATCCTTAGAATCTTCCTCCCAATATCTACTGGCTAGATGAAATCATCCCAACTGCTCAGCATTACTGATGCCAGGTGATGTGTTAGACTGTTTGGGCTCTTTTGTTTGCAAGTAACCAAAAATTCAGATTGAATTAGCTTAATCAAGATGAGTAATCTACAGGAAAGGTATTGGAGCATCTCATGAAATGATTGAGCATTGAAGCCACAGGAATGGATGCAGCTAGGCTTGTGGAGGAAATGGAGTTCCGTCAGGACTTTCTGCCTCTCGTTTTAGGGTCTCTTACTTCTCTTCCTCTTTCTGTGTGCCAGCTTTGCCAAAATCATATGGCGGGAAACATGCCTGCCAAGAACTTCAGCCACTTAAGAAAGACATCTTGCATCTCTCTCTCCCTCTCTCTCTCTCTCTCTCTCTCTCTCTCTCTCTCTCTCTCTCTCTCTGTTTCCAAGTTTTAAAACATCGTGGAAGAAATTCTGGCCCATCCTGTCTCAGGTGCCCACCCCTGGATTTGTAGTAGGGAGCAGCGGGGAGCAGGATCATGTCTGGATATGGACATTCCTCCTGGAAATCATCAAATTAGAATGGGAGTAAGGAAGGACTGTTCCCAGAAGAAGGGGTACTATCCCTGGAAGAAAGGGAAGAGAAGTTTGGAAAACAAAACAAATTTCCACGGAAGAAACAATGAAGGTAGGTTTCCATGGAAGAAACTCTCAGTAAACTAAGAGTAACTAATAGATTACCAAGAAGACAGATACATAGTTATTAGCAAAGGCATGTGCTTTTTCTTCATAAAGCAGACTAGGCATGATATGAAACTTGGCCAGCTGCAGAACCAGGGTGATTTTTTCCCTTATTAAGAAACCAAAAGGAAAGCAACACAGATGCTTTAATTACTTAGATTGTAGAGGTGAAGAAGAGCCTTGCTTTCAAAATGAACATTATATTCATCCACTAATTGTGTCAGGAAATTGAAGAGATGCTTTTTATTTGATTACCTCAATACCTACTGAATAAAAGTATATTTTGCCTCATTAGCAATAAAATATATAGGGATAATGATGGATCATTCTAAATATTATTTCCTTATTTCTGGTCATAATCACTATATTTAATAAGGAAGGACCAGTTCAATAAAGGATACATCTGGCTTCAAATGATTAATTGATTTTTATAGAATTCACATGCTAGCAATTTCTATTGGAGACTAGACCATGCACCATAAATCACAACTCCCTGCATGCACTCTCTTGCTTTTGCTAATCAGTTTCAGTGGACTATGTTGGGGCATTTTTATAGAGGTGTCTCCTTTGTCTCTCACACCCTGAATTAATACTGTAGGTGATCGGCTTCAGAAGCTGAGGTCACTTTCATCTGCACGCAAGTCAACTAAACGGCTTCCCTTTGCTGCTTGAAATGTGACTCTTCCTTTTATTCCCTCTTTGACCTTCCTCAGTGGTTACTTTAACTGGGATGTCAATTGTATCATTCTGTAGGGAGCTGAACTTTCTGAGATTGGGCCAGGACAGACGTTTCTTGACTTGGGGGGGCAATTTTTCTTTGTATTGTCATTTCCAAATACTCTGGGCAGGAGATGAATTAGTCTTGTGCATTAACAACAAGGAGGAAAGCTATGGCAGGTTGCAGATACAGAAGAAAAAAATGGAATTGGTAGGAGAAAAACACAAGGGCATGCCAAGACAGAGATGGCTTTAAGGACTGAGGGGCATCTCTTGGAAAAGGGAGATAAGCCCCACCCCCCACCAAAAAGTTAAGTTAAAATGCTGCAAATTCCTGCTGCCAGGGCATTTCAGCTGCTTCAGAGCATGCATATGTTTTATTTATTGCTGTATCTCTAGGGACTGGAACAGGTATAGAAACCTGGTGTGTTTGCTGCCACTACTACCTGATCCCTCCTCCATAGCTGGCCTTGCTAATCACTCATGACACCTTCCTGCTCGACCCACATGTGGGTTCGGACAGCTCCAGGCATAACCAGCGATTGATCAGAGTTGACACACAAGATGGAACCTATCTGCAACCCCTGGTCTAGAACGCTGTAAGCGTTTAACAAATACTTGTCCAATGTACAAATAAATGAAGACATCTTTCTAGCCTTCGCTGTTACTCCCTTCCTTGCATTTAAAGTGCATTTAATCCGCAGATGTCTCCCAAGGAGTCATTGCACCAGATTCAAAGTTGTTCTTTAATTTAGGCTCATCATATTTTCCTGGCATTCAGACATATTTGGAGCTCTGATTAGCTTCTGAAGCCAATCACCTACAGTTTTTTTGTTTGTTTGTTTGTTTTTTAATAAGTAAACTTTATTTATTTATTTTTTTATTTTACCAGGAGGTCCCGGAGATCGAACCCAGGTCCCTCCATATGGGAGATGGATGCCCAACCATTTGAGCCACATCTGCCCCCCACCTACAGTTTTAATTCAGGGTATGAGAGACAAAGGATGCACTTTTATAAAAATGCTCCAACATAGTGAAGTGGATCTGAGAAAGTATTTCATACCAAAGTATGAGAGTTGAAATACATGGGTTTGGATCTAAGGCAATGGGTCAGAAAAGAAGGGGGGGTGTGGTAGCTTAAATTATGTACCCCTACAAAAAGATGTTCTTAATCCACATTCTTGTGGTTGTGAATCCATTTTTATGTAGGACTCTTTGAAAACGTATTATCATTTAAGGTGTGGACTCATTTGTGAATAGGATCTTTGAAGATCCGGTTTAGATGAGGCCAATTTGAACCAGGGTGGGCCTTAATCCATATTATTGGAGCCCTTTATAAGTAGAAGAAATTCAGATACAGTTAGTCAGAGAAAACCATACAAGAGGAAACCAAGACCGTCACCATGTGGCAGGAAGCAGAAATACAAGGAAGGACCCCCAAGCATTGCGGCAAGCCAGTTCCAGAACACTCTAGACCTTGATTTTGGACTTCTAGCCTCTGAAACCATGAGACAATAAATTCCTCTTGTTCAACCAACCAGTGAGTGGTAATTTGTCACAGCATCTGGGATGGTTAGGCTAATGTGTCAGCTCGGCCAGGTAATGGTGGCCCGTTGTTTGGTCCAGCAAGCACTGGGCTAATTGTAATACAAGGGCATTTATGGGCTTTAGTCACCAGTGAGTTTACTGCATAGATGGCTGATTATATCTACATCAACCAGGGAGATTGCCATCAGCAATGAATGACGCTTTATCCAATCAGTTGAAGGCCTTAAAAGGGGAAGTGATTTCAGCATTCAGAGAGAATTTCCCAGCTCGTCTTTGGACAGCCAACATCAAGGACCTTTCATTGGATTTTCATCGGAGCCCCCAGTTTGCAGCCTGCCCACGGAACCTGGACTTATGCATCCCCATGGTCGCGTGAGAGACTCCTAAAATCTCATAGTATTGACAGATATCTCCTGTTGATTCTGCTTCCCTAGAGAACCCTGACTAATACAGAATCCCTGGCAGACTAAGACAGGATGGAAAACTATGGGTATTGAATTTGTCACTCTCATAATTTGTCAGCCCAGCCCCATGCCTACTCCTGGGGGCAAGGAGACTACAATAGAAGGGTGAGTAAAAACTGCAAATATTTAATTCAATAAAAAAGCCATGATATGATGCAAGTATCAGCCACAGGGAGACAGGCAGCACTGCAACTATTTCCTTTAGCAGCAACAGGAAATGCCTCTCTTTTCAAAATCACCCCTTATCAACATCAGCAGCATGGCACCTTGGTAGCATGGATGCAGAAATCAAAGATTAGCGGCAGCTGTTTTTGAATCTTTCTAACATTACCCTAACCTGGCACTCTCCTCCGAGCTGCTGCTTTGGGGTTGACGCCACCAGGAGATATCACCACAGGGAGTTGGAGTAGGACTAACAGGGGTTCTTCACCTTTTTTGTTCCATGGACCCCTTTGCCAGTCAGGTGAAAACCACAAGACCTCTTACTAAGTTCACACTATACTGTGTATTATTTAATAAATATATCACACCTGCACCAACATGTCCCCACAAGAATAACGTTTTTTTGAATTTCAATTCAAGCTCATGGACCTCTTGTTAAGAATCCCTGGACTAGGAAGAAGTAAAAGGCAGAGTCCATATGGTACACAAAAGGATAAAATTTATCATCCACAGGAGAAATACCATGTGGGAACTGTCAGACTACTTGGGAGAAACATTGGACTACTGTCCCAAAATTCTTGTCAACCACTGGGGAAGAAATGAGGAGAAATGCTGTGCTCTTAAAATATTGTGGTCCTGATTTATCTTGTATGGACTGAGAAACTCAGGTTGCAGGCATTCCAAGGACTCTGCTGCCTCAAGGACTTTGAGTATAAAGAGCTGAACATACAACACACACCCAAAAATACTTCAAAAGAGGAATCATATGTTTTTCAGAACAGCCCAGGCATCAAAATGCATTAATTTAACATCTAATGGCAGGTAGCATTTTGCTTGCAACAAAGGGTACTCCATAAAACTCAGACTCAGCGCTCTAGGAATATATACAAATTAGGAATTCCCATGCCAGATATAGTAGCCAAATAAAAACCTCAAAGGAATGCGGGGACTGTTGGTGTAACTCCTCTATCACATATAGGTCATGTTGCTAAGAGGATTGCAAACTGCTTTTAAGCACATGAATATATTATCCAATTTTCCTGATAAAAATAAAAGCTCAGAAATTCAAAATGACAGAAGCCAGACCAGTATGGCTGTAGGGGAATCAAAGCAGCTTAGGAAATTTGATTAACTCAGCTTTCCCCAGTTCGTTGGGGAGGCTTCAGAAACCAAAATCACTATTTAATAGTTCATATAGTAAATTTGGATTGAAAAGATCTTTCTGAATTTTCTGTGTTTGTTTTCGTGACACAGTCTTAACTGAAGGGTCAGACCCAATGGAAGAAAAATATAATAGTATTACTGAGCCTCCACTCTATCAAGAAGTTTCCACCACCTCCAAGCCTCATCCCTGGGCAAAATAAGGAAGCAACACAAGAATTTGGATAGCAAATAGTAATGCCCTTGTTTCAGCACTAATCCTAATTGGCTTTTCTGCACATTGAAATAATGAGAACCAGTGTGTTATCACTCAATTCTCAAACTCTGACATCCATTAAAAGTACCTGGAAAGTTTCTGATTTAGTAGGACTGTGTTGGGAACCCCCACTTTTTATTTCTAACAAGTTCCCAGGTAATGCTTATGCTACTGCAAAGGGGAGCACAATTTGAAAACCACCAGTGAAATAATTGATCACCACCGTGAATTATGTATTTCATAGGTGCTTGTAAAAGGATAAATTTCTATTTCTATCCTTTTTTTGCATTTATTAGTGAAAATTATTCCATATAGAAGAACTTTCTTTTATCCACTAAAGCTATGTGCTAACTCCTAAAATTCAGATCAAATCAGAAAGGTGAGATAATTATTTAATTCTCTTCCTTTGATTATCAAATTTCATAGTAATAATTAGAACTTAGCAAACTGTAGAGATGTCCTATGAGTTTTCCCTCTCTCTCTTTCCTCATTCTCCATCTCTCTGAATAGATTATCAAATGCAAATGGATTACTTATTTTCTTGATGTTTCCAAATAATCATGTTTGTGTTTTATTATTAGATCTATTATATGTCTTGTTTTGTTATAAATTTCTTCTTTCATCTATAATTCCTTTTTTTTTTTTTTTCTGCTTTTGGTTTAATTGTTCTTTTACTGCTTTTCTAGTTGTATGTTTAATTAATTTACTTTCTTTTTATTGATTTTGGTATTTAATGCTATGGATTTTCCTCTGATTACTGCTTTAGATGTATGCCAAAGATACTGATGTCAGTTTCTATTATTTTCTAAAAAGTCTTCATTTATTTTTCTTTTTCCCCTTAAATCCACAAGCTATTATAGTTATATAGATTCCAGGTGGAATGTTTTTTTTGCTGTTGATTGATTTTACTATTAACTTCTAGCTTTTTGCATTAGATTGAAATTGATGTTTATATTATTGCTAGTTTTTGGAATTTGGAAAGATTTTGGACTAATAGTCAATTTTTAAAAATCATTCTACCTTGACTAAAATAAGGAGTAGTCTCTATTGCTAGAGTTCAGATTTCAATATTCTATTTGAACCTACCTATGGGTTATGGTGCTTAGGACTTCTCTATCTTTACTAATATTTAATCAACATAATTTTCCTGTTTTTGAGAGAGGTGTATTAAAGTCTCATATAATTCATGCATTTGATGATTTCTACATATATTACCTGTAGTTTCCGCACTATGAAAGTTAGCTGTGAAGGTTGGAGTGTAGAAATTAACTGCTGTTATATCTTTTTTTGTGGCCTATAGAAAAAGAGTTTGGTATTACAGAGTCCTTATTTTAAAAGTTTTTGGAATATATTCTATGTTTCTGATATCAGAACTACTTTTTTATTTGTGTTTGGCATATTTTTTGCATTTTTTAAATCTTTGTAAAAATTAGAGCAGTTGTAGGTTTACAGAAAAATCATGCAGAAAGTAGAGTTCCCATATAACCCCACACACATGCAGTTTCCCTATTAACATTTTGCATTAGTGTGGTACTTTTGTTACTACGTTATTATAATTATGCTATTAACTTTAGTGCACTGTTTACATTAGGGTTCACTCTTTGTGTTGGATAGTTCTATGGGTATTTTTGTATGTGGTAACTTATATGTAAACAAAGATTTCCATTTGTATTCCATTTCAAGTATATACTTAGGTGGTATTAATTACATTCACCATGTTATGCCATCATCCATTACCAAAATTTTCCATCACTACAAACAGAAATTCTGTAACAATTAAACATTAACTCCTCATTCCGCTCTCCCACACGGCCCCTGGTAACCTATATTCTAGTTTATGACTTTATAAATTTGCATATTCTGCCTATGTCATATAAGTGAGAAGATCACATAGTATTTTTCCATTTGTGTCTGGCTTATTTCACCCAACATGATGTCTTCAAGGTTCATTCATGTTGTTGCATGCATCAGAACTTTATTCCATTTTATGGATGAATTTTATTCCACTCTAGGTACATACCACCTTTTGTTTATCCATTCTATCTGTCGGTGGACACTTAAGCTGCTTCCATCTTTTGGCAATTGTGAATAATGTTACTATGAAGATCAGTGTGCAAACATCTGTTAGAGACCTGCTTTCAATTCTTTTGGGTATATAACTAGAACTGAAATTGCCAGGTGTTTTAGTTTCCTTGGCTGCTCAAGCAAATACCATGAAATGGGTCAGCTTAAACAATGGGAATTTATTAGCTTATGGTTTTGAAGCAAAAAGAAAGTCCAAATCAAAACAAGGTTTTCTCCCTGAAGATTGTGGCATTCTGTGGCTGGCTGTTGGTGATCCTTGGTCCTTAGTTTGTCACATGGCAAGGCATGTGGACACATGTCCTGATCCCTCCCTTCTCTTCTGTGTTCTGTTGACGTTCAGCTTCTGGCTACTCCATCTGTGGCTGTCTCTCTGTGTGTCTGAATTTCATTCAGCTTATAAAGGACTCCAGGAATAGTATTAAGACCAATCCTGATTGAAGTGGGACACACCTTCACTGAAGTAACCTCATCAAAAGGTCCTACTTACAATGAATTCACACCCACAGGAATGAATTAAATTTAAGAATGTGTTTTTCTGGGGTACTTACAACTTCAAATCATCACACCAGATCACATGGTAATTCTATACTTAACTTTCTGAGGAATTGCCAAACCATTTTTCCACAGTGGCTACACCATTTTCCCACAAAAAAAATATATGGTATTCCTATTTCTCCAAATCTGTCCAACACTTATTTCCCTTTTTATAAATAGTAGCTATTCTAGTGGGTGTGAAATGGTATCCTTTGTGGTTTTGATTTACATCTTCCTGGTGGTTAATGACATTGAGTATTCTTTCATGTATTTCTTGGCCATTTGCAATACTTCTTTGGAGAAATGTCTAATCAAGTCTTTTGCCCATTTTTAAAATTGGGCTGTTAGTCCTTTTTTGTTGAGTTGTAGGAGTTCTTCATATATTCTGGATATTAAATCCTAATCAGATATGTAATTTTCAAATATTTTCTCCCATTCTATAGGTTGTCTTTTTTTTTTTTTTTTGGAGGTACCAGTGATTGAACCCAGGACCTCTTACATGTGAAGCAAGTGCTCAAACACTTAGCTATACTGGCTCCACTAGGTTGTCTTTTTATTTTCTTGATGAAGACCTTTGAAGTACAAACATTTTTTATTTTAATCACATCCCATTTATCTATTTTTTGTTGTTGTTGTTCCTCATCCTTTTTGTATAAAATCTGAGAAACCATTATCTAGCACAAGGACCTGAAGATACTTCCCAGTGCTTTCTTCTAGGAGTTTTATTGTTCAAGTTCTTATATTTAGGTCTTTAATCCCTTCTGAGTTAATTTTTGTATACATAGATGTGAATGTTTATTCCTGAACTTTCAGTCCAATTCCATTGGTCCATATGTCTGTCCTTGTACCAGTTTCATGACATTTTGATTACTGTAGCTTTGGAATAAGTTTTAAAATTGGGAAGTGAGAGTCTTCCAACTTTGTCACTCTTTTTCAGAATGGTTTGGCTATTTGAGGCTCCTTGACCTTCCATATGAATTTGGTGATTGGGTTTTCTATTTCTGCAAAGAAGGCTGCTGGAATTTTGATTGGGATTACACCAAATCTGTAAATTGCTTTGGGTAGAATTGACATCTTAACTATACTTGGTTTTCCAATCCATGTATATGGAATATCCTTCCATTTATTTAGGTCTTCTTTGATTTCTTTCAGCAATTTTTTTGTAGTTTTTCATGTACAAGTTATTTGCATCCTTGGTTAAATTTATTCCTAGATATTTTATTTATTTGTTATCATAAATGGAATTTTTTTTCTTGGTTTCCTCTTTAGACTGTTTAATCCTAGTTATAGAAACACTACTTATTTTTGCATTGATCTTTTACCCCACCACTTTGCTGAATTTGTTAATCAGCTCTAGCACTTTTCTTGTGGATTTTTCAAGATTATTTATAGAATTATATCATCTGCAAATAGTGAAAGTTTTACTTCTTCCTTTGCTCTTTGGATGCCTTTTATTTCTTTTTCATGCCTAATTCCTCCAGCTAGAACTTCCAGTACAATGTTGAATAACAGTGGTGACAATGGGTATTTTTGTCTTGTTCCTAATATGAGAGGGAAAGCTTTCAGTCTTTCACCATTTATTATGATGTTAGCTATAGTGGCCTTTTTTTTTTTTTGTTTTTAGGTACCTGGGGCCAGGGATTGAGCCTGGGACCTTGTATGTGGGAAGCTGGTGCTCAACCACTGAGCCACATTGGCTTCCCTGAGTTGATTTTGTTTGTTTTTGTTTGTTGTTTGTTTTTTGTTTGTTTTTTTTTTTTCAGGAGGCACCGGGAACCAAACCCAGGACCTTCCATGTGGGAGTGGGAGCCCAACTGCTTGAGCCACATCCGTTTTGCCCTTCAACTATTGATAGATATTTGGGTTTGTTGTAGTTTGGGACCACATGAATAATGCTGCTAAAAATATTTATGAACAAATCTTTGTGTGGATTGTTTCCATTTCTCTTGGGTAAACACCTAGGTATTGAATGGTTGGGTTAAATGGGATGTGCATATTTGGCTAATAGAACCCTGTCAAACTGTTTTTGTCTTATTTTATATTAATCAAAGAGTATAATGTTTCCTTTCAATTCCTTTTTAGCTATATTTCTTTTCATGATTTGTTCAGTGGTTGGTATAGGGATGGCAGTGTGGATCTTAAGCTTTATCATAGTTTTCTAGAGTTAATAGTGAATTATTTCAATAAAATATGAGAACCTTGCGACAAAATATTTTATTTACCTCCTCCTCACCATTCTTTGTGCTATAGTTTTGAAATATATTGCATCAATGTATATTTTAATCTCTACAAAGCAGTCATCATTTTTGCTTTAATCAGTCATTTTTCCTCTAAAGTAATTATAAGAAGAATATATATATATAAAGTAATCTTCTTTCCTCCTTGGAGGTCTGCATTACCAACTGGTGTCATTTTCCTTCAGCCTAGAGAACTTCCTTTCATACTTTCATACTTCTGATATCAATAAATTCTCGGTTTTTTTAAATATGAAAATATCTGTTTGTTTGTTTTTTTTTCTTAATTTATGGTATATAGAATTGCTGGTTGAAGTTTTTCTAAATACTGAATATGTCATCTTGATATCTTTGGTCTTCTTAGTTTCAGATAAGTCAGCAATTAATCACATTATTGTTCCTCTGTAGGTAATGCTTAATTTTCTCTTACTACCATCAGACTATGATGTGCTTAAATATGATTTTGTTTGTATTTTTCCTGCCTGAGTTTAGCAAGCTTATTGGATATATAAATTAATATTTTCACCAAATTTGGGAAGTTTTGAGTTATTATATATTCAAAAATTTTTCTGTTTCTTACTCTCCACTCTTACTGCATTCCAATTACATGTTTGCTGAACCACTTGATGTTGTCCCATAGGTTTCAGAAGATTAATTATTTGTCAGTGTTTTTCTCTCAGTTCTTCAGATTCGATCCTTTCTATTACTCTGTCTTCAAATTAACTGGCTCTCCCTTCTGCTATCTCCAAACTGCTCTTGAGCTCACCTAGTGAATTTTTTATTTTATTTATTTTACTTTACAGCTTTAGAATTTTCATTTGGTCTTTTTATACTTTCTATTTTTCCACTGACATTTCTTGTCTATTCAATAATTGAAACTATATTTTCCTTTAAATCTTTGAGCACATTTTCTTCATTCTTTGAACATATTTAAAACAAGTGATTTTATCTTTGTTTGCTAAATTCAACTTTTGTCTGCTTAAAGTCTGTTTCTGTAGACTGCCTTTTTTGCTAAGTATGGATCACACTTCCCTGTTTCTTCAAATGTCTATTAATTTTGGTTGAAAACTGGACCTTTTAGGGAATATTTTGTGGCAATACTGGATTCTGGTATGATTTTCTAAGAATTTTCATGTTTTGTTCTAATAGGCAATTAATTTGCCTGGACTCAAACTATAAAGTCTGTCTCCACCATAGAGTGCCCTTTCACTACTAGATTCAAGATTTATTTTATTTCAGTAAAGTTATTTTGACCTATAGTTGTTAAATATTTGTTCTATCCCACTGATTTGTTTTGTTAATTTGGGAACTCCAGTTACATATATATTGGGTCTACTCTGCCTGTCTTTCACTTCTTCCAGAATCTATTTTTTTTTTCGTCTCTTTATTTCCTCATCATTATATTCACTTGTTTCCCCTCTATCATATATTTCTTATATTATGCTTTCAATGGAATCTCTGCTTTTGCATTCCTTCTAATTCAGTCTTTATTTCTGAAAGAGTTTATCTAGTTCATGCCTAATTTGTCCAGCTCTCTCTTCATATTCTTCTGCTGTCAAACTGTCTCAGTTATGAGATATTTAAGTACTGTTTCTTCTATTTTTCACTGTTTTAGTCATTTTCTTAATTTTTTTTATTGATTTTGAAGTACCTTATTTCAATTTTAATATGTGTAGATAATATGTATATTTTCCCCTGATAAATTTTTCCCCTGGAACTTTTCTTGGTTTACTTAATCTTTTATCTTACATGCCTTTTCATAGTTTTTTTTTTTTTGGTTTGTTTTCCTTGTTTAAAGGAGACTGTTAGAATGAAGTTCTTTTGTAGAGGTTGAAGACATACCAGTAAAACAATCCCAAATTCACAGATCATGGGATCCCTCCTCTTTGGTTTTGTTTACCTACTTCTATGACTATCTGGGCTAAGCCTGATTCAGCAAAGCTTCCTGCTTCTACCATTTTCTCCTCTAGAGATCCAGAAGAGATATTTGGATGCTTTAAAGATCTGGAAGGTCTTGTCTTAAAAAATGCTACCTTCATCTCCTAAACATGATCTTTTGCTTTTGCAGCCTTTTTTTTTTTTTTTGCCTATGTCATCTGGATTCTGAGTTCTGAGTTCTTACAAATATTTGAATCTTCATTATCTCTGGAGTCAACATTGTTCCCATCTTAATCAACATGAATTTTGTTCCCAGCAGATTTTTCTTCAGGATTGGTCTCTGTGCTACTGTGAGGATATTTCTGGCATCCTTGGGGACCTGAGCTGCTGTGGCAATCTGACTTTCCTGTGGTTTCTTTAATGGTTCCCCACAGTCGTTTTGCACTTAGCCAGGCAAAATGTGACCCTGTGAAGACTGCTCTAATTTTTTGCCAGTTGTTCTCAGGTTCATTTGCTTAGGGTTTTTGCTTACCATGTCATCCTCTCTTTTGAGAATAAATAGACAATTTCTAGTTTCGAGACTCGTAGTATACCAACAATCCTTCTTTTTTCCTTTGTCACTGGTGCTTGAGAGCTAAATGCACTGAAAAATTAAGTTTTTTTTTTTTTTTTTTTTTTTTTTTTTTTTTGCAAGTACTCAGGAAAGGCTGCAACTAGATCCCACCAAAGACGAATTTCTGAAGCAAGTCACATGACATTAATGGTGGAGGAGAAAGAACCCCAAACATTCAAATGAGCTTTCATTCCTTTATGTAAAATCCTATTTATCATTCAGAGACCAGTGCAAATATTCTTTCAGGAAGCCTTCCTTGATTCCTATCCACACATCTATTTGAAAGTAATTTCCTCCTCTGCATTTCCATAGTATCTCTTATGTTACTTCCTGTTTTGAAATCTCTATTATGGAACTTTTCATTGTTTCTTATAATTTGTCTATTCATATAACTATCCCTTACTAGACTGCAAGCTACTCCAGGGCATGGAGATATTCTAATATTTTTTCATAACCCACAAATCCTAATAGGCATTCAAGTGTTTATTTCATTCACCTATAATCAAATATTTATGAGTGCTTGCTATGGGCCAGGCACTGTTCAGGAAGCTGAAAATTCAGAAGTGAATAAAACAGAAAAGAGAGTCCTGCCCTCATGGAACTTTCACTCTACTGGGAAAATAATAGCTAACACCTAAATAGTGCTTACTAAGTACCAGACACTGGTCTATGAGCTTCAAATACAGGTTAACAGCTTTTATACTCATAATAACTATACAATGTAGGTTTAGGTTCTCCAGAATAGCCTCTGAGATAAGGATTTATGTGCAAGGTGGCATATTTGGATATTGATCTAGTAAATGCTTATAGAGAGTGGGAAGAAGTGGAAGAGGGAAGGAAAGATGATAATAAAGAATGGGCTATCAAGTTAGTTGCCTTAATGGATAACTAGAGCTCAACTCTACTGAGAAAGAATGGAAAATATTAGAGAATAAACCTCTGCATTATCTCAAACTAGAGGTGAGGAAGATGAAGTAGTTATCTGCCAGCTCCTCACCTGTCATGGGTTGAGGACTCCTTCCAGGGACCCCTGGGAAGACAGAGTACACTCCTATAATCAGAAAGTAAAATCTCTGAGGCAGAGATTTATAGACCTTTTACCGCAATCAACTTTCAGCCTTTCTGAGCAAATGCCAAAGGGATATGGATGGGACAGTGACAGTGACAGCATTTGCTACAATTATTTTTTCCATTTTAGAGATAAGCAAACTGAGGTATATGGAGGTTAAATGACTTGCTTAGAGATATAAAGCTAATAATTCATAGAGCAAGAATTCAAGCTCTTGAAGTCTAGCTCCAGAGAATACATTCTTAACCCTTATACTATACCCCATCAGGAAGGAAGCAAGAAAAGAAGAAAAGAAGGAAGGGAGGGAGGAAAGAGCCCTAGTTCCTCATGTACACATTTTATTTCTACTACTAGCTTAAGGCTTCTAGAAAGCAGCATTCATGTTTTATTCATCTTTGTATGCCTCCTCACCCCTCCTTGCATATGCCGCCCACCCTGAACACTGCCAAAAGGTGTCTTGCACATAGTAAACCTCAATAAATATTTGTTAATGAGTGAGTAAATCTTTATCTAATGGGAGAAGTATAAGGCCCTTACTGCTAGGATTTTTATTACTGAAACTAAATATATTTATATTGCATTATGAAACATAACCTAGCAGACTTTAGAGTCAGAATGACTTGTACGAATCATTTATTCTCAACTCTTCACAATCCATGGCACATAATATGTGCTTCTTAAATGGTTGCCTAGTAGTAATATCATGTGCCATTTTACAATTTACAAAAATATTTACACAGTTCTTATTCTATTTAATTTTCTCATAAGTTACTTCATGTGTATATACTTCTACTAGTGCACTCTCAATTGCCCTAAATTGTAAAGAAAGGGAAAATGAAGGTCATAGTCCATAAAATTGAAATTAAATGTAAGTTTTATTGGATTATTGTTCAGAAGATGTTCACTCTCCCTCCCCCCTTGGAATGGAGTATATTTTCCCTGTTTACTGACTTAAGGCCATGATTTGTTTTGGACAATGAAATGTGAACAGAAGTGAAGATGTACCTACTCCCAGTTGAGGCTTAAAAAAGCACAGGAAGATTCCTTCAACCTTGTTGTTTTCCTGACTTTTACCATGCGACGAGCATGCTCAGGTAGCACCTGCTCCTTGATCCTGGATCCCGGAAGTGAAAGATTGACATGAACCCAACCTTTAACAAGAAGCACAAGTTGACCTGCAATCTTGGGAGTGAGAAATTGATTTGCATACTCATGAATAAGAAATATGCATCTGTTGTAAGCCATTGAAATTTGGGGGTTGATTTGTATGAAGTGTTATTGGAATGATTGCTGACTATTAATACAGGTGTGTAGTGTCTGAAGTTCCCACGTACCGTAGATGGCCAGCCTCAGTGCTCAGAGTAGTTCAATCTCACCAGACCAGACCTTCCCCACTTAAGCAATGGGCTTGTGTGGCTG
The DNA here is from genome assembly GCA_026826555.1 of Tolypeutes matacus. Classification (NCBI taxonomy): domain Eukaryota; kingdom Metazoa; phylum Chordata; class Mammalia; order Cingulata; family Chlamyphoridae; genus Tolypeutes; species Tolypeutes matacus. Next base: position 8,075,104 of record JAKSZT010054489.1, read on the forward strand.
GGAATAGAGCCTTCACTTATTTCAGTCCATGGGGTCAGGACCCTCAGAGGGTTCAAGGCTGAAGAAAAGCTCCAGCATGGTTCTAGATGGAGGTGGCCATGCCTGCAGGTAAGTAGGGACATCATTCATTTCAATAGCAGTAAGTAAGTGCAAAGTGACTTTTCACTTGATTATCATATCCTAAATGAAATAAAATTAACTTTCTAATAATTACCACAAATTTCTAATGTGTTTGTCATTACCATATGCTTCCCAGCTCTGCTAAGTTAGAAGCCTCAAATCCATCAACAAATAAATCATTCCTTGGGTTTCACTTCAGGGACCAATTAGACTTATCAACATGTTTCCTTCCATTATGCTGGGAGTTTGATCTCCAGCTGTGGGGATCTGCTTCTAAAAGTATGAAGCATGATTATCCAGGCAGAAGACACTTGAGACAATGAGAAGAAAACAGATCCTGTTGAAAAGTAGTTATTGCACACTGAGTGGCTCCCCCTCCCCTCCCCGTTTATTCAGAGGGCACATGCTTTCCTGAACATGTGGTATAAAGCACAGCTGGCAGGGCAGCAGGAGAGGTGCTTCCAAACCCGGAAGGGAGTGCTCCCGGCAGATAATCTGGAGGCTGGTAATTCATTACTTACACAGACAAAGCTTCTCATCAGGGTCTCCTTTTTTTGTCTCCTGTTTTGTGAAACTTCCTACTCAAGACTTGGATAAATGTTTTCCAGATGGTATCAATCATGGTGTTACCTACTAACAGCAATCAAGGACAAGTAATTGAATTAATGAGCAAGTCAAAGAAGAAAGGAAAGAGGATGGTGCCTGAAAGAAGAAAAAGAAGGAACCTCAGCTCAGAACCATCTAATTATCTAGAGTCAAGGTCATTCAAGAAAGGTGTGATTGGATTGAATATTAAGAAACCTGAGACCAGACCAACAGCATGATTTGCCCACAGCACTGACTTTGGATTCTAACAGAGAAAGGTTAGAATTTCATCTCCATTTCAAATTAAATATACAGATTAGGCAAGTTACTTGGCCCTTCTCAGCCTCAGTTTCCTCATCTTTAAAAGAAAAAGGTAAAATAATTCAAACTGCATAACACAAGTTTATAGATTAAGGTGAGCAGCATGTAAAGCAAATGGCAAGGTGCCTGGCTGCCAGCACACATCCAAAATTATTTCATTCCCAGCTGTGGTGTGTTGAATGGCCCAAATTCTTTTTTTTTTTTTAGTGTTGTTGCTTAAAAACTTTTTATTGAAGTATATTATTCATACATGAACATATATAAGCAATAAGTGTGTAGTAAAAGTTGTGAACTTACAAAACAAACATGCATAACATCATATGGGGCTCCCATACATCACCCTGCCACCAACACCTTCTATTGTTGTGAAACATTTGTAACAAATTATAAAAGAGCATTATCAAAGTATTACTACTAACTACAGTCCATGTCTTACATTTGGTATCTTTTTCTCCTCAACCCTCCCTACCCCAGTTCTTTTTGTCATTTAATTAAAAAATGTTTTTTAGAGAGGTTATTGTTTTACAGAAAAATCATGCAAGCTGAAATGCGTCTTAGCAACTTCTACTGGTTACTGAGTACAAATTTTAATTATAAACTCAGATACGTAAGTAAATTAACAAATTTGGTATGAGCTCTATTTTTTTAAATTACAAACCCCTATTTTGGGGGGTAGCAGAAAACCCCTCCACAACTCCGGGTTTCTCCTCCTTCCTGGGCTGTGTCTAAGTTCTGGGGGGCTTTCACATAGGGTGTGAAGAGGGAGCGCAAATAGTTGGGAGGAGAATCTGGACAACCTTGTTCCCAGTTGTCAATTTTTGCAAGCCTCGGCTGAAATGTCTTGGTCTGTGTCCATGAGGATCCAGGGTCTGATTCCTTCTTGGCTAACCCCCTCTTAGAGGCCCATGATTATTCTCCAGTGAAGGAAGCTTGGAGCTTCTCTCAGCCTTGCGAGAATTGTTGTGAAGCAACTGTATTTTGTTGGGGAGAAGGAGAATTTAATGTATTTAACTTGGCATGTCTGCCTGGAAGCACCAGGTGTCCGTTTCTACTCCAGGCTCTTACCGCCTCTCTGGTTTTCACAGGGGAGGGGTTCGTAGGTCCCTTTTGCATATAGTTCCCCTAGGCCTTCCTGGAGCCTCTGTCTTTCCCCACCTCCTGGACTGAGCATGGAGAAGGAAAGAATGCAAGATACCCTTTCTCAGGAGCCCAAATACTTATTAAAATGTTTCCCTTCTGACTCTTCTCATATTTTTTTTACTCTGGAGGACCTTATATAATATGAGATATGAGGAGCTTTGCTTTTTTCATTCCCTCTTCTCCTAGGTCTATTTTGTTATTTATGTATGTGAGTCCTTTCCATCATCTGAGAGACCTAGTCTTTTGGAACCCAAAAACCAGGAAAAAACTTTTCTTCTCTTTTTCTGCTGGATCATCACTACCTTGAAACACCCTAATTGGCTGATTTGACTCAAGAGTCAAGGGGCAACACGTAATTCCAATAAAAAATATCCACAACCTTCCATCAGTTAATGTTTCAAAACCATCTTCTTGTCATGATTGCATGTATTTGTCTTGTGGGCTGCAAGACAAATTATGTGTAATATTAATTTGCATATGCATGATGGATTTCTCTTGTATGTTCTACTACTTCACTCTAGGAGATCGATAAGCAAATGAGTTATTAAGCTGGAATTTCTGTATTGACTCTTGGTTTAGTCATGTTGTGCTTTTTGTTTTGGATTTTTTTCTTTTTGGATACTCATTCACTGACCAATCTGTACTTAAGCCTAGATTAACCAGAGAGGTTGCCAGCTGTGATTTGCAGATGTGCTCCAGTTCCATTCCACAATGCCAGAAAATTTCAATTAAGCATACTAAGGTCATCTCTAGGAAGCATGACCATATTTACATTTTACAGTGAATTGTGGCCATCAGAATACTTATATTATAATAGCCAAAATAACCAGGTGTAAAACCATGATTTCAGATATATTTACGACCAAGTCAACCAGGCAGTGATCCAAGAAATGGGTTAGCAATCAGTACAATTCAAGCTCAGCAAGAGTGCTGCAAATTTTGAATAAAACTGTGCACCATGTAGCATGTATTGCAAGTTCAAATAGAATAGAACCTACCACAGAAAGTAGATGTTGAATTGAATGAGTTTTCTTCTGAGTATTCACCTAAACTTGTAAGTGAGTATGAGGGAGAAGATAGGACTTGCACATGAAGTATCACGCCACGGGACATGCTCAAAGAAGATATTTCTGAGCTATTGTGTTCCTCAAAATACTTATGCTCATGAAGTATCAGGACTTCTACTTCTGGCCATGACTGAATAAGAGGGAAAGTATTTACCCATGTTACTTATAAAAAAATTAATTAAACAAATAAAATATAAGAAATAACAGTTTTCAGATATTGGACAACAGGCAGTGTAGAAGAGAGATCAGTGAGGGAAGAGAAGTAAATGAGATGAAGCTAATGATTTCACAGCTTCCATTCTAAAGAGAGTTTTCAGGATGCTTAGTAGGGATAGGGAAACCAAACAGTGCCTGAGGTGACAAGAGAGACTTGAGAATTTATGCTGTGCTGCCTAGTTTGCTCAAATTTAGAGGGCTAACAACCAGAGAGGAGATTGCTACACATAGAAGAGAGAGCTGCACAGATAGAGAGCTCTGGGGAGCTGCAGCAAGTGCCTTTTGAGTCTTCAGTTGAGTATTGCTCAGTGCATGTATGTGAGGAAATGACCTGAGACCAGAAAAAGCATCAGCAGAAAATATTAGAAGAAACAATCCCTGGGGCTCACATGGATTGGGGAAGTTGGTATTTCTATCTGCTATAGTTTTTTAAAAATCTTGTAATATGTGGGGGCATTGGGCAGAACACTCTGAAGGACATTGCATCAGTACTGGGGCAAAATTACCCCCAGGCTGCTCTGGTCCTACCTAACAAATTTTTAAATCAATCCCTGAAGGATCATCTTGTTTCCAAGTAGCTTAATAGTATCTAGAATAAAGTGAAGAATATTTAAAGTTACACAACCAACAAGCAACCAACAAGGTAAAATCGACAACATCTGGAATGCAACAACAACAAAAAAATCAGGTAGGAAAAGAAGCAGGAAGATATTACCCATTATGAGGAGAATAAGTAATCAATAAAATGACCCATGACACAGATGCTAAAAATAATAGACAGCTATTAGTAGAAATGGCTATTAGAACTATAGTGCAGATATTTAGTAGGTAAAGCATAAGAATGTTAAACAGAGACATGGAAGGTATAAAAAAAAAGACTTAATAAAAACTTTAAGAAATGAAAAGTACAATGTGTCAAATAAAAAACACTGATTAACAACACGTAGACAATGTAGAAAATGCTAATGAATACAAAGCAATTGAAATTATCCAAAATGAAAGAGAGAAAATTGATTGAAAAAATACTGACCCAATAAGAGGTGTGGAAGAACTTTAAGATGCCTAATATATGTTTAGTTGGAATCCCTGAAGGGGGATAGATGATAGAAAAAAAATCTGAAGAAATAATGGCCAAATTTTTACAAATGTGATGAAAACTATAAACCCACAGATTCAAGAATCTCAAGCAACCCTAAGCACAATAAAATGACTCCAAGGCACATCATAACCAAATTGATCAAAATCACTAATCAAAAGAAAACCTTAATTTAGAAAACTACAAAGCACTGCTAAGAGAAATCAAAGCAGACCTAAACAAATGGAAGGACATTCTATGTTCATGAATTGGAGACTAAAGATCATGAAGATGTCAATTCTACCCAAACTGATTTATAGATTAATGCAATCAAAATTCCAATGGCCTACTTTACAGAAATAGAAAAGTCAATTACCAAATTTATTTGGAAGGGAAAGGGGTCCTGAATAGCCAAAAACTTATTAAAAAAGAAGAGCGAAGTCAGAGGACTCACACTTCCTGAACTTGAAGTGTATTATAAAGTTACAGTGGTCAAAACAGCATGGTATTGGCATAAAGATAGACACATTGATCAATGGAATCAAATTGAGAGTTCAAAAACAGAACCTTACCTCTATGGTAAATTGATCTTTGATAAGCCTACCAAGTCCACTTTTCTGAGACAGACAGTCTCTTCAACAAATGGTACTGGGAGAACTGGATATCCATAACCAAAAGAATGAAAGAGGACCCCTATCTCATTCCTATACAAGAATGGATCAAAGACCTAAACATAAAAGCCAGGATAAAACTCCTAGAAGATAATGTAGGGAAACATCTACAAAACTTTACAGTGGTGGGAGTCTCTTAAACCTTACACCCAAAGCATGAGCAACAAAAGAAAAAATAGATAAGTGGTACCTCCTCAAAATTAAACACTTCTGCACCTGAAAAGATTTTGTGAAGAGGGTAAAAAGGCAGCCTACTCAATGGGAGGAAATATTTGGAAATCATGCATCTGACAAGGGTCTAATATCCATGATATATAAGGAGATCCTACAACTCAACAATAAAAAGACAAATGACCCAATTTAAAAATGGGCAAAAGACCTGAATAGATATTTTTCTAAAGAAGAAATACAAATCACACAGAAACCCCCCACACACACACACATGAAAAATGTTTCAACATCACTATTAGGGAAATGAATATCAAAGCTACAATAAGATATCATTCACACCTGCTATGATGACCTCTATTAACAAAACAGAAAACTACAAGTGTGAAGAGGATGTGGAGAGATAGGAATGCTTATTCACTGTTGGTGGGAATATAGAATGGTACAGCCACTGTGGAAGTTTGTTTGGCAGTTCCTAAGGAAGTTAGAATATAGACCTACCATGTGACCTTGCAATACCACTACTAGGTATATACCCAGAAGAACTGAGGGCAGTGACACAAACAAACATCTTCACATTGATATTCATAGTGACATTATTCACAATTGCCAAAAGATGGAAACAACCCAGGTGTCCATCAACTGACAAATGGGTAAACAAACTATAGTGTGCACACATGATGGGATCTTATTCAGCTGTAAGAAGAAATGAAGTTGTGAAGCATATGACAATGTGGATTAACCTTGAGGACATTATATTGAGTGAAGCAAGCCAGATACAAAAGACCAAATATTGTATGATTTGCTATTATGAACTAAATATAATGAGCAAACTCATGGAGTTAATACCTAGAATATAAGTCACCAGAGAATGGAATGTAGTTAGAGAATGAAAAGCTGAGTTTTAGTCTATGCAGAATTGGTAAAAAGTTATGTCTTTGGAAATGTATAAAAATGGTGAAAAAATATCATAGGATTTGTAATTAGTAGCACTAACATATGGGTATGATAGTACTTTTTTCTTTCTTTCTTTTTTTTTTTCCTCTTTTTTTGGAGTAATGAAAATGCCCTAATATTGATTGAAGTGATGAGTGAGCAACTCAGTGTTTATACCAAATGCCATCGATTATACACTTTAGATAAACTATATGGCTTATGAACAAAAAAATATATTAGGGTGGGGGGTTGGGGGAAAAATACACCAAATGTTAGATAAGGACTACAGTTAATAGTAATACTTTGCTGGGCTCTTTCATCATTTGCTACAAATGTTTCACAACAATGTAAAGTATTTGTGGAGGGGTGATGTATGGGAGCCCTGTATGATTTTTTCATGTTTGTTTTGTAAGTTCACTTTTACTATGCCCTTATTATGTATGTTCATGTATGAATGATATACTTCAATATATTGTTTTTAAAATGGAAAATAGAAAAAACCTTAAAAGCAATCATAGGGAAGATGATGTGGCTCAAGTGATTGAGCTCTTGCCTATCACATGGGAGGTCCAGGTTCAGTTCCTGGTGCCCCCTAAAGAAGATGAGCAAGACAGCACAGTGACATGACCGGCTGGTGCGGTGAGCTGATATAACAAGATGACGTAACAAGAGACACAACAGAACAGAGAGCAAAGGTGACTCAAGAAATTAGGAACCTCCCTTCCACATGGGAGGTACCAAGTTCGGTTCGGTGCCTCCTAAAAAAAAGACCAGCACCCAACAGACATAGCAAATGCAAATAACAAGGGGATGGGGAGAAATAAATAAATATTTGGGGGAAAAAAAAGCAATCAGAGAGAATATATACATTAAAAATGGAATAAAAAGAAAAAATGACTGCAGATTTCTTGTTGGAAAGAACTCAAGCCTGATAATAGTGGAGCAACATCTTCTACAACAGAAAAATTTCAACCTAGAATTCTATTCTCAGTTAAAATATCTTTCAAAACATAAGGCAAAATAAAAACCTTTAGAGACATACAATAGCTGAAATAATTACCAGCAGATCTCTTCAAACAAATCTCTTCATTTGTTTAGGTCTTCTTTAATTTCCCTTTAGAATGTTTTGTAATTCTCAGTGTCCAAGTTATATACATCTTTTACCTTTTTAAAGAAAGCCTTCTAAAGAAATAAAGGCATAGTAGCATCCAACATTATTCTGCTCCTTGACCTAAAATGTCAGAGGTGTAAGAGATTTTAAAGGCTCCTTATCAATTTTATATGAATACAATTAAGCGTTTTTTTCTCTTCTTCATTTTTTTTTCATTAATAAGGAGATCTTGACTATATCATTTGACTAATCTGTGTTCATCTGTGTATCCTTCTGAACACTAGAGGAACAACCAAGTTAGTAGTTGAAATTAGGTGAGATAAAAGTGCTTAAAAAAGAAACTTTTTAGGACTGTTTCCATAACCTGTTGATCTGCCTTTTTCTGTTCTTTTATTTTTGTGAATTTGAAATAAAGTTGTTAATTTTTTAAAAAGAATGAAAAAAGATATTTTCAAGGCCATTTAATCCATTCTGGCCATACCCACCCACAGGGCACATACTTATCATAAAGGGAGATTCAATAAATTCTAGCAAAAGCAGTAATATTGTTCTTTTTACTGGGAGCAACCTAATATTTTCCAGCCTTTATAAAGTAAAGAAACTTTCATCGGTTACAATGTTATTTCTAAAGCTTGAAATTAACGTTGGCCCACTGTCAGTTTAATCCCTTTCCATTTCTCAGATGTTCAATACAGCTCCTGTTTCAAAGTTGGGAGTGTATGGCCGTATTGTTTATTGTTAGCAAAGCACTTGGACAGCATCGCCTGACAGCAGATGCCCTGGGTGCTGCTAAACCTACAGGGCAGCTTGAAGAACGCTTCTGAGGATCCTCAAACATGCATCCTCATCTGGAGCTTTAAGCTCCTAAAGAATTTTGGTGAATGTATAAAAGTAGGCTGTAGGTAGGAGGACAGGTGGTTGGGGAAACGGAGAAATGCTTTAAGCACTCAACTGTGATTAGACATTTGTTGTCAAGTCAAAATTATAAGACAGGCAGGTAGATTTTTATCAATAAAATAAAATACGTACCTACTCTTTAGGGAATCCAGGTTAAAATTTGTCATCAGATTTCACTTACACCACCTTGGCTTCTCACCCATTACAAAGTCCTTATAGTAAAGGTAGCATATCGGCCCAAATTCCCATCTTGTGTGGATGAAGCAAAATTATTCACCATAATGTAGCCAAACTGCAAATGCCATCTGTCTTCTGTGACGGTTCCCATGAGGAAGAAGGAGCATCTGAGATTTGTCCTGGGGCAGATCTATTGAAGTTGCCTTAGGAACCAAAATGGCAACAAAATCCAGTAATTGAAGAGAGTTTGTCTATTTCATTCTTTATAAAAAAAGAAGCATCTTACCAACATTATCTCTTTTAATCCCCACAATAGTCCTATGTGATGGGTAATGTTGTTCAGGACAGTTTAATAATTTGTCTAGATTAATGCAGCTGGCGAGTAGCTGAGCTGGTATTTGAAGGAGTCAGTCTGATTCCAAGTGATCTTAGTGGCGGTACCACCTGCCAATCAGCCCTGCAAGATGACAGATATTCATCCAGAGTCTATATGAAGCCATGTATCTTTCGACAATAGAGTTTCTGATTTCTCTCTTTACTTGCAATTATTAAGATAAAGATTTCTTTACAACTCAAAAATAAGTCACATGACTTCAAGACTTGCAATTCATTGCACTTGCAATGCAATAGAGCACATCAGAAAATAAGTTGCTGGCATTTTCCACAAAGTAGGAATGGTCCTTAAAGATACCTGCTTCCTTGGGAGGTAACCTGTCTCAGTCAACTTCAACAGAAAATGATGATAAATATTATTGGACTGGATAGGTAGATGTGAAAAAATACAACCTATTAAGACCAACTCTCCACTATTGGTTTACAAACTTTCAGTTTCAGGAGTTTAACAAAGAAAAATCCTATGGCTGTTTTTAGAGAAAAAAAAACAAAAAAGAAAATGGCCAAGTAACAGGGATCATGAAGCAAGAGCTCCTCCTACAGTATCTGAGAAGGTAGCATTTCAAAGATTTCTTTTTAGATTCATTTTCAGAAAATTAATCTGTTCAAATGCAAGTTTTCTCTTTTCTTGTTCTTCTTTCTTGTGTCTATGCCAATTCAATCATTTATTGATATATATTGATTCTCCTTTCCAAATTCCTAGGAATGTCCTCATTTTATTACAGACTGCTGTCAAGAATAGATCTTAAACTCACTCATGCTAAGTAGAAAGCGGATTTTAAAAGCCTAATAAGTTTCTTTCTTAGAACAGTTCAGTTCTAATAAAGGGAAAAACTTAAACTACTCTGCATAAATGAAAGGCTAGCCCCAAAATGTTGGTGAGAGGGGCCCAAAGTCCCCGATGAGAGAGCCTGGCAGTGATGAACCTTAGGGGGGTTCCTAGCTCTATAGCGTCTTCCCAGTGCTTGGAATCCCCAGACATTTCAAACATTGGCCATTTTTTCTGCTGCCTCTTAATTTCTAGTCCTCTTTTTCAGATTTAGTTTCTAGCCTGACCACAAGATGGCACTACTCTCCACCTGTTAGCTTGCACCAGGAAGCCCCTATCCCCCCCCCCCCCCCAGGATGCATAGTAGCACAGAAGGAAAAAAAGAAAAGGTTAAAACATAGGGAGGGTTTCCTAACATTCCCCCTACCCATGAAAAAAGGTATATTAAATCAACAACCTTTGCTTTTAAGGAAGCTTCAGATGTAAGGAAAATAAAATGCTTGCATTATGAACTATTTCTTCCTAAATTTAATAAATATTTAAGCATAGATGCTTTAACACATGTCATCAGAAACTCTTGCTAGGAGATGGAACAATAAATAATTTTTAAAGAAAGTTCTTGTTCTTTGGTTTCTGAGACGTTGGCCACTGAATCATGGAAAAGGCAACAGTGGTTTTTCTCTTGAAAAAATTTTCCATGCTTGTAAAAAATATTGATTGATTATTCTTTGGGAGTTGGAGAAATGCCCTATTTGACAGACTTTCTATTAGGGTTTTTAGTTGGCCTGAATTATTGGTTCATCTCTCTCTCTCTCTCTCTCTCTCTCTCTCTCTCTCTCTCTCTCTCACACACACACACACACACACACACACACACACACACCCTGCTCTTCCAATAACCTAAATTACAACACACTAGCTCCACTTCCCATGACAAAAGCTCCTGCCTGACCCCTTTCCTGAAACCTTTTCAGAGGCAAAGCTTGCTCCTTCCTGGGGCAGCCCTGCCGCCCCGTCCCTGGCAGCTACAACCCCCGGTAAGCACATTTGGTTGAAGCACTGAGGACTTCGTTAGTAAATGTCACAAAGAAACTTGTTTTTCACACATACACTTCAGAAAACCATGTTAAACTCCACACTGCGGAAAGAAGCTTTTTCATGTGTGGGAAAGAAATGTACACAGGCACAGATGTTGGAGAGCCGTGGACTTATTCTAGACCGCGCACATTTTCTGTCTTTCAAAAAACAGTTAACCGAAGTGATGACATTTGATAGCTATGCGGGTGTTTTTTAATCTCCCTCCCACGTCCAAATTTGCATCTCATCTCTCTTCCTCCCTCTGCATCGCGGCACGTCTCCCTCTGCCCTTCACCCAATCTCCAGCAGGCAGGCAGGCCCGGGGAGCCGTGGAGCTCGAGCGCCGCCTACTGACGGTTACGTAGAAAGACAGCAACTCTCAAACCCAGCCGGAGACATTCCAAATTAGAAATAGGACTTTTTCTCCCGAATTTAATCCAATTTTGAAAACTCGCTTAAACACACACTCACACAAAGAGAAACAAAATGATGCCTGAGATTTCATGTATTTGAAGGGAGTATTTGGTGTAATCTATAAAAATATTTTCACCAATAGTTAATGTAAATTTATCCAACGGTAAGGTTAGCTTCCTATCCAGCCATGCTCTAGTCTTGTGGGTGTGTTCTTAAGGAGTGCTGAAAGACTGTTCTGAGACCAGAGATTGCCTTTGTGACTTTGATAAAGTGCATGAAATTTTCTAATGCATTCCATAATAAGATAGTAAGGATTTGCTTTGTCTTATGTTCACTGGAATGGGCTCCATGAGATTAAAGACTCATTCTTTATACTCTCAAACACCTGGGGGAAACCACACAGTAGAGCAGGTGAAAATTTTTATTTTTTCCCCCTCTTCCATAATGTGCTGACCCTGGAACTGTTATTCTCCCTTCTTTCCTTGTTATGGATTGTTTTGTTCTTAATTCTTACAACTTGTGAGACATTGTTCAGAATTATCTCCAGATTCTCTTGCTGTTGCTTGGGGCATTCATTTGAGCCCCAGCATTGTGTGTAGATATTCGAGTATCAAGATGAAGAAAAACATGTTTGCCACTCTCAAAGCTCCCACAGTCTAGCCTAGGAGACAGACATGCCTGAATAAATTGCAGTGGAGCTAAGAGAGGAGTGCTTAATGGATTGCAGTGTATGGCACGAGGTGATTTAGTAATAAAAAGGAGGTGTGTATGCCATGCCATTGTTTTTCAGGTTGTACTCTCTTCTATCCATAGAATCCAACCAACCTCTAGCTGCCACTTTGGACATGTCATGAATAAAGTCTCTCTCTTGTCAATTCTGGGGCTCCAACACTTCAGGTCCAATTAAATAATATCAAAGTCACTTTCACCACCAGCTCTTCACCTTCACCTGCTTTCTCAAAAGCAAGTAATGATCTTCTCTCATCATGATTATTTTAAAGGGGACAATATCGTTAATAATGTTAAATTGATTGAATTTCTCAATCTCTGTAAAATCTGTTGCTCTGACATTTCACACTGATTAAAGTTGTGATATTTATCCATTCAGGGGCAAGCTAGCACCACCTAGAATAAAGAAGTCACTAGCTAGACTTTGTGTTTCAAAATGGAATTGTTTACTAATAATGGGGGGATAGGAACTCTATTTTCTACTGATTTTCCTGTAAACCTACAACTCCTCTGACTAAAGAAAAAGAAGATGATCAGCAACCATAATTTCATCAGTAAAGAAATGGTCAAAGTTAATAAAATTAATAAGTGTGTGTGTGTGGGGGGGTTGAATTGTTTAAATCTATAGTCAGCCATTAGCCTGAAAGCATGTGTTTTTACATTGCAAAAGAAAGCTAAAGTTTTGATGAGACAGCAAAGGATTTTAGAATTGCAGCAAGCCAGACCTTGCCAAGTGACAATAGAGCAAACCAGGGCACAGGGAAGTATTTAGAATATGACAGACGAGAAGTGCCTCACACCCTTTGGGATTGGGATGGGGCAGGAGTTTGGAACAAGGCCTCAGGCACAAGTGGCCTCATTTCCTTCTTCCTCCTTCCTTTGAGGTTGGGCCTCAAAAGCTGGGATAGAAATACCTAAGTGTGCTTTCACTGCTGGGTGGCTTCTGTCTCACTTCCCTTAACCTGGGAGATTGTAAAAAGTACTTCAGATCAATTTAAAATTCAGAAAGACATCACTTCTGACTTGAACCAGAGTAGCAAGAGCTGAGAGAAAGCCTGGGGCAGCCTCAGCGATTACCCCACCCAACAGCATGGGGCAGAGAAAGCACCTGAGCCACCTGGTGACCACAATGAAGCTGCAGAAAGCAATGACCTTACAACTGAAAACAATGGCACTAAACAAGGTCCCCTGGAATGGAGGCCAGTGTCCCACTGTGACTCTGAAAATAATTAACCATTGCCTGGACCCAGATGAAATCTTCAGAAGGAGGAGGTAGAAGAACAATCCCTGAAAAGGGTGAAACAGTTCTTTTGGGAGCTTCAACTTGAGATTGAATCCATATATATATGCAAATACACACACACTCAGTGGTATGATGGAGCTGGCTTGCCCTGCTTTGCTAAAGTTGGATGTGTGCATCACTTCTCAACTCTACATTCAGTGACATCATGTTGGTGGCTTGGAATCGGCCATGGTGGGGGTATTTTACACCATTGAAATTGGCAAATACTATGAATCAGGGCTTCTCCCCAACCCTCAGGGAGCTGATTATTAAATATTGAACAGTACACTGCTGCTGAATACATGTATGTATGTATGTATGTATGTATGTATGTATGTATGTATGTATGTGTATGTATCTACTATCTATATTTTTCCCCAGAGAGAGTGTTTAAACCAGGAGAGACCAAGTTTGAGCATTCCCTACCACGTCCCACCCTCCAAATATATATATGCACACACATACACACCCACACCCACTTATATACACACACATATACATAAATATACACACCACCATCATCCTCAGAAATGAGGATTTCAGAGTAAGATGAGGACTTTTTCTTTTTTTTTTAATTACAGCTCTTGCATTTCTGAGTCATGAAGAATAAGTTTCAAACCTACTATGCTTAATAAGGAAAAACATCCCCTTTGAGGTGTCATTGGAAATGTCAGCTGCCCCTGTCTCTGTCATCATACAGTTGACAGAGCTTCTGTTTTAGATTCAGGTAAGTCTGCATTTGACTCACAGTTCAACCACTTACTATGTATCCTTGATACATTAATCAATCCTTGAATTTCCACTTGCTTATTTGTAAAATGGAGACAAAATATCACTACGGAGTAGAGCAGTTGAGAAGAGTAGAACTATGCAGAGTACCTGCCCTATTAGGCCTAAAAAACAATAACTACTAATCAAGGATAATTAACTCAGTTAATTAGAACCGATGCTTTCCTCTCACTCCTCTGCTGGTGGACTGGAGAGGGCCACCCCCCACCCCAGGAATGGGGGAGGGAGGCATCCAGGTCTTTCAGAGGAAGGCTGGTCCTAAATCGCCCACCAACAGCAGATGAGTTTCAAGGCGATTGTGTGGCAAAGGATGCTCCCCCAGAGAGCCAGAGTGAGCCACCAGACACTAATGCAGAAAGATGACTAAGGCAACCACGTTTAAAAAAGTTTTTTTGTAGTGCACATAAAATATAGAGATAGTATTCCGAAACTAAAGGTTTGCAATGATATTTATTTGGTGTATGTCTTCATGTGACTAGCCACAGAGCAATAGCCGGACATCAAGGACTCATTAAATGTGTGGCACCTTCACACTCTAGGAATAAAATCCTGAGGCTGGGCAGGGAGGCTGGGTGTCTGAGGCACTCACCAGGCTCCTCCTATGCAAAATATTTGCATGGCCAAAGAGCAGAAAGGACTCAAGTAGGGGAAGCCTGAATCCTCTCACACACCTCCCCCAGGAAACAAAAAGGAAGGCAAAAAAAAAAAAAAAAAAAAAAATCACGGAATGCTGGAGAAAGCAGGAAAGGCCTTTTTTATTCCAATTAAGTGCGAGCCGGAGCCGGAAGGATGTGATCCCTGTGAAGGAAAACTAAGGCGCCTGACGGAAGCCAGGGGAAGCCAGGCGAGCGTAGCACTGGCGTTTTAATATTTGCTCTCTGCCAGTAGGCAGGAAGAAGCTGAATAATTGCCTGATTCTCCTATCCTTTAATGACCCACGGCCCTGAAGACAAATTAAAGAATGTGCCCACAATACCTGAAACCAAGGTTATAGGTTCGAGAAGCTACCAGGCACCAGCTCCTTAGAAGTGGAAGAACTTTACTTGCTATGTCACACCCTGCAGGGCAGGGGAGAAAGAGAGGGCAGGAGGGCAGGCTCTGGGAGTACCCATGGGTCTGCCACCGTCTGCCAGAGAACCTCCTTCTCAATCTCCCAACTCCCATTTTCCCCAGTGCACAACCCGCTCCCCCACTCCAGCCCCAAACACACAAACATCTCAAGCTGTGAAGTAACTGGCATAACATTAAGGGAAAAAAAAAAAGTGAGGGGACTTGAGAGAAATATTTCAAGCAGTCACACTAACAATCTGTTGTAGAGGATCAAAGAGAAAAAGAGCTGCAGTGGACTGGTCTTCCTATGCCTCACATTCTTCCTTTGTTAGAATTCTTTGAATCTGTGACTTGGTACTCCTGGGGCAGGCCTCCTTTAGTTAAGGTTTCAAGAGGTATCCGATATGGCTTCCAAGCCAGCAATGGATGTGTAAAACAGGAGGAATGGGGCTGGCAGATAAGAATGAAACTGGGAGTGACGGCAGAGGAAGAGTGGGTGCAATGGGGAGTCTGATCGCCAGTGAAAAGAGCTGGCTCAGAAAGCTCAGGAAAATGCCCTGGAACCAGAGGGAGGGAAGCCAGACTGTTGTCTGTCTCTGATCAGCAAAAGCAAGCTGCATTTTTAGCCGCAGAGCGCGGGGAGGGAAGTGTTTCCATGGTCTCCTGTGAGAACCAAGAAGGCTGCCTGTGTTTGCATTTTGGAATTTGGAAACCAACTTAAGGGAATTAGTCAGAATGTTAAAAATCCCAAGGCAGGACATCCCCTGTTAGCACACACACGCCTTTGTTGTTCTTAGTGTTGATTAATCAATAATATATTAATATATATTTATGAGCACCTGCCTTGTCTCATTTCAGTGCCAGGTATGGTAAGAGTTCCAGGAGATGGTCCCCAGACTCAAGAAGCATGAAATCCAATGAGAAAGACAATTTTAGCACACATCAATAGTGAAATCCCACAGATGATGAAATTCTGAATACAGTTTAAAATGCTGGAACCTGTAAAGAGTCAAAACAGCAGTAATTTATTCTTCTATAAACTCTTTGAGAACAAAAAAAGACAAGCTTACTTTTCAGTTCATCTTCAACACCCAGTGTAACTCTAGGTACAAAATCAGAATTACATAAACCAACTTACCCCTCTTATGTGTAGGGAATACAGGACCCCAGAAAAGTTTTGACCACAAATGTCCTTTCTCATTGGTGCAGGAGGCAGCACTCAGTGGTAGAAAGAGAAACAAATGTTAGTCTGGGAACACTTTGTTCAAGTCTCCCACTACTACGTGTGTGTTGGTGTTCTTGGGCAAGATGCTTTCACTCTCTTAGCCTTAGTTTTTTCACCTGTTAAATGGGGATAAATGCAATTTTTATATCAGACTCTATTATGAATATATAATGAGAGAATTCAAGTGAAAGAGCCTTGTAAAATTAAAAAGTGGCACGGATAATGAGTTGTAGTGATAATAAGTAATCTATAATAAACTTTCATATCTCTGGGCTAAGCATTGCTTTCCATAAGCTATAAATTTTCCTGGAAAGTGGAAGCACACAATGCTCCCATCACCTCGGTGTCAATGAGAGTAGCAAATTTCCTCTGGTTGTTGCAGGACCTTGACCCAGCACAGGGGACCTGGGTACCAAAGGCTTCACAGACTTACCCAAGCCCTTCCCACACTGGGTTTAGATTTATTGGAAAACAAGATTCTCAGAAGAGAGTGGAAAGAGTAATTGTTGCATGCTTGTTGCAAATCTCAATCTTCATTTCAAATGGTAGACAGAGAGCCTTGAGATGCTGCTTCAAAGCCAGCATATTGATGATCATCTGATGATTCTGCAGATTCTGGCAATCTCCACCTCAGCCTCTGTTCAGGTCTCATGGTGACAGGAGTGCCCGAGGAGAGTTTGAAATTGGGCAGGTGAGAGGACTTTGTGGGAGGAAAAGGGGAGCAGTTTTTTCTTCAGTGAATATACATGTGCCCTTTGCAACCCTTCCCTTGTCAGACTGAGGACCATCTCTGCTCACTCTGCCTCACCCACCAGCTCTTATATTCTAGGCAGGGCTGGACTAGAATAAGGTGAATAAGGTGACTAGGGTTCAAAATTTAAGGAAGCACTCGCTCTCATTGTCATGCAAGTGCAAGGTAACCCTTAATAGAAAAGGATGTCAAAGCTGCGTTAAATATGGCAGCTCTGCCACTCTGTGAACAAGCTAAGTCAGAAATTATCTGGACAGCATTTGACTTTTTAGGCTAGCCGTTTTTTGAGGAATTGGCTAAGATTAAAACAGCAAATGAATACATATTTGTGTTCCTGTGTGGGAAATGTGCTTTGACCCTAAGGTGACAATGCTGGAAAAGTAACACTTTGCACTGGCGTTCTCAGAAAGTCAGTGCTGAAGTTTCTGATATCTCGCTATTGCTCTGAAGCTAGATCTAAATCAGGAGTTCTTAATGAGGGCCCCTGAACTACCTGAAAGCATGTGCAAAATATTGTGAGAAAGTGTATATACACTTGTATGCATGTGTGCAAGCACACACACTCATGAGTGTGGGCATTTTGTGAAGAAGGGCCATAATTTGGTCAGTTTCTAGAAGTTTAAGAATTACTGTGCCACATTCAAACTTTTCTAAAATAGTTGCTAAATAGATAGTGAATTTTTTTTTTTTAGTAGGTACTGGGGATTGAACCCAGGACCTCATACATGGGAAGCAGACGCTCAACCACTTGAGCTACATCTACTCCCCAATGACAGTTGGTTTTTTCGTTTGTTGTTTGTTTGATTTTAGGAGGTACTAGGAATCGAACCTAGGACCTCATACTTGGGAAGCAGGCACTCAACCACTTGAGGTACATCTTCTCCCGCTATATTGCAATTTTTTTTTTTTTTTTAAGATTTTATTTATTTATTCATTTTTCCCCCCCTTGCTGCTTGTGCTCGCTGGGTCAGCCAACCACGCCGTGCGGGCGGGCCTGCCTTCACCAGGAGGCCCCGGGAACCGAACCCGGGGCCTCCCATGTGGCAAACGGGAGCCCCACTGATTGAGCCACAGCCACTTCCCTATATTGCAATTTTATAGTGGAAAAAATTGATCTGAGAGCCACAAGATCCAGTGACTTTGCCAATGTTAAGATGAGAGACTGTGAACCGTCAATTGCTTATTTGAAACAGAGCTTTCTTAAATATTTTAAGAATTAAGTATTACTATCAGCTGATAGACGAGGGGCCTAAAATTTAAAAGGGCTATTGATAACAATAAACAACTTTCCATTAATCTCCAATAGAGAACTAGTTAATGTAAAGTTAATTTCCATGTTCCAAATGGGTTCTCTTCTTAGATAAGATAAAATGAAGGAATTGTATATTTTTAGTACAAATCCTTAAGAATGATTTATAGACAGTTGCCAACACTGACACTTCTTCAAGCAGCCTCTGAATTAGTGCAAAAGTTTGACAAGACAGATACATGGAGACTATCACATTGTCTTCTTTTGGAAAAAAAATAAAAATCCTAGATAAAGAAAATTGAGTATCAAGTTTGAAAGTTTGCAGCCCAAGTATTTCATACCCTACCCTTTAAAATATACTCATACCAAGAATATAGCCTAGAAGTAGGAGATTAAAATAAAGATATGGATATTCCCTTTCTGATTTTGGATAAAACCAAGGATTACTTTACTTAAGAAAATTTTACTGTACAATAATGGTATCAACTTCTTTTATTGTCTATGAGTGGATAAAAACTGACACAATTTGAGGGGCTAAAAACTTAATCTGATTAAATTTTAAAATGTGCAAAATATTTAAAGACTTGAGAATTGTCAGTATAAGGATAAGAAAAGATTTATGGGTTTTGCCCTGGACAGGAAGAAATAATTTTTTCTATTTTTTTGCCCTCATTTTGAGAACATTGGAAGGGATAGAAACTCAGAATAAAAATATGATCTTAGAGAAGGGAGATAAAAAAGAAAACCAAAATTTCAAAACTTTTGCTGATTCTTTGTTCTCTTAGGGATGAAGAGATGAGGTAGATGATAATTTTGTTGATAAAAACATTTAAAAGTGCCTTTCAAGCTGAAAATGACAGCTTGAGACAATGAAAAAAGTATAAGACACATTTGAGGTGGGCTATCCTGGGACAAAGGCTAACCTGCCTTAAGTCCTGCATTGCAATAACCAGGAGAAGGAGAAAATCTGTTTCCTGGGAAGTAGAGGGGGCATCCAAACTCCTGTAAACAGGGGAATTCCTAAGGCCACTAGCAAGCACAAGTCTAGGTCAAGACATAGGCCCAGAAAAAGAAAGGAGGACCCTGCACTTTGCATTTGCTTTGGGCTGACCTTCCTCATAGGAGGCTGAACTCTGATGGAAAGCCCCAGCCAATGCAAAGACAATTTGCAAAGACAGTGAAAAATGTTTTTGCTTAGGTTTTCTTGGTTTTATTAGCTCCTAGCACTCAAGAAAATCTCTAACATATCACCAGCTGGATAAAAACACAAGAAACAGACATCTTAGGGAATAAATCCCAGAGTTAACATTTTAAAATATTGTAATACACAGTGTGCAACAAAAGATTACAAAACAAGCAAAAAAAAAAAAAAAAAAAAAAAACAACAAACAGGAAATGATGGCCAATCCAAAGGAAGAGGATAAAAATCTAGAAAACATCAATGAAGAAGACCAGACTGTAGACATACTGGACAAAGACTTAAAAAAAATCATTTTCAATATACTCAAGGAGATGAAGGAAAATACAGAGAAATAACTAAAGGATATCAGGAAAACAATGAATTAACAATATGAGAAGCTCAGTAAAGAGAAAGAAATTTGAAAAAGGAATGAAAGAGAACTACAGGAGTTGAATACCACAATAGCTGAAATGAAATATTCCCATGAGGGTTTCAGCAGCAGATTGGAGCTAGCAGAAGAAAGAAGCAGTGAACTTGAAGACAAGACAATTGAAATGAGTCAGGCTGAGGAAAAGTAAGAAATAAGAATTATAAGCAGTGAAAATAACCTAAAAGACCTGTGGAACACCATCAAGTGTGCCAATATACACATATAGTAGTCCTAGAAGGAGAAGAAAGAGAAAGGAAAGGCATAATAATGACAGAAAATGCCCCAAACTTAGCAAAAGTCATGTATATGCATATCCAAGAAGCCCAGAAAACATGAAATAGGATAAACTTAAAGAAAAATATGACCTATCACATACTGATCAAACTGTGAAATACAAAGTACAAGAAGAGAATTCTGAAAGCTGCAAAAGAAAAGCAATGGGTTAAGTACTAGGGAGTCCCAATTAGATTAAGTGCTGATTTCTCATCAGAAATCATGGAGGAAACCATAGGTTGAAATACTTAAAGTTCTGAGAGAAAACAACTGCCAACCCCAAATTTTATATCTGGGACACTTTATTTCAAAAATGAGGGAGAGATTAAGACATTCACAGATAAACAAAAGCTCTACAAGCAATGCTAAAGGAAGTTCTGCAGATTGAAAGGAAAGGACACTAGACAGTAGTTCAAAGCAGCATAAAAAAAATAAAGACCTCTGATGAAAGTAACCATTTGGGTAATTACAAATGCCAGTAATTTTGTATTGTACTTTTTGCTAAGGATTCCACTTCTTACTTTCTATAGGTGCTAAAATGCAAATGCATAAGAAAGTAATGACAAATTTATGGTTTGGGACATACAATGTCTGAAGATATAATTTGTAATAAGTGCAAAAAAAGGTAGGAGGATGGAGGGTATAGGAAGAGTGTATTTATAAGCTATTTAAGTTAAGTTGGTATCAAATAAAATATGACTTATATATTTAGGATATTAAATTTTAATCCCATGGCAAATGCAAGGAAAATATATGAAAAATATACCCAGATATAAGTGAAAAGGGACTCACTCTGGTACAATACAAAAATTCAAATATATATGAAAATAGGTATTAACCGAAGAATTAAGGAGGCAAATAAGGTATAAGACTTACAAAGGGCTAAATAGGCAAAACGGCATAAGCAAGTACAGCATTATCAGTAGTGACTTTAAATGTAAATGGGGGACGGATGTGGCTCAAATGGTTGGGCGTCCATCTCCCATATGGAGTGACCTGGGTTCGATCCACGGGACCTCCCGGTAAAAAAAAAAAAAAAAAAAAAAAAAAAAAAATGTAAATGGATTAAACTCTCCAGATAAAAGGCAGAAGCTGACAGAATGGATTTTAAAAAATGACCAAACTATATGCTGTCTACATATAGCTGGAACTATATCTATTATACGTAGAAACTCACCTTGAAATCAAAGATATAGGTAGGTTGAAAGTGAAAGAGGGAAAAAAAAAAAAAAAAAACGCACAATTAGTAACCAAAAGAGAGCTGGAGTAGATATACAAATATCAGATAAAATAGACTTTAAGTCCAAAACAGTTATGAGGGACAAAGCGGGCCATTATATACCGATAAAAGGGCCAATTCAACAAGAAGACTTAAACACTTATAAATATATGCACCTAACAGCAGAGCTAAAAATATATGAAGCAAATACTTATTTAAAGGAAGAAATAGATGGCTCTTCATTAATAGTATGAAACTTTAATATATCACTTTCAATAATGTATAAAACATCTAGACAGAAGATCAATAAGGAAATAGATTTGAATGATACTCTAGACCAACTAGACCTAAAAGACATATATAGACAAGAGAATACATATTCTTCTTGAGTACACATGGGTCATTCTTCAGGATAGACCATATTTTAGGTCACAAAACAAGTATTAATAAATTTTAAAAAATATTGAAATCATACAATACAGCTTTCCTGACCACAAGGGAATGATGCTAGAGACCAATAACCAAGGAGGAAAAGGAAAACTCACAAATATGTGTACATTTTTAAAGTACACTCTCAAACAACCAATGGGTTAAAGAAGAAATCAGAGGTGAAATTAGGAAATATCTTGAGGCGAATGAAAATGAAATCTACAACATACCAAAATTTATGGGATGAAGTGAAGGCAGTGCTGAAATGGAAATTTATAGCTCTAAATGCTTATATTAAAAAGAAGAAAGATTTAAATCAGAGAACTATGTTCTAAACTAGAAGTACTAGAGAAAGGAAGAATAAGCAAAAGCCAAAGTTAGCAGAATGAAGGAAATAAAGATTAGAGTGGAGATAAATGAAAGAGAGACAAAAAAAAAAAAAAAAAAAATCATCATAACAAAAAGCTGCCTCTTTGAAAATAAAATTTACAAACTTTAGCTGGGTTGATGAAGAAAAAAAGAGAGAGGACAGGGAAGCGGCTGTGGCTCAATCAGTGGGGCTCCCGTTTGCCATGTGGGAGGCCCCGGGTTTGGTTCCTGGGGCCTCCTGGTGGGGGCGAGCCCGCCCGCATGGCGTGGTTGGCTGACCCGGCGAGCGCGGGCAGCAAGGGGGGGATAGATGAATAAATAAATAAAATCTTTGAAAAAAAAAAAAAAAAAGAGAGAGGACACAAACAGATAAAACCAGAAAATCAGAAATGAAAAAGGGGGCAATACTACCAAACTCCATTAAAATAAAAATGACTATAAGAAGATACTATGAACAAAACAAATATACACCAATAAATTAGACAACCTAGATGAAATGAACAAATTCTCAGAAACACACAAACTAACTAAATTGAAAAGAAATAGAAAACCTCAACAAACCAAATCACCAGTAATTAGATTGAATCAGTCAATAAAACCCTCCCAACAAAGAAAAGCCCAGGACCAGATGGCTTCAAAAGTGAATTCTACCAATCATTCCAAAGAGCAAAATTAGTTCCAATCCTGCTCAAACTCTTCCCAAAAATAATTGAAGAGGAGGGAACACTCTCTAACTCATTCTACAAGGCCAACATCACCTTCATATAAAAACCATATAAAGATACCACAAGAAAAGAAAACTAGAGACCAATATCTCTTATGAATATAGATGCAAAAATCCTCAACAAAACACTAGCAAACTGATTCCCATAGCGCATTAAAGAATTATACGCCATGATCAAGGGTGGTTCAATCTGAGAGAGTCAGTTGATGTAAATACCACATTAACAGGATGATGGCAAAAAAACACATGATAGTTTTAATTGATGCAGAAAAGGCATTTGACAAAATCCAGCATCCCTCCTTTTAAAAACATTTAGAAAACTAGGAATAGAAGGAAACTTCTTCAACATGATAAAGGGCATGTATATAGTAAAACAAACAAACAAACACAACTAACATCATACTTAATGGTGAAAGACTGAAAGCTTTTCTACTACGATCAGAAATAAGACAAGGATATACACTGTCACCACTGTTATTCAACATTTTACTGGAAGTTCTAGCTAGAACAGTGAGGAAATGAAAAGAAATAAAAGACATCCAAATTGAAAGGAAGAAATCTAACTTTACACATTTAAAGAGGATATGATTCTATACACAGAAAATCCTGCAAAATCCACAAGAAAGCTCCTAGATCTAATAAATGAATTAGCAAAGGACTGGAGTACAAGATCAACACCCAAAAATCAATAGAGTTTCTATACATTAGTAATGAACAATCAAAAGGAGAAATCAAGGAAAAAAATCTCCATTTACAATAGCAACTAAAAGAATCAAATGTTTTAGGAATAAATCTAACCAAGGTTGTAAAGGACTTGTATACAGAAAATTATAAAACATTGCTATTCTCCTCAGCACAAAATTAGCTATTCTGGGAGATGTGAACAAATTCCCCTTTACTGAATACTGGAAGCTCCCCTGTATTCATTAACATGATTATTTATTTTCTGCCTATCGCTTGGGCAGAAAATGGGATTGGCAAATTGTGAGTGTAGCCTATTTTACTTATATAATTTAAACTAAAATCTTCATGTTCATTTCCTTGAGGCCAGTTTATATGTATTGAAAGAATATGTACTTCTTGATAACTTGGTGTATTAGTCTGCCAAAGGGATGCTGATACAAAGTACCAGAAATCTGTTGGCTTTTATAATGGGGATTTATTTGGGGGTAAAAGCCAAATCAAAGCCTCAGAAAGGAGGCTTTCTCACCAAAGTCAGCTACTGTTGATCCCGGTGTGTTGCCACATGGTAAAGCAAAATGGCCGCCAATCTCTGTGAGGTTTCAGCCTTCCTCTCTGGACTTCCTTTCTCAGGCTCAGCTGCTCTGCCTTCTTCCTGATTTCAGCTGCAAGCTGGCATGGGGCTTGTCTCTTAGGGCTTCCCATATCAGTCTTGGCTGTTTGGCTCTCTTCCCAAATACAGCTCTAAGCTACCAGGCAAATGGCTCATCCCTCCCCGGGGCACAGCCATTTGAACCTTCTCCTTTCTGTCATATGGCAGGATCAAAAATGACAGAGCCCTGTCTTCCATGTCTGAGTGAGTGTCCATTCATATCAGACCCAGCAAGGGGACAGGGATTCAGCCTGAGTCATGCGCACTGACATAGTCGAATCAAAGCCCAAAGCAAGCTTATTTGGTCCCTCAGCTGAATTTAATTCAATCAAAGGATACCACACCAAGAGGAATAGATTAGTTTACAAACATAATCTTTCAATTTTTGGGAACCATAAAATAATTTCAAACTGCCATACTTGGTTTGAAATTTTGCTTGCTTATTATGTTTATGTTACTCTTGGAGTCCAGAGGGTTGATTTGGCAGAAATGCTCCTGGTCACCCGAGTTGAGCTGGGCACATGGGACAGTGACTCCTGTGGAGTGAGCACAGTTGCTGAGGGAACGAAGCAGGAAAGGCTTCATTCTGGGTTCTAGGGAAAGGAGTCTTCCTATTCCAGATATCATAAAAATTCTTCCTCACATGGCTGTTTAGCAGCTCCTTATACAATCAAGCAGCAATTGAGAATGAGAGATCATGTCCT
The DNA here is from genome assembly GCA_026826555.1 of Tolypeutes matacus. Lineage (NCBI taxonomy): Eukaryota > Metazoa > Chordata > Mammalia > Cingulata > Chlamyphoridae > Tolypeutes > Tolypeutes matacus. The sequence goes on from JAKSZT010054489.1 coordinate 8,099,977, forward strand.
TTTCAAAGATTTCAACTACAGCAGACCATACATTTTCAAAAGCAAAATAACAACAAAAACTCATTCGCACTTCATATGTTTTCTGGTAGAGTGACAGTGAATAAAGGACTGCTAGGAGCACCCATTCTTCAAATTCTCATCCACTGGGTTTGCCCAAAGCCTGTCTGATTAGCAGGCTTTCACCCAGAAGTTATGAACTGCAGAGAAGCCCAGTGATTGGGGCAAACAGATAATAGCCAAGAAATTCCAAGTGACACTCTCTATGGCCTTCCAAGAGACAATTGGCCACTCTATTTCTCAATTACTGGCAAATTAGGGACAGTGGTAACACTTGCTTTCCCTACAGGGATGCTGTGAGAGCCAATTAACCGTGGCCAATGTCACTGGAGATTGAAGGATGAGCGCCATTGAGTAGTTACAAAGCGTTATTACTGTAGTGTGAGGGGCTAACCTGAAGAAGAGGCTTAGCAAGGGAATTCACGGGTCTGCCTGGCAGCAGCTTTCTGATAAATTGCCAATAAAGCCTTCCTAATTTATCTCATTCTGTCTGCAGGATGACTTGTACTTAACAGTCTCTGCAGATGATAGAGAGGAGGTGTGAGGAAGCCAAGTTAAATACAAAACATTGACAACGTGAAAGCATGTACTACAGTAGAGATTTTTCCTGAAGCTGAGTTTTTATCATCCTTTTAAATTATATCTAGAATGTGGATTGAGGAAGGGGCACAAGAGATGTTTGACAGAGGAAGGGATGACATTTGAAGATGCATTTCACCTGGAATCAGCAGAGCCAAGAGACTATGTAGTGACCTCCAAGATTTAAACTGGCTTTTATCAGCTTGACTTCAGAACTCAAGTGAGAAATAGGACATAAAACTGAGTTGCAAGCCCAGAAAGTAAGGGCGGATGGCTCTGTGTGACCATTTTAACAATGCACAGAGCCCTTTGGCACAAAAGGACTGCATTAAGAATTGAAATAAATATATATAAGCACTTAATGGGACTGCAGAGACTGGGTTTCTGGAGAGAGCCTGGAAAAATTAAAGATTATCTTCAAATCCAAGCCAATATGCCAAGCCCCTACTGGGAACTTTGGCCCAATGCCAGCCCTGATGTGTTTATTACTAGTTCCTTGTGGTGGGCAAGAAGAGGGAAGGGGAGAGAGAGAGAAATGACTTGCATAAGAAAATAAAGAGAAGCCTTTAACTGCTAAAAAGACCTAGACTGCTGGGATAAAAAAAAAAACCTCTTCTCAACAAATATGATTCCACCAGTCAACCAAGAAGGAGATTTGGGGGATTAGGAGAAAATCCAAAAACCTGGAATACCTTAGAGTGCTGAGATATGTTGAAGTTCTTTGGAGACTGAGCAAGCATTTGATCATGGGAGGGTAGGGATACTGGGAGTGAAGGTGGTAATTCCCAGCTGTTGTTTGAATCCCAGTTATTCCTTCTTCCTTTATAATAATGCTAGCTCTCATTTATTTAGCTCTTATAATATAACAGACACTATGCTACATGCTTTAAAGCTATTCTCATGTTGCAACAGCACTGAAAAATAGAGACCAAAATTAGTGCCATTTTAGACATGAGGATCTGAAGTTATGAAATTTTCCCATGACTACACAGTTAAAAAGTAGTGTCTTGGATTCACACCATGAGAGTCTGACTCAAAAGTCCTTGTTTAACTACTATTATTGTGCCCCCAGAGAAGGCAGAAAAACAACTTCTGAGCTAAATGGAATTTAAATTGTTACCTAGATTTATAGCTCAGATTAAATGGAATAAGTATCCTAAAATGATATTAAGAAGATACTATGGGTGTTTGATGAAAGAAGAGATAAATTCTATTAGGTTGAGGAGAATGGAGGAAGTGAAACATGAGAGAAAAAACTCATTAAAGATGTGGAGAGTGAAATTTCTACCAGGTTTTTTGGTATTGAGTATTTTCCAGCTCATAAAATCTTTCTAATAGGCTATGAAGTATATAGTAATTTTACCTACTTTATAAATGAGGAAACAGAAGGAGAGAGATGTGAAATAAATACTCCAAGGTCATGCATACAAAGGAAAAAATAAGACTTAGATCTCCACCTTGTTGTCCTGAACTCTAAAGCCCTTGTCCCTTCGTTCTTGTGTAATGTCTGGGGTTTTCATAGGCAGAATGGGAAAAACATGCTAGACAAAAGAAATGGTGAGTTTGAAGGCACAGGGGTGGGAAAATACAGCAAATATTTTGATGACCATAAACAGTCTAATTTAGGTGACTGTGAAGGGTCAGAAGAGGCCAGAAAGCAATGATTTACAAAGTCAGAAATGTGAGCTTGTCCATGAAGAATAAACTGCTGTTCTGAAAAGAGTGAGAGATATTGAAGGTTTTTTAGCTGAAGAGAAGGTGATCAGAGCAGTACAATAGCATTAATGTACAGGCAATATAAAATGGAAAGTTGGCAACTTTCCTGGTTGGTGGTTTCCTACCCTGAACCCAGCCCTGGAAGTGCCACATAATCAAAAGGATGATTGAGAAATCTATCAAAATAACAAGGGGCAAGAGAAGATGTTAGGTTAGGTCCATCCATGTATGTTGGGCAGAGTGGAATGGAGTAAGCAACCTAGAGTATATAGATATGGAGCAGGGAAGCATTTTTCCATTTGCTATTTTGTCTCCCTGATTTTGCCTTGAGAATCATTACACTACAAAGCAGAACCAGAGACACCAGTCCAGTGCTTGCAGTGAAGGCAGGGAAAGTTGAATTGGTGCTAGAGCCCCACTTAGGTGGGTAGCAGTTAACTGCAGATACAGTGGGCCTTGTCAGTTGTTCAGTATTTCCCCTTCCTGAACTTTCCCCTCTACTTGCCAACTGTCAAGTGATTACAACTAAAGTTTACACTTATTGATCAAGAACAGTGCCAAGGTAGATGTATAAATAATAATTGGAGAAGTTCTCTACCCTGAAGAGTGGAACCCCTGCACACACACATATACACGCACATACTCTAGACTTATTAGAAGGGGACACAAGCTAGGATCTGGGTTTTAATCCTTCCTGCCAAATTCACATCACCAGCTGAAGCAAATAAAATCCCTAAAGGAATATGAGTTTACAGAGAAAAATAAAAAGATATTTACAGAGTATAATCACTAAAAAAGAAAGATAATTATCTGCTTATATCAAATAAAGCAAGATTTATATACCAGACAGAATAAGATTTTAAAATAAATATATTAAATATCCTAAAAGACAAAAGGAAGAATACTGGATACATATAGTAAGCCTGAGAAATAAAAAACAAGAATCAACTGCTGTACTAGATAAGAAAATTATACAGTTGAAATAAGAAAGTAGACTGAATTGCAGAGGGATGCACCTAAAAAGAAATCAGTGAACTAGAAGATCATTTTGAGAATTTCTCCCAGAAGATTAGGAAAGGCTATAAAGAAAATTTAAAATTAAAAGATAAGAAGGGTAGAACTAAAAGTGTTACAATCCTGGTAAGTCCCAGAAGGAGAGAGACAAATAAATGGAAAGAAAAACATTGTATTAGTCAGGGTTCTCTAGGGAACAGAATCAGCAGGAGTTATCTGTAAATAATATGAGATTTTATAAGATTCTTTCACGTGACTGTGGGGATGCACAAGTCCAGGTTCTGCAGGCAGACTGCAAACCAGGGGCTCCAATGGAAGTCCAATGAAGGTCCTTGATGAGTTTCCGGGAGATGTTGGCTGTGCAAAGATGAGCTGGGAAATTCTGAATGCTGAAATCACTTCCCCTTTTAAGGCATTCAACTGATTGGATAAAACGTCACTCATTGCTGACAGCAATCTCCCTGGTTGATCATAGATGCAATCAGCTATCTATGCAGTAAACTCACTGATGACTAAAGCCCATAAATGTCCTTGTATTACAATTAGCCCAGTGCTTGCTTGACCAAACAACTGGGCACAATTACCTGGTCGAGTTGACACATTAGCCTAACCATCACAAAAATGAAAATATTCATCACAAAATATGAAAATATTGATCAATAATATTGAGGAAGTGATGTCAGCAAGATGGTGGAATAAGGAGTACCAAGTAAATCCACCACACCCTCATAGAAACATATGATGAAAATAGGTAGAACTGTCAGAACCAATTTTCCAGAATTCCAATCAAGGGTAAACAGGAACCAAGTGAACACTGAATCAGGGAAAAGAAAACCTAAAATTGATAAGAAATTGTAGGACACTTTTGCATGCCCTTCCCCCACCCTCTCTTCTGGCTCAGTGAAGTAATCTGTGGGACTGACAGCATCCTGACTGACAGTGTGGCAGTTTCACATGCCTTGTGTGGCTCCCTGATATCTGGTTATAGCAAATTTGGGGGTGTTTATATGTCTTCTCCAACCTTGTGCCTGAAATACTGACTTGAGGTGCTCACTTGTATCACCTAACCAGTAATTCACTCAGGGCAGAGAAGTGGTATGGAACCAAGTAAACCATAACTTCCTGGGGAGAAATATTGCAATCAAGACATAAAATACAGTGCCTAGGACCTGGGAGGAGAAACTTGAGAGAGTATCTTTTTTTTTGGAGGGTAAACTAGGACACACAGGAACATTTGCACATATTGGTGAAGTTTTAGAAGCTACCATGAATATCCAAAGCAAGACCTGCTTAGAAACACTTGAGGTAAACTATGGTTTCAGTATAAACTGTGCTAAGGGGTTGAAGGATAGCCTCAAAACAGAGCCAATCTACACTTCCCACAATCAAACAAACAAAGCAAAACAAAACCCTAGAAAACCCTGGGGAAGAGGGGGAATCTGACTTCCAGGCTTAATACATCAAAAATATTTAAATGTCCAAACATCAACAAAAAGTCACAAGGCATAAAAAGAAAGAGATGGCTTATTTTAGGAAAAAAAATTAAAGTGATAGAAGTGATCCCTGAGGAAGCCCACATGTTGGAATTACTAATCAAAGATGTTAAGCTGACTCTCCTAAATAAGTTCAATGAGCTAAATGAAAATATGGAAAAGAAACAGAAAATATGGAAAAGAAATCAGGAAAACAATACATGAACAAAAGGAGGAATGAGAAATTTTTAAAAGAAACCAAACAAATTGTCAGAAGATAGCATCAGCTTAGGCAGGCAGGTCTTAACTCTCTCATAAAAACAATGGAGAAAGAGCCAAAAACTGTCTGAGGAACCTGCTTTGGGGATCAGCAGACCAGGACAGTGCTTCACAACTCCCAGCAGGGTGAGAGACAGAGGCGAAGAACCCAAAACAACAAATGTGAGTTACCAAACCCCCTTGGTGCCCTGGAAGGGCTCTCCTCCCCCACCTCCAAGATATTAAGCTGGGGTAAAATCCCTGGCTCACTGCAGCTGATTGAGAGGGGAACAGGCATCTTCCTCTGTCAGTTGTTACAAGGGGGTGTTGGTATATTTGGTTAGATATTGAACCAAATATCAAAGAAGAGCTGTGAGAGAAAAAAAAAAAATAGTCAAGAGAGAGAAAGTGGCCATCAGAGTAAAATCACCAACATATTCAGATGCCTAGACATCAGCAAAAACTTACAAGCCATACTAGGAAACAGGATGAGATGGCCCAGCCAAAGGAACAAACCAAATAGTCTGAATAAATACAGGAATAAGACATAGTAAAGATCAGAGCAGAAATAAAGGAAACCAAGAACAAAAAACAATAGAGAGAATCAACAAAACCAAAAGTTGGTTCTTTGAGAAGATCAAGAAAATTGACAAACCCATAGCTAGACTGACAAAGAAAAAAAGAAAGAAGATGTGAATAAAATCAGAAATGAGAAGGGGGACGTTACCACTAACCCTGCAGAAATAAGAAAGATCATAAAAGGATCCTATGAATAACTGTATGCCAAAAAACTAGACAATGTAGACGAGATGGACAAATTCCTAGAAACACACAAACCACCTACACTGACCATAGAAGAAATAGAAGACCTCAACAAACCAAACACAAGTAAAGAGATTGAAACAGTCATCAAAAGCATCTCAAAGATGAAAAGCCCAGGACCAGATGGCTTCACAGATGAATTCTACCAATCATTCAAAGATGATCTCATACAACTCTTGCTCAAGCTTTTCCAAAAAATTGAACAGGAAATAAAACTACCAAACTCATTCTATGAAGCCAACATCACCCTAATATCAAAACCAGATAAAGATACTATGAATAAAGAAAATGACAGACCAATATCTTTAATGAATATAGATGCAAAAATCCTCAACAAAATATTTGCAAACAGAATCCAAAATCACATTTAAAAAATTATATACCACAATCAAGTGTGTTTCAACCCAGGTATGCAAGGGTGGATCAACACAAGAAAACCAGTTGGTGTAATAAACCACATTGATAAATTGAAGAAGAAAAATCACATGAGCCTCTCGATGCAGTAAAGGCATTTGACAAAATTCAGCGACCTTTCTTGATAAAAAAACACTCCAAAGGATAGGAATAGAAGGAAGCTTTCTCAATATGGTAAAGTGCATATATGAAAAACCTACAGTGAGCATTGTACTCAATGGTGAAAGACTGAAAACTTTCTCACTGAGATTAGGAACAAGACAAGGATGCCTGCTCTCACCATTATTATTCAATATTGTGCTAAAAGTTTTAGCTTGAACAATTAGGCTAGAAATGAAAGGCACCCAAATAGGAAAGGAAGAAGTAAAACTTTCACTATTCACTGACGATATGATCCTATATTTAGAAAATGCTGAAAAATTCACAACAAAGCTACTAGAATTAATAGACGAGTTCAGCAAAGTGGCAGGATACAAGATTAATATGCAAAAATCAATAGCGTTTCTATTCACTACTGATGTGCAATTTGAGGAGGAAATCAGAAAAAATATTCCATTATAACAGTGATTAAAACAAACAAATATTTAGGAATAAGCTTAACCCAGGACATAAAGGATCTGTATTCAGTAAACTGCAAAACATTGCTAAAAGAAACTGCAGAAGACTTAAATAAATGGAAGGACATTCCATGTTCATGGATTGGAAGACAAAATATTGTTAAGATGTCAATTCTACCCAAACTGATTTACAGATTCACTGCAATCCCAATAAAAATACCGAGTTTTTTTTGCAAAATTGGAAAAGCCAATTATCAAATTTATTTGGAAGGGTAAGGGGCCCAAAATAGCCAAAAATGTCTTTAAAAAGACGAATGAAGTTTGAGCACTCTCACTTCCTAACTTTAAAGCATATTACTTAGCTACAGTGGTAAAAACAGCATGGTTCTGGCAAAAAAGACAGACAGGTTGACCAATGGAAGTGAATCAAGAACTCAGAAATAGACCCACAGCTATAATCAAGTGATATTTCGCAAGGCTGTTAAGACGGTCCAGGAGGACCAGAACAGTCTATTCAAAAAATGGTGCTGGAAGAACTGGATAGCCATACCCAAAAGAAAGAAAGAGAACCCCTATCTCAAACCTTATACAAAAATTAACTCAAAATGGACCAAGGACCCAAATATAAAAGTGAAAACCATAAAAATCCTAGAAGAAAATGTTGGAAAAACATCTTCAAGTTCTTGTGGTAGGTGGTAGTTTCTTAAACCTTACACCCAAAGCACACACAACAAAATAAAAAATAATTAAATGGGACCTCCTCAAAATTAAGCACTTTTGCATTTCTTAGGACCTTGTCAAAAAGGTGAAGAGGCAGCCTACTCAATAAGAGAAAATATTTGGCAATCACATATCCGATAAGGGTTTAATATCCATGATATATAAAGAGATCATACAACTCAACAATAAAAAGACAAATTACCCAATTTAAAAATGGACAAAAGACTTGAAAAGATAATTGTCCAAAGAAGAAATACAAATGGCAAAGAAACACTTGAAAAAGTGTTCAACATCACTAGCGATTACGGAAATGCATATCAAAACTATAATGAGATATCATTTCACACCTATTATAATGGCCACTATTTAAAAAGTCAGAAAACTGTAAATATTGGACAGGATATGAAGAGATAGGAACACTTATTCACTGGTGGTGGGAATGTAGAATGATACAGCCACCATGGAGGACTGTTTGGCAGTTCCTAAGGAAGTTTAATATAGACTTGCCATGTGATCTGACAATACCATTGCTAGGTATATACCCAGAAGAACTGAGAGCAGTGACACGAACAGACATCTCCACACCGATGTTCATAGAGGCATTATTCATGATTGCCGAAAGTTGGAAACAACCCAGGTGTCCATCAACTGACGAATGGCTAAACAAATTGTGGTGTATACATACAATGGAATATTATACAGCAGTAAGAAGAAATGAAATAGTGAAACATATTACAACATGGACAAACCCGGAGGATATTATGTTGAGTGAAGCAAGCCAAACACAAAAGGATAAATAATGTATGATTGTGCTATTATGTGCTATTATGAACTAAATATATTATGTAAACTCATTCTATTTTCTGGTGACCTATTAAATTAGAATATAGGTAACCAGAAATTAGAATAAGGGTAGGGAATGGAAAGCTGATGGTTAATCTATGCAGAAATGGTTAAAAGATTGTTTGTAAATCTTTCAAAATGAATGAAAAAGGTAAGAGCACATCATGGTGTTTGTGACTAGCAGAGCTATTTTATGAGTATGACAGTGGTTGAAAGTGAAAGCCTAAGGACATTTATATTACTAGAAGGAAAGCTAAAAAATATAACATAGGACTGTATAACATAGTGAAACCTAATATAAAATATAAATTTGTGTGATATGGCATACATAAGACTGTTTTTACAAAGTATAAATACAAATAAACTAGAGACAAGGAAACAGAATAGCAGCTATGTATGGTATGAGAAGCATAGAGAGATTGAGAGGTGACGAGTCTTGTTTGTTTGGCTTGTTGGTTTTTGTTTATTTTTATTAATACTGGGAAAATGAAAATGCTCTAAAAACAATGGAAGTGATGAATGCACAACTATGTGATTATACTGAATATCATTGATTGTACACTTTGGATGGATTTCTGCTTTATTAATATGTATCAATAAAATTGATTTGTTAAAAAAAAAGAAGCCAAATAACTACCAAAAATGAAGAGTATAATATCCAAAACAAAAATCACTAGAGATGTTCAGCAGCAGATTTGAAAAGGCAGAAGGAATCAGCGAACTTGGAGATAAAGCAATTGAAATTATTCAGGCGGAGGAGCAGAAAGAACAAGAATGAAAAAAGTGAGCAGACCCTGTGGGACACCAAGAAACATAACAACATATGCATATGCATATGCATTATAGGAGTCCCAGAAGGAGAAGAGAAAGAGAAAAGGGCAGAAAGAATACTTGAAAAGGGGGTAGTTCCTGAGTGAGCACGGAACGGGCATACAAGAACAAGTGAGTCACTGATAGGAAAATAAAACCAACTTAGACCATCTTACAATATTATTTAGAGCTGGCCTGACCCTGAATCTGGATTCCAAGCCACCCTTTCCACCTTTGTCAACATCTAGGTGTGCAATGAAACAGATACTCAATTTTGCAGACAGCCTTTGTTGTAAATTTGCTCTCCTTCAGTAATAAGAATAAAACAGTAATGTGTATGTCTGTTTATTTTTTATTTCTAGCTCTTAAGTGTTCCATTTCATAAAGAAAGCGATATGGCAGTGTTTAATGATCTTATTTTCTAGTATATTCACCTTGGCATATTCTACTCTCTCTGTCAGTCCTCTGAGAAAATGGTTGTGGTTGGGTGATGTGTTCACACTGTGAAATGTCTCACTCACAAGATCTGTCCTCGGTAGCATTTACAACACAGGGAGCACCATAACCAGCTGAGTTTGTAAAAGCGCTTTTCTTATAGCTTGCCAAGAACTCTATCTGTTTCTGGTCCTTGCAAACTACAAAAGCTGTTGTTATGTTATCTCTCTAGAAGATGAAGCCACATATTCATATGTAAGCTTTCCCTTATATGGTAAAATGGCACCCACTAATAGACCAAGAACTTAGAAAACTGTATCTGGAGGGTTAGCGTGTCTGTTAGCAGCATATTGACAGTCTTCAGTACAAGCTGAATATCTGGGGATGCATAACCTATTCCACATCCTTCCCTTGATACCAGCAATAGCTTTTTAAAAATTTCAACTGCTTTGATAGATCTAAAACTCAAATATGACGGTAAAAACAGCAGAAACACAATGGCAGGAGAAGCAAAATCTGGTTGGAAAATTCCAACAGTGCTTATGTTTAGGTATTATAGCTATGATCAATATGTTTTTATTATAAGCATTTAGGTTCAGCAATTCAGAAAATGTTAAATTATCTTTTGGAGGTGTACCCATTTCAGTGATGAAAACCCCAGGCATAAAAATGTATTTGTTGGCTCTCTCTGCCTAGAGGAGCCCACATCAAATCTCGGTGCAAGTATTAGTCAGCCAAGTGGTGCTGATAAAAAGTACCAGAAATCTGTTGGCTTTTATGAAGAGTATGTATTTGGTGTAGAAGTTTACAGTTACAAGGCCCTAAAGAGTCCAACTCAAGGTTAATTCCTTACCCAAAGTGCGTTGCCATGTGTTGAAGCTAGATGGCGGGCAACCTCTGTGAGGGTTCAGCCTTCCTCTTCCTCTTTAGGCTCCATGGGCCCAGTGTCTTCCAATCTCAGCTGTAGGCTGGAGGGCTTGTTTCTTTCTGGGCTCAGCTGCTCTGTTCTCTTCACAATATCAGCTGTAAACTGTCAGGCAAATGGCTCATCTCTCTTCCCAGGGCCATACGATCAAAGCTGACAAGTTCTCTCCTCTTCCATGTCTATGGAGCTCTCTCTAATCCTCTGTGTGTTTTCCTCTGTGTTCGCCTTGATTTGATGTCCATTTATATTAGCCCATCAAGGGGGCAGGGACTCAGCCTTGAGTCGTCCTAATGGCCTGGTCAAATCAAAGCCCTAATCTTAACATAATTTAATCAAAGACATCTCAGCTGAATCTAATACAATCAAAGGGGATCACACCCAGAGGAACAGACCAGTTTACAAACATAATCTATCTTCTTAGAATTCATAAACCATCTCAAACTTCCACAGTATGTTTCCATCCTTCTCTCCCATTTCTCAGCAAGCTCTGTTCTTTTCCCCCATTTCTCAATAACTTCTTTTTACTGGCCTAACTAAACTGGTGTGTTCTTAAATTATTTTATGTGAGTTAGCCAAGAACCTAGAGGAATCCAACACCTTCCCAGTTTCATTTGGCAAGCAGCCCCCAGGAGGTCTATAGGCAGATAACCCTCCCCAACCCCCGCTGGAGACTGGTGAGTTTTAATTAAGGCCTGTATGTGCCCTCTTTTGGTTCTGCCATTTTAAAGGGGATTCCTGGATAGACTCCCACAGGACATAAACTCAGTCTGCCCAGACTTCCAGCTCTCTTTTCAGAGGTGGTAGGGGCGAGCCCCCATGCCATGTAGATCCAAGGAAGTTCTGGGTGGTGGGTGAAACCATCCTTGAGACTTGCCTGGGCATGTGGCCTAAATCGAGCACGAGTACACCAGGAGTTTACCAGGCCCTCTCCGTGAGTTCAAAATGGCTATCACCCATTGTATCGTTTCCTTACATGACTAGTTAACTCCTTTTAATTAGACGTGCCCTTAATCTTCCAACTACTGCTGTCCTCATTTTGGGTCTGTGAGAGCTTTAGAATCCTTAGACACTGAAAAATGCATTTGTTAACGAGGCATAAGTCCCACCCTTGGTAGTGCCCTGAGGCTTTGCTCCTTCTCAGCCCCCCAAAGGCCCGTGAGGTTGTCTCAGGGGGCCCCTGAAGCTGTTCACTGGCAAGTCACAAGACAATTAGTCTCCAGTTTTTTTAATGGGCTTTTTTTTTTTTTTTTTTTTTTACCAGGAGGTCCGGGGATCGAACCCAGGTCCCTCCATATGGGAGACGGACGCCCAACCATTTGAGCCACATCCATCCCCCTTTAATGGGCTTTTAATGTCGGTTTAACTACGGAACTTGGATCCTGGGAGTCCCCTGAGGTGAGCTCTCTCATAGCCATCTGCAAAACAGGCAAAAGCATTTAGAGGTCCCTAGACATTCCTTTTCCTAGCAGGAAAGCCCGGCTTGGGGGTTAAGGTCTGGGAACTGGACCCAGATGTCCCCAAGACCTTTAAGGCTCTGGGGACACCCAGAGACATAAAGCTCGCGATCCCCGGAACATGGGGACAGCGAGCAGGGCTTCTGACCTCTGCAGGACGCTGGATAAGTGAGCAATCTGCTCAACCAGGTCTAGTGGTGGGATGCCATCCAGACTGACGGATGCATTTTATCCTCCCCTGGGATAATGGGAAGCTCTTCCAGCATTCCAGCAGACTCCCCATTGGGGTGCCTTCTCAGAAATTGGGACTACCTGCCTACTGATGGTCTAAAGAGAAGGAGGCTAATCTTTTCCTGCCACACCACGTGGCCACAGTATGGCTGAGAGTGGGCTCTGTATGGGACCCTGAATTCCAGCTAAACCTGTATAAGAGACAAGGAGGCGACAGGCTGAGGGCCATGTCTCCTTAAAGGGTTGAGGAAATTCACTCCATTTACTAAACCTCTCCCCTGTAGAATAAGGAGCCTCCTCATGTGCTATCAATTAAGATGAAAGGTTCCTGGCTTTCCTAGCTCCCTGCCTATTTCCTTGCAACACTCCAGTCCTTCTAGTGAAAAAGGCTTGCCAGGTTTTACCCCTTGTGGGAAGTAACTAATGAGATGCAGCCCCAATTCATGTCTGGTTAGAGGCAGGGCTTTTCTGGACCCCTTAGCTCCATACATAACAGCTGCCCAGGGAATTTCCTGGAGGAACTAAGCTGGAGAGTCCTGCATGAAGTTCTTGCTGTGGACAGACACTGGGAGCTTTGTGTCTAGGTGACTCTAAAGTCAAGTCTTTCCCTAAACTAAGCTAAGTGTGTAAAATTCTCTCCTGTTCTAATCTGTGCTTGCTTTAACTTTGTTAGTCTGCTCATGCCTAGCAACTTGTAAATCAGATTTGGGGTTTGTCTGTTACAAATTGGATAACGATGAAAAGTAACCTTAAAATGAGTCTTTAAATGTCGATACTATCTTGCAATTGAATTTGATGTATAAAAGAAATCACAACTAGAATTAATTCAGCTGCTGAAAAAGCAAAAAACTTAGAAAAGTTGTTACTAATAAAATTGTTTTACTTAGTTAATGCACAAAAGTGCCCAATTTGTTTTTAAAGTGAACTTACTGGAAACTGTAACTAAGAGTTAAGATCATTATATAAATGCCTTTATACTATAAAACAACAGAAGGACAATATAGGAAATTGCTATAATTAGGTGGATTTAGCCTAGAACCAATTGTAATGTAATCTTAGACTAATATACCTTTGTTTATGGCTAGTTCAGGTCTAACTTGTACTTGCTATAGTAATAGTCATTATAAACTAAACTTCCTTTGATTTTGATTATTTTGTGACTAGCTTCGCCGCCTTGCCCACAGACTTCAGCTATTGTGATGATAATTCTGAGTTTGCTTTTGTTCATGGTTACTTCAGTCGAGCCTCACCCCTTGCCTTTACTTATGGTTATTTCATGACAACTTCTGCCCCCTGTGGCTCAGGGGAAGGCAAATTTAAGACACCGCTGTCTTCTGTCCTTCCACTGGTATTAGTGACCCTGCTGTCTCTCGTGGACCAGGTTGATGCCTGGTGGAATTCTCAACCCGCTGGGCTGGACATCTACTCTTCCTGTTCAGCGGCCGAGGACCGGTGGGGGGGGGGGCTCCCACCTCGAATGTTGATATTACTAAAAGCAGCAATTCATGAGAAAAACCAGGCTTCCCTGAGACTTCTGACCTCCGTAAGTATATACTGGAATTAGTGTTTCTCATCCAAGGCCTGCCAAAGTAAAAGTGGAAAATAAGCAAAGTTCTGAAGTAAAGGAAAATTGTATTTTAAAGCATTGGGAACATTTTGGTTATAAGCCAATAATTAAAGAACAAAATTCTTGTGCAAAACTGCATGGTCACAGTGCAGATTGATAAGAAATAGCCTTCAAAGAGATCTTTTAAATGTTATCTTAACAGTTAAACTTTTTTTGTAAGGGAATGAAAATTATAAGTAACAGTGAGTTGTGTGTTTCTGTGTCTAACTTTATGTGTGTCTGCAGGGTATATCTTCATATATCAAGATGGTAATACCAAATTAACAAATGAAAATTCTTAAAAGAGCTCTATTCAAATTGTTAAAAAATTAAATATGTGGGTACAAATGTGAATGAATATTCGTGGAACCCAAATTAGGTTAAGCAGGATGGAAAGGTCATATAGAAATATTTTTTTAAACTTTATTTTGTACATTTAATAATTGAAAGTATAAACAATTAAAAACTAAAAAGAAAACACAGTTGAATAAAAACATACATTTCTCAATTAAATGTACTGGATACATATAATTTTTTTTTTGAATCATACAATATGTTACACAATATATTTGGTTCATAGTAACCTTTTGTATCTGGCTTGCTTCACTCAACATAATGTCCTCCAGGTTCATCCATGTTTTCATATGCTTTAGGACTTCATTTCTTCTGACAGTTGCATAATATTCCATTAAGTGAATAGACCACAGTTTGTTTATCCATTCATCTGTTGATGGACACCTGGGTTGTTTCCAACTTTTGGCAATGGTGAATAATGTTGCTATGAACATTGGTGTGCAGATGTCTGTTCGTATCACTGCTTTCAGTTCTTCTGGGTATATACCCAGTAGTGGTATTGCAGGGTCACATGGCAAGTCTATATTCAACTTCTTTAGGAACTGCCAAACAGTCCTCCACAGGGGCTGTACCATTCTGCATTCCCACCAACAGTGAATAGGTATTCCTATCTCTCCACATCCTCTCCAACACTTGTAGTTCACTGTCTTTTTAATAGTGGCCATTCTGATAGGTGTGAAATGATATCTCATTGTAGTTTTGATTTGCATTTCCCTAATCATTAGTGATGTCAAGCATTTCTTCATGTGTTTTGTTGGTTTTAATAATTTTTTAATATCTTTTAAAAGATACTTAGACTACATAAATGTTACGCACAAATTGTAGGGATTCCCATACGCCCCACCTCCCACTCCTCCCACAGCCTCCCACATAAATATCCTTTATTAGTGTGACATCACCTGCAATAATATACACCTCTTGGGGCTTTGCCACTAAGCATGGATCATAGTTCACATTGTAGACCACACTCTCTCCCACACAGTTCTGCATGTTGTATGCTGATGTAAAATGGCCTATATCTGTCATTGTAATGTCACTCGGGATAATTCCCAAGTCCTGAAAAAGCCCCTGTATTACAACTGCTTTTCCCTCTCCCTGTCCCCAAAGCATTTGGTGGCCACTGGCTCCACATTAATGCTGTAATTACTTCCATCGTGTGAATCACAATATGTCTATAACAAAATACCAGTAAGTCCCCTCTAATCCATAGCTCTTCCCCCAATCCTGAGGAGTCTGAAATGTGATGTCCACTCCACCTCCAAGTGAGAGGGGTCTTATATTCCATGGATAAGATGGATGGGATTATCCTGCCTGCAGCTGCAGACTCTCTCCATTCCCTGGGATGGCCGTTGTCCAGCATCATCTCTCCACCAGGTATACAGAGTGAGTCCATTGAGCTGTAGTGTAGGAGTTGCAGCTCCACTGAAATTGCGGGCCCAGCTGGCACATGGATAGCCCAAAGACTACGGTCTCTGGAAGTACACTTACAAACTCCAGCACCATGTATAGGTTTGAATAGAAAGGAAAGATGGACCGTGTGCAGGGAAGACATCTTTGGGTCCAACTCTGTCACTCTCAGGAGCAAGGATTCCAGAGTAGGGCCCACTGAAAAGGCACGAAACTCTGGGGCTATCCACCCTGATATAGGACCTGGATGTCTCCAGAGCCCTCAGGAGCCCCTCTGTTTGGAGTGATATCCACATTGGAAGCCTATGAGGTCCTATTGAGATGTGTATAAGCATTACCTCTGGGATGACCTCCCAACTCACTTTGAAGTCTCTTAGCCATATGAACTCATTTGTCTTTACCTTTTCCCCTTTTTATTCGAGGTCTTTTTCCAGTCGCATTACCCGTTGACACTTGTTAGTAATCCCTCGTTGCTAGGGAGGCTCATCCCCAGGAGTCGTCCCATGCTGGGAGGAAGGTAATGCATTCATGTGTTGAGTTTGGCTTAGAGAGAGGCCACATTTGAGCAACAACAAATCTCTCAGGAGGCAACCCTTAGGCACCCCATAACAACAGGCTAAGTTTCAATTTCAAGAGCAAAGACTCATAAAGCTAGTCATCAATAACAAGAGCCCATCAGTGGATCATCATCCTTTGCCAGACACTGCCCCTACACTTGGGGACTGTTGCTACTCCCTTGGAGAATATGGCAGAGCTCTCCTGGATGGGAATTCAGTATTCTCTCATTTATTGAGTAGTTCTCCACCCACTGTGACCATGCCCCATGTGTTTTTTTTTTTTTTTTTTTTTCTGATATTTGTATTTCTTCTTTGGACAAATGTCTATTCAAGTCTTTTACCCATATTTTAATTGGGTCACTTGTCTTTTTATTGTTGAGTTGTAACATCTCTTTATATGTCCTGGATATTAAACCCTTATCAAACATGTGATTTCCAAATATTTTTTCCCATTGAGTTGGCTGCCTTTTCACCTTTCTGACAAAGTCCTGTAAGGTGCAAAAGTGTTTAATTTTGAGGCGGTCCCATTTATCTATTTTTTCTTTTGTTGCACATGCTTTGGGTGTAAGGCCCAAGAAACCACCACCTACTACAAGGTCTTGAACATGTTTCCCTACATTTTCTTCTAGTAGTTTTATGGTCCTGGCTTTTATATTTAGGTCTTTGATCCATTTTGTGTTGATTCTTGTATAGGGAGTGAGATGGGGTCCTCTCCCAGCACCATTTGTTGAAGAGACTTTTTTGTCCCATTAACATTAACTTGGTAGGTTTGTTAAAGTCAGTTATAGGTGAGGGTTTATTGCTGGGCCCTCAATTCTATTCCACTGATCAACGTGTCTATCTTTATGCCAGTACCATGCTGTTTTGACCACTGTAGCTTTGTAATATGTTTCAAGATCGGGCAGTGAAATTCTTCCTATGTCATTCTTCTTTTTTAGAATGCGTTTGGCTATTCAGGTGCACCTACCCCCCCCCCCAAATGATTTGGCAATTGCCTTCTCTAACTGTAAAGTAAGCTGGTGGAATTTTGATTGTTAGTACATTGAATCTATAGATCAGTTTGGGTAAGACTGACATCTTTACAATATTTATTCTTCCAATCCATGAACACAGATTGTCTTTCCATTTGATTAAGTCTTTTAAAATTTCTTTTAGCATTGTTTTGCAGTTTTCTGCATATAGGTCCTTTACTACTTTGGTTAAATTAATTCCTAGGTATTTGAGCCTTTTTGTTGCTATTGAAAATGGAATTTTCCCCCTGATTTCCTCCTCAGATTACTCAGTACTAGTGTACAAAAACATTACTGATTTTTGTGTGTTGATCTTGTATCCTGCCACTTTACTGAACTCATTTATTAGCTCAAGTAGCTTTGTTGTGGATACTTCAAGATTTTCTAAGTACAGGATCATGTCGTCTGCAAACAGTGAGAGTTTTACTTCCTCTTTTCCTATTTGGATGCCTTTATTTTTTCTTGTCAAAATTGCCCTAGTTAGAACTTCTAGCCCAATATTGAATAACTATAGTGACAGTGGGCATCCTTGTCTTGTTCCTGACCTTAGAGGGAAAGCCTTCAACCTTTCTCCATTGAGTATGATGTGTTCATATATGCCTTTTATCATATTGAGAAATTTTCCTTCTATTCCTATCTTTTGAAGTGTTTTTATCAAAAAAGGATGATGGATTTTGTCAAATGCCTTTTCTGCCTTTATTGAGACGATCATGTGGTTTTTTTCCTTCAATTTGTAAATGTGGTGTATTATGTTAATTGATTTTCTTATATTGAATCAGCCTTGCATACCATAATTGCTTCCACTTAGTCGTGATGTATAAGTCTTTTGATACGGTGTTGGATTCGATTTGCAAGTATTTTGTTGAGAATTTTTGCATCTATGTTCTTTAGAGAGATCAGTCAATCATTTTCTTTCCTTGTATTTTTATCTAGCTTTGGTATTGGGGTGATGTTTGCTTAATAAAATGTGTTGGGTAATTTTCACTCCCCTTCAATTTTTTGGAAGAGTTTAAACAGGATTGGTGTTAATTCTTTAGAAATGCTTGGTAGAATTCACCTGTGATGCCATCTGGTACTGGAATTTTCTTTGTTGAAAGATTTTTGATGACTGATTCAATCTCTTTAAATGTGATTGGTTTGTTAAGTTCATGTATTTCTTGTAATGTCAGTGTAGGTTGTTTGTGCATTTCTAGGAATTTGTCCATTTCATCTAGGTTGTCTAGTTTGCTGGCATATAGTTTCTCATAATATCCTCTTTTGATTCTTTTCATTTCTGTGGGGTCAGTTTTAACTTCACCCCTTTCATTTCTGATTGTATTTATTCGTATCTTCTCTCTTTTTTTCTTTGTTAGTTGGCTAATGATTTGTCAATTTTATTGATCTTCTCAAAGAACCAACTTTGATTTTGTTGATTTTCTTTATTGTTTTTTTGTTCTCAATTTCATTTATTTCTGCTCTAATCTTTAGTATTTTTTCTTTCTGCTTGCTTAAGGATTGGTTTGCTGTTCTTATTCTAGTTTCCCTAGTTGTTCAGTTAAATCTTTGAGTTTAGCTCATTCTTCTTTTTTAATATAAGCATTGAGGGCTATAAAATTTCCTCTCAAGACTGCCTTCACTGTATCCCATAAGTTTTGATACGTTGTGTTCTCATTTTCATTTGTCTCAACATATTTACTGATTTCCCTTGCAATTTCTTCTTTGACACACTGATTATTTAGGAGTGTTATTGTTCAGCCTCCACACATTTGCAAATTTTCTTTTTTCCTGTCTATTATTGATTTCCAGTTTCATTCCATTATGATCTGAGAAGGTGCTTTGTATAATTTTAGTCTTTTTATATTCTTTGAGAGATGCATTGTGCCCTAAACATGTGGTATATCCTGGAGAAAGATCCATGGGCATTTGAGAAGAATGTATAACCTGCTGAGTTTGGATGCAGTGTCTGTATATGTCTGTTAGTTCTAATTCGTTTATCATATTGTTCAAGTTTTCTGTTTCCTTGTTGATCTTCTGTCTAGTTGCTCTACCTACTGATGTGAGTGGAGTGTTGAATTCTCCAACAATTATTGCAGAGATGCTTATTACTCCCTTCAGTTTTGACAGAGTTTCCCTCATGTATTTTGGGGCACCCTGGTTAGGTGCATAGATATTTATGACTATTATATCTTCCTGGTGGATTATCCCCTTTATTAATATGTAATGACCCTCTGTCTCTTATAACTTTTTTTGCATTTAAAGTATGTTTTGTCTGATATTAGTATAGCTACCCCTGCTCTTTTCTGGTTACTATTTGCATAGAGTATCTTTTTCCAACCTTTCACTTTCAGCCAGTTTGTATCCTTGGGTCTAAGGTGAGTTTCTTGTAGACAGCATATGGATGGCTCTTTTTGTTTGTTTGTTTGTTTGTTTGTTTGTTTATATATACATTCTGTCAGCCTGTATCTTTTGATTGGGGAGTTTAATCCATTCACATTGAATGATATTACTGTAAATGCACTATTTACTTCCTCCATTTTATTCTTTGGTTTTCATATGTCATATCTTATTTTTGTCTGTCTTTTTACTCTTTTGGTTATCCTTTCTGCTATTCTTTCTTCTAAACTCTCCTCAAGCCTATCTCTCCTGCCTTTTTCTTTCAGATTCTAAGGTTTCCTTTAATATTTCCTGCAAAGGTAGATCCTTTTTTGCAAACTCTCTGTTTGTTTGTGAATATTTTATACTCATCTTCATATTTTAAAGACAATTTTGCTAGACAAAGAATTATCGGCTGGCAGTTTTTCTCTTCCAGTATCCTCATTGTATCATTCTACTGTCTTCTCGCCTCCATGGTTTCTGAAGAGAAATCTGCGCTAAGTCTTACAGGATGTCCCTTGTACGTGATGGTTTGCTTTTCCCTTGCTGCTCTGAGAATTTTCTCTTTATCTTTGACATTTGACATTCTAAGTAGTATGTATCCCGAAGTAGGTCTATTTGGATGTATTCTGATCGGGGTACAGTATGCTTCTTGGACATGTAAGTTCATTTGTTTCATGACAGCTGGGAATATTTCAGCTATTATTTCCTCAAATACTCTTTCTGCCCCTTTTCCCTTCTCTTTTTCTGGAACTCCCATGACACATATGTTGTTGTTTTTTTGTGTTGTCATTCAAGTCTCTCAGCCACTGCTCAATTTTTTCCATTCTTTTCTGTCTCTGTTCTTTTCTCTCTTCAATTTTAGCTCTTCTGTGTTTGGTATTGCTTATTCTTTGTGCTATCATTTCAAGTCTGCTGTTGTACACCTCTACTGTGTTTTTGATCTAACCTATTTTGTTTTTCATTTCCATGAGCTCTGTTACTTTTCTGTTCAGGATTTAAAATTCTTCTTTGTGCTCACTCAATGTCTTCTTGATGTCATTATCTCTTTAACCATAGTGTCTTTCGACTCATTAATTTGATTTTGGAAGTTTGTGCACATCTCACTTATTAGTTCTCTCAAATTCTGCATCTCTTCTGGGGCCTTGGTATATTCCTTTTCTTGGACCATTCTTCTATTTTCTTAGTATGGCTCATAATTTTTTGCTGATATTTAGGCATCTGATTAAGATGTAGTTTACTCAGATGCTTGATTTCTTTCTCTTTTGTAGGGGTTTAGTGGCAGGAGTCTGTGTGTTACCACGGCTCTTTGATTCTTGGCTCGACCTGGATTGTTAGGATTATCCTACTGGTTGCTCAAAACTGGGCACTGGACCAGTAATTGATTATAGACTTGCTTCCTAGGGCCTTGGGGAGGGAGATATAGAGGCCAGAAAAAGCCTCTTCTACTTATTTTTAATTTTCTTGCATGCACCTCCTTGTTCTGCCAGCAGATGGAACTCTTTGGCAGCTCTCAGTTCAATGTCTGGTCAGAGTGTATTTGTTACAACACAGACTGGATCAATGTTTTAAAGCTTTCTGTCTGGAGGTTATAAGCCTTGTAATTCAAACTTTCTCTGAGATAGTTCTCCAGCCTTCTCTGGCAGACCTCTCCCTTTTCTTGGGTGGAAAATAGTCCCATTCCCCTGAGTCCTCAACAATCAGTCCCTGCTAGTAAAGGAGGAGATTGGAAGGATTGTATGTCTTTAGCCCCTTGCAGGCTCCAAGGCAAACAATGGCACAGCCCCACCCAGCCTGGAAGGGCTCCTGGGACACAGGAGACCAACTTTGTGAGTCAAGAGATGAGTCAGCCTTAGGCTGTGTTCCTCTCTCTCCCCTTTCATCTGTTGTCCTCAACAATTAGTCCCAGCTAGAAGAGAAGGAGATCGGGAGGGTTGGATTTCTCCAGTCCTTCTCTGGCTCCCAGAGCAAACCACTGTGTGGTTCCACCTGGCCTGGAAGGGCTCGTGGAACATAGCAGACCTAATTTGTGGGTCAGAAGCTGAGTCAGCATTAGGCTGTGTCCCTCTCTCTTCCCTTTCCTGTGGTGATAGATCCCTGGAGCCCCCTTTGTCTATATTCGCAGGCCCAGAGGTCCAAGAATTCTGAAGTGTCTTTAGTGTGGGGGATGGTGCCAGCAGCAGCAGCAGCCACTGGTTTCAACTCACAGTACTGTTGTCATGACTTCCCTCCTTTGTCCCTTTCTCCTCTGGGTGGTATCCAGCCTTTGCCTGCTGTCCTAAACCCTAGAAGATCTTTCTCTGGGCTGTTTCAGCCTGTCCTCTAGCCATATTTCTGGAGCAGTAGAAATCTGAATATAGAAACTACTGGGAATGGGAAAAAGATTTTCCTGGGCTCTTTGACTTACTCAGCTTCCAGGGCCTTCTCTTTGCAAGAGCTCTGAGGGAGCGGCTAAGTGTGGCAGATTAAAACTGTCTTCTAGCCTGGGGAATTAAGAATCAGCCTTAAAATAAGGGTGATTACTAATTCTATTACCAAATTTCAGTAAGTAAAGGAAAAGTCCTTGAAAGCTATGGAAAGATCTTTTCAAAATTATAATTAAAACAAATTAAATAATTATAATATATTCCAGAGCCTAGAAGTCAGTATGTTTTTAAAATTATTCACAGTTTTAGAATTTTATTAAAGAAAAGAGGTTTTAGCCTCCTGTAAAGGAAGGAAAAAGAACATTCCCTGCATAAACTGTAATGGTTTCAATTTTATTTACCTTGGGTGTAATCTCCCTAGGTTTAAAGACTACTAATTAAATAAATTAACATGATATGTATTACATTTTTAGCAAGAAAGTTGTAAGTTCATGTTTAATGAAATTAAGTTAAAGCAGGAAATGTAGATCTGCCCTTTCTTAAATGGATAAAGTAAACTTCATTGGTTGCTAATTGTAATTTAATAAGCTTGTTTAAAGGTAAAGTAACTTCTAGTTATAAGTTTGTGAAAATATCTTCTAAACTGAAGCATTTGAATGGCTAATCTCAGGAAGCCATTATTATTTAGAAACCTAAATTGATATTAATAACAAAAAGTAACTTCATAATAGGGAAACCTGTCACCTCAATCTGCATGTTGAAGTGGTGGTAAGGAAAGATAACCTTGATTCTGTTAAGTTTTCATAAAATAATGAAGAAAGTAGATTTTCCTGTAATGCTAATGTAAAATATCTGTTAATTAACATTATCATGGTAAAGGTATAGAAGTAAAAAGCAAAGTAATTAAAAGTTAAGTTCATTTGATATGTTATAAACTACATTGGGAGTGTTTAAAAAGTGTATAAAAATTAAAAGGGATAGATTTCAATATGCTCAAACTCTCTTGTATATTCAAACCTGGCCTTCAGTAAACTGCATGTTTCCTCTCCATTTGAGTTATTGGCTAGGTTGGTCACTGACCCCTAAAACAGTAAAAGTATCTATTACATCTCTAAACATGCTCCTGAAGTGGATGGAGAATACATTGCAATTTCTGATTCCTGCAGCAGCTGGCAGTGGCTTGTTATGAACAGATGTCCAGTAGACATCTCCAGACTGGTTCCATTTCATAGTGCTGAAGGGCACTATGCACCAGGCTGGTGAAATACTGGAACCTACCTTCCTAGCTTCTCTCTAGGATCAATGGTACTGCAGCATGCTGGCTGTGTGAAGGGCATATCAAGTGGAGCAACAATTACCAGAGTAGTGTGAGTAGAGCTTAAACAAACACAATTGGCATTATGGCCTGCTCCCATAGAGAGATAACATGTATGGTACTGCAAACTTGGAGCTTTCAGCTATTAATTGCAGCTCAAAGAGGAATTTATGCATTGATTAGTACTAAGTACTCTACCTATATGCCTGATGATTATGATGATATTTTTTCTATTCTAGATCATATGCAAAGGGATATTGAACATGTTAAAAGTCCTGTAAACTTAATTCATTTTCTAAGTAGTTAATGAAAGTGCCTATAAGATAAAGCAATGGCTTTCTTAAATATTGTATTTATTTTGTTTACCATATGTTTGTCTTGTTGCCTATGCTGTCTCTGCGAGTTTATGGCTAGGGCAGTGCCTCTCTTCATACCTCTCCTAGCTGTCCTAAGCATAACCACCACTGTGGGAATGGCATTGGCGGTTTATACCCAAACCCAGCAGGTCTACCACAATTTCTCCCTAGAGTTAACCGATGACAGAAAAGAACTTAAGGAAGAATGCTATTTCCCATCAACTTTGGGAGAACATAGCCTCTGAAGGCACCTGGCCTTTTTCATTCTTGTAGTCCAGTATGTTGTGGCTGGCCCCCTTTTTGGGCCCACCTACCATCATCTTCTTTCTACTTTTAATAGGACCATATATCTTCAAAATTCTAGTTATTTCTTACAGAGTCAATGCCTTATTAGTTATGTGGGGATTTCATCCAGTTCCAACTAGGATGCCAGACCCGTCTTCCCTCAACCGCAATAGAATAGCCAGAGAGGTTTATGCCCTGTCAGGGAAAGGCTACTGCCCTAACAGCAGGAAAACTACAGAAGAATGGCCATTGTCCCTCAGCACCCTCTTAAGAATGAGGGCATGAACTTTCTTCGCGGGGAGTTGAGGCAGGTTAGTATAGTAAAAGCGGGAAGGTGACTGGCCTGACAGACAACATGGCTGACAACCTAGCTGTGAGACCCCACCGAGACCTTGACCTTGACTTTGAGGTCCCAGTTGGGACTCTTCCGAGGCTGAGAGGGGGCTCCAGATATTCTTCACCCTTGGCCCCCACCATTGGTGGGATAACCAATAACAGCTGGTGCCCCACCCCTTAGCATTTAGCAAGGAGAGGGATAATTAATAGCTTAAAAGGTGACCACATAATCCAAATCCATAGAGAACGAAAATAGACTAGTGCTTGCCAGAGGTTGGGAGGAGGATGGAATGGGAAGTGACTGCTTAATGGGTACAGGGTTTTCTTTTGGAGTGATGAAAATGTTCTGGAACTAGACAGTGGTGATAGTTGTACAACATTGTGAATTTACTTAATGTCACTGAATTGAACACCTTAAAAAGGGTTGAAATGGTAAATTTTGTTAGGTATATTTCACTGCAACAAAAAGAAAGAAAATAATAAAAAAGAATTTCAAATTGATTTAAAGGATACACAAATTTGGCAAGAGGATTGTTAAAAATAGAAAACAATGTTGGAGACGAATGGAGCCAAAAATAAGTTTGGAAATGCATGCCTTGAAAATTTTTGCCAAGCCTTTTCAACCATCTAGCAGTCAACAGAACAAGGAAAATCACATGTATAAAAAATCTTTTCTTCCCATCATAGTTCACTGGATCCTTTTCTTGAAATTTTATGCAGGCACCTAAGCAAAACCAAGCAGAAATTACTTTTCTTGCTTTTCAGAACTACAGAGTTGTATACTATGACTGTCTCCTAGAAATGCATACAATAACTGTTGGGACTTTGTGTCTTCTCACTTTGTTGGGAAGATGAGAACACCTTTGCTTGTATAACTGGATAGTTGCAAGTGGAACTATCAAGTGGAAGCATAAGCTGGTTTATTGTTGTACTGAAATTTAACTCTGAGTAGAAAGAAGTGTGTATATTGATTGTGACTAGCCAATAGCCAATAGCCCCTGTGTTGATTATTAACATGTTGTCTCTTTCAAACCCACCCTTTTCTATTCTATTTTTTGATGCTAGAGTTAGAAATCTGTAAACTGTGTTTCTCCT
This sequence comes from Tolypeutes matacus, assembly GCA_026826555.1. Taxonomy (NCBI): domain Eukaryota; kingdom Metazoa; phylum Chordata; class Mammalia; order Cingulata; family Chlamyphoridae; genus Tolypeutes; species Tolypeutes matacus. The sequence goes on from JAKSZT010054489.1 coordinate 8,125,323, forward strand.
TTGTTAACTACATCTCCATTAGACACAAAGGGTGCAGAAGGAAGGAGAACTTATTCCTGTTTTGCTTCCTGTTTCTATTGTTCCAATGGAACAATGGTTCTTCAGTAACAGTTGGTGTCAGCAACATTTCTTCTGGTTTGCAATTCTCCCACACTCCTAGGACCAGCCTCACTGTACTGCTCAGGAGCCCAAATACGTCCACTCCACAGAGGGCTGAGCCCCAGAGTCACAGGGTGCCTCCCCCAAACTCTTAAGTTCTAAGAATTCCAACTGCTTCCTTTCCCTCTTCCCCACAGCCTTAGAAGGGCAATTACTAACCCTGTGATACCTCGGTGTCTCTTTTTTGCCTTTTCAGTTCTTCAATACCACTCACTAATGATACTTTATTTAATTTTCTTCCTCACAATAACTCTCTGACTGGCCCTGGACTGATATGATGGGGATAATAATAATACCTATATCATAAAATTGTTTAGAGAATTAGAGAGTGTGCATGTGTATAAATGCAATATGTAATAAACATATGCAGACCCATAGATAAACATTTTATGTGTAATATATGCAAATATGTATGCTAATAAATATATACTCTAATCCTCTAAACAATTATATAACTGTACATTATATATTACATAAATACAAATATTTATAAAATGTGCTTAGAACAATATAATTAAATATTGTTATTTTAATTAGTTATAGTAGCATAATATTATTAGCACTGCCTTGGGAACTGGTGTTTTGATGTAAAAAAAACTCTGGCTGCCTTCAGCTAATATAGTGCTAATGGCACATTCCAAGGCAACTAAAAAAAGTGTGAAATTTATATGGTAGAGGCAGATGAATCTACATAAATTTTCTAAAATGAGAAATATCAAAGACATTTTTACTGAAAAATCCTATATAATAATCTTCTTTAGACTATATGGAATATGGGGGTCCAGAAAATTGATATCCCAGGAAGGATATCAAGCAAAAGAAGAGAAACTACTAAACATTGAACTTCTAACTATGTAACTTTTACTTTCCAATGTTATCCCACTCTCATTTACCATCAGTCTGTTCAATTAAGTTATTCCCATTTTCTATAGATGGGGCTACAAAGATTCAGAGAGGTTAAATAGCTTGTCTTAGGTTACATTATTTTAGTAAGTGGCAGAGCTAGAATGTGAAACTAGATTTGTTTTTGCAAAAACATAAGCATCAGTAGAAGGGAAACTTTAGAGGCTATGCATGTGTGTGTGGAGATTGCAACAAATATGAGGAATAAAGAGTCCTCATTAAATAAACATAAATAAATAAAAAGTCCACATTACATTAAATAAAGGCTTTTAAATTCAGTGTAAAAAAATGCAAGGCAGCTCCAAGAAGAAAGAAACTTAAGCAGAGTCACATAGCAAGGCTTGGCTAGGACCAGGCCTATAAGGAGGCACTGAGGAGTAGACCCCTGCTCTTCCCTCGAAACTACATTTTATCATGGAATTGCCTTCTCTATTGCTCACCTGAAATACTGACCCAACTTCAGTCATGGAATCTATTGGCTTATATAAATGGTAGGCTCCGTGAGACTTTAAAAATCGCCTTCATGTATTAGAACAAAATACATTGTTTGCTAAGGCTATTCATGGTAAGTACACCTATGATGATTTTTTTTCATAGGAATAAAGAAAGAAGAAAAAACTAAATTTTGGAGCCTGTGGAATAATGTTGCCAGAAGAGATGTGGAAAGAACGAAGATGATAGCCATTAGTTCTGATGTGCAAGGAAAAATGATCTGTGTCCTCCTATAAAAGGGTTTACCCCAAAAGGTTTCTATTTATCTCACTGACTGTTACAACCCAACTCCTGAAGGGCACGAATTAGTGAGGCCGTGAGACCAAAGAACACACCTGGCATTTAGTCAGGCATAAGCTTTATTGGGACTTACGGACAGGAAAGAACCTCTGAAGGCAGTGGTTCAGAGAATGAAGATAGTGCTCCATAAAGAGATGAGAAAATGAGGGGTGATACATAAGGGGTTTCAGAACAAGGACATTCCATAGGGTATGAGAACAGAGTTCGGGCTAGGGTCCCATGAGGCGTACACCTGGGGTGTGGTGACGTTTTCATTACACTCATAGGAAGGATGTTTACCGAGGATATTTACTGCATTGGGAAGATTATAGTTTATGACACCATCTATGCTTTCTCTCCCCTCTGGGGAGGGTTGCTAACCTTTAACTTATGTCTAAGTCACACAGGCGGCTACATGCTGAGGACTTAGGGGGGCCTGGGTCCCCACACTGACAAAAATCATATGCAGGTAAATGTGACATAGGAATATATTTCAGTGTATGCAGATGGGCTATAGCAGTGAGGATTTTCACCAAAGCATGTCAATGTTGAATATGAAGAAATAACCGAGAGAGCATTCCTGTGTGGGACAGGGGTTGGGCCCATTAGAATAAGTACTACTTAGTCTAGCTCAGGGATTCTTAACCAGGGCTCCATGAGCTTGAAGTGAAATTTTAAAAAAACATTATTCTTGTGGGGATGTGTTGGTGCAGATGTGATCTATTTATTAAATAATACACAGTATAGTGTGGACTTAGTAAGCGGTCTGTGGTTTTCACCTGACTGGCAAAGGGGTCCGTGGAACAAAAAAGGTTAAGAACCCCTGGTCTAGAGGGCATAGGGAATATTAATTACCTATTTTTTTAAACTATTCCATTTTTGAGTGTTGACTCTGTCCTAGACTCCACTAAATTCTGTATTAGTCAGGAGAGGCTAGGATATGCCATGAGATCAAATAAACCCACAATTTAAAACCAAAGACAAGAGTGGGTTCTTTCCTGCTTTCACGCCTTCTCTGGGTATGGTGACCCTCCAGAGCTGACCTCCATGTGGTGGCTCAGTTTTCCAGACTCCTTTAACTTCATGCCACCTTCATTCCGACATATGCATCCACAATCACCCTGAAGGGAAAAAGCAGGTTGGAAAGTCCAGCACCAGCAATTAAATATCCTACCTAGAAGTGTCACACATTATTTGCAGTCATATTTCATTGACTGTGTCACGTGATTAGTCCTATTTTCAAGAGCAAGAGGAAGTGCAGTCTTCCCTTGTGCCTAGAAGTAGAAAACTAGATTACAGTGAACAATGACGATGACTGCCCAGTCATTTTTATACATGTTTCAGCTAAATTTTCTTTCTAAGACCATGCAATGTATGCATGATATTATCTTCTTTCTACAAAGAAGGAAACTGTGTCTTATAGTCACTAAGGATGTTTCCCAAGGTTGCATAGCTAGAGAGTGACAGAGCTAAGATGCAAACCCACAATGCCATCCTGCCTCCCTGGTGATGCATGGGCACCTGAATGGACATCTACTTTCCTCCATGGTTATTTCTCTCAGAATCATTTTCCCAGTAATAAAAGTTGTGAAAAATCCAAAGTAACTGTCAGTAACAATCTCAGCAAGAGTGAGGAACCACTCACTAGGGACTGCACTGATAAAGTTGCAACAGACGGCTTAAGCTTTTTAATTTCTTCACATTTGCTCTTTTATCTGGTTTGCACCGCAGAAATAAGTGTGTTTGTGTGTGTGTGGGGGGCAGCCAGAATCTTTAAAGGGAAAAGGCCCTGTGAGCAGCAAATAGGATGGTGTCTAGGGAGGTGGCACTCCACTCTGTAGTCTTGGTTGGTGAGATAAGAGCCTCAAGAAATGGAATAAGTGCTAACAGCATTAAAAAGGAGAGGAAAATAGGTTATGTTTCAAGGTCCTGTTGCAAGGAAGAGAACCAGACCTCCCTAGACTGAGAAATGCGCCTGAAAAGGGCAAGTCTCTGCTGTTCTTGCATTCAGGCTTTGTTTTCCCAGCATTGAAATGGGAGGACAAGGATATCAGCTGTGCTCTCATGACCTGGATGACACATTTACCAAACCATGAGCTGGGATGTTCAGCATCAACTCAACAGTTATGAGGTCTCTACTGTGTCTAAGGTGCAGTACAGGCCTTGAAGCATATATGTTCTAGTAAATCGGATAAGGCAGGAGCACAAATAAGGGCAAACCACTGATTCAAAAGAGGTCCAAGCAATGTGAAATAGGAGAAATTGATATCATTTTTGTAAGTAAGACCTGAAATTCATTGAAATATTTGCATTTAAAGTGGTCTTGGAGGTGAGAGTAGGAGTAGCACTGATGGAGAGTTTAAAAATGCAAATAGTATATAAAAGAGCAAAAAGCATTAAAAAGTAAATGGATACAAAAAGACTGAGAACTGGTGTGAAGCTTTGGATAAAGCTTCAAATTCATAAAGGATTTAGAACAAGGTAAGTTTGGAAAGCTTTGTTGGGAGTAAGTCATAAAGGTCTTTGAGAAATTTTTCCTATGAGACTCGAATTGGCCCTCGAGTTAGTATATTAAAGTATAGATACCTGCAATGAAAAATATACAGAATATTTGCTGTTGCCAAAGAAAAATAAGAACTTAGGCTTTGAGTTTGAATTATAACTCTCAATTTCTCTGCAACTGTGGAAAAAAAAAAAACTATTTAAATTCTATGTTCCTCATTTTCTCACCTGTTAAATTGGGTGGTAGGTTAAATTATGTACCCCCAAAACCACATATTCTTAATTGTAATCTGCATCCCTGTGTGTGTGAACTCACGTGTAAATAGGATCTTTAGAAGATGTTTTGTTAAGGTGCAGCCCACCTGAATGAAGGTGGGTCTTAATCTAGATTTTGGAGGCCTTATAAGAGAATCTGGAAGTGTCAAAAGCAAGAAAGGAGAGGACATTGCCATGTGACTGGAAGCAGAAATACAAGCCAAGATATCCCAAGGATTGCTGGCAATCAGCACCAGAACACCTCATACAGTCTTTGGGGGCGAAAGCAAGCTACTCATATCTAGATTTTGGACTTCTTCTATCCTCAAAGCTGTGAGTCAATAAATTCCCACTCTTTAAGTCACCCATTGTGTGGTATTTGTCACAGCAGCCTGGAAAACTAAGACAAACAGGGATAATGATAATTGGGGTTGTTGAAGATTCCATTATATACCACATGTAAAGAACTCAAAATAATACCTGGCACACAGTAATCAGTCAACTAATGTTAAACATTGTCAGCTGCTTTGATTTCTTGACACTTACTATCTTTCCCTTCATTAGGAGTATGACAATAACCAACACAATATTTATTTCCTTGTAAGCAAGGTTGGTATTCAGCATAAATGTGACATTCGCTAACAATTGCCTGAATTTGAAGTAAATTAATGAGCCATGTCAACTCTGCCAAAGACACAGAAATCATTGAAAGACTAGAAATGAGCAAAGATGGCCTGCAAAAAAAAATCAATGTAGGTTCTACAGGCACAATATTACTCACCGAAGTGTGGTATCTTGGGATACTTTTTCTCCTATTTTACTATATCCTTACAAACCTCCTGATGAACTGAATATGCCTGTTGACAGCCTCAACAGAGCTGATGGCTTCCAGGAGCAAGCATCAAGAGAATAAGGCATTAAACCATTATCATTTGCACGGGCGCTTAGATTAGGTGCAAAGGCTGGTTGTGGAGTTGCTCTCTACTCTAGAACACACACACACACCATGAGCCCAAAGGCCAGGAGGGTCATCTTCTCCTGGGCATGTCTCATCACACTTCTTGAGACCTTCTGTGACCCAATTTAGGTGGAGGCATGAAAAGTTACCTGAATGACTTGAATGCGGAACTCAGGTAATATATTGTTTTTTGTTTGTTTAGAAAGAGATGATTTGCTCAGTTCTCCCAAATGCTATACCTTCAGCCAACACTAATTAACTTACTTGGAACCTGGACAAATGTGCAATTTATTTTAATTGTGGGTACTAAGAGCTGAGTTATCATAAAGATAGAAAACTCTGTCTTAATTTCCTTTTTTAAAAATTTCTTTCTGATTATACAATTTCACCACAACTAGGAAAAAAGTAATTCAAGGTAAAATTATAAATATGAGAGTTGTGGCAATTTGGAAGAAAATTTAAAAGGGAATTATTTGGTTATAGAAAGGTTTGGGCTTACACGGTAATCATTTCAAGCATTATTTTTTTACGAGAGGAAAGTAAGTAACATTTGTTGAGTGTCTAGTACACTTCTGGTATTGTGCTAGGGACTTTACATATATTCTTTCATGATATCATCATAAGGGCCACCATTTTAAAAAATGAAGGAACTGAGGTTTGCAGAGGTTAAATTTCTTACCTGAGATTAGCCCCTTAGTAGACAGCATAGACAGAACTCAGGTGATTAAACAGCCTATTAACTAGAGAAATGATATTTGATAATAAAGTTATATTGCTACACAAAAAGTCAGTTACTTCTTGCTATTTATTGTAATAGCATTTTATGGAACAAAACAAAAAGAACATTTTTATCCTGGCGTTTAAAGTAACCACAAAAAAATAAACAAGAAGAAGAGGAAAAAGGATAAAGTAACCACAAATATATCATGAAGTAATATGAAATCTAGAAAATAGTTCTTAAATATTATTTCATGAAAAAAGCCCACACATGTGGGACAATAATCCCAAGTCCTAAAATAACATGGGGGGAGGGGTGGGGGATATTCTTAAGGTTTTTCCATCATAATGCTTGGGAAAAAAGTTGCTTTGAATTGAAATTTGAAAATCACTATGGTTTGGCTCACTCTGTTTCTTGAAATTTTCCAATCCTGTGCTCACTAGCCAAACATATCACTTCAAAAAGAATAAAACTCCATTCCATCCAACTTTATGTGAAATTTAATATCCTCGGATCCTATAACCAACCACATTCCCAAATGCCTGAACCACGGACTGGAGGAAATGAGGGACTTAAGTACTTTTGCATAGTGCCTTCATGATCTCTCTTATCAGGGGAAATGGCTTTCTAAATGGAGTTTAGTTAAACCAAGCTGACAATTTGTTGACATTGGTTCAGTTGTTCTTTCTTATTTGGTTCCTAAGATTAGTTCTCAATTCTGAACCATGGCCACCACCATTGCTTACGTGTTACTCTATTCTTCCTGGTCATGTAGGCAAGCTTTGTCCTAGAATCATCTCAAAGCAACAAACACTGGTGGAGCACCTTCTGCATACCAGGAGCTGTGCTAGACGTTGGGGACAGAGAAAGGAAATCGCAGCAGCCCCTGTCCTCAAGGAACTCACAGCTGGTGAGCAGGAAAACAAATCTTGATGTCCTGTGATATGTGTAACAATAAAGACTAGTCCACAAAAAGGAGTATAACCAGGATCATGGGAGATGTTCCTGAGACTAAGGAGTTCTAAAAGAAGAAAACAGGTTATGGGATTAACAGCAGAGGAAGGAATTTGCTGATTTACAGACAAAATGGCTTAAATGTCCACCTGTAGTGAAGGCTTAGCTCTTATTGTCTGAGGAGCCCTACTTGGGAGAACTTTGAAACCTCTAGAGGAGATTTTGGGCAAATTTAATCAGAGTTTGAAGCAGCAGCAGCAGAGGACATATTTTTATTTATAAAATCTTTCTCTAGACGTTGATTTGGTGAGAGTGTGAAAAATGAGACAGATTTTTCCATTTATAAAAGGAACAGCCCTTTGTATATGTTATTTTAATCAGTAATTTGGCATGCATACCTGAGAAATACCAGATGGACCTTACAGGAGAGAGCAAGCCTCTTGGATACAGTCTTTCTCTTCTAAAATACATTCCGAATAAATATTAATAAATTCTAAACACTGCACTTAACCATCACCAAAATCCTCTTTCTCTTGCCCTTGGCTGGAGGACCCTAAAGCAAACTCTTTAATTTTCTTTAGTTGACATGGAGCTTCAAGTTCAGCTTTTCTAATCACGTGGATGCCTCAAGGTCTTCCTTTCTATAGGACAGAGTTAGATTGCTTTCCAGAGGAGGAAACCAAAAAGGATGGGAAGAAACAGGAGGAAATGTCATGGAAAAGGCTCCAAACCACAAGGAATTATGAGGCCAGCCTCTGGCGTCCAGACTTCCTTAATGGGAATCTAACCTTTACCATTTATCTGTTAATTGACTTTGGGCCACTAACTTAACAAAGACCTCATGTTCTTATCTGTGTGGATCTAATAACAAAACTTAACCCATTGACTTGTCATGAGAAATAAACAAGAAAAGCCATGAAATATAACTTAGCAGTGTTGGCATAAAGTGCATAATAAATATTAATTATTCTATTATTTCAAAAAGCCCAATGTTCAAATCTTGGTTTCACTATTTGCTGGCTGTTTTTAGATGAATAAATGTTTCTGTGTCTAAAGTAGAGGTTCGATGTTTTATTCAAGTCTTTTCACACCTATGAAAAGTTTCCTTCCCCCACCTGCTAATAAATAGCCCTGTTGTCATCTTCTATAATGGTTCATTCTTTAATGACTATTTTTTTATGTTTAATTTGGATTCATTTAGAAAACATAGGTCTTGCTAAAGAAGGGATACCATTTCTCTCAGATGACAGTACTAAAAATGGCGATAAAAACAAAACAAAACATAAAAAACACCTTAGAACCTTTGTAAATTGATGCAGAGCCACAGGCTATTTATCAAATATAGCGTTTACATATATAAATTTTGCAAGGGTGAAAATATTCCTAAAGCAGGATATATGGCTTAAACAAAAGTGTAAACTCACAGTTGTAAAATTTTAGGATTTGACGTGATCTTAAAAAGTAGCAAGTCCAATGTATTCATTTTACACTCCAGAAAGCTAAAGTCTAGAAAGAATGATTTTTTTTTTTTTCAAGAATAAAAGCCCAGTTGATGAGCAACAGGGCTCTTTGATATGCAGTTGAGTGATCTGCTGGACCTAAAGTGTGCTAATACTGCCCCACTCAGTACTAGCATCCTGGGGGAAAAACAGAAGAAAATTGGGGAACAAGAGCCATTTTCCTGAGACTATGGCTGAAAATGGAGTCCCCCTGAAACAGCAGGGTGGTTGGGACAGGTCCACCTTCCCCTTTTCCTAGTGGTTTTGATAAGACTATAAATCACAGCACATAGACATGGTTACTCAAATCTGTCCACATTGATTAGTCTTAGAGCATATGATGCATTTGGGACCAATAAGATTAGTTCTAATTAAATTAGAGCTTCTCCTCCCTCATTACCATGTGCCACAATGGTGCCTGCAGTCATTTGTTTTTTTTTTTGTATCACAAAGAGTCTCTCTGTAACAGGAGCTAATGAGGCCAATAGGCTTAAAGGAAAACAAAAAGCAAACATAAACTATAATAAATAGAGCTAGGAGATGGTGAGACTAAATCTGATGGCATAGTTTGGGCACCTAGATCCCACCGTTTTAAAAAGCCATTCACCCTTGGACTTTGCAACTGAGTCAATAAATTAGCTTTTCAGCTAAGTGTGTCTAAGATAGAATTCTTAATCTTACAACAGAAATGGTCCTAATGCATATGAGTTTGTTTTATCACTATAGATGTAAATATCTGAATCTAACACTGAACTATAAATGTCTTAATGTCAAAATCATGAATTTTACAGAGAAAAATCTGAGTCAACTGAAACTAGGAGTTTCATCAAATTAAATATATATATAGAATGAGAAATTATAAAATGATACATAACTGAAATATTTTAATTTAAGTATATAAGTGTACATTTGTTTTCCTACCCTTTGATGTATAAAGCTTTATCTTTGAGACTAGGTCTAATGGTTGGTCATTCTCGGATAAACCCATCACAAGATTCATCTTCAATGATTTCTTGTCTCATTTTCTTTAAACAAAAAGCAAGAAATGGAAGACAATTACAAAGGAATCCAAATGCAGAATTCTTCTGAAAATTTAAAGATGCCCCCTCTTTTTTTTTAAGTTGACTTGCACCCACCTTATTTGACAGCATATATTTTTTTGATGACTTTATTTAGTCTTTCCAGAGTATCCAATTTAGGTTTGATAGAAACAAGAACTCTGTTTCTTTGTACACTCACACTTTATTGGTTATATAATACTTACTTATATAATTACAATAACAAGTACAACTGGTCTAAAATTCAACCTGTGGGAGAAGAACTGCTCAATAGAGTATAGACTCCTATTCAGGAGTATGCAGAACGTCAAAGCAAGCACACGTGCTTTATGGAGGACAAGGAGTGCATTGGTTAAGTGGAGGCTAAGTGGAGGTTGGTTAAGAAAGCTTTTATTTTATGTCCTTTAATTTCTTACTCATAGCACAGTCCCAGGCACATCTTAAGAGCTCAATAAATATTTGTTAAATTAGATAATAATCAATTCTATAAATATTTCCAGAGCTCTTACTTTGGGAAAAGCTTTGTACTGATTATTAAAGGCGAAACAAGTAAAAATTTTCTTTCCTGCCTTCGCTAAACTTATTTGTAGCAAAGGAGTGTATTAGTTAAGAACTGCACTGGGCTGCTAGCAATGGAGAACAAAAATAAATTTTTAAACAATTTACCTGTTTATTCTCACACATGACTGGAAGCTCCAGATTTTAGCAGTCCGGTAATAGTATGATCATTCCATGATCGTGACATAGCCAAGGCTTCTTCTGTCTTCTTTATGCTTCATTATTTTAGAGTATGATTTCCTCCTTCAAAGCCACCTCAATGATCAGGTTGGCTGCTGGAGCTCCAGCCATGAGAAACAAATACCAGATTACAGGGAGGATAAAGGTGAATTAAAGGTATCCATTTCCCAGTGAATTAGTGCCCTTTCAAAACCTTACTCTATGGTCCATCAACTTACAGTTTATGTGTAATTGACAAGAATTTAATTTCATGGCCACATTCAACTGGAAAAAATACAAAGGTTGGGAAATGTTTTCTTTTAACTGGAATCATTGTCACTCAAATAAACTTGGATTCTCTTGCTAAGGAAAATGAACAAATGCATATTGAGGGGCTCCCAGCAATCTCTTCCACAGGGAAATAACTAACTAAATTGTGTGAAACTCCAAAATCTCTGTGAGAACTCCAGACTAACAGCCATAAAACCATTTAAAAGATAATTAATTGTTAAACGCAAAGGAGATTTAAAAGGGAAGAACATTATGCCTTAATGTGAAGGAGAGAATTGCATGGCCATAGAGTAAGGACACCTTGCCAGAACCCTCATTATTACCTGACCTTGAAATGCATCTTCATTGGTAGAGAGTTTCCATGCATTTTTTGATTAAAGTTTAAAGTTAGTTGAAAGGCCACCTAGTCCTAAAGACAAGGCACAAATGTCTTGTGATGAGACAACGCTCCCTGTCATGGCATTTTTCTCGGACTTGGCTGCAACAGGATACCTCCTCCCACCCCACAAAGCGTGAATTTCTGACTCTAGTCGTACCACATGCATGGCCCAGAGAATAGAATTCCAAAGCTTCTGAATAAATTGGAGCCTCCAGGAGCGCTGAGCACTATGTTTTTCTCGCTGCCTTCCTCCCTTTGACAGTCCGTCTCCTTGTTAATAAGCGTCTTTTGATTCTTAACCTCACCATGAGCCTGGTTTCTCAGATCACTAATTATTACCCCTTTTGATGGTGACAAGCACAACAAGCAGCTTCATTTCGGATCCTGACAAACTTGCGAAAATGAAACAGCACCAGGTTTTCTCGCTCACATCATCCTGTTTCTAGTGACAGATCTGAAATGCCTATGCATTTTAAATTTGGTGTTAAAAAAACTTTATCTGGTGTTCAAACTGTCAGAAATTCTGTGGAAGGCACTGACTTGTAAGACGATGTGGCTTCTTGTTATGACAATTCTGGTTTTTCCTCCCTCCTGCAGGGTTTTAGAGACATGGATGGTGTTGGAATGAAAGATTTTTCATCCTCCCTTTAGATCAACAATTCCCACCCACCCTTTGGGACATTCTCCCTTTGCTTTATTTTATGGCACACCCCTCCCTTTCACCTTCTGAAGACGGCGTATGGCAGGAATTTATTGTTTCAATTTCAATTAATTGTGTTTTGACAATCTCTTGACACTTCTTTAGACTGAAGACACCCTGGGGTGTGGCAAAAACAGGATTGTGAGTTACTGTCCTCTATGTTCATAAAATGAAGTTGCCCTTTATGGGAAGGCCTAGATAGAAAAGAGTGTAGTGCAGTTTTGAGACTACAACTTCTCCAAAAGGACCTGAATTGGTTATTAGAAGAAGAAAGCGTGGCTGATGAAGAGTGGCATAAAGTCCTGTCAAAACTCAGGGGAACTCCGGATTATTTTTTCATACTTCAAAGGATTGTTTTCTCTCCCTTTTCATGATAAAAATAAAAGAAAGGAAGAATGGAGGGAAGAAAGGTCTCCAAAATTTTTAAATTTTCAGGGGGAGGGTGGTAGGGGATGTTCATGTCTATAATCTGGAGGCTGCATAGTGTGGTGAAGTGATTTTCAACCTGCCCCTTACACCCCTTGGCCAAGGAGAATGCGTGAGGGCTTCAGGAGAGACGCCACCTTCCTGGCTGACATGTGCGCACACACACACAAATATATATATTAGAAAAAGCACAAGACTGTGAGCTGAGAAACTTTGATTTTACTACTGATTCTGTCATTTACCAGCTCTATAATTATGGATAAGTCAGTGTTGTTAAATGAGAAGAATAGAAGAACACAAGGTCCATTCAAGTCCTAAATGCAATGCTTTGGTGGCAAGTACAGTCTCGAGGCTGTACTCCAGAGAAGAAGAAAGGAACAGCCTTTTGCGTTCCAAGAATTATAATGATCTTGGACAAAAGTAGGCAGTGATTCCCTAGTAAATACTCTTTTTTTTAACTCCAGGTGAGGAAAGGCAGGAAACAAGATTAAATGAATGTTATTTTGCCTCTAACTGCAGAGAAAATTGCAACTTCTGAGATGGCTGTGTTATTCTCTTTGTAGCTTTATTCAGAGATGAGGTACTTATTTGTGTGTCCCCAATGGGCTATGGCTGGAGATGAGAGTAGAGAAGAAATCACCAGTGTATACTCAGCAAAATGCTCCATGCTTTCATGCCCTGAGGTGGTCTTTGCAAATCTTCAAGCCCAAGTGGCTCTGGAGCTAGGGACACAAACATGAGAAACTGTTCAGCAGAGACCTGTGACCCTCTTACCACAAGAAAGAAAGAGTTGGGAAGACCTTAACCCCATAGGCAGGATCCATGCAGAATGTAGGCACTTCCAGATCTATTCATTTATTTATCCATTCAGTCATTCCACCAAATGAGCATTTACCAAGTATCAGGATTGGGAGATACACTGGGAAAAAGCAAAGATGAAGAAGGCATTGTGGTGTGAATATTCTCGTTGTCCTGATTTTGTGATAATCAGGGTAGGCTAAACATTCTCTATATTAGAAACCATGCATGTGTCCTCAGACCTACTTTTTCTCCCTAGGTCTGGTTTTTAGAATGCTGGTGATAAACTAAGCCTGATTTATTATATGACCATCCTGTATGGGAAAAGACTGTAACTTTGGGTATCTCTGGTCAACCTTAAGAGATATAGCAGGGGGACAGATGTGGCTCGGGTGGTTGGGCGTCCATCTCCCATATGGAGGGACCTGGGTTCATTCCCCAGGACCTCCCAGTAAAAATTTAAAAAAGAAAAATATAGAAGGTGCGTGGACCACCGGGCCCTGCGAGCGGGTAAGCCGCCAGGCCCCATACACGGGTGCACGACCAGGCCCCACAAGCCACACAGCAAGATGATGATGTAACAGGAAAGTGACACAAGGGAGAGCCAAGACGAGATGCACCGAAAAACCAGGAACTAAGATTTAAGGTGCCACAAGGGGAGGACGCCTCTCTTCCATATCAAAGATTCCGAGGATTGAATCCCAGTGAAGACAGGAGGAGAAGGATGAGAAGACAGGGCAGAAACGGACACAGAGAGTTGCCCAGTGAATGGACACAGAAACAGCAATAACAGGGGGAGGGTGTGTGTGAAATGGATAAAAGTAAACAAATAAATAAATCCTTAAAAAATGTATAGGGGAGGAAGATATGGACTATAGTTAGTAGTAATACTTTAATGATGCTCTTTCATGATTTGTTAACAAATGTTTCACAACAATGCAGGATGTTGGGGGCGGGGGATGATTTGTGGGAGCCCTGTATGATGTTATTCATGTTGGTTTTGTAAGTTCATGATGTTTACTGAACACTTATAGTTTATGTATATTCATGTATGAATGACATACTTCAATAAATTGTTTTTTTAAAAAAAAAAGGCATTGTGAATCATCCAGTTTATAGGTGGACTATAAACTGAATAACATGTCAAGTTCAGGGATGGGGATGTGTGTGGTTTGCTATAGATGCACAGAGTAAAGTGCCATAATCCAGTCTGCAGTAAGTTATAGAAGGCTTCCTAAAAAGCTTATACTTAAATAAAAACTTAAAGTGAGTAAAAATGAGTGAAAGGACCTGAGAAAATTAGGACAATATCTTTCCAGGTGGAAGAAAAGCATATTGAAACTGCATAGTCAGGGACAAGGACAACAGAAGGACAAGGACAATAGTCAGGGACAAGGACAAGGACAACTCATGAAAACCCTACCAAGGGATTTTTTTTTCCTGTGCCTCACCCTCTGAGATTAAGATGGATATTGTAAATAAGAGGTATGCCCCAAGGGATTGCTTGTACTTGAGCAATAGAAAAACTTCTCATCTTTTATTCTTCATCCGAGAAGTGTAAATGTATAGTCAAACACATTTCTGAGCTCTGTTCAGGTTTTATCTTTCTAAATCCTACTTCTGACAGTTTTTTGCTTAAAAACTCAATCATCTGGTTTTCTGGGTGACATAAAATAATGATAGTTTCCTAAATCTGATTTTCTCCACACATTCCCCCCAAAATCATCTGGATAAACAAGAGCAGCAAATAAAACCACCCATAATCTATGTCTTCAACATATTTAAGGAACAGAAAATACTACAAACTGAAAATATCTGCAAGTAGGAAATGTTTTAAATACAGTTTTGGGGAAGAGTCAGGCACAGAGACTAATGAGAACAAAGAAAAGAAGAAAGAGGAGGAAGGATCATAGATGGGACAGAATCCAAATAAAATACACCCCAAAAGTGAAAGCCCCACCATGAGAAGAAAAATACTGAGAACAAATATGAAATCTGGTAGATCAGGGTACTGGCTATGGGGAAATCAAAAGGAAGAGAATTGAAAATCAGAAGGACACAAAGCAGCAATCTTGGAAAGCAATGCTTCTGCATGGAGAATGGGACAACCTGAGAAGGGCAAGCACCTCCTGGGGACTTAGTCATGAAAGGAAACAGGGATATAAAATTAGGAAATTTATATGCTTCCTAAGAGAGAAGGAGAGAGAGACAGTTACAAATCAGAAAACACAAAACTCCTCTGCCCAAAAATAACAAAATTGATTAGAGAAACTGAAATTCACCACACAATGAAAGAGAATATTCTTGAACTAAGAACCCTAGTAAAACTCAAAATGCTCACTTCATGTGCATGTAACTGTCATTTTGGGTCTAGGAATTAGACCTTAAAAATAAACAGAAAAGGTAGATGACATCTATACAAAGTTAGACTAAAAGAAAAAAAAAAAAAATACAACAAACCAAAAACAAAAACAAGCCCCCCCCAAAAAAAACCCAAAAAAGAATCAAAACATATCTCTTCATGAAAATATTCCTCAAAATATCAGCCTGAAGTAGAAAAAAAAAATTATAACATAATGTCTTGAACTGAATTAAATACCAGAAAACAAGAATTTGCAGATGTGACATAAATGTCTCAAATCAGAAATTAAAAACTCTTAACACATATGGACAAAAAGTAGGATACTGTAAAATGACTGAAATTGGGAAAGAAATAGAAAAAGACAAAGTTGCCTTAGAAATGAAGATAAAATTACAAACTGCCTCAGGGAGAAAATATATGGCTGAAAATATAACAAGGGGCATTGAACAGCAAAGAGAATGAAAACAGACAAGGGAAAATGAAAAGTAAAAAGTGTCAAGACAAAGTGATCTATATAAGTAAAGAAGATGCAGTATACATATAATTGGAGTACCTGAATAAATGAGAAAGCAAAACAATACAAAAGAACAATATTTTAGACCATTATTGAAGAAATTTTTCCAGAAACAAAAAAAGACCTAATTCACTATATTGAAAGGACCCCATTGTGTAGTGAAGTTGACCTGATCTGAGGTCATCTCTGAGATAATCTTAAAGTAAAACTAACAGACTTTAAAAAACAAAGTCCTCATGGCCTACAGACAAAAAAAAAAAAGTCATTTACAAAGAAAAGACTATCAATTAGCACACTATTTCTCTATAGCAACATACAAAGCCAGACAGCAGTATAGAATCATTTCAAAAAATATATATTTTTAAAATTGTGAGCCAAGGTTCATATCCAGCCAAGCTGTTCTTCAAGTATTAAGGCTATAGAAAAATATTTTGAGCATGAGATTATTAAAGGATATTGTATATGTTCCTTTTAAGAATCTACTAAATAACTACTAAAGTTCATCCAACTAAGAAATAACTGGGGGAACATCAAAAAAGGCAAAGAATTGAAAAAGATAAGGGGGAGTCAAAATCTATTAATTGAATCTCAGAAACCAAATAGTTGCATGTCAAATAAAAGAAAGGGGAACTAAGAACTTGGAAATGTAATAGTATATAGGTATCCACTAGAACACAAATAAAAGTCTTCCTAATTACCAAAATAAACACCAATAGTTAAAACAATGAAAACAGTAAACATGGTATGATAGCTGATGTGATGTACCACTCATATTCCCTTCAGGGATGAGGGTCTTATTTCCTCAGCTGATGGAAGTGCTGCTGACAGAAATCTTTCAGCTGTCAAACCCCTCAGAGAGTGCCTCATTTGAGGAAAGTCTCCTCTCTTAAGGCCACACATCCTCTGACCAGAGTAGCTCACACTCAAGGACTGACTAATAGGAGAGTGTAAAAGCCTAGCCCTGTTTCCCTAACTCGAAGTCATTCTGAAGAGCCATGTCAACTCCAGAGCTTTTTTGTGGGGTAGGCTCAGGTCTTCATTGGCTCTGCTTCACAGTGCAATGTCTCTCTCTGATTAGTC
>JAKSZT010054489.1:8142376-8677045 GCA_026826555.1 Tolypeutes matacus
TATAGTATAGTATATAAGCATAATAATCCCCACCTCAGAGTTTATTTCATGGAGAGTGTAAACTGTGATGGTTGGCAATAAGTAATCTAAAAAAGCAGATGCTCATATAGGGGGTTGGGGAGCTAGATTACTGCCATGTGGCTAGCAATAAGGACCCCATCACTGGTGGTAGGTGGAGTACAGATAGCCCCTGGTACAAGTTAGAATTGCAAAACTTTCACTGGAGGTGAGCTGGGATGGGATATCAGTAGACAGGAATGTATAAATTGGCGCAATGTGTCAGGCATATGAAAAATATTGAGGAAATGGAAACTATAAACACAGTGGAATTGAGTGGCTATTGCTAAGCTTGACTGACACTCTGGATATAGATAATAAAGAATAATTCATCATCAAATAAAATCAAATGTGAATGCCAGAGAGCCTCCTTCACAGAAAAACAAAGGCTCTCCCACTGTCTGCATCTGAAGGTTAAAGAAAGCTGTGTACCAGGCTTAGGACTTAATAAGAGTATCTGACTCCAAAGAATGTTAACTCTCCACCATGAAATACAGGCTGGGGAAATTTGAGTTGATAAACCTGGAAATTTTGAATGCCATGATTCTTTTGAATTCTCTGAGCCCATAGAAGTAGCCCACTCCTCCTAATAAGTGTCACTACAGCCCCTACCTGCTTACTTGAGAGAGAGAGATAATCATAAAACAGAATACACACAACTCCTCCTTGCAAAAATAAGAAAATTGATTTGAGAAATTGCACTTCATCATACCAACAGAAGAGGGTGGTCTCTGCACTATAGAGACTTCCTGGGCCCCCATGATCTTACCTCACCTCTTCTCTGGGCTACTAAGTCAACAATTAGAAGTAAGCTACAAACTAACCTATCAGAGAGTGTTCTGAGCCTGCAAAGTGAGAAAAGGGACTGGACACAAAAATGGCAGCCTGACCTGGTCAACATGTGTCAGAAGGAGCTGGAAGAGTACACATGAGACTGAATTTGAAAAGTGCTGTGTCAAGAGTGGGGGAAATAAACCTGGATAAAAAGGATGTTTATCAGTATGGGAGCACTCTTCTGGAATACAGGCTGGAACATCCTGATAAAGACCCCAGGAAGATAGGGCAAACATGCTGCTGAAATGACAACTAGAAGCATGGAAAAAGCAATAATCATGTGAAATGAGGAAGAAATTCCAGAATTGCCATGTCAGGTGGTAGAAAAACAAATACTCAGAGAAGTGAGCATATTAGAGTAGATATATTATGTAAGGGTGGAAACCCCACCCAGATAATCATGGTCCATGAGTGGGCCTAGAGGATGCACTATTTGTCACAGGACTAAGGAATATGCTAATGAGAGGGGCACCGGCATCACCAAAAAGTTCATTGGTGGTTTGTTTTTGTTTTGTTTTTTTTCAGTCCAAGGCTGACAGTAGAAAATGCCGTTAAAGAACTTGGGCTCCTCACAGTAATGGGGATGATAAGACTCCCAAAGAAGAGGCCAGATTGACTGAAGGGGAGATCAGGTCCCTAGGAGAAAGGACCTTGAAACACCATAGAAGGTGAAAATAGTAATGATATACCCAAATAGCCCTGTTTTAACACCAGGGAATGGGTAATACCCAAACGTTTTAAAAACTGTTGGGCACTGGTCCAAGTTATTGTGTTATCCTGCCCACCCTGTTAGAGTCCTGGCTCAAGCCCAGCTCACAGTCAGTCCACTGGGTGCAGTTCCCAATCCCTGCATTCAGGTACTTGGTAGTTTCCACAACACCCACACTGGTCCCTGGCTTGTGGAGTAAGGGCTATCACAATGCAGAAAGCCAAGTGGAAGCCTCTGAAATGCACCCTCTCCCACCACCAAGATAACAAATCAATAAACAGTATTGCATCTTGGAGAAATGGCAGAAATTAAAATTACCTTTAAAGTCTAAAGGACGAAGAAGGCATGATTCCTGTCATAAATACATTTAATTAATCAGTCTGGTCCCTGTAAAAACCAGCTGCATCTCAGGGATGACAATTGGACAATCACAAAATCAACTAAGCAGAAGCCCCAGTTGCAGCCACCATACTCTGGTAGTTTGTTAGAGGTGTTATCATGACTTCGAGTACAAGGTTTATGGCCATTGATCTAGCAAATGTGTTCTTTTCCATCCCTATCATAAAGAGGATAAAAAAGTAGTTCATGTTTACCTTGAATGAAAAAGAGTATACATTTACAGCTTTGTTACAAAAATTATAAATATGGGCCATGAAGTAGAAATAATATAAACAACAATCTGTGATCACAAAGCAAATAAAAAAAGAATTAATAACAAAATCACACATACATGCAAAAATTCCACCTGAAAAATTTAAAAACAAAAACAAAAGCCCCAAACCTCTCTATTAAACAACTGTTAAGTTAAAAGGAAAATGCAAACCCAAATTACAGAATTTGTAAAAATAATGGTAATTTTAAAAATCTACATATCAAAATATATGGAATTTATATCAAGAAAATGAAAACAGTAATCTGAGGAAAATTCATTATACGTAGGCAAGAGTAACCCACACCAGATTTGCTTCTGTCCTCCCTACATTTTGGCTTCTAATTCATTCAAACTCTCTTTTCTCAGACCCATGAGTCTGTTACCTGGATGATTGGGTCAGGATTCAGAACTACTATCCTCTTTTCAGATACCCTCTTGACTCAGGGCACACTGATTCTCCTCCTTTCTTACTTCATGATAATGATAGCTCAAAGGTCTCATTCTCTTCCCCTGCCCCTGGACGTGGTCTGTGCTATCAATGCTCACTAAAAGAGATTTCAATAGCTTTGGTTTTTTTTTTTTTTTAAGATTTATTTATTTACTTTATCTACTTTAAACCCCCCCTTCCCAATAGCTTTGAATATCAGGGAGAAGGAGTTGAGGGTCTCTATCTTTTTATGTCCAGAAAGCACTTTGGCTCCTTAGACTAATCTGATCATCCTATATTGGTTAAGCATTGCTGCATAACAAAGGAACACAGACTCTCAGAGGGATAGCACAATAAGCATTTATTCTATGCTTCTGTTTCTGCAGATTGGCTGGAATGCTTTTGTTCATCTCAGTTAGTTTTGCTTAAGCACCTGAATAACCTTAATAGCTTGGGGGTTGGCTTGGCTTGCCTGGATGGTTCTGCTTCAAGCTGCAAATCTGTTGGTCAGCCAGGTAGTTCTTCTTTGGACCAGTGGGCCATCAAGGACATGTTTTCTCATGGAGAAGGCAGAGGCACAAGGAAACAAGCAAAACTTTGCTTTGACACTCAAGGAGGCCTAGTGGTGGAATTGGTACACTGTCTCATCTACCTGCATGCCATTGGCCAAAGCAGGTCAAGATCTCAGCTCACACAAAGACCATAGAAAAGGCATGGATGCAGGGGCCAGTAATTCAGTCACTACAGCCACCCAGTACCTTCTAGTTCAGCAGAGTTAGTCTATTTTTTTTAAAGTACACCTTGCCAGTATATTCTATTTTAGTAATTATGTTTTTATATTTGTCTCTCAATTTGATTTTGAACTCAAAAGATAGAGGCTGTATCTTATTTTTCCTCAAATCCAAGGGGGCTTTCTTAGTTCTGGGACATCACTATCCTAAGAGGGTCAGTCCAATATAGAGGAAAGAACTCACACTATTACATCACACTCCCTGGTAGTGCCCTACCACTTACTGGCTGGGTGATCTTGGAAAACCTAATTTACCCCCTCTGTATCTCTTTCCCTCATTTGTAGAATAGGATAAAATACTACCTGCCCCACAGAATTGTTTTAAAATTTAAAAGGGTCAATATTCATAAAAGTGTTGAAACTGAAATTGGTATATAGCAAGAACTCATTAAATATTAAATATTTTACATTGTAATTATGTAGTTACTTGCCATCTTCTCCCCTCCCATCCTTTACTCCTCTGCTTTAGACTGTAAATTCTTTGACATCAAGGAGTCTGCCTAAAATTGCTGTAGATGAGGCATCATGGAAGGAGCATAGACTTGGAGTCACTCAAACCTGGGTTTGAATCTTAATTCTGTTTCTATAGAAGTTACTTAATGTGGTGGTTTGAGTCTTTTGTGGACCTC
This sequence comes from Tolypeutes matacus, assembly GCA_026826555.1. Taxonomy (NCBI): domain Eukaryota; kingdom Metazoa; phylum Chordata; class Mammalia; order Cingulata; family Chlamyphoridae; genus Tolypeutes; species Tolypeutes matacus. The sequence continues at coordinate 8,146,475 of JAKSZT010054489.1, forward strand.
AGAAAATTATGTTCTTGGACTGGTCCATTCCTGTGAGCATGAACCTAGTGCAAGTGGGACCGTTTGATTAGACTACTTTATTAAGGCATCACCCAGGGTGGATCTTAATCCTTTTACTGGAGTCCTTCATAAATGGATGAATATGGAAAGAGGGAACTGCAGATGCAAAGAGAACACCCCCGCCCCGAGGTTGAAAGAGAAAATCCCAGAGGCCGGAGACTGGAATCAGGGGAGCACAGAATAATGGAGAGCAGCCCCCGGAAGCTGAGAGAGGAAGCCATGGAAACCAGGAAGCTGAAAGCAATGAGACCCAGAGGAGCTTGATGCCTTGATTTGGACATTTTCATGGTCTCAGAACTGTAAGCTTGCAAACTAATATATCCCCTTCCTTTTTTTTTTTTTTTTTTTTTTAATTTTTTATTTTTTTTTAAGATTTTATTTATTTATTCATTTATTTATCCCCCCCTTGCTGCTTGTGCTCATGGGTCAGCCAACCACGCCGTGCGGGCAGGCCTGCCTTCACCAGGAGGCCCCGGGTTTGGTTCCCATATGGTAAACGGGAGCCCTACTGATTGAGCCACAGCCGCTTCCCTATCCCCTTCCGTTTTAAAAGCCAACCCATTTCTGGTATATTGCCTTGGCAGCCCTCAGCAAACTAACACACTTAACTTCTGTTAGCCCTGGTCTCTGTGATCACTTATTCATACATAAAATACTTATCATCTTCCCTGCTAGAGTATAAACTCAACCTTGTTCTTAGCTTCATCCTCAACATAATGCCAACACAGGGGCCAACATAGTGCCTGATCCATGGAGGGTAATTGATAATTTTTTGCTAAATACAAGCATGAGTAAATAAGCACCTAGTATAGTATTTGCCTGGCACTGGGTATAGCCATCCAGGATATGGTGAGGAACAAAGAACGACCTTACCCTTGCCAGAGTTTGTAATCAAAAATAAAGAATAATGAGGACTGCTAATAGGGTTATTGTGGAACTTCAAAAAATGCTTTCAAGTATGAAAAGCTCAGAGAGCACCAAGTCCCAACAATGGCCCAATAAAAAGTACATATATTTCATATTTTCATAAGACAATATATTAGCATTGTGAGATAATGTATCAAAAAGATGTTAGAGGCAGAAATGCATCGTTTAGTTTGTATAGAATTGTACCCAATTTAAAAAAACGTACCCAATTTTAAGCAGAATGGTAAATCAGGTGAACATTTGAGTAACCTAAGAAGTGAAACATCCTAGAATGGATTAATGTTGAATTATAATTGGATGAGTAAATGAGTGTGTGAAAGATGAATGAGAGAATGAATGAATGATTAAATGAATGAATGCAAGGTTGCAATTGCTGAGCAGTATAGCAAAGAAGGCTTGGTGAGGAAGTTTGTGTAGTGCTTTCTCAGCTAAAGCTAAATCATTTTCATGATCTGCACAGCCTGCACCTCAGCCAGAAACAACTTTCCCTGGAGGGTTCACAGTCTCTGAGAGCAGCTATTCTCAGAGGAAATATGATTCATGAGCTGGCTCCCAAGGAGACTGTCAGAAATAAAAGTTCTCTCGGGAAAAAAGAGAGAGGGAGAAAGAGAAGGCGAGAGAGAGTATGAAGTGATTCATCAGATTTATCTGCTGTTGATCATTCATTTGGTGCTATTTGTAGGCCATATAGAGTCGAAGAAGAGGTAAAGTGGTGTTGAAATGAGAAATTTACAAGTCTGGGTAGCTGAGCATACAGAAAGGAAGTTTGTCTCAAGGTGGTGCAAGGTAAGTGAGTTTGGCTTCAATAATCCCCGAGGTTGTGGGCCTTCTAGAATCCTCCTCTTGGTAAAATTGCTGTAGCTGCACAATTTAAAGAGTTCTGTATAGTCTCTTTCTGAATCACCCAATAGACTTTTAATGGCATCACAATTTACTACTGAATGGTTCAGATGGCCTCTCTAATCCTGGTGTGAGACATGAAAACTAATAAACTTTTATCCAATTGAGGGAATCACGGAATCATAGAATTTCAGAGTTGAGAAGGTCTTAAAGCTCTTGTAGTCTTCATTTGGGCTGAACAGTAAGGGCAGTGAGAAGTTTTACACATTTCTGAACTTGTGAGACTCTTATGTGAGTTCAGGAGAATAGATTTGGGATGAAGGAGACATTTACTAGCCAGACGATTAGTTGGCTAAATTATTAAGAGGATTATAATGAATGAGCTACAGGCTAACTTTAGCATCAGGCATTTTAGAAAATTCTTGGTCTTAGTTATCTACCAAAGTTATTGGCATCTTTCCTGTGAATGTTTTTCAAATTTCAGACAGAAGAGTGGATCCAAGATCCTGTCTTTACTTCCAGGACAAGCTGTTTCCAAAATGTGTTAACAATGTTAAAACTTTGATGTTAGGGTTGTTGGGGATTGAATCACGTCCCCTACAAAAGGCAAGTTTAGGACCCAACCCCTGGTCCTGTGGGTTGGGTCTTAAATATTTAATATCATTTGTAAATAGGACCTTTGTACAAAATATCTGAAGTCCTTATATGCATAAGGAATTGGACACAGAAAGGAAGCAATAAGGAGCAGCCAGAGAGCTGGAAGTCAACAGAACCCAGAAGAGAAAGGAGAAGATGCCACTATGTGCATTGCCAAGTGATGGAAAAGCCAAGGAAGCCCAAAGATTGCCCTCCAGCCAGAACCTCGGGAGGAAGCAAGCCTTCTAGCCTCTGAACTGAGCAATAAATTCCTGTTGTTAAGCTAACCCATTGTATGGTATTTGTTTTACCAGCCAGGAAACTAAAACAAGGGTTGAGCACTGAGATCTCTTCCCACTCATACAGAATAGAGTTGGCTCAGGTATTAAGTAAGAAGGGCTTTTCCGTGTACTTCAGCTCCTTTAAAACAGTCATTTCTCTAACAATTCAGAGCTTCAGAAACCTTACATTGGATTCAGGTGAGGTCAAGGATATTGTGCAGAGGTTATGCATTCATTCAATCAGGGTTTATTGAGTAACTATCATGTTTTAGGCCCTGTAAGACAGGCATGAATAATATCATAAGTAGTAAGAAATATGAACAACGGTGTCACAGTAAAGAGAGTGACTAAGAATGCCTATGGAGGAGACAGAGGAAAACAATTTTGAATAGTTTTAAATGATGAAATGAAGGTCTCCTGATGGAAAAGTAGGGAAAGGTATTCCAAAGAGATTTTTATTGCTATCATGAATAGCCAATACTTACTGAGTGCTTTCTCTGGGCCACATGCTGTGCTGAGAGTTTTGTCTGCATTTGTTCATTCCATTCTAAAAATTCAGGAGGTAGATACTAGTTTACTTCTTTTTTTTTTTTTTTTTTAATAGATGAGGGAATTGAAATTTTAAGAGGCTAAACCCTTTGCCCAAGTTTATATAGCTTGTGAGTGACAGAGTTTGGATTTGAACCCTGGTTCTTCTGACCCTGAATAAAATAATCTCCAAAATGATCACATTCCCTTTTCTGACTCAGTGCTTACTCTACAACCTAATGATCATTCCGTTTCCCAAGTTTGTCATTAGTGGAACAAGATTGTCTTTGAATGGGAAACCTTGGTATTACAGTCATTAGATGGATATTGCAAATTGAAAATGTGCATCTATTTATCAGTTGGTCTCTTCTGGACAAACTGCATTTCTAGTCTAAAAACCAAGCACCAGATGCTGGATGGGCTTTAATCTAGGTAATGAGGCTTGGCATGATTCTTAATTGAAAACTTCCATGGGATTTCAAAGGCAGTCAAGGAGTACATGATCTGGAGCCAGGTTACCAACCCAAGTGAAAGCATGCAATGATGAGAAAAGCAATATAGTAAGCTAAAGGGACCAATAACTTCAAGGAAGGAAAGCCAAAAAGGTAAGGCGTGGAAGAAACTCCGAAGTTCTTAGCATACAACCCAGTTATGTATCTAATTCCTACTGCCACGGTCAACGATGTCACCTGCTAATGGACAATACCACCTCCACACTTTTCCAAAGGAGGAAATAAATGAAGAGTTGGCAGAGCATTTCTGAAAGTCTTTATTATTCTTTATTAAGCTTCTGGATTTTTGTCTGTATATCTGGTATTATTATTATTAGTCTAATTGCTCAATATTTTTTCGTGTTTAGTCAGAAGTATGTACAGTGAAGAATAAAGTCTGTTCTGCATTCTGTACACTGCTTTGGTGATATTATCTCTGCCTACTCAGGAAATGTCCACTGTAGCTATTATGCCCTCATGGTCTTTAAGTGATTTGGTAATTCCTGAAAAGCCATACGTAGACATTAGCCAGAAAACAATTGATTATTTAATGGCTTTCATTCATTCAGCAAATATTTCTGGAGCATCTCCTATGTGGCTGGCATATTGCCTATCTAAGAATGATGGATACAATGTTAAATAGAATAGATGAAGTCCCTGTACTCAAGGTGTTTGCATTCTAATGTAGAGAGACTGACAATAAGCTTATAAATATATACCAAATAGTTGATGCTTGTGATGGTGATGGTGCTAATAAGAAAATAAACAGAATAATGGTATAGAGGGTAATAGAGGAGATGGTGTGGTGTGTGCTCCCTTAGATGAGGTTGTGAGGGAAAGCTTCTCTGCAGAGATGGCATTTGAGCTGCTCCTTGAAGGATGAGGAGTATGCCACAAAAATGGCTGAGGAAAGAACGTCCCAGGCAGAAGTAACCTTAAGAGAAAAGTCTCTAGGGTGATAGCAAGTTTAGTGTGCAAAGAACAGATACTTAGGCTTGATGAGAGAAAATTGCAAAGACAATGGAGCTCCTTAGGGAATTTGACCATATTAAATAAGTGCTTATCAGGCCTGGAATGTCCAGAAGGAATGGAGAGTTTGGATCAGTAGCTTTTCAGGCAGTGATACTTTTGGAAGCTAAAGGTGAAACATTCGTAGATGGCTTAGTTCACAGACTCAATTTAAAAAGCTATATGCCTCAAGGGAAGGCCCCTAAAATACCATCATTAGTATATACAGTAAATATTCCCCCAAATCTATTTGCTAGGGTGACTGTGCAAAGGGAAATGGAATACCTAGACCTTTCAAGGATAGTTGAATACAGGGTCTAAGCTGATTCTCATACAAGAGACTCAAAATACCATCCAGGAAACTCCAGTTGGAGTGGAGGTCATGGTGGTCAGGTGATGAACAAAGTTCTGGTCTAAGTCCAACTTACAGAGTCCATTGAGTCCACAGACCCATCCTGTGGTTATTTTTCCAATTCCCAAATGTATAATTGGGTATATTTTAAAGCTGGAAAAACCCTCTTATTCTTCCCCAACCTATGGAGTATGAGCCAAAATTATAGGAAGCTCCTGAAATTGCCTCCAACACCTAGCCAAGATAGTTAAGCATAAGTAATACCTCACTCCAAGAGGAATTTGGAGATTACCCCTATCACAAAATACTTAAAGAACTCAATGGTGGGGATCTCCATGTGTCTTTATTCAATTCACCTGTATGGTCCCAGAAAAAGCAGAGCAGATAAATTGTGGTAGACAACAGTGGACTCCTATGGACTTAACCAGGCGTTATGGTAGTCCCAACTTAGCTGCCCTGCTGGATATGAAATCTTTACAGAACAGATCAACAAAGACTCTGGTCCTAGGTATGAAGCTACTGCTTTGGTCAATGTGTTCTTCTCCAACCTTGTCAGGAAGGAAAATCAAAAGCAATTACCTTTTATGCGGGAAGGACATTATACATTCACTTCCTCTTCCCAGGACTTAGTTAAATCTGTTCTCTCTCACAAGGTAGTGAGCAGGAATTCTATCATATTGACATTCCTCAGGACATGATAGTCCAAAATATGGATGCTATCCCACTAATCAGAACTTGTGAACAGAAAGTGGTTAGTACCCTGACAAATACATGTCAGAGGGTTGGAGATAAACCACATGAAGAATTAGCTGTCTCCTGTGTTGGTGACATTTTTAGAGGTCCAATGGTCTGCAGCATGCTGGGACATCCCCTTTAAGGAAGAGGGCACACTTGTTACATCTTCACCTTCCACTACAAAGAAAGTGCCACAACACTCAGTGTGCCTCTTTGGATTTTGGAGACCACATACTGACTTACTGACTAACTGCACTTGGGAATAGTTCTCCAACACATTTATCTGCCGAATTAAAAGACTTCCAGTTTTGAATGGAGCCCAGAACAAGAAAAGGATCTGCAACAAGTCTGGGCCATGGGGCTAACTGCCCTGCTCTTAAGCCATGTGGCATGGCAGATCCAATGGTGCTAGAGCATCCGTGACAAAAAAGAATGGGGTCTAGAATTTCTGGCAAACCCCAATAGGTATGCGGCCTTCCATAGCAAAGAACTACTCACCATTTAAAATGCACTTCTCAGGTGCTGCTGTATCCTAGAAAAGACCGAGTACCTAGGTTACCAGATGTGTGGAGCTCTCCAAATCATAATATTGAATAGGCACAGTAGCAATCCACTGGACAGTGAACAATGGAAATGATATACTCAGTATCAAGCCCAAATAGTTATACAGGTACCAGTAAGTTACATGAAGATGGGTCCCAACATCCTACCTTTCTCTGTATTAATGATGCTTCTCCCTCTACTCACATCTACAACTTTGGGGGGTGGGGGTGTTTCTAGGACTAAATGACAGAGGCAGAAAAAGTTGAGACACAGTTTGCCATGGTTTTTTCCCTACTGTGTTGGTTTGAGCTAAACTAAACTGCTGCTTCAGTACAGTTCCATTCAGGAGAGGCTCTAAAGGACAGTAATGAGGTTAAATCCTCCAAATAGGCAGAGGTACAAGCAGTAACTTGGTCATTCACTTTGTATAGATGGAAAATTGACCTTAGATAAGGACATACACAGATCTTTGAGCAGTGATAAAAGCCTTGACGGATTGACAGGAGCCTGAAAGGAGCAAGATTAGAAAATCAGAGACAAAGGGATCTGGGAAAGAAGTAGGTAGATATACCAATGGAAATGGGGAAAAATACATAGATCTTTTTATCTCAAGTTAATGTTCACCAGAGACACCATCTGTTGCAGAGGAAGCACTGAACTGGATGGACAAGATTATAAACCCAATGGTTATCAGCCAGTTTCTATACTTGGCTGCCCCTATGATTATGCAATGGGCTCATGAACTGAGTTGCCATGGCAGCAGAGGTAAAGTGCCCAAAGTTTGGAATCCCTCTGATCAAGGCTGACCTAGCTCTTGACACTGCTAAATGCCCAAACTGCTGGCTTTAGACTAACACTATGTCCATTCATATGGCACCATCCCTCAAGATCTACCAGTCACATGGTGACAATTTGATTATATCAGACCTCATTCATCAGAATGGGTCACATTCATTCATCTTTAGGGGAATTGAAATTTATTCCAGATACGTCTTAGCCTTCCCTGCCTGGTGTGTTTCCCCCAATAACACCATCCAAGGGCTTGCAGAATGCAACAGTGGACCATAACCATGAAATCCATGAAATCTTACCATATACCACATCACCCTGAAGCAACCACACTAATAGAATGATTGGTAAGACCTATTAAAGGCTCAGCCAAGCCATTGGCTTGGGGACAATACCCTATGATATTGTCTTCAAAGCAGAAGTAAATGCTTTAAATCAGTGATATGTCCCTATTGTTCGCAATTGAAAACCCAATCACAACTGCATATTTGGCCAAAGATTTTTTTTAACCAGCAGGAGGTGCCATGGCTTAGCAGAAAGGATCCAGACTTGGACTACTTTAGAGTATTTCCTGAGTATTAGATGATCCATAAGGTCAGTGACTTTATTTATTTTCTATTTGTCTATTTTATCTTTTCACTGCTAAATCCTGGTGCCTCGAAGAGTGCCTGGCAATGAGCAGGTTCTTGAAAAAATATCGCTAATGCATTGCATTCAGGACTTTGAATATATTAAAGGCTTAATAAAAGGTTATTGTCATTATCATTCATGTGTATTGTGCACCACAGGCAAGGACTTCTTTAGTCATTTCTGGTTGTAACTGTTCTAACCTGTGATGCCCCTTAAAAGCCACCTCAGTGTACTATTGTTCAAAGTGAATTAACCCAGGAAGGATGGCTGCCAATGCTGACGCGGCTGCGCAGTTCCCAGCCTCTCACAGCTGCGCGGCGGGTCTGGAATTGGGCTTTCTCATGTTATTATGGGCCCTCCTCTGCCCCAGCCTGCTTGTGGGCTCAGCACTTTGGCTCCCCATTCAGCCCTTGTTGGGCACCCTGCTGACACCCAACCACGAGGAAATTCGCAGTATGTATGAGCACCTTAATTTCACAGACTCAGACTTCTTCCTTCTGAGATAATTACAGAAATGAACTGTATTTCTCAAACAAATCAATTTTGTACAGTTTTGGGGAAGGGTATCTGGTTGCGCATAGGGGATCTCAGACTCCTTCTGGCTGAATGCCCAAGCTCAGGGATGCAAGGAGCCCCTTTGCCTTAGCAGAGAGAAGCTTCTGTCAGAATCCTTATGGGAAATGTGTACAAGCAATTCCTACCCTCATAAACAGAATTCCTGCAGGCAATTTGTTCTGTAAGGAAAACAAAAAAGTGCTGAAGTAGCTTCTTCAGGACCAATATCCAGTGCTTCATCAAGATATGAAGTAATTGAAGCAATTCCTGATTTGAGGCCTCAAGGGGTTTGCATTTTTCTCTGTCTTAAACAAAAGTTCTGAAGCCCAGAAAATAAATAAAGTAAATCTAATGAATGATATATTGAAGGAGTTGTGACATTCTAGAGATCCAGAGACAAACGAAGAATCACTTCTTCAGCTCATTTGCATTTGAAAAGCCAGGATTGAAATCATAAACAAATTTGAGTGATGAGCCTTATAACCCTCCCTCTATTCTAGCCTTCTTCTCTAATTTGGAGCTCAGTCAGTTGCCAGACCATCCTGAACGTCGTTGTTGTCATGGAGAAGGAAGGGTGAAGTGCTGGATGATACCTGGGAGAGGTGACTAGCAGCTGGATCGAGGTTTATCCGTGATTTTTGCTATCGGGTGGAAATATAAGGGGAGCTAAATTCAGCTTTTGGATAGAAGGCTTGGAAGAGCCAGGCAGGACACTGGCTAGAATTCAGAGCAATACTGATCCTTGAGCTGGACTGGGGAACTTAATAGGAAAACTAAGAAGAAACTATGAAGGAGGAAATAAAGGTCAAGAAGTCCATATCCTCTGCTGGGGCCAACAGATGAGTGAAAGAGAAAGGGCTGTGGCTTAGGAACAACACAGATGCACAGAGCTCACTCGTACACAGGGTCCTGAGTCAGGCTGGCATTAAGGTGACTTAGAGGGCACTTGAGAGCCCATCAACATAGCTTAGACAATGGAGTTTAGGTCTGAGAAGTGAGACTTTGTTCCAAGGACCACTAGACAGGGGTGGGGGGTGAGGCTGCTAATACCTCTTGCCCTCATCAGGAGTGCATCAGCATCTGAAAAGCTGTGGTTCAGCCAATGGGGCTTATCAGATTCTACTTACTGAGGATATACTATATACCAGACACTGGAATATGTACTGTATATCCATTAGCTCATTTTTCTTTTCAGGGAATATAGCTGGGGAGCTGAAAAAGACCTGTGTCTAGCAGTCAAGATTTGGAAAGTTATCTACAAAGAAGCTATAATATGCTTAAGGTACTACTACATTAGGGTAGTTTTCACTTTATTAAGAGAAGTGAAATATTCTTTATACAGCCAAATAGAGAGTAACTGCATAAAAAATATATTTTAGAGAAATATATTTCACAATATATTCTCTCAGAATAGAGAACAGTGGCACTGAGCTGTATAGCAGTGCCCTTATAATGGCAGTCCCAGTCATGTACAATTGTGTGTAATTTCATGTGTCCACTCCATCTGGATGAGCAATAAAACCATCCAGGAGAATAATAATTTCTTATCTGGTCCTCTTTTTTTTTTTTTTCTCTAGGATCGCTTATTGCTCTTAAACATGCTACTTGTGATTTTCAGATAAACTTGACATATTGGCTTTACTAGTACTTCAGTCTACTATATTCATTCATGCCCACTTCTCTGTGTCCTCCTCTTTTCATGCTCTAGAGTACAATAGAAGAGTATTTTCAGAAACAAGGGGCATGCAATGCTTGAAGGATAGATCTCCATTGTACTACAGAATGAATGGCTTTCCCCAGTAATAGCTTAATAATCATGATGTGGATCATGCCTGAGGTGTTCAACCAGATAATACTGGTATTGCATATAAAACACGGCTATGTCCCATCCATCAGCCGTATGGGATCGAAGCCCCCTCTCAGTTAGAGGTGGAGTGGGCATCACCATCCCAGAATCCTCAGGCTGGGGAATAGAATATGGACTAGAGTGGACTTACTGGTATTCTACATAGACTTACTGTGATTCTAACAATGGAAGAAATTATATCACTGGTGTGGAGACAGTGGCCACTGGAGGTGCTAAAGGCAGGGAGAGGGAAAAGAGATGTAATCTGGGGGCACTTTTGGGACTTGGAATTGTCCTGAATGACATTGCAATGACAGATACAGGCCATTATATATCTTGCCATAACCTACAGAATTGAGTGGGAGAGAGTGTAAACTACAATGTAAACTATAATCCATGCTTAGTGGCAATGCTCCAAAATGTGTTCGTCAATTGCCATAAATGTACCACACTAATGGAAGAAGATGTTAATGTGGAGAAAAGTGGGGAGGTGTGGGGAGTGGGGCATACGGGTATCCTTTATATTTTTTAATGTAACATTTTATGTGATCTAAGTATCTTTTAGAAAAAAATATATATTTAAAAAATAATAAAAAGTAAAACGTGGTTGTATCCAACTTCCATTGGTCTTTCCACATTCTGCCTTGGTCTTTCACTGATAGGGTTTTGATGCCAAAGCCTAAAAACTATTTCCTGAGGGGAGCAGATGTAGCTCAAGTGGTTGAGTGCCTGCTTCCCATGTATAAGATCCTGGGCTTAATCCCTGGTACCTCCTAAAAAAATAAAATAAAACAAAATAACTATTTCCTGATAAATCACAGCCACCTCAATAGACATCTTGGGGAGCAGTGGGAAGACTGGGAGAATGAAACATAATCTGGTGGATTAGACAGTGGGGGTCCCTCACCCATTATTAGAGTATATAAATCTTTTTGCTAGGCCCCAGTGAAAGCTTCCATTCTGAGCCCCTGAGCCACATTTTGCTAATGTTCTCTGATTCTTCCATGATACCCTGAAAAAGTAATGTACATCGCATATAGGCTGTAAACTAGGAGTTCATTGCTGGAAGTTGAGGTCTAAATATCACAGTCCAAAATTTTGCTTACAGATCAAATTTCAAGGAACCAGATAGTCAAGAGCCACCAATTCATCTCTTAATTTCTAGGAGACAAAAAAAAAATCAGAGCCCTATAAGATACATCTGGGGAAAAGCCTCAATGGATATTGGAGACACAGTCATCTGTGTCTTCTGTGAAATTGGTGAGAGCTGATTGTTCTCTGGGCTGTAAATCTGATTTTCATGTATCTGATGCCTCTTTGAATGATTTTTAGAGCTTCATTATGAGACCCTTCACCCACCATCAGTCATGTATGAACTTGCCTCTCAGTATGTGAAATAGTCTGATAGCTCTACAGGACCCAACTTACTCCTTCACTCCAGCTCTGCACAATGCTATAAGAATGGCATTACATTTAGAACCAAATGAATTTTATTCTTTTTGGGTCAATCAATGAAGCCTTTAAAACTTATTCATTCTTTCAATGCAAAAAAAAGAACATACCATGCACCTGGCGTTAAGAAGACATATTAAATTCAAACCACTCTCAAAAACTAGAGATAAAATAATGTACAAAAGAGAAAAATACTCTTATTTTTCAGTAAATCAAGGAAAAGGGATCTGCTTTTGTTTCCCTTAATCTCAGAAATAATGGAAAATAGAGACCATTACCTGTGTTCTCCCTGGAAATCCCATTTTAGAGGTGAAGAAATGGAGTTCAGAGAAGTTAACTTCCCCAAGTTCACACAGTTAGTAAGCATGGAACCTGTAGATAATATAGCATATAGCATATAATCAAGAAACAGCAAGGCTTTCCTTCAGGAAACAGGTCTTGCCTCAAAAAAGAGTACAAAGTTCTGGATGTTGACACTTCAAAAAGATAAAAACTGTTCTTTAATTTGGCATTCAGAAGTCATGGAGATCTTGCCATTTTCCTATTATTTCTTTTTATTATCATTTATAATTTTAATCAAAATAATAAATGCACAAAATTTAAAATATCAAATAGGAAAAAAGGGCTTACTATGAAAGCAATGGTCTTCTGTGTCACCCCTTCCTACTCCCCATCCACCTCCTGAAGGCAACCACTTCAATCCATTTCTGATTTTATTTTTTCATGGGATCACTTCCATATCCATAAATCAGTCTTTCTCTACAGGAGAGCTATTAGCATTTTGAATGGAAAAATTCTTACACAGTTCTATTCACCAACTGGACATTTTCATCCCTTTGAAATGCCATAAATGCTTCCCTGTCATCATGCAACCAAACATCCCTAAATTTTCCTAATATCTCTAGGAGAAGAGGATAGAAACCCATGTGAGAATATTTGCTATAAATGTGTGTTTGCCACTATTTATTAATTTGTATACATCAGACATCATCTACTAACAACCTTCTAGAATAGATTAGAATTTGCCTCTCTTATGCTTACCTCCACCACTCCTTCCCATTTGTCCAAATTTAGCTGCACTCTCAATTCCTGTGCTAGCTACTTCTGGAACATCAAACCATGTGTCTAGATTGTCATTGATTTCTCAGTCCAACATGGAAGAACCTCTTGTCTGGCTTCTTGGTCTGGTGAGGTCTTTAATAATTTAAGCCCCTCATTCTCCCTTTCTTCATCCTCTTCCACCACCCATCCTTTGCTCTCCCATACTTTTTTTTTTTAAATGTTTATTTATTTACTTTATCCATTTTAACCCCCCCTTTCCCATTTGTTGTTTTGTGTCCATTCGCTGGGCAATTCTCTGTGTCTGTTTCCTGCCATCTCTTCTCATCCTCCTCCTCCAAGTCTTCACCAGGATTTGATCCTGGAGACTTCCGATGTAGGAGACAGGTATTCTGCCGCCTATGCCACCTCGGCTCCTGTCTTCTGGAGCTTTCGGAGCATCTCACTTGTCTCTCCCCTGCGTCTCTCTCTTGTTGCGTCATCATCTTGCTGCCTGGCTCCCGGGGCCTGGCAGCTCACCAGCACACAAAGCCTGGCAGCCCATGCGCCTTCTCTCTATTTTTTATTTTACCGGGAGGTCCCGGGGATCAAACCCAGGTCCCTCCATATGGCAGACGGACGCCCAACCATTTGAGCCACATCCGCCCCCTCTCCCATACTTTTTATGCCAATATGTTCTCAAGGTTGATTACAATTTCATTTTATTCAGAGTCCATATTTAAGATTTCCTTGATTTATTTGTATATCAAAACGCATAACCAATGTTTACCTTCTTATTACTATTTCAATGTTTTTCACTGCAAAGATACAATGTATGCTAACATTACATTACTTTTTGTCAATGCAATGGACAGCCCCTCTCCCAGTCAATGGAAAATGTTTCTAGCAATAGGGTGAAATGGCTTTTAATTTTTTTTTACAATTAAACATTTGCTTATACCATGTCATATGTTTCTAAGCACTTGGGATTTTTGTATCTTGCTGTCTCTTCCTGGTCTATCCCAGAGATTTCCTTCCCACAACTTCCATCCTCTTGGATCACAAGCTCTATTACCCTATTGCACAGCTGTGATCCTGGTACATCTCATTTCTGCTTTCTCTTTAAGTAAGATCCATGTTTTTCCTGGGTCCCATGTATTTCTTTTTCTTGGATTTTTCCATTATTTTTGCTGGAACACATATTCATACAACTTCCCAAATGAGGGCACATGGAAGGTAAATTTTTTGAACCCTTATATGACTGAAAATGTCTTTATTCTGCTCTTATAATTGATAGTTTATCTGTGTGACAGAGAATGGACGCTCATCAACCTATTTCCTCTTCCTGGGAACACAGGAAGATTACATTTCCAGCCTCCCTTGTAGTTAGGTTGGAGACATGTGACTGGGTTCTGACCAATAAAGGATGCCACAGGTGATCTCCATAATTTCCAAGCCTAGGTTAAAGCATGGTGCATGATCCTCTAGGGTTACTTCTTTACTTTTCAGGCAGCTGAATGGAGAGGATATCTGTTGAAGAGCTGGATGAAGCCCTGCAATCCTATGGGATGGAAGAAGCCAGGATCCCTGAGTGACAACTCAAAGGTAATCCATCCAGGAAAATCTGTACTGAACTTTGCTGAAGTAGAGAATAGGATTTTATTCTGTTAAACCACTGAAATATTTGAACTGGTTAATTATAATGGTTAATATATCCTGAATACCGCAGTTGAATATTGAACCCCACATTAAAAACAAATTTCCCTCCAATTGTGAAGGTATGGTTTCCCAGAATCCAGTGTTGCAGATGAGATTTCTGGTGTCAGGTTGATCTTGGTCCTTTGTAAATGATCATTTTTCTTCCTCTCCCGGGAAAGTCATTTGAGTCCTTTAATTCTGATTTGTGTCCTCCAACCTGAAGAAATTATCTTCTAAAATGTCTCTGATAATTTCTTTGTTCCCTGGTTCTGAAATTGCCATTAAGCAAATGCTCTGTTAATCTTAGACTGAAACTACATAGATTACTTAGCTTTTGGGTTATATTTTTCATATATATATACTCTTCAATTGCAATTTTAAAATTTCAGCATTTGTACAAAAAAAGTGAGTTGTTAAAATTCCACCAGTTACATATTTAATTTCCAAGTGTTCTTTTTCTCTGATTGCCACTTTATTTTCACATCCTACTTTTGCTTTATGCATGCAATATGTCAATATGTTTTTTTAATCTCTCTGAGAGTACTATGTACTTATTTATTAACCCTCTTCTGTTGCTTGAGTTATGTCTGTTTCTTCTGGAGTGATTGAGTTTATTTATTTGGTCTCTCCCTTTCATGCTACAGAATTTCCCCAAATGTCTGGTGCTCCTTGGTTGCTCTTTCATTTTCAATATTGAAGCAATAGAAAGCCTGAGTCCTGCATTTACAGTAGAGCTTACAGATTAGGGTTGAGTGGACTTGATTCCTGTTTTTGTTTGCTAAAGGCTGCCAAGGCAGTATACCAGAAATGGGTTGACTTTTACAATGGGGATTTATTAGTTTAAAAGCTTGCCATTTCTAGGCCAAAAAAAAAAAAGTCCAAATCAGGTATTCATCAAGCAATGTTTTTCTCCCCGAGGACCAGCTGCTGGTGGTCCTGATTCCTCTCTCATCTGGCAAGGTACATGATGAGGCACATGGTGGCATTTACTGGTCTCTGCCTTCTCCTCTGGGCTCCATTGCTTTCTGCTCGGACTGTGGCTTCCTCTCAGCTTCTGGAGTTTCTCTTTGTCTCTGTGGCTCTACTGATTCTAATTTGTAAAGCATTCCAGTAAGAAGATTAAGACTAATCAAGGATCCTTAACTGAAGTAATTTAATTTAAAAAGTCCCATCTACAATAGGTTTACATGCACAAGAATGGATTAGCTCTGAGGGTTTGATCTTCTGGGGTCCACCCAGCTTCAAACTGTCACACTTCCCTGTTCTCATTGTGCTAGAACACACAGCACCTAATTGCACCTAAAATAGGAGGTGCTTTCTCTGTGGCACCTACACTTATTATACCCTGACAATTAATGCAATTTGTTCAGAGAATAGCACTCCTATTTTTGCCATAGAAGGTAATTGCCTGCCTGTAGACCATCTGCATGTGTCCTTGGATGGAGAGGCCAGGAGCAGAGAGTCTATTATTTTACTGGGACTCAGTGCTATTAAGAGGGGACCTCATTTATCTTGATTCATGTTTCCACATAGAGGGACATCGATTAGTAAAACGTTCTTGTCTTATACTAATCTTGACTAACTTTTCCTCAAGGGTGGAGGATTGAGTTACCTGATTAATAAATATAGGAGTAGGAAGTGGGCATACTTGGCTAAGTCGCTTGCTTTCTCCTTCTCTTCCTTGAATCTTCCTGAAATAGGGAAAATATACTCTACTCTGTTCTTGGTCAGGCCATAAACTTCTGGGTAGCAGACATGCCCTTGTGTAGTGTGGCCCGTGGTCGGCCAGTACTACCTGACATTGGGTAGAGGTTCAGCATTGGGAAGCCTATTGCTGCTTGACCCTTAAGGCTCATTTTCCAACAACTCTATCAGTAATGAGCCAGGCATTTAAATCTCCATCTGCCTGATAACTTGTCTCTCTCAGAGAGTTCAGAAGTCAAGCAGGGAATAAAATGATATTCTCTATTAGGCTATCTCAAACCCCAACCTACGTTATCAATAATTTTCACATTGTGCAGATTTATCATTTTCTCTCCTTTTCTGAAGCCCCAAATGGCATCCTATAGCCTGCATTAAAGGGTGTTAACTACATTTCTAATGATTTAGCTCTATTATGACCTCTCCACTCATTTTTATCCCCATATTTTTCCTAGCCATAAGGCATCTCTTATTCTGAAAGTTAGATACCTTTGAGAGGTGTCTGATGTATAACTTAAGATGATTGAAGAATTTGGCCAAAGACATATTGTTTAAAAATAATCAAAGAGTCTTCCAATTCTTGTCGAGAAAAAGATTCAGATAGATTTCTAAAGCTATGAGATTTACAAAGCAAAATGTAAAACCTTGACATGGCAATTAGGTATTTATTCCAGAAACCAGAAGCCTTGAATCAGGAGGAGGGAGGAAAGCTGAAATATAATAAAGCAGTCTGAAGTGAAAATCATCCCATATCTAATTTGACAAGGCTGGGAAATGCATTTTTGGCATCCAATACAGTGAATACGGTTTGGATGTGCGAGAAACAACATCAGTAGACTTTCATCCAGCTTTGGAGGAAGATAAAGCAGCAAATTAGACCAGGAATCCACAAGTAAACTACCAGGTTTTCAGAGACTTGATTTTACTCTGCAGAATTTTTGAATGGCTCCTTTGTCTCATTTTTCTTGAGAGGAAATAGAAGTCTTATAACCAAAGAGATATATATTTTATTGGTCTATTTAAAAGAAAGTCTTCATCTCTTTATATGTAGATTTAAAAATCTATATAATAAAATATATCCCATTACGATAGAAACCAAATAACTTTTATGGATGAACTGTTAATGAGATTTTCTCAAAAGCAATGTAGTTGCTTTTTTCTTTAATATATTTTTTATTTATTTTTAAAAGATACTTAGATTACATAAAATGCTACATAAAAAAATATATAAGGGATTCCCATATGCCCCACTCCCCATATCTCCGTAGTTTTATTTTTTTAAAGAATTTATCATTAAATGTCTAGCTTTCCATGCTTGATTCCAAGCTATGATCTAATTCATCTTGATAAAAAATCCTTTAAAATATTCTAGGATATGAAAGGCTATATACCAAAGTGTCCCCATTGGTTGTTACATCAGTATGTTGAGCCTGGAGCAAAGGGGTGGGGAGATTATAGAGTTTTTCCCTTGTAGTTAAAATTTTATATCAATATATATATTTAAAGTTTACAGGCTGTGTTATGTTTTAAAAGCAACCTAAAGTTTCCTAAGAAGATTTTACTGTGCCTTTTATGTAGGATGGACATGTGGAATCAGTAGTAATTGTCTACTACTGCATTGTCATTTCTCCCCTCTAAATAATACAAGACATAATCCCTTATCTAAAACTCATGAGTAATTGTGTTTCAGACTTTGGAACTTTGGGGATTTTAGGTAAAGAACATAGTACATAGACCATATAATATAAAACTACCCCAGCAGGCCTTGGAAGGCACCCTGTAATTAAATGCACTATTTCTACAGCGAAGCATAGAAAATTCATCTGACATGAGATAAAGATTAAAAATAACATTTGTACTACATGTGACATAAAGGGTAAATAATGTCAGGTAAGGTTTTGCCACAAATGAATTATAAAATAACTTTGGTTTTTCAGGGAGTTTTGGATTTTTGAATTACAGCAACTGATAATAATTATGTTCAGCACCTTATATATAGTGTTTCATTTCATCCTCCCATTGATGCTACTAGTTCTTATTTGAAGCTATGGAATCTGACGCTTGCTAGCTAGTAAAACCTGAATCAGGATTAGAATTCAGAAATGCTGGCTCTAGAATCCATGCCTTTAATTACTCTATGCTACTGTGGCAGTTTGATGTAATTATGAATTCCAAAAATATAATTGAATCATGCTTGTAAATTGATCTGTTAATCTGGGCATGATTAGGTTAGGATTAGGGTGTTGAGCCCCACCCCTTGGTGGGTGGGGAATCGAATATAAAAGGCAAGGCAAAGGACAGTTGAAGCAGTCTTTTGAGAAGCAATTTTGATGTTGGAAAGAAGGCCCCAGGAGAAGAGAAGCAAGCCATTCGCCTGATTGTCTGCAGCTGACCTTGTGGAGGAAACAGGAGCTAAGCCCAGAGAGAAACGCAGCCCTGGGAAGAGAGGAACCCCAGAAGCCTGAACCCTGGCAAACGCCGGCAGCTGTCTTGCTCTAACACGTGGCAGTGGACTGTGGTGAGAGAAGAAACTTAACGCTTTATGGCCTGGTATCTGTGGACTTCTACCCCAAATAAATACCCTTTATAAAGACCAACCCATTTTTGGTATTTCACATTAGCACCCCTTTGGCTGACTAATACAGCTACTATTTTCCTTTCTAAATGGAGAGTTTTGGCTTCAGCAAAGAATAATCCGGACCCAACTTTGGTGGTGCTATCAAGTATGGCCATAGCTAGTGGCTGTGACCTGCAGAATCACTGTGTTCTACCTCCTCCCCTGATGCTAAGTAGTTTATTCCCAATGACCTTCCCCCATCCCCCGCTCCCATTACCTAGGACAGGGTTGAGCATCAGGTAAGCCCTGACTGCTTACTTGTTGAGGGACTAACAGATACTTTCTTTTAGAGGTGAGATCCTGGCAGAGTCTGTCCGTGCCCAATGGAAGGACTGCCCGCCTCTCCCACCCACCTGTGCAGTTCCAATACACTCTCGTGGATGGAGCATAGAGAGTTTGAACCTTTGCCTCCTTGGATTTCAGACGACAAAATGAGGACTGTGTTTACTTATGTATACAGGCATAGTCTGAATAATAAGTGACTACTATGATTTTATAAAATGAAAACACTTCAACATATAAGCATGTAAAATTCATATGCTGCTTAGAAATGAACACTGCTGAGGGTCTTTTCAATCTTGGAACAAGACACATGTATCTATTCAACCTCCTTCAAGAAGGAAGATGATCTGTAGTTGAGAGTTAGGGAGGGATCCTTTTAAGGAGTTTAGAGGCCCATGCTAGAGAGTCTGGAGTGCAGAACTGAGCAGCTGTAATCCTTTCTTCTAAGACTCCTAACTCCCAAAGAGCCCTGCTTCCAATTTCTATGTCGTCTAAATCCATTTTACATACCACCTCTGGATCAAGTTCTCAAAACCCTATCACTTTGATCATGTCATCTCCTTCTGGAAAACTTTCAATTGCTTCCCATTGGCCCATACATTAATTTCATATTCCCCATCCAATAGTCAATGTCTTCCATGAGGCATTCCAACCTTTTTTGCCTCCTCTCCCGTTAGTTCCCTACTCTATTTTTCCTGACAAGCAATTTAATATTTCTTCTGTTGGATTCAGCTTATGCACCACTACAAATCTGCCCACTTGCTTTTTGGCTAGAGTGGCCCTAAGAAAGGCTCACACTGTTCCCAAGGTTGTGGAGCCAGGTCACTTCTGCTGTCACTGCCACAGACTGAGGAGTATGGAATGTGGCACTGGCTGGAAGAGAGGCAGGCATATAAGCACCCAGTCAGCCTGAACCCATAGGGGTTCTTCCTTTCCCAGCAGCTGCCTAGGGTGACTGGTAGGCATAACCCAGAAGTGCGAAGAAGTCAATACTCTAGCGGATAAAGTGGCCCTTGGAACAAGAGAGAGACAACGGATTAGTTCTTCTCCCTTCCTCCCCCTGCCCTCACTGCATGAACTGTTCTGAGACATGGTAATTCATACAGCCTCTGGGAAGGGGTCCCACAAGTCACAGCAATCCGCTATGCTTGTTACGTAGCTGTGGTCCACTGCAGAAAAACCTCCTCATATTTGCCCTCCTTCCACTTCTGCCTCACTCCCTTTCATCCCTCAGTTCTGCTTCCCTAGGTGTTCACTACCCAATATATAGTAAGGGCACACAGCTTTGGCCTCAGATTCTGTTTTCCAGAGAATCTGGGCTAAGACATATCCCTAAACCCTTCGTATTCCTTTTTGCTTATCTCTCTTCATGTTGTTTTCTCTGCCTGTACCCATCCTGCCCCACTGTCACCCCCAACAAATTTACAGCTATCCTTCAAATTCATTATTAGCCTTAACATGCAATAATTTTCTGATCTCTCAAATCAGATGTCATTTCTCCTGACTAAAACATCCCTGTTATATATACTTTCTTTAGAGTTTCCTAGAGGATATATCTCCTTTGCCATGTGTTTTATTTAATGGGTCTTTTTCTTCTTGGAGGGTGAGCTGTTAGTTGTGGGCATCTTGTCGTGCCAAACGTTTGTACAGAGAGTTCTCAGCATGAAGCTCTTCCGTATATAATCTAGATCCTACTGGCCTCTCCAGCTTCCTCATTCCCCCATTCCTACTCCCTCACCCCAACCTGTGCTCCAGTTGGCAGATTACTAAAATTCGCATGTTATTTCACACTGCTGTCTTTGTCAGTGCTGTTCCCATAGCACCTCTCTCATTTCTCCATGCCCAGAGACTCCTTTATGTCTTTCACAAATGAAATCGTGTTACACATCAACTCCTCCATGAAGCTTTCCCTAGTGTCCCTGGCTCCTTCTCCTACAATTTATTGAGCTCCAGTATAACTCCAGGATAACCATTGTATTTATCCAGGAGTCAGCAAACTATTTTTGTAAAGGGCCAGATAAATAACTTTTTTATTCTTGCTGGCCATACTGTTTCTGCCCGGCTACGTAACTCTGCTGTCGTGAACAAAAGCAATCATAAACAATATGTAACTGAACAGGCCAATAAACTTTATTAACACAAACAGGCAGTGGGGCAGACTTACTTCATAGGCCATAGTTTGTGGATCCCTGAATTAATCCACTGTGATTCCTTGAATATCGATGAGCTCTTTATTCTTAGAAACTATTATAGAGTTGGGCACATATTGGGTGTTCAGTAAGTATTTGTTGCAGGAATGAGTTAAATAGCAAATTAAAATGAGTGTTTAAATTTTTACTTTCATATTTCCCCTCTCTCAATTTCCCATCTGAATACCTCCTCCTGGAAGAGCAGGAGCTCTTTGCCTCTGCTTTTAAGTGTAGGATTGGCCTGGTGAGATACAATAGGCAGAGGGAGCAGCAAGAGCTGTGGCGCTCCATGCCAAGCCCAAAGAACTGTTATTGTTTTTGCCAGACTATTTTCTGCCAAAATCTGGAATCAATCTTTTCATTAAAGGAGCCTTAGTAGCTATTGGAATCGCAGCATTTATCTGATCAGTAAACAATTTCATTCTTGACTCTCTTTCCCTTTGTCTAATAAAGTTTTCTGGCTGTGAAAGGTATTAAATTACTGAGAGTTATTAAAAGTGGGGGTGTGGTTTAGAGGCTGGGAAAGGTATAACTTCTTCTAAAATTCTGTATTTTTATCCTTCATTAGCTAATGATATTTCATTCTGGAGTTGACCTTCATCTTTGCCAATTGCTTCACTGTCATCTGCCTTTTCTATCAGCTCTATTGAAACTTTCCATTGCTTCCAATGCTTCTTTTTCAGTTTTGGCTCCTCTTGTACTCAGCCTTTCACTACCTATGGTGCCCTTTCCTCTTTCATTTCTGCTATATTAAAATCGCCATAAACCCACAGTTATCCTAGCTTCAAATTTTCCTCCCCTTGTCCCGATTCTATCTTTTAAAATCCCCTAGCTCACTTCTGCCTCCCTTCATCCCCACCAAACTTCAGACTTCACAATTTCTGCATTAAATATTAATTTTCCATAAGTGCAGATCTCAAATGGCAAATTGGCAAGTTCTCATGGCAGGAAAATAGAAAAATATTATAAGATCAACTGCTTCAACTAATTTAATGGCAAATGGAATATTTGTTTGTGGTTTAAAGACATATGTACTTGATTTATTAGGGCATATTAATATGTCAAAGAATTTTTACTTAAAGAGCTGTGCTGATACTAAGAGGAAAAAACATATGGTTGTCTGTCAAATGCAGAATATGCTAAAAATAACATTTAGATTAATTGCAGTGGAAGCTGATAGGGAACCAAATGCACAGGTCTTGTTAGAGAACAGGGGCATGTGGCAAGCTTTCATTATTTGTCAGTAGTTTTTCAACCATCGGAAATTCAGTGACTTATCTTGATCAAAGATGCTAGGAATGAAGGTTCCAGTGGATTGTTAGGGAAATGAGTTCATCACAAGCTCCCCAAGCCATCCCTTGGCAAAGTGTTCTGAACTCATCAATAGAAATCTGGGGGCTCTAATTAGAACTGGGATAGAACATTTTAAATAGTCCCTGAAATTTCTTCCAAAGCATCACCATGGCTGAAGCCACAACAAACTCACTGAGAGAGAAACCTGGGAATGGGGACAGTGCATTGTCCCTTCTCCCAATGCCTGGGGGAGTTCTGAGTGCCTCTAGTGCCAGCGCCTGGTCTTAAATATGTTTAGTGTAAGCTGGAAATAAGGAAAAATATGAGAAAGAAATTACATTAAAGTTATTAAAGATTCATTAAAGAAAATACATGATAAAGTACTAAGTTAGATTTTTTTTTTAAAACCCTCTGTCATTGTATGTATTTTGAAGGGTCAGGTCTTCAGGACACTCTGGCAGAGGAGAGTTCAGCATGGAAGGAGAGGATGGCAAAAGCAAAGGCTTCCTGGAAGAGATGATATTTGAGATGGATTTGGAGAGGCTGGGGAATAGGTGTGAGAGAGAAAGAGGTGGGGAATGCACAGAGGATCAGGGAGGACCAGGACGCCTGGAGATGAAGCTCTATCTGGACTGAAGAAGAAAGGCAACCAGGAAGGAAGATGAAGTGAGATTTACTGCATACAGTAAACTAGCACTACAAACTGCCAGTCATGGTGTTTTATTGTTTTTGCCAAAACCATATTGAGAGTCTACTATGTATCTGGCACAGTGGTACATACAGTGAATTCAGAGAAAATGTGGCTCAGTCTTGCTCTCAAGGATTTCACAGTACTGCAAGACAGACTGAAACATAAATTAAAAATATGAAACACTAAGACTGTAGTAGAGTAGTTAGGATACAAAGCCTAAAAGTGGATTCAATGTAACTCTCAGAGAATGGGGCAGGCTCAGATACTGCATATGTTGAGTATAAATCAATGTAATCTTTTTGAAAAGTAATTTGGCAATATGACATTTCTTCAAACCTTTGACTCAGTAATTTCACTGTTATTATATTTTCATTAGAGAGTATTACAGATGTGAACAAAGAATTCGGTATTAGGAAAACATGATTTTATGAATAGTGTTTGTGCAGTTTAAGCCAGTTTACCTGGGTTAGAATTCTGGCTTTATCACATACCAAGTATGTTATCTTGTACAAAAGACCCAACTTTTATAGTCAAAATTAGTTTGCTCATCTAAAACAATGGGTATAATAAAAGTACCCACTAAAAAGGGCTGTTATGGAAAGTTGAATTGTCATTGGATATAAAGTACTCAACAGAATGCCTGGCCCATAGTAAGTCTTCAACAAATCTTAGCTCAAAAATTTGTAGTTGTGAAAAACTGTATATAGCTATATATTTGAAAATAGGTGATTGGAGAGAATATGAAATATCTCACCCAACCGAATACTACAGAGCCATAAAAAACCATTGTTTTTATAGACTATTAAAAGGAGAAATGATGAGGTTATAATACTAATTGCAAAAAAGCAAGATACAAAACTGTATTTGCTAATTGTTCTGGATTGCCCTAAAAATAAGCAAATGAGCCTATAGATGTATAACCTTGGGAAAAATGGAAGAAAAACAACTAAATACCTTCATGATTAGAAATTATCTCTATTTATTTTTCTCATTATAGGCTATGTACTTTCCAGAGGTTCTACAGTAAATATAAAATAAACACTTAAAAGTATATTTTTCAAAATGCCCAAGTCCTTTGTCAGGGTCTGGTGCTAACTTTTGACAAATTATCATTTCAGTCCTTTGCAAACAATTCCATATGGAAGGCTTTACACTTACTTTATGCCTTCTCTACTCAATAAGTCACTGGGCTCTGTTAGGTTCTCAATACCATGGTGGATGTTATATGGAAGACGGGAAAGTGTTGGTTATGGAATTTACCTTCAGAGTATCTGGGCGTAGAGTGAGAGGCATGAGTTATTTATAGACTAATATAAGTATCACAGAAATGAAGAGAAGAGAGTACACTGTAGGCGGGAATAATTGGGGCAAACTTAAAGGAAAGGAGAAGAGAGACTGAACTGGATCCTGGTGAAGGTAGGATTTGAATAGTTAGAAGGCATGGGGCAGGAGATGACAGATGAGGATAATAAAAATGAAGTACAGACAAAAGCTTAGCAATGTGTGTAAACATACCATCTGCAGGGAACCATGAGTGCCTGGCATAGAGAGAGCCAAAGTTTCATATCAAGGATGGAAAATAGGTTCCATCTCACTTGCCAAAGTGTTTTCTTGTAGAACAGTGTTGAGAAAGATCCTGGGGCTGTATTGATAATTCTGAGGATTCATTTGAGAAGAAAAGAGTGCTGTCATAGAGTAGCTTTATCTGTCATGGGCAAAGAGAAACGGGTTTGGTTTTTGTCATCCCTTGTTTACATCATAGAGTGGTAATTCTGGGTGGATCATCACGGAAGAGAAAATTTTAGAAGTTATCTGGATCCACTGATGGTTTCTCAGCAGAGGCATGATAAGTGAAGGAAAAGAAGGGAAAGGGGATAAGTCAAGAGTGACTCAAAGAATTCTAGCCAAGGACAGTAGCTGTTAAAGATTGACTTATGTCCCGCCCAAAAGATACATCCTAACTCCCCATGCTGTTAATGTGACCCAAACTGGAAATGGGATCTTTGAAGATGTTATTTAAGATGAGGCCACACTGGATTAGTGTAGGCCCTAATCAACATGGCTAACATCCTTATAAAAGAGGAAATGTGGACACAGACTGAGAGAAAAATGATATGTGATAACTGAGGCAGAGAACACCATGTATTGCCAGCAGGCCACTGCCAGACGTCAGGAGAGAGGCACAGGACAGATTCTCCTCTACAGGTTTAATAGGAAGCATGGCCATGTCAACATCTGGATTTTGGACTTCTCTCCTCCAGAACTGTGAGACAATAAATTTCTGTTGTTTTAAGCCATCCGGTTTGTGGCTCTTTGTTATAGCAACCCCAGGAAACTAAGACATTGACCCATATAACAGAGAGGAATAGAGGTCACAAACCATCAATTGTTATTCTGTAATTTGGGAAAAAATCACTAAGTTCTCCACATCAATTTTTCTTTCTACAAAAGGAGGAGGGTGAACTTGAGAATCTCTGAGGTTTCTTCTAATTCTATGAATTTATGTTCATTGCCAAGTTAAGTAATTGAAATCTGAATCTTCCATGGGCCTTGATTCCTACTAGTAGTTAATGCCCTTTCAGGGGCTTTTTTATTTCTTTTGTGTGATTTTTAAAAATCTTGAAAATTAAATGCATAAACTTAATTCTGTTTAATAGTGAATATCAGAAACAAATTAAATGTGTACCAAAAGGGAAATTGGTAAATAAGAGAGAAAATAAAATGTGGTCTATTTGGATGAAGGAATACCAGACATTAATTAAAAGAACTGGATCAATGTATCAATATGAATAGATCTAAAAGCATATTATTGAATGAATAAAAGCAAATTACAGAAGAATATATATAGTATGATTCCATATAAATCCCTATAAGCAGTACTTTATATATGCTCTACAAGAAATACATACAAACATGTACATGTATGTATTAAAGGACAAGGATAATCAATCCATAAGGGTGGTTATTTCTGAGGACAGGGTAAAGAACTAAAATTAGTAGTGTGTGGATTTTATCTCTAATGTAATGTTTAAAAAGAAAACAAACTTGTGTCTTACTTGGGTAATTTAAAAATTTTAGAAAAAAGTGAGACAATCAAATAGAAAATCTAGTGTGACCCAATGACTATAACAGTGGAGTTAAGAGTCAGAGGACTAACCAACCATTTATCATGGAAAACCCATTTATCATCGCTGGGCACCAGTTTCTCCTCTCAGCTAAAGCATAAGGGCATTGGTCAAGAGGTTCACTGAAGTTCTAAGTTCTAAGATGTTGAAATGTTTTTGAATTGATATTTAATAAGACAGTGAGCAAATAACTGATGATATTTAACACAAATGTCAGACCTTCTGTGGGTGAAAAAGCTCAGTGACCCAAATTGCCAGGACACTTCTCGACTGTTTAGTGATTTAGAAAGGTTAAGGTCCTCGCATAACACACGGTTCAGAACTCTGTAAGAGGGGCTGCCTACCTGGATTTTCCCTCTCGGGGCACCAGAATTGGTTCTCTAATGTATCATCTAAACACTCTATGTCTCTATGTGTGGTAACACCCATAGGGGATATTAAACTTAGGATTTTCACAAAAATTACAAAAGTATTTGTTGAGACTAGATCTACACTCTGGAATGAGAACTATCTACAACTTAATCTCTGTTCTAGTCTGCTAGGCTGCCAAAAGCAATATACCAAAAAAGGGTTGGCTTTTACAATGGAAATTTATTAGTTTACATACTTATAGTTCTGAGGCTGTGGAAATGTCCATATCAAGGCATCATCAAGATGCTTTCTTCCTGAAGACAGCCTGCCAGCAATCCTGGGTTCCTCTGTCACATGGCAAGGCACATGGTGGTGTTGGCTTGTCTCTCCCTTCTCTTCTGGGTTTCATTGCTTTCACCTTCTTGCTTCCATGGTTTACTCTCTCTCACTCTCTGAATTTCATTCTCTTTTAAAAGGCTTCAGTAAGAGGATTAAAACCCACCCTGAATGAGATGGGTCACATCTTAAATTAAGATCCTACTCACCAAAAGATCCTCCTTACAGAGGAATGGATTAACTTTAAGAACATACTTTTCTTGGGTTCATACAGCTTCAAACCATCAGCATCTCCATACTTAAATATGTCTGTCTATAAATGATACACAGTGGATGGTGACAACAATCTTTGTCTTCTCTTACCATAGGGTTGTTGAGAACTCTTGACCATAATGGATAAGGGAAGAAGGGAGGAGTCTCTGGGCTGGTCCTGTTAGGAATAGCCTTTCTATGTTTGCTATGGATTTAGTTGTGTCCCCTCCAAAAGTCCTAATCCCTCATCCCATGAATGTGATCCTTTTGGAAATAAGATCTTTGAAGATGTTATTGGTTAAGAAGAGGCCAGACTGGATTAGGGTGGCCTCTAATCCCATAGGATTGACGCCCTCATACAAGGGAAATTGGACATAGATGGAGAAAGATGACCATGTGATGGAAGCAGAGATATGAGTTGTGTCAAGTCACCACCATACAGACTTCAGAGAAAGCATGGCTATGCTGACAAGCTGATTTCAGACTTCTAGCCTCCAGAACTGTAAGACACTAAATTCCTGTTGTTTTAAACCACCCAGTCCATGGCACTTTGTTATGGCAGCCCCAAAACACTAAGACAATGTTCCACATTGTTCTCATCTCACAAGGTCTGCTCCAGGATGTCAACTTCTTGGGGTAGAAACTTTTCATTAAATCTTTACATGAGGGCTTTGCTTAGCTCCAACACCTATCTGCCAATGCACCATTGCAGCCCTCAGTCTCTTGCTTGAACATACCATACCTATACTATCATTGCAGGAATGTTGGTTCTGGGATGACACCATGCGACTCCAATTCCCTGGGGAAGGGTTTTAAAGCAAGTTTAGCAGTATAAATCTTTTTCCTAATAGGAGCTCCTATTGAAATCAATCCCTGCTTTGTGCAATGCTATGTCACTTCCTAAGTGTGGTGGGAATCAATATTTTCAATATTTTCATTCTCCCCTTTTTCCTTTAGTAATAGAATCCCCAAACCTTAATTGGGCACATGGCCACTCAAAATAAAGATTACACTTACCATCCTCCCTTGCAGCTATTGTGTCATGGTATTCCCAAGGCAGAAATTGTGCCATGTGCCCGATTTCAGGACAATAGGACGTGAATGGAAGTGATGTGTGCAATTTGAGTCATGCCCCTAGAGGCAAGGCGCACACCCTTCAATTCCCATTTCTTCATCTGGAACTAAAATGATGAGTCTCTTTCAACATGTGGATGGAAGAAATAGCTTAAAATAGCAAAGGAACAAGAGAGAGGTCTGCATTTTCAACCCATGATCTGATTCTCTTCAGACTTTTATGTCAGACAGAAATCAAGGGATATCTTTTCTAAGCCACAAATATTTGGGGGATATTTTGGGCCTTGTCACAGCTGTGAAGTGATATAATAATGAATACAGAATTTGATACCTAGAAATGGGGTGATGAAATAATACGATTGAAAGTTATGCCCTCGGCTTACTGGTTGAGCAGCAGATGTCAAGGATATACAAATTTCCAGCTGGGAAGTTGATGGCAAGACACCTGGTAAAAATATTATATTCATGTTCTATGGCTGCTATAACAAATCACCAAAAACTAAGTGTCTTCAAACAACATATATTTATTGTCTTGATGTTCTATAGGTTAGAAGTCCAACACGGATCTCCCTGGGCTATAATCAAAGTGCCGGCAGGACTGTGTTCCTTTCTGGAGGCTTTGGGTGACAATGGGTTTCCTTGCCTTTTCCAGCTTCTAGAGGCTTCCTGGGTTCCCTGACTCGTGTCCTCTGCCTCCATCTTCAAAGTTGCCGAAAATAGGTCAAGTCCTGTTCACATCAAATCACTGTGACCTCCTCTTCTGCCTCTCTCTTCCCCCTTATAGCATCCTTATGATGACATTGGATCAACATGGATGAACCCAGAAAAGTCAGATGATTAACAACCTTAATTCTATCTGCAACCTTAATTCCCCTTTGCCATGTAATGCAACATATTCACAGATTCTGGAGATTAGGACATGGACACCTTTGGGATGCCATTCTTCTGCCTACAACACATCTCCTATGATAACACAAATATCAGAACCCATGCTGACTGGGTTTGCTATAGAGAAAAGTTTGAAATTTTCTGAGCTAAGTACATATTGGCTGCTTGAAGCCACACTCAGCAAATCCTGTAAGAGAGAGCTAGCAAGAGTTAGTCTATGTGAAAGTAGAGATGAAAGGAAATTCATCTCTGTTTAGAGAGGCTGTTTGTGTGTGTGTATGTGTTTTGTTTTGTTTGGCCTGGGACAGAGTCCAGAAATTTGAAAACTCAGGGTTGACAAGTTAACAGCTTCTCTACTCTGGTAGTTGTGAAGAAGTAGGCTTAGGAGAGGAGCCTGAGGCCCAAGCTTTTCTCAGACATTTCTCAATTGAGTGATCTCTGCCCGATGATGGGAGGCATCATCGCGACACAAATCAGACTGAAGATATTTCCTTCCCACCCAAGTCTGTTCTTTAATGGCTTCACCTACCTTAGAGAAAAAGGCCCTTATAGGATTGGGCAGAGTCCAGAGGACAGAAAATAAAAGACTGACATTTTCATACTTAAGAACTGTTAGATGAAACCATTGGCTATTGTTATGGTCCCATGGAGCTGATGAGAAGCAAATAGGCCTTTATTAGGATTTTGAGGGAACAATGTTACCAAATGAATGGCAAACTTGGCCGGCCAAAGCCTGAGGTTGTTGCACATCTAAAACAACATCAGTGTTTCCAAACCTGCACCAGCAGAAAGCAGCTTGGCCACCAAGAAGGATAGCCTCCCCAATGTCCACGTCCGATGTAGTCAAAGAGGACAATGCACAAGGAAATATTCTTAGAGGAAGAAACCAAGGGCTGGGAGGAAGAGGGAGACATACTAGGGTGAGGAGAGTTAGGTGAATGAGGCACTTGCCTCAGGCACAAAAGAAAACCTCAGGGATCAAGATAAAGAATAACTATTGCAATATTTTTTAAAATTAATACAAAATATCCATGATGAACAAAATATCAAACTTTTTAATAAAGACAGGATCAGTATTAGTGCTGTAAAAAGCCATATTAGAGCCTCAGGCAAAAGGAAAAATCAGTAATACTGATCCTGACTTTACTAAAAATTAATATTTTGTTCATCATGGATTTTTTTACATTCATTTCATTTTGTTTAAAATAGTGCATTAAAATGCTGTTTATTTTGATTACTGAGCCTTTTTGCACCCCCTTTAATTTTGTGCCCAAGATAAGTGCCTCACTTGCTTCTCGCCTCTGAGAAGACATTAACCCAGAAAGTTCTTCAGAGACAGCAGAACCAGAGATGCCAGATGGGCTAAAAAAGGAATGTACTGCCAAGGAAAGAAGCTTTGGTGTCTTGCACAGGCGTATTGGGTAATTGTTGTAAACCCAGTACTGTATGTTCTGATTCTTCCTTTTTTCAAATGGTAAGGTTGGGGTTTTTTTTGTTGTTGTTTGCTTGCTGGGTTGTTTGCTTTAATCACAACAATACAACTCAATCTGCCACTTTCCATTGGTGAGGGGTCAGATAACTGGTCTTTCAAGTCATAGTTCACTTGGCCACAAGCAGCCACACCTGGTCACGATGGAGAAGACTAGGCACTTTCTGCAGCTCCTGGGCATTGATCTGCAGTAACTGTCTGTGACCCGCGGGGAGGGGCGAGTATGTTCTATAAGCAAGAAGAAGGACACGTAAGAATACTAGGGCGGCCGGGCAGGGGTCGGGATTACTAGCATCTCTCAGCATCTACTTTGTCATTCAATCTTTAGTAATGGAACCAAGAAATCTCAGCTGCGCACATGGTCATCCAGACTAAACAACAACTCCTTATAGTTAAATGAGACCATATAATTAACTCTGAGAGATGGGACATAAGTGCAAGAGATGTGTGCAACTGCAAGGCCATGACCTAAAAAGGAAGTGGCACGTCCTCCCCCTCCCTTTCTTCTGCACGCTCCCTCGAATATCAACATTGTGATGAGCCATTTTCAACCATGCAGAAAAAGGCTGAGCCCGCCACACCACCAAAGCCACACTTGTCTTTGTCATCCAGTTTGCTTCGGCAAGCATAGACAAGAACATAAGATCAGAAAATACTTATGACTACAGCCCTAAATCTGGGACAATATACGCTAGACTCTACTGTTGTCTGGACTTAATTTGAGCATCTTGAACAGGTCAAATTCTGTTGAAAATGAAGTGTTTAGATTGGAAAATTAGTTAGGCTAGCAGTTCAGCAAGATAGAACTTTACTTTTCTCTCATTTAGCAGTTCAAGCATAACCAGTTGGGGTTAATATGGTGGCATTCTAATGCATAGGGCCAAAGTTTTTTTCTAGTTTGTAACTTTGCTGTCCTTTCGAAATTTATATTTCTTTTTTTTTTTTGGAGGTACCTCTTACATGTGAAGCAGGTGCTCAACATTAAGCCACACCCACTCTGCTGAAATTTATATTTCTATTCCTGACCTATCTCCTGAACTTCAGACTCATATATCCAGTTACCTAATCAACATCTGTACTTTGGTGTCTGAAAGTTTTCTCAAATGTAATTTCTAAAACAGAATTTTCGCTTTTCTTCCCTATACCACATCTTCCCCCAGTCTGCCACATGTCAGTAAATGACACCATTATTCACCCCATTGCTCAGACCCAGGGGCTCAGATCAAAATCCCAGCAATCGGCCAAGGCAAGTCCTATCACCTTGAAAATATATCACAAATCTAGCCACTTCCAGCCACTTCCACCTTTACCACTCTAGTCCAAGACACCACGACCTCTAGACCCTCAAATCTCAATAGACACCATTTGGACACCTTGCTTCCACTCTTACACTGTACAGTTCGTCCCTGACACAGAAACCTGAGGAATAGTCAAAAATGCAAATCATGTCTCATTTCTCCCTTTCTTGTATTTTCTGTTTCCTTCTTTCTGACACCTAGAACAAAATAAAAAACCTCACCCCAGCAAACATACCTTTCATGAACTGGCCCGTGGCTACTCTCCCAGTCTCTCCCAGCTCACTCTTCTCCCCACTTGCTTCTAGGCTGTCTCACCAACCTTCTTGCTGGCCCCCAGAATGTTGAGTTCACTCTCACCTCAGAGCCTCTGAAAGTTCTCTTTTCTCTGCCGGGAACCTCTTCCCAAGATATCTGCATGGTCCCCTCCTTCACTTCATTCATGTCTCTGCCCAAAGGGTACTTCCTCAGAGAGACCATTCTTGACCATTACTTATCACTCTTCTAATATCTGGCCAGAGACATTATGGTGCCACCATTTTGACCTTTCTCTGAGTTATTGTAATCCATTGCTGACATTTTATCACACAGTTTATTTGTTCATTTATTCATTGTCTGTCTCTTTCACCAGAATGTAAGCTCTATGAGGGCAGGGGGTTTGTCTTGTTCTCTGCTCTACCTGCAGCTCATAATTAGTGTACAGCAGATATTTGGTGAATGAATGAATGAATGAATGTTTGAATGTCAGGATAAAGTACCTGATATACTTGACATTTCTACCTAGTCTCAAATGTCAAGATAAACCAACTACTGTCCTGCAAAAGATGATCCATTTAGATTCAGAACAATCTAGCAGAATTCTACACTAAGCCTTACTCAGTCCTATTTGCAATGCAATAGAAAGCAAGGGATTTGTTTCATTTCCTTCCTTGAGTGTCTCAGTTTTCAAATGAGGTGTTTAATTCCAGCCAGCATGCTAAGCATGCACAGACTCTTTGTTGAGCCTCCCGTTGCACCTTGGGAATTCTCACACAAAGCAGGACAGCGTTATTAATCCACTCCATACAGATGCTGCAGTCTCACCTTGCAGCTTGTCAGAGAGGAGTGACAGATATGCAGTGCCCAGCAAAGCCCTGAAAGTCACTCTATGGGGTTCTGGAGTAATGGCTTTCAGAAAAGTCATTATTGATCAAGTAAAGTTTCCAACTCAGGGAAAGTAATGGCTTAAGGAAAACAATAATTGTTGTAGAAAGGAGCTAGTTTGATCTGTTTTGCTTTTAACAGTCTGAACCTAGTCATGTCAATTCAAAAAAGTATATATGGAGGCTCTGCCATGATCAGGGCCTATGCCAGGGACCACAGCATTCAAAGGAAAAGAAAACACCGAGTTAGCCCTCAAAACTCTCTCCCTCATTGCAGTGAAATAACAGTCCACACTAAAGTCCCTGGATATGTCAGGGATGTGTCTCTTAGAAACTTAGGAAAATGGCCCTTTATTCAGATCACCATTTAAAATATCATGGGTAGGATTTGACATTTGCTGTAGGAAACAATCCGAAAAACAGCCACTATCAGGAGCTACTGTCTATTCTTTTGTGCCATGATTATGGAGTGGGATTAAATATCCTAATCATGTGAGTAATGTAGGAAATCAATGCAAAGATGGTTGTCAAATGTACCTAGATTAAAGCAGCTCCCCACTCATACTAGTTTCAGACTCTGTGCAAAGTCACTGGGGCATTGACTTAATGCATCTAAAATCCACTGCTTCTAAATTTGACGTCTTCTTTTGGTGACTTATAACTGTCTACTATCCCAAACTTTGAAGACCAGCAACTACCCAATTCCTAGACCAGAGGCATGACTTCTGCCTGTCATTATACCCATATCCTGCCTAGAGAATCCTGCTCCATAGCTTCCAGAAACACAGAATGACAGCGATAGAAATAATGAAGTACAATGGATACTCTTGGAGATTGACCTGGCTTTGGATTCATTTTGCTGGACTGCTTGGCATTTTCTTAAAAAGTGAAGTTTGAATTCTGAGGATAGGAACTATTTTGTTAGGATCACTTCAAAAGAAATCCCATGCAAGTGCACATGGTAGAAACTTGTTTCACTAAGTCGAATTTAATTAATATACTCTGGAAGATAACAACTTATGGTAGACCTCACAGATCAAATTCATAGCAGCATAGGATAGCCTTCCTGCTCTGTATTGAAGGGCAGGTGGTAGGAGGATACATAGATCTTAAACTGGAAAGGAACTCGGAGATCATTGAGTTCAGAATCTTCATCCCAGAGTTAAGGAAACAAAGACTCAATATGAGAAAGCCCCTGCCCAAGATCACACTTGATTCTCGGCAATTAGTTCACATCAGAGCTAAAACTAGAACCCGTGTCTTGATTCCCAATGCAAAGCTCTTTCCATTCAGTCTTCTTGAGAGGGAATTTCTAGACATAGAATCTACATTAATTTTCTATGAAGATCAAAATCAACTGCAGGAGAAGAAAAGATTTGAGTCTGGAACCTTAAACTACTCAGCTATCCTAACATCTATTCAAAATGAGGGATCCTTTCAAAAAACTCTTCCCTATTACAGGGAAGCATGTATCCAAACAGTATCCAACTGAGAGAAAACAGCTTTTCCCTTAACCCCCCATGTACCTGCTCCTTTGCATAAGGAACACAGATGAGGAGAAAGTACTTACTCACCGTGTCACCTTAGTCACTAAACTTCTTTGAGCTGCATTTTAGTCATTATAAAATGAAGATAATGATCCAGAGGTTCCTCATTATCTTAATTTTATTATCTGAGCCTGCACAATAATGAGACTGCACAGGAAAGCGCAAGCCATCAAAACATTAACATAGTCTTTAATGCTCTAATGAGTTGATCATTTATAAAATTAGTCTGCTCTCCACATCCTTTCTCTCTTAACACTAATATCTGTCTGTAAGCATTAAATCAATGTCTTTGATCATTAGTCTATAAATATAAGGCAGGTCCTTTGCCAAGCAAAATTGTAAATCTCAGAGAAGTTTTGGAATTTCAGGCAATGAATGAGAGCAGTGCTGGAAAACAACACAAATCGCACACAAAGCCACTGACATGGGGATCTGGCCTAGTTAAGCAGCTCAGATCTCAGAAGAGAGAAAAAGCAAAGTTGATGACAAGGCAGGCACTTTAAAGGAGAAAGATTTGAATATCAAAACAATAATAAAGGTCCTTGGGAAAACTGATTAATCCTTGCGTATTTCTCAAAAATGACCTTTTGATCATGCTTTGAAAGTTAATTAAACATGAAAGGATTAGCATTGTGTTCTCATACAGTTTTGTCAAAAATTATATTTAACAAAAAGGCTTCATTCATTTCAATAATTAGCCCCTAGTCATGATTATAACCAAAATTACTTTATTTATGAGGAAAACATTATTTTTATTTACTTGAACTTCATTTTTTTTTTTCAAGACAACACCTCAATCAAATCATTTTCCCCTTATACACTAGGAAATTTTGCAGCAATTTTAAATGGGTTCCCTTGTAGTGAATAATTACCCTTGCATAATAAGGCTCTCTTCTAGCTGTACCACTTCACACTGTTATGAGAAACAAATGAAATAAAATTTACCAATGCATTTTAGAAATCCTAAAGTGCTATATTAATGTTAGAATTTACTTTGTTTCAAAAAATGTTTTGTTTACTATGTGCAAATTATTTATTTTATTCACATAACAATTCTTTGAGGTAAGTATATATTGTCTTCAACTTATAACTTAGAAAAATGAAGAAATCTGCCCAAGGTTACATAGCTAGTCAATGGCATCGCTATACTGGGAGCCCAAATTGCCTCGCCCCAAATTCAAGGGATTTATTCTATCCATTTAAACTAAACGAAATCACCGTTTCATAGTTTCACCATGGCCGAACACCCGCATTTTCATATGGCTCTATTTAACACATGCATTCAAGAAGTACTTACAGTGAACTACCCATCAGGCACTGGTCTAAATTCTGGGGAGATAGGGTGATCAGTGCAAAACAGGTCCCTCTTCTCATGAAGGTTATATTCTCGTGAAGTTTATCCTATAGACAACAAGGAAACAAATAATTTAAACAAACAAGACAGCTTACAGTGTTAAGTGTTATGCAGAGAATTAGAGCAATCGACATATAGAAATCATTTGCTGTGGAATAGATCATGTCACACTTTGCACAGATTAACTCATTTAATTCTCATAACAGTTCTTTGAAGGAGGGACAATTATTATCTTCATTTCTCACAGGAGGAAACTAAAGGGTTACATCTAGAAAGATTATGTTCCTTGTCTTGAGTTGTACAGCTGGTGGTGGAGGAACCTGGCTTTCTACCTAGACAACCTGGCTCTCCCAGGTACTCCTAATCATGGTAATTTATAACAGCTTGAAGTGATAGAAAGTAACTGGGTTATGAATAGATAGCTGCACTTGCTCTTCAATGTTATATTCTTCATTGGTAATGGTATAGTATCCAGAACCTTCCTACTATCTAATAGATAATAGATTATCTTAAATAATAAATTCTTCCCTCTAGTTCTTTTGCTAAATGGGGAGAATTCTCTAGAAATTGGAGCACATCTGCCAAGAAATTTCACAGGAAGTCTACACAACTGCTTAGTTTCTCATCATCTCCAAATGGAACGCCTGCAAAATTCTATGAACACGCCCAAAGCATTCATAGTATTTAGGGAAATAGTTTAACACTCAGCACTACTGGAACTGCACCATGCAGCCCTAAGTCCACTGCTTCCAGAAAAGTGCAAACGTGGAAAGAAGTGCTGGATGAACTGCTAACAGCAGACTTCAGGATGATCTCTTCTCTCTCCAGTTGCCTCTTTACTTACTGTTCAGCTGTGATCCCTGCTCATCCCCAGATCCGGAGATCAGAGAAAATGATGATCGTATTTCCAATTAGAACAAATAGTAGCTATCACGAGCTGTATCATTAATCCTTTCAGGGACATTTATATGGTGTTACTTATTCTGTAGCCTAATGAGGCATAAAAGAAGAATCTTTTTCTTTTTCCTATCTCTAAATGCAGGTCCAAATAATGCTCCTGCTGCTAGAGGCGAAGGTTAATTTGAAGTAAAGACTCAGCTGGGGAAATTTCCCTTGTCTAAGCTATAGAATCAAATGTCTATAGCCACTGTCATAAAACTGTCACACTGTGACTTTCCTTTTTGCAGTTAAAGCCTCGAGTTTTGTAGTGCTCTCACTTGGTGTGTGCCTACTGTTTATGAGTATATGCTAAGAAATTTCTTTTCCTTGGGCACCAAAGACTTTTTTCATTAAAACTGTTTAACATAGCAATTTTAGTATTTCTTAAATCATTTGCTTATTCAATAACAAGTGTAGCAAACCTTACGTTAGGGCTGGGGATGCAAAAAAATGAATGGGGCACCACCTCTACCTTTAAAGAGTTTATAATGTAAAGGGGGAAGCAAAGAAGTGAACCTGAATTTAACAGTGATACTTCAGAATAAAAACTATGAAAGAGAAAAACATGGAAGATAATTTTCCTGTATAGCTTCTACTGTTTCTTTTAAGCTCTTTCTAATACTAATCTTATTCAGTGGAGGCTGACATCCTATATTTATCTACCCCAAACACATGAGGGATGTAGCACAGCCAATCAGTGACAGTGATTTGTTTAGGTATACTCACTTGGGGGAAGGTATATCAGTATCTTGCTTTGAGGGAGAAGAAGTGAGTGTATTGGGGGCAGGCAGTGGAGAACACCTAATGGTTTCTTATGCACTCCTCACCCTTAGTGTTTTAATATTTTCCCTTGTGATAAGAATCAGCTAGAGTTTGTTAAATGTACAAATTGCTGAGCTCTATCACTGGAGGGTCTCATTCAGGAGGTTTAGGATGGAACCCACTAATCCATAGATTTCTTAAGCACCCCCAGGCAAGTCTTGGCATCATGCATGTTGGAGGGATGGAGCTTTAGAAAAACTTTCTAAACTAGTCTTGAATTTTAAACACATGTGCCATATACTTCTTAGGGGTTAGCTTGGGGCTTTTAAACTACTTCTGAACATTTGGGAGATAAAATATTAGTTTTCTTTCTAGAATCCAAATTATATTTGAAAATTTCCAAAGCTGTTTCTTTCTTTTTCTCATCTTGATGCTACATAAATGAAAGACAAAAGGATGTAACTACCCAATTGGGAAGCTAAAACTCACCAAAGTGTGCTATAAAACAACTAATCATTTTTCCCAATCAAAAGGAAAAAAAATTTTTTTTCATGCTGTTTAGGATGGGATTAGAAAAAAATCCTCCTATCAGCATTCTCAGACATAGAAAGTGCTTTCTGGGCTGTTGCTAGGTGCTTTAACAAATTACTCTGCCAGTCTCCTTAGCAACTCTCTGTTAGCTGGTTTGCTATGTCTATATCCAAATTATTGATTTTGAATCAAAGTGCAAAATGCAAAAATGAAAGAACATGTTTAACAAAAGTAACGGAGTAAATATAAGTCCCAGATTTATGCTTGAAAACTTTCTATTATCAGAAATGAAAGCATTAGAGAACAACACATCAAGAAAATGCTAATGGGTTGAACAAGGGCAGGTTTCAGCAAAACTGTATTTAGAAGAAATTTTTCATATCACTCCTAACTTCCTTCTTAATTTACTTCTTACTCAGTGGCATCTTTCCTTTCAAGGATTCTCAATCTCTATAGTTTACTCACCCATTTCCTCATCAAAACCTGCTCTTAGAAAATGATCATACAATTTATTTTAGAGATATATGTCTGAAAAGGTTTAAAGCTACTTCCATGTGAAAGAAATAATTCTAGCCATAGTTTTTGAATTTTCAGGCATTGTTAAGCAGGCTATGGAAATTTTGTTGTTTTATCCCACAGGGGGTGATGCATCCTGACACCTCCAAATCATATAATGTAGGCTAAGAATATGATTGCAACTAGGTAACTAATTGTATTCCTTTGGAGACTTAGAAGACTGTAATTAAATTTTTCAAAGTATAGAGCTAATACAAAGCCTGCATAAGTGGAAATTTAACAGCACTTTTATTTTATATATATATATATATCATATACACATACCACTTTATATATGTAATAAAGGCAAAAACAAATTATTATTTAAAAACAAAAAGATGGAATCTGCTTCTACCTATTTATGTTATGGTTCATATCATTGGGGATATGCTTTCATACTCTTGCCGAGGCTCAAGGAGGAAGAAATAAGATCACAAAGGAAATGGCCCTTGCCTTTGACTATGAAGGCCTGGGGACAAGAATCAGAATGGGAGGTGAAAAATCTCTGCATGAAAAACTAAAAATAGCTTGAGGAGGGGTAGCGTTTATTCCTCAGGGGAAGGGCATTGGGAAGAGAAAAAAGGGAATGAAAGGCTAAAGGAAGGCAACTAACATAGTGTTGCTAATAAAAGACTTTGTAAAAAAAGAACACCGAATATTCAATTTTGGTTTATTTTGTGACTATATAAATCATTCCCATTTCCACAAACTTTCAATAAAGCAGCCACTACTGAATCCAACAAATTGCCAGTCTGAGTGTTTTTGTTGTTGTTGTTTTCATGGAGGTGAAAGGGCTTGTGTTCAACACATATATTATGTAATGGGGGCAGCACACTTGGCGGAGTAGGATAATCCAGACACTAAAATGATTGATTAGAAGATCTCAGCAGCAGAGGTGACTTGGATGATTTGAACAGACCCCCTCCCTCTGCCCAGTCACATATATGCACATACAGAATCTTTGTCACTTCATTTGAACCACCATCATTTGAAACTCAAAGGTAAGCACACATCAGGGTTATGTATATAATATGTAGTATGTAATTGGGTTTATAGAAATATAATATGCACACATATGTCTGCATTTAATCCTATCCAGACAGGGGATGGAATATGGGCATTAGCATGTGTGTATTTTGATTACAGCATTTGGTCATTATCAATTTATTCTAAGTTTCCTTAGTTGTTTTGAATTCTAGTAGACAGAAGAGTGGACAGAGCTATGGGAAGTAGGGAGATGGACAAAGAAGTATAGTAGTCTGTCCTAACAAAAAAAATCCAATCTAATCCTAAGTATTATAAGTGGAACCATCCTTCTACCCAAACGTCCTACCTTGACCTTAAAGTAGAAGTTTTATGTCATGATATTTGCTGAAGGAACCAGATGTGTATGACTGAGATCCATTCTCTTCCTCTTTTGTCATACCCTTACCCTGGAAGAGTGACCTGTGCTCTGTTCCTGGCTTCTTGAGAAAATTACACTTAGGTTAAGGCAAGGACATGCCTGCCATTCTGAATCATCTCTAATACGGCTCAGCAGATATAGAGTAACGATCCTGGGTAAGGGAACCAATTCAACAGGTCCAAATTCTCCTTCACTTATGTTATCCCAACTGGGAAAAGTATTAGAAAACTCAGCTGTGTCCACAGATCCCAGAGACTTTTCCCAATCTATGTTTACTAGTAATAAAGCTAATGTTTTGATCCCTGTCCATCATACTCCTATCAATTTTCTCAATTGATTCAAAACTTGTAGTAAGGTCAAGAGATGCAAGATTAATCATCACCCTAAACCCCCAACAGTATAATCTATTTCCAGTGAGAATCATGCTTTTCCTAAAACAGAAGCAATCAGGTAATTTATGGCTATTGCCTTGCAGCTATGTCTTGGATACTATTTCTGAAAAGGAAGCCAATTTTCTAAAAATGCATGGTCAATGCTGTACTAAATTGATTCTGTGTGTCATTAAGCCAAGGAGGATATTGCTTTTATTTTACTTTAATGAATGTTAAGGACCTCTAAATCACTTATAACAATTAGGACAATTAGCTTTGTATGGGAACTATGAAGTTGGAACCTTACTGCACTTTTTCAGTTTCTGATATTTTCTTCCTTTACTAGAATTCACTTTGATAAATGGCAAGTCAGGACAGTAGGATATTTAGCTCCTTTTTTCATACATTGTGAATGTTCTTGTTGAATTTTAGTTTCCCTTTCAGATTTTTCTGGAAAAGGAAAGAAATAGTAACCCTTTAACATATTTCACAAGGCGGTGTGC
This sequence comes from Tolypeutes matacus, assembly GCA_026826555.1. NCBI lineage: Eukaryota > Metazoa > Chordata > Mammalia > Cingulata > Chlamyphoridae > Tolypeutes > Tolypeutes matacus. The sequence continues at coordinate 8,187,576 of JAKSZT010054489.1, forward strand.
TTAAATTTTGATGGATTCTAACTCCTGAAAGGCTTTTCAGTTCTATATTTCACATCAAGTTTAGAGCTGAACTTTTCTTTTATGGAGTGTTTTAATAGATATCAAAGAAAGGGTGGATCATGGGTTATTTTAGTTAAATAGCCACAATGCTTTGAATGTGTATAATACTATTCTCTGAATAGGTTCAAAATATTTCATATATTGGCAAATCTATTTAAAATAACTTTCTAAAGTGAAGGGGTGGAGAAGAGTGAGATGAAAACTAACATTTATTAAACACTTATCTTTCAGGTGCTTCATAAAATATGACTCACTTAATTTTCACAGTGGTCTTATTACAGTGTTCTCAGGTATCAACCTACAAAAGAATTATCTGTGGAGCTTTTTAAAAAGGCAGATCCACAGGACCCAGTGAGCTAAGATTCTGATTCTGTAGCTCTTGAGAGATCACAGTGATCTATAATTTTAACAGTCCTCCCCAGATGATTCTGATGTAGGCAGCACATGGAACATACTGTGACAAACATTGCCTATGAAATAGGAATTAGGCACATAGTTTTAGATAAAGAAACTGAGAATCAAGGAGGTTAAGTAACTTGTTTAAGGTCATCTATTCATTAAAAAGTGGGTATTTAAAATGTTTTTGTTCTTGAGAGAAAGCAATTAAGTCTTATGAGGAATGAGGAGAGTTTAAGAAATGAGAAAGAAAATACGAAATTGTGAATAGGCAAAGAATGGCCATGGAAATAAGGAACACAGGTAGGACCTTTTGGTTCAGATCATGGTGGTACATCTGGTATCAAATTTATCCTCCCACCATAAAAAGCTATAAAATGTGGAAAAATATTTTTTAAAAGCCCAAATGTTTACACACATTGTTCAGCAACCAACACTGATCTGTGGTCACTGAAAGAAGGGAAGAATGAAGGTGAGTCCAGCATTTATCCTGGATTTTACCTTGAGAACATTTTTTAAATTGTGGCCTAGAGAAATAAAGCCCAAGAAGAGGGTAACAATCATGCTGGTGGAAGAAAAAGAGATTGGTACTTGGGGATGCCAAGGCACTGGGATTTGGAGGCAGACTATTACAAAGCAAGGATCCAAAGGGAAGGAGCCCCTTTCCCCTAATTCTTGGCCAACCCCTAAACTGCACTTTACAGAGAAAGTCTTCAAATGACCTAGAAAAGAAGAACCAGTGGGAAGCTGGTGAGCCAAGGAGAAACTTCAGAGGCTTCAGAGTGTTAGGGAAATGGTGAACCCCAGGCTCAACCAGAGAGACTTCTGTGAAGATCTCAGGCTTTCAATTGAGACCAGAGAAGGGCCAAGCCCTGTGTATTAGTCAATCAAAGGGGTGCTGATACAAAATACCAGAAATCAGTTGGTCTTTATAAAGGGTATTTATTTGGGGTAGAAGTCCACAGTTACCAGGCCATAAAGCATAAGTTTCTTCCCTCACCAAAGTCCATTGCCACATGTTGGAGTAAGACAGCTGCCAATGTTTGCCAGGGTTCAGGCTTCTTGGGTTCCTCTCTTCCTGGCACTGCATTTCTCTTGGGCTTAGCTCCTCTGTTTCCTCCACAAGGTCAGCTGTAGACTATCAGGCAAATGGCTTGTCTCTATCCTGGGGCCTTCTCTCCTTCCTCATGACCAAGCTTTCTTACTTCCCGGGGCTCCATCTCAAGACTCCAACATCAAAACTGCTCCAACACTGTTCTTTGTCATGCCTTTTATATTTGATTCCCGCCCCACCAAGGGGTGCAGTTCAACGCCCTACAGACGTGGCCCAGTTAACACCCTAATCATAACTTAATCATGCCCAGATTAGCAGACCAGTTTACAAGCATGAGCCAATATCTGTTTTTGGAATTCATAATTACATCAATGCCAAACTGCTACACCCTGGGAGTAAGAACCACACACTAGGAGTAGGGTAGTAGAGTCTACTCATTAGGATTAGGGGCAAAACTGCAATAGATCCAACCTAATGAAGCCTGAAACTAAGCCTAAGCAGAATCAAGGTCACCCTCCAGTAATTTAAATGGCTATTAGAACAAAACTTAACATTCTTTAGAGACTAATAACATGAACTAGAATCTCTACACTGTATCATCCACAGAGTCCATCAAAGACAATAAAAACTTACCAGACGTTCAAAGAAGGAAACAGTGACTAAAAATCAAGAGATAAAACAATTGATAGAAGATATTTAGATATATTAAAGATATTAGAGCTAGATGACGTTTTTTAAAATAACCACAATTAATATATTAAAGAATATAGAAGAAAACATAGACAAAATGGATGAAAAGCTGAAGTATTTAACAGTGTATTAGCAAAAAAAGATACACTGGCATTAAAAAACTGTAAAATATAATATCTTAGATTAAAAACAAATTGGATGATTAAAGAGCAGACTGGATACAGTGGAAGATAGGATTAGTGAATAGTAAAACAGGTCAATAGAAAATATCCAAACTAAGAACAAAGAGAAAAAAAGAAGAAGAGAAACCGAAAAATGAGTAAGACACACGTGAATTATCCTCAAAGAAGAGGAGAAAATGTCCCATTCTTGCATTTCTGTTTAAAAATAACAATCCACAAATATAAGATATTCAGCAAAACCTCAAGTAGGATTTAAAAACAAACCAAAAAACCTAAGACTACTACATCGTCAAACTACTTAAATTCACCAACAAAAAAGAAAATATTAAAAACAGCCATAAAAATATATTTTCCCTTCAAAGTAGCAACAATAAAACTGATAATGAACTTTTAAAATTAAAGATATCCACACCATAGAATCCATCCAAAGTATACAATCAATGAATCTCAGTATAATTATTACAGAGTTGTGCATTCATCACCACAATCAATTTTAGAACATTTTCATTGCTCCAAATATAAAAAAGAAAAAAAAGAAAAAACCCTTACCTCTTATACCACCCTATTATTGACCCTTAGCATTGGTATAGTACCTTTGTTTCAATTAATGAAAAAAATTATATTACTGTTAACTATAGTTGATAATTTGCATTAGTTGCATTTTCCCCTATTTACCACCCTATTATTAACACCTTGTAATAGTAATGTACATTTGTTATTGTTCATGAAAGAATACTCTTATTAACCACAGGCATCGTCCACAGCAAGGTCCCATACAGTCCCATGCTTCATCCCCTAGCTTTCTTTTTAATGACATACATGTCCCTAAACTTCCCTTTTCAACTCAGTCACATTCACATTTCAGTACTGTTAATTAACTTCTCAATAATGTGCTCCCATCACCTCTATTCCTTTTCAAATACTTACTATCAACCTTATTGTAAATTCTGCACAAATTAAGCATCAGCTCACCTTTCTTCACCCTTGTTCTGTTTTTTGGTAACCTATATTCTAAATTAAGTCCATGGGTTTGCTCATTATAATTAGTTCATATTAGTGAGGTCATACAATGTTTTTCCTTTTACACCTGGCTTATTTCATTTAACATAATGCCCTCAAGATTCATCCATGTTGTCACAGGTATCAGGACTTCATTTCTTCTTACAGCTGAATAATATTCCATCTTATGTATATACCACATATTTTTCATCTATTCATAATTTGTTGGACACTTGAGTTGTTTCCATCTTTTGGCAATTTTGAATATTGCCACTATGAAATTTTGAACGTTTCTTTAAGGCACTGAAAGAAATAAAGCTGCCAAACTAGAAGTCTATATCCATGAAATTCCATTCAAATATAAAAGCAAAGACAAAAAAAATAAGAACAAAAGCTTAAGGAAATACAAAAGGCATACGCTGAAATAATTCATTGTCAGCAGACCTGCAGGCAAGAAATAATGCCAGGCCTGAAAGAAGGAATGAAAAACACCAGAAAAAGGTGACAATATAAGCCATCCTTCAAGTTTATTAAGTTCAGAAACATTCAGTGAAGAGCTCTGGGTTTTTTTCCCAAAGATTTGTCATACCATCAAAGCATAGGAAATATTATTGAAATATATTCAGGAATTTGAACTCAATCTTCCCATAAACATTAAAATGTGTTTGTTTTCATTATGATCATTTGTTAGTTACAGGATGAAACTTATCAATGAAATTGACCCAATCCAACCCATTGATCATATGCCATATATGTCACAATCTGGTCTGCTAATTTCCTGTATTCATTCTAGTTATCTCAGGGACTATTATCTAAATCAGCATGTTCCCACAAGAGATTTTCTCTGACATATGGTGTGAGATTACCAGAAAGAAATGCAATGTGCAATTATGGTTTTATTCTGTAAACCATAGGCATTGATTGTGTGCCCACCAAGGGCAAAATATGAGAAGTAACTCCTTCTTTATTAATAAAGGAGGCAGAAGACACAGCTCCAACCATAATCAGTTCTTAGCTTCCTGTGGAATAATACTAATTAAAAAGCGAGAGTAATTGGTGGTTATTATAGCATTCTATCTCCCAAATTTCCTATTCATGTATCATTTATTGATGATTTAAATTGTACTTGATGCTGCGTTACATACTAGGCAAAGTCCGTTATCAAGAACTTACAGTCTATTAGGGAAATAAACACGAAAATAAATAAATGCAATAAAGTGTTGTAGGTGACATAATAGAAAGCTGGAAGATCACATCATGACACAAAGGAGAAAATAAGCAATTCATCCTGGGCATGTGTCAGAAAAATGTACGTGGGGGAGTTGACATGAGCACTAAATTTTAAAATATGAGAAGCCATTTGCCAATGGCCAGGCCAGGCAAAAAAGGCAACGAGGAAGGGCATGAGTTAGTAAAACAACTATATTAATTTAATGTGTCATTCTGTGTGAGATGAAGCATGGTAAAAGGGAATGTTAAAGGAGTCACTGAGGACAGTTTATTGAGTGTATCTATGCCATGTATAAAATAAAGGATCTTATCTGGATGGCCAAAACTGCAAATACACAGTCCAGGCATTCTTCAAATGTAGAAGTATAACAAGTGCTACAAAAACTGTGCTGTCCAATATGGTAGCCATAATTCACTTTCTTGGTGGCACTAGCCAAATTTCAAGTTATTATGAGTCACACATGCCTAGAAGCTTTTGTATTTGACAAGACAGTAGAACATTTGCATCATCACAGAAAGTTTTATTGGACAACACTGTGCCAGAACCACTGACTGATTTACATTATAAAAGACCCAATTTTCATAATCCTTTGGCATATAGATGACATATATTACTACAGCTAGCATCTCATTGCCTGGAACTCAGTTGCATGGACACAGGAAAGCTGGAAAATGTAGGGTAGATGGAAACCCAGGAAGAAAAGGTGGCACGTAATCTAGCCTGTAATCTCAGCCACCCCCCTTGATAACTCAAGATCTTCATTACTAATGCCAATTATTTCCATTGTGCTTTGATGGTCCCATGGGCCATAGTCACCTTATTTGTCCCTCTGCTAAATGGCCCCAAACTGCCAGGTTTTATAGTGATTCTGTACCTTCTTCACCGTCAACTATATTTTTTGTTTGATGGTTTTTAGTTTACTCACTCTTGTGTTGGAACTTAGATCAGACCAAAAATTCCTATAAGAAAATAGATATACAGATTTGTTATATCAATAACCCACATTTTTCACCCTTCCGAATCAATTGGGTGGCTATGTGCTTCTTCCTTAGAATAAAGTGCCTTGGATTTATGGCTTCTCTTTTTCTCTATTCACAGGCTGCTTCATTTACTTTAGGAATTTATGATAGGTTTGAGATTGCTGGAAATCTGACTCTTGTTTAAGTTAGGCATTGTTTTTTATATCTCTGCCTGTTTTATAACATAAGTCTTTTGTAAGACTTATTTTTAGAGGGCATCTATTTTCCTGAACAAGTAACTGGTAACATTTGCTCTATTGAACAAGAATTTTCTCATAATAAATGCCCTCTATGGCCAAGAGTGGAAGAACTTACTTTTGTCCTTTCAGTAATGCTAATGTGTATGATATCCAGAGGCCTTTGCCAAACACACAATCTAAAAATATTGCATAATTTATAAAATGCCCTCTGTAGGAGGAGAGGGTATATAATACTGACAACATCTAATTCATATTTTTAAGCATGTCATATTAACTTATTCAATAAGCATTTATTAATTATCTACTATATTCCAGAAGCTGTCCTAGGCACTGAGAAATGGTAGTGGAAAGCCAGACAGAGTCCCAGCACACGGTTATGTAAATATCTGGCTAGAACCATATACCTCAATTCACAGAGGAATTCCCTAAAAAACTGTGCAAAAAAATTACGATACAAGTTGTGGTGGTTTGAAGCTGTATACACCCCAGAAAAACATGTTCTTAAATTTAATCCAGTCCTGTGGGTGTAAACTCATTGTATGTTGGAACTTTTTATGAGGCTATTTCAGTTAAGGTCTCACCCACTTCTATCAGGATGAGTCTCAGTCCTATTACTGGAGTCCTTTATAAGAGAATGAAATTCAGGCAGAGAGGGAGAAAACCACAGGAAGTGAGGAGCCGAAACAGAACCCAGAAGAGAAGGAAGAAACCAGGAGATGCTGCCATATGCCTTGCCATGTGACAGAGGAACCAAGGATCACCAGCAGCCAGCTCCTCAACATCACAGTCTTAAGGGAGAAAGAATTGCCTTGATGTTGCCTTCATTTAGACATTTTCCTAGCCCCAAAAAAACATTAGCAAATAAATTCCTATTGTTTATACTGAACAATTTCATGGCATTTGCTTGAGCAGCCTAGGAAACTAAAATACAAGTCATTGTTAAAACAGATAAAAGATTTAGTGAACTCATATTTTTGCCTTGGATTTTGATCAATATAGCATATGTTTTATGCAATCCTATGGCTATGTTTGGAAAGGGACCTGGAAAAAGAAAAACATTCAATATGTATATAGATGTGATATTAATAACCAAGTATATTCAAATTAAAATCATTGTCTTCAGCAGTAAATACATCTAAATGAGTAAAACAGATATATTCTCATCTAATTGCTTTAAATATTCAACTGCTGTAAAGTCAACCTGATAAGAGATCCACCTAAATGTAGTGCTATTCAAAGTCACAGTCCTACAAGGAGACCCAAGTTCTGTGGTAGATGTGGACAACTGGTAATGTTTGCTCTAAAATGTTGGTGAGGAGCCATGAAGTCTAGATTTTACCCTAACCCAAGGCTTTGTCCAATTTCAAAGCACCTCTTGAGCCCATCCGCATGCAGCAACAGCATTGTCTTCTGTCTGGGCCAAGATGAAGGTCAGGGTGCCAACACTCCTTCCTTCATATCAAATAACTGAAGCACATAGGTTGATTTTTTCCAATTTATTATGAAAAATTTTATACATATGGCAAAGTTGAAAAGTGAGGGTGTTTGTATCCTCCACATCTAGATTCTACTATTAACATTTTACTATACTTGCTTTATCACATAGCTATCCGTCTTTCTATCCACCTAGAAGTCAATCTTATTTTTGATGGGTTTCAATGTGAATTGCGGATATCCGAACTATATGAACATCATTAACAAGAGATCAATATCTGTTTATATTGTAAATAGAAATAAATTCATAGAGATGGAAGGATAAAGGGATTGAGAGGTGACTGCTAAGGGGTAAGGGATTTTTCTTTTTGGAGTAATGAAAATGCTTTAATATTGATTGTGGTGCCGAATGCACAACTCTGTGATTATACCAAAAGCCATTGAATGTACACTTTAGATGGATTATATAGTATATGAATATCTCAATGAAATGCTTTAAAAAATATATATGTTTATCAGTTTTCCTTTTTATGAATAAAGTTTTTATTGTATGTATCTTATCTAAGTCATAGTGGTGTTTGTGAAGATCAAGCAATAAAATTAAAGAATGTGATAACATAAACCACTATATAAGCACTAAACCACTAAACCACTAAATAATACCTAAGAATATTTTTCTTTCCCTCCTTCCTTCCTCCCTCCCTCCCTCCCTCCTTCCTTCCTTCCTTCTTTCTCTTTTTCTTTCTTTCTTGAAAACCATAATAAAAAGCAATGTTTATTATTTTATCTGGTATATATATAATTATTTTTCAGCACCAGAAAAAAGTTAAAGTTCTTGAAAAAATTATAGACAGTTTGTTATTGCTGCTATTTTAATCTAACAATGTTAGATGACATACCACCTTTGACTTATATTACAGAAGTTCATCATTAAATGATACTTCTGTAATAGGCAGTTCACCCAAATGGCTGTTTCTCCCTGGTCTTCATTTCTTGACTTCTTAAATTGTTCTATTTTGTTTGTTTGTTTGTTTGTTTGCTGTTGTTTGTTTTTGGTATAGTTTAACATTGCAAGTCATTTGAAGTTTCATTTTCAATTATTTACTTATTCTTCACTTCATTCTAGAAAGGATTAAAGAGTTCATATTTAGACAATACACCATAAATAAGAATAATGTATTCAGGGTAAGAAACACTCCTGGCTGCTTCCCTATCCAACATTATTCTGAGTCCTCTGTGATCACATTCAGGCCCTCACATTCTTAGCTGCTTTAAGAAGCATCCCTTGGATATGTTTCCTCTACGCTCTCGTTCTTTCTCTCTCTCTCTCATGTGTGTGTGTGTGTGTGTGTGCTTTCCCTTCCTGTTCTCTCTTCATCTCAGTCCCCTTTCCTCTCCCCTCTCTCTTCTTTCAGCCTCTATGCCTTCATCCAGGTCATTAGGTGTCTTAGTGGTGGAGAAATAACTTTTCAAAATTGTGAAAAGTTCCCAGTCCTGCTCATTCTCCACCCATGCTGGTTTATTACTTGTTGCTTAGTGAACATTTCAACTACAGGAGATTGATGCCAGGAATGTGTGTTTGTGTGCAGTGTAGAAAGAAATGCCTTAGCCTGACATTGTTGCTGTTTTTTTAATCATCAAACTATGATCACATTTCGGATTCAAAGTGATTGAGCTCTAGGTAGGGTTTACATGATGTCCCATTTATCACCTGGGAGCTTTGAAGATTTGATCATGACAAAATACTAGGGAAAATTCTTGCTTCACACACTTCTGTAATAATGCAATTCCTCCTTACCAGTTACTCTGCTTCATGACCCTAAAAATACAGTCCATTATATGAGTGAAGATTTTACAGCTGGTATTATCTTCTTCCATCTTTTGCTGCTGGCTGAGGCCCCACCTTTTATAATTTCACCGTAAGCAGGCTTGCTGGCAGCCAGAAACATTCCAAGTGGACTGATATCTTTAGTTATAGAGAAACCATTGGTTGTTAAGACAGCGCTCTCAGTGCAACTCTCTTTCTAAGAGGGGAGAAAGAAGGTGTCATTCAAGGAGGTTCAGAGACATAGGTGGCAGAGGCTTAGGAGGACAACTTGGGGTAGAACTTACTGGGAAGTAGCCAGCATGTCCTGCAAAGTCTGCCCAACACCTAGCACATTGCTGGAGCTCGTAAAACTACGCTATAATGGTTTGTGCAAAGGAAGAGGGGCGGGAGTGTGACTTGCCTTATCAAAAACCTCTAAATAAAGAAGTGTTGCTGCTTCCCTAAGAGGGATTCTGGAGAGTGTAAATGGGAAGACTTGAATTATTTATGAAAACTGTTAATAGCAAGCATGGTTGCCAAGGGAATGAGGCAGTGTGGCCTCAGGTAGATAGCCTACTGCAAAACTCCAACTTCTTTTTCTTTTATTCTTTTGCTAATTCTAGTGATCTTTTCAAACTTCTCTTTTCAGTGATTTATCCCTAGAGATGTGCATATTTAATGTGGCAGAAATACCTGGAAACACCTCAATAAAACTGAAACAGAAGTAGCTTATAACTAAGAGCTCAGGAGGGAGTAGAAGCTGTTTTCCACATTGAGAGTAGGAAAAACGAGAGATTCAGGGAACCCCTTTCCAAAAAATGTCAAATGGTTTTACCAGTATGCTTAGTTTTGCAGCTCTGATGTCATCCCACATGATGTTGATAGCCCGCTGAAGAAATGTAAGGATCAGAGACATAATATAGCAAAGGATTCCTCCTTTGTGTCTCAGTCTCCCTCTCTGCAAAATAGAAATAAGAAGACAAATTTCAGGGTTGCTCTTTTTCTTGCAGGGATATGTTGAAGATGCAAAATTACAACAAGTACAAAAACTATGTATCAGTCTTCTTGTACGGTGGTCAGAAGCATATTTTAAATACACAAATCTGATCATATCATACATCTGATTTCAAACCCTCTGTTATTCCATTCCTCTTAGATTAAAGACCAGAGTTTTTATCCCAGCCTAGACCAGCCATGGCCTGCATGATGTGTCTCCACACACCCCCGCCCTGCCCCCTCCTAGCTGTCTGTCATCCAACCTCACTGGGCCTCCTTCAGGGGCCTCCTCAGGGCCTTGTAAGCACATCATTGGGCCTCAGGCTCTTTGCATGAGCAGTGCCCTCTGTCTGGAATGCTCCCCCCCCCCTCCATTTTCACCTAGTTAATCCTTCTCATTTCATCAGGAGGGCTGTCATATATAGCACTTGTGTCTCAAGTGCTATATATGACCCATCCTATGCTTTTATAGCACCGCTTCTTGGTAATTCTTATCACCTGTTAGTTTACATGTATTTGTGTGATTATGTGTTGAATGCCCATCCCCCCTTCAACACTCTAAGCTCTGTTTTTGTTCACTATTTCGTCTCCATGGCCCAGGAGTATGCGCTGTAACTTGGTGGACATTCAATGTGTAGTGAATACAGAGAAAAATGACGGCCAGGTGAGAGAAAACAAGAGAAGGAATGAAAACAATAAAGAAGAGAAGGCAAGGGAAGAAAGAAAGAGGAAAAGAAAAGAAAGGAAGAAATATCTATGTAGAGAATTAACACTGAGGTCAATGGCCATTTGACCTACAACAAATCTACCAACACTGTTAAACAAACTACTTGTTAGGCTTATGAAGGTTTTGTTTTTTGTTTTTTTTTCCTCTTTTCTTTCTTTTTCCTTTTTCCTTCCCAAAGAACCACCTCACCCTTGGGTAAAGCCAAAGCCCACCTCCACTACTGTAGAATAGTAGGTGGCTGCTCTGTACTGATACTCTAAGCAAAATCTCACTTCCTGTATTATTACAGTAGAACTCTGGCATAGATTTAGATGAAACAATTTCTGAAAATAGCCAGTGAGGCAGAGTTTTTTATAGACTAATCTAGCATTCGTTACTTGATGTTGGCACCTTACAGAAAATCTGGATACATCACATGCATTAAGTGAATCTGTTCTTGTAAAACAGGCATTACTTTGAAGTAAATTACCCCGTATATAACTGGTAAATGGGAGAAAGATGTTCTTATAACCCATATGTAAGGTTGGTTCTTATATATTGTTTCCCAGTAAGTTAATGTTTTTAAGTCTTCTGGAACAAGCTTTGTCACAATTAATGAAATAGCTTAGCAATTCTAGAAGATCTCTAGAAAAAAGCTGAAAAATTTACAAAACTGCTTTCCTTTAGTGCTTCAAAAATATGTCTACATGTTCATCCACGTTAAGCTCCCAGGCTAAGCTGACAATGTGGATTAAGAAGCTGCAGAGACATTTGTCCTTGTATTAAAACAATGGATTAAGGAGGAAGGTACACATTAGATTAGATTTTCAGTTTTGATAAAAATTTTTCCTATTGGAAGGAACTACATCTCAAAGGTTCATATAGAAGTTCTCAGGACTTAAAGATGCAAATGATCCAAATGTGAAGGCAACTGTGAATGCCAGCAGACAGTTAACTACACCAGTTTTTGTTTTGTTGTTGTTGATAGTTATTAAATTTTTTTAGTGCTCTCATTTCCAAATTCCATAATATTTAGTAGTCTCCCCCAACCTACTTTCCCCATGGGTCCTCTTATAAAAAGAATGTTTAATTTTGCAGAATGTGAGGTTTTTCAGTAACTCAAACATGGCATTATAGCAGAAATGCCCTTCTCTCTCACTTATGCCAAAGTGAGAGAGAACTAGGATTTTGTCTGGCTACCAGATTATGTTAGAGAGCTTTTGAAAGCAAGGAAAATATGTATTGCTTCCATATTTGAACTGATTTCTCTAATGTCTAGTCAGGTGGGAACTTAGGCTATTATCTGGTTTTATAAGAAGATGTGCATTTTTTCCTGTCTTCAAGGAAGAAACCACCACTTCCATACATTTTATAAGGATCAATATTGTCCCCCTCAATTTTCTTATTTGAGTCTGTCATAATTACAAATATTTTCCCAAAAACTGTATAACCCCTTCTCTGTTTTAGAATTATAATCTTAATATCCCCAAGAACCTGGACATTTGATCTCCTGGTCTCCTTTTCTCTTTCTCCCTAGTGCCCTAGGATATTTCATATACAGAGCGAGAGAGAGAGAGAATTTCCTAAACAGGTGTGCAGATTAGCACTACCATGACCTTTCCTCACAGAGATATCTATGCATAGATATCTTCTCATTGAAGAAGTGTGTTGTTTCTCTCACTATTGAGCCAAATCATCCAAGGGCAGGTTTATATCAACTTCTGCAAACAAGGTTTCATAGCAAGGTTTCCATAGTTCCGTAGCATGAAAACCATTAGCCCTGGGTTTGTTCTCAGGGAAGGTGACCTCTTTCACAGCTAACACAATGTACTCACACACACTCACACAGGTGAGTATGATTTTAAAAATCATATACTTTTCACACAGTAGCTGAATAAAAGAGAAAATGCTGGAAAACCAGTTTCAAATTCTAAGCTTTTCCTCTATCTGTGTGACCATAAGCAAATTATGGAGACTTTGTGAGCCTCGTCTCTAAAGGAAGATAATAACAGGACAAACTCACAATAACAGAGGGTTATTATGAGATAAAGTAGATAAGAGGAAAATAAATCCCTTCATGGTGACTGGCACATAGTAGGTGTTCAATAAATTTTTTATATTCACATGATCAGCAGACAATTATGGAGCAGCTGCTATGAACCACACCCCTGACTGTATTCCAGGCATAAAGAAATGAAAGATGAGATTCCTGCCTTGAATGAATTCAAATTCTAATAGTGAATATTGGTAGGTAAATAAACAAAGTCAAGCTACTATGACTGAAGGATGCATGTGAGGGCTAGGGGCATTCAAGGAGGGCCTCAAATGAGTCATAGATCACAGACCATTTCTCTGAGAAATAATGCTTGAGCTAGACCTTGAAGACTATTTAGACATTATCTAGGTGACGTGTTGGGTAACTCTAAGCAGAGGGAACTTGCCCAAAACAAACTCAAACAAACACAAATAATCAGAAATCTACTGAAGGATGGATAAAGTTGACAAAGAAGTTCATGATCTTGGAACCTGTGCTTCCTATGGTGTCACTTATTACACTATTTTCTAATTGTCTGTTTATTTGTCTTTCTCCATGAAGACAGAGACATTGTCAATCTGGTTGAATATTGTGTCTCAGACAACTAACACAGTGTCTAGAACATAGATGGAACTCATTAAATAATTTGAAAAAATAAATGAATATTATTTGCCTCAAACGATTCAATTTTCAAATTTGGAAGCATAGACTCAGAGAGCTCAGAACTCCTGTCACCCTTCTGCCAGGTCTCCCTGATGATTTCTTCCAATGCAGGTGGTCAAGAACTTCTGTGGGATCATATCAGAGATAAGTAAGAAGAGGCCACCTAATAGCATCCAATAAAGCTCTAGACATTTAAGCACTCCTGTAGACAGCTCAAAGCCTCTGAATTAGGAGTGCAATTTAATCTTTTCTCAGAAATTTGGTAATTGAGAACTGGAACACAGGAGCACACAAATTGTAAACTTTGTCTATTCCAGTCTGTAACTAGGAAGAATCAATACACTTCTGAGAACTAAGCTGTTTTCCTCCCTTCCTGAAGATGCCAGACCTGTAAGTTTTATTGTATGAGCATCACAATAATAATCCTTAGGAGTGGGAGACACGGCCATTACAATAAAGGCTATAGAAACACAGGGTTAACCCAACCAGGGGAAATAGTATCAGTCCCTTTTCACTGCCCCAGAGGCAGGGGATTAAGAAAATCTAAAGTAGCCCATAGTACATCCATATAGAAAAAGGACTTTGTCATGCAGAATTTTGTAAGGGATACTATTTACATGGCCCAGGTCTAATTATAAGTGTCTTGACTACAACAGTCAGTTGGGGTCAAACTTATTAAAGATGTCTGTGTACAATACCTGAATAGATTCTCAAGTGCAGACCTTTATAAAGATGAACACAGATTGTTTGAAAATTGTTGAATTCACAAGAGAATGAGAATAATATTGTTTACTATAGAATTAGTCTAAACATAATTATATATCATAAGCTATATATATTAACCAGAATTCCACATCTTCTTCATCAGAAACAAAGTTGGCATGTCTGAGGAAAATGTTTTTCTTCCAATTCTGTCAAGATTTCTCAACCTTTTTTTTATCAATCAAGTTCTGTTGACCCTCTTCCTTGTATTTTGAATGGTTTCTTCTTATTTCTTCTTCTGCCAAAGTGGCCACTTGTATTTATTAGGATTGGCTCCAGTTTTCCTTTTCAAAGTTTGAATCTGAAGTGTAGAATCTTCATCAAGTTTATTGCTCAATGTGATAAAATCCTTGGCTCTTTGGAGCTCCCAGGCCCTCACAATTTCATGAGATGCTAGCTTCCCTAAAAAAACTGGTTGAAAGCAGATTTTTTTTTTGAGATTCAGCAGAGCAGAGCTAGAATGGGAGATAAGAAGAATGCTAACAATTATTTCAGGCACAAGTTAAAAGAGGTAGGCAAATACATCTTAAGGCCCTGAACTGAGTCAGAAAGAGGAAGATTGATTGCAAGAGAGAAGGTGGCAATTAAAGGGAAAGCTGAGTACTGCCTGGCACATGATTTGAAGGGGAAAAAAATAAAGCTTATACTTGATGGTTGCTTCTGGAATAAGAGCCTGGATATCTTGCTCATGGCTTCACTTCATAGATTATCAAACTGATGTTGGACAGATGTCTATACATTTTTTAAAACTCTAATAAGTTGATTTTAATATTTCAATATCTTTTGACATGATGAGGGTGCATGTGGGAGACCAAAAATTCTTTAAAAATTTGCTTCATCTGATATGATTTAAAATGGGAGGCAACTTAGTGAATTAGAACCTCGATTAGGTACAAACCCAGGTGTCCTCACTTGCCTTTGTAATCTTGGGCAAGTTAGTTAAGTGCTCTAATGCTTGGTTCACTCATCTTCAAAGTGGGAGAGACAAAATTTACCCAATTCATTCAGCTATTTGACAAATATTTTTTGAGAGCCTACTATATGCCAAGCACAGTTCTAGACACTGGGAAGTACTTCAATGTGTTAAAGTAGCTTCCATGCAAGTGTGTTATGGTGATTGAACTGATATAAATAATGATATCAGCACTGCCTTGGCACATTTGGTAGCTATTATAATTAATAATGTGCCATGAAATATTCCTTTTGCCAGCTACTTATTTCAAAGGAATGTTGGGTGTCTGTGTATGTGTGTGTGCACAGTTTTCTGTCTTTAAGGTTTTTTCTGCTTCTGGCCTCTTGTGTCCCTGCTCAGCTGCCCGTGTGCTTTCTTCACATGGTGGTGATAGCCTCAAATTATCACTACCTTCTGGATACTTGTCATAAGCATTCAGAAATGCTACTATTTCTTCTATGTTTAAAAAAAAACAGCTTAACAAAATAAAAAATCTCCCTGACTCACCCATCTCTCTCATGCTACTGATCCCACTCTGTTTCCTTCTAACAGGCACTTTTATCAAAAGAGTGTCTTTGCAAGCAGCCTTCACTTGCACATGTCATATTCACTCTTGGTTGATTCTATTCTGTCTTCTGTCCCCACCATGTCACTAAGCCTGCTCTTGCTTAGGTCACAAATGACCTCTTCCATGTTGCTAAAGGCAATGTACATTTTTCAGTCCTGTATGAGATGATTTCTCATCAGCTTCTTCCTGTTAGAAATACTCTCTTCCCCTATATTCCATAGCTATCTCCCTCCTAATTTTCCTCCTACGTCTTCAACCACTCCATTTTTGTCTCCTTTGGAAGTTCTCACACTTGATCCACCTTTTAAGTGTTGAAATTCTTTAAAATTTGGTCTTGACCCTCTTTGTATCTTACTCCTCACTCTTGCTCATGATCTCATCTACTCTCATGGCTTCAAATATCACCTAATTTACTTTGTGTCTCCTTCCAAGGCCGCCTTCTGCACTTTGTACACATACAACCAACGTCCCATTCTAGATCTCTACTTGGCTGTCTCACAAGCATCTCAAATTCAGTGTGCCCCAACCTGCACTCATTTTCTTTCTAAAAATCCACACTTTTCCCAAATCTGTTCCTCCTTCAGTATTCACCATCATTCATCCAGTTGCCCATGTAAGAAACTTGGGAGCCTTCCTTGGCACCTTCCATTGCCTTAGTCCCACATCCAATCCATCACCAAGTCCTGTCAATTATACCTCTTAAGTACATCTTACATCTGTCCACTCTCAATATCTCCACTCCCATCACCCAAGATCAAGCCACTGTCATCTCTCACTAACTTCCCAATATGCCCGCCCCATTTACCATGATCCTTTTCCAATCTACTCTCTACTCAACAGCCAGGGCATGATCTTCAAATAAATATCTGATTATTTTACTCCCCTATCTAACAGTTTAAAGATACTGTGTGCCTCTTATAAAGATCAGCATTCTTAATATGATTCTTAAGCCCTAGAGAATTTAACTTATTAAATTTACTAAACATGCAAAGTGTATTTGTCTTTGTATATGAAAAAGATTTTTAAAAAATTGTTTTCCTTTAATCTTAAATATATTAAAATCTAAAGGGCAAAAACCATATGTGTACACATTATCATTCATATGCATATATGAATAGCCTCTCTACCTCTCCTGCTTCATCTCTCATGGATCACCACCTCTACTTCTACAAGACTTTTGCCAGGTTCACTGATTCATACTTTCTGATACATAGCCTCTGAAAACTGTTTCCTATATCTAGAATGTGTTTTCTCACCCTCCTTACCTGACCAAGTCTTCCTCATCCTTCAAAGATTCATTCTTATCATAACTGTAAAGTAAAAATTGATTTGTGTAATTTATGTAATATTTATCTCCCCAGCTACACTGTAAGGTTCATGGAAGGAAAAGTCATGATTGTTTTGTTCACCATTGCAGCCCCAGTTCTTAGTTGAGTGTCTTTTGTTTAACAAATCAGTGAATCCATGATTGAATAAACATGAGAACTTAAAAATAGCAGAGGATTTATCCTCTGGCTCTTCCCCACACCTACACAAGCATATTTACACTAAAATGAGTCATTTTATAATTCCTAGTTATATATGAAACACTTGTGGCATACTACTGTATACAACTGTGGAATACTCTCGGTTGGAAATGTGTGGATTTCTTGGGAATATGCTAAGAAAGACTGCCACAAATAATATCTTTTAGTGGATTTAAGAAATCAAACATAAAATGTTTTTCTAATACTCAGCCAGTAAAATTACTTTACATATACAGTGTATGTTAGTCTTTGTATATGAAACAAGTAGATGAAAATATTTCTCTTTAGGAGAACCAGCAAGATGGCATCAGAGTAAGGAGCTCTTAGAGTCAGCTCGTGCTACACAGCAGTTCGTATTCACCCAGAGCTATCTAAATCACTTGTTTGGGGGCTCCAGGAGACCAGAAGAGCATTGTGCAACATATTTGAAAGAATGGAAGGAGGAGACTGCACATCTATAGAGAAGATTCATAAGTAGAGCACTCCATGCCACAGATGCTGGTGCCCTTCCTCCACTGGTGTCACAAGCAGCCTCGGGAGCTGTTCTAGGGATGGAATCGGAAGCTCCATTTTCCAAAAACGGGGGAAGGAAGAGACCATTGGGCACCAACTTCAGCTACTGATTAGTAAATTCTACTGGCTAAAATATAATCTTAAGAACAGCTAAAGTTTGAACCTGTCCAAGTCAGAAAGAGGGTGGTAGCTGCCATTTTCACTCTGCCTCTGGCATGAGGGGAAGCCGGGCTGAATGAAAATCACAGTGATGATAGGGACCAGCTTCTTTCCACCCAGATTGGACTGCAGCCCTAGCTTAAGCTTCAGCTCTACCTCTGGCAGGGAGGAAGATGGCAGGACCTGCACCAGCCTTTCTGGGTAACTGAAAGTACATTCAGCTGGCACAGACTGAATAGTTGGAAGTGTACTGGGGCAACTGTGGTCATTTTGGACCTGCATAGCATAAATTGCTGTCTACACCTGCAGCTCCATCCCTGCTCCAGGCAGGGGAGGAAGAGCATGCCTTCATCAGTCTCTTCGGGCAACTACAATCTAGTCCTGCATGACTTGTATTATTACACATGGCTGTGGCTCTGTCCCTACCTCTGGCAAAGGGGAAAGTTGGGGGAAGATTCATCAGTCCTTGGGGCAACATGGGCAGCTTGAGCCTCCACAGCTTATAGCACCAACTACATCCTTGGCTCCTACTATACAACCAGCAAGAGAGAAAGGGCAAGAAAACCCTAAACTAAAGAGAGAAACTGCACCAAGAATAAATACATCTAGTAAGCCAGATGCCAAGACATCAACAAAAAATTACAATCCATACCAAGAAACAGGAAGATGTGGCCCAGTTAAAGGAACAAGCTAAGCCTCCAGATGACATAAAGGAGTTGAGACAACTAATCATAGATTTTCAAACAAATATACTTAATAAATTCAATGAGATGGCTAAAGAGATTAAAGATATTAAGAGGACATTGCATGAGCACAAAGAAGAATTTGAAAGCATACATAGAAAAATAGCAGGTCTTACAGAAATGAAAGGTGCAAAAAATGAAATTAAAAATACACTGGAGTCATATAACAGCATATTTGAGGAGGCAGAAGAAGGGATTGGTGAGCTTGAAGACATGGCCTCTGAAAGCAAACATACAAAAGAACAGATGAATAAAAGAATGAAAAAAAAAAGAACAAGTTCGCAGGGAACTAAACAACAGCAAGAGATGTGCAAACATACATGTCATGGGTGTCCCAGAAGGAGAAGAGAAGGGAAAAGGTGCAGAAGGAATATTTGAAGAAATAATGGTAGAAAATTTCCCAACCTTATTGAAGGACATAGATATCCATGTCCAGAAAGCATAACATACTCTCATCTGAATAAATCTGAATAGACCAACTCAGAGACACATACTAATCGGAATGTCAAATGCCAAAAACAGAGAATTATGAGAGCAGCAAGAGAAAAGCAATGCATAATATATAAGGGATACCCAATAAGAGTAAGTGCTGATTTCTCATCAGAAACCACAGAGGCAAGAAGGCAGTGGTATAACATATTTAAGATACTGCAAGAGAAAAACTTCCAGCCAAGAATCTTATATCCATCAAGATTGTCTTTCAAAAATGAGGGTGAGTTTAGAATATTCACAGATAAACAGAAACTGAGAGAGTTTATAACTAAGAGACTGGCCCTGCAGAAAATACTAAAGGGTGTGCTACAGTCTGAAAAGAAAAGACAGGAGAGAAAGGCTTGGGAAAGAGTCTAGAGATGAAGATTATATCAGTAAAAGTAACTAAAAGTGGTGAAAATAAAATATGACAGATAAAAGCCAAAGGTCAAAATGGGTGAAATAAGAAGTGCTTTTACACATAATAACATTGAATGTTAATGGATTAAACTCCCCAATCAAAAGACACCAACTGGCAGAATGGGTAAGAAAATATGAGTCATCTATATGCTGTGTCTGCAGAAGACTCTCCTTAGACCCAAGGATACCAATAAATTGAAAGTGTAAGGCTGGAAAAAGATATTCCATGCATGCAGTAAGCAATAATAAAGCCAGAATGGCTATACTTATATCAGATGAAATAGACTTTAAAAGACACTATTAATGCACAATCTGAGGAGGAAGTCAGGGAAAAACTTCCATTTACAATAGCGACTAAAAGAATAAAATGTTTTGGGATAAACTTAACCAAGGATGTAAAGCACTTGTATTTCAGAAAACTACAATGAGTAGTTAAAAGAAATAAAAAAAAGACTTAAATAATTGGAAGAATATTCCATGTTTATGGATTGGAAGACTAAATATCATTGAGATGTCAATTCTGCCCAAATTGATATACAGATTCAATGCAATCCCAATAAGAATTCCACCAGCATTTTAAAAAATAAATGGAAAACATAATTATCAAATTTATAAGACTGTTCTCCCTTTTTTTTTTTTTTTTTGATGGGAGGTCCCAGGGATCAAACCCAGGTCCCTCCATATGGGAGACAGACACCCAACCATTTGAGCCACATCCATCCCCTAATTATCAAATTTATTTGGAAGGGGAGGGGGTCCCAAATAGCCAAAAACATCTTAAAAAGGAAATGTGAAGTTGGAGGATTCTCACTTCCGGACTTTAAATCATATTACCTAGCTACAGTGGAAAAAACAGCATGGTACTGGCATATAAACAGACACATAGACCAATGGAACTAAACTGATGGTTCAGAAACAAATCCTCACATCTATGGTCAGGTGATTTTTAACAAGTCTGTCAAATCCACCCAGCTCGGGCAGAACAGTCCATTCAACAAATGGTGCTGAGAGAACTGGATATCCATAGGCAAAAGAAGGAAAGAGGACCCCTATCTTACACCTTATACTGGTATTAACTCAAAATGGATCAAAGACCTAAAAAAAAAAAAGCAAGAACCATAAAGTTTCTAGAAGAAAATGTAGGAAAACATCTTCAAGACCTGATGGTAAGTGGTAGATTCTTAAAGGAGATAAGAGGAGGGCAGATATGGACTACTGATGATTAATGTATGGAGAAGTTTTAGTTAACTTTACTGTAAACTTGTGGAAATGTATAGAGTTGATGGTAACACATTGTAGCGAGTAACAGCTGGTTTATAAATGGGAATGTGGCTGGAAATGGTAGTCTAGGGATGTAAATGTCAATTGAAAGAAAGCTAGAGAATAATCTAGGGACTGAGTAATAGTAAACCCAGAGGTGGATGAGAATTGTGGTTGATGGTACAGATGCAAGAGTGTCATTTCTGAGCTAGAGCAGATGTACGTCAGTATTGCAGTGGTGGGAATGTGGAGAAGCATGGGGAAAATACAACTGGAGTGACCTTTGGACTGTGGTTAACAGTAATACTGTAATATTCATGCATCTGTGCCAAAGATGTACTGTGTTGATAATGGGGGAGTATGGAAAAAGTGTGCCAAATGTTCGCTATGGACCATGGTTAGTGGTAATAGTCTGATGATATTATCTCACAATCTGTAACAAATGTTCCACCATGGTGCAATGTGTTCTTGGAGGAGTGCTGTAAATGGGAATTCTGCACATGAACATGATTGTTTTGTAAGTTCATAAATTCTGTAATAAAAATATTTTAAAAATAATAATAATAGGGTGGGTTGGGGGAAAATACACCAAATGTAAGATATGGATTATAGTTAGTAGTAATATTTTGAGGATATTCTTTCATAATTTGTAACAAATGTCTCACAACAATGCAAGGTGTTGGTGGTGGGTTGACATATGGGACCCCTGTATGATGTTATGCATGTTTGCTTTGTAAGTTCACAACTTTTACCATACACTTATTGTTTATGTATGTTCATGTATAAATGATATAAAAAATAATAATAATAGGGTGGGTTTGGGGGAAAATACACCAAATGTAAGATACTTTGGTTAGTAGTAATAATTAGAGGCTGCTCTTTCATCATTTGTTAAAAATGTTTCACAACAATGCAAGGTATTGGTAGTAGGGTTAGGTATGGGAGCCCTGTATGATGTTACGCATGCTTGTTTTGTAAGTTCACA
Organism: Tolypeutes matacus; assembly: GCA_026826555.1. Taxonomy (NCBI): domain Eukaryota; kingdom Metazoa; phylum Chordata; class Mammalia; order Cingulata; family Chlamyphoridae; genus Tolypeutes; species Tolypeutes matacus. The sequence continues at coordinate 8,209,407 of JAKSZT010054489.1, forward strand.
ACTTTCAGTACACACTTATTGTTTATGTATGTTTATGTATGAGTGATATACTTCAATAAATTTTTTAAATGAAAAAAATTTCTCTTTAATCACAAGGATTTTAAAATCCAAAAGGCCTTAATCATATGCACAAAATTATCATTTATATACACACATGTAAGCATACAAACACACACACATATTACAGCTTGAATCCCTACCCTCTTGTAATTCTTATTCTTTAAGTATTGGTTGTCTGTCTTTACTTTAGTTTTTAAACTTGCATTTGAATTAGAGATTAGAAATCCTCACAAAAAGGAAGCACCTATGTAGGTCATGATTCTAAGGAATACTAAGGGTTTCCTTCTCTCCTCTCTTTCACTCACAGAAACCATGCTCTGTGACATAAGATAAATGAGCATCTCTAGAAGTTATTATAGGTGTTGTCTGGGCTCTACTTTTCTTTTGATATACAGATCAATCTAGAAAAAATATGTCTTTTGCATCTTCACCCATAGAATCCTGATGAAGGCAGCCACATCTGCTAAAACAAGCATGTGTAAAAAGTTGCCCAGCATTTATGTTGTTTTTCTTGATGTTTGTCTATGGGTCTAATGAGATACCCATAAATTCTTCTTTTTGCCTCTTTCCACACCATTATTCTCTTTGTCTCAAAATAAATAGTGTGGATCATTCTCTGTGTCCCCACCTCTGTCCTTTGAAGCTGACTGTTGGACAGAACAGCCACCTTCTTGCTCACCTCCTAATGCCTCTCCCCAATCTACCTGTCTGCCTAGATGACTGAGGTTCCTATGGGCAGTATATTTGCCTACATCATCAGGTGTTTGGGAACAGAGAAGGGTCCAGTTTTTAAATAAGTCCTTGCACTGCCTTGTTTGAAGATACGTTTCCGCTATGTAAAATGTGTTTAAATAAATCAGTTTCTGAAGAGTGGTAAACCAATGACACCATTTTTGCCACATGACAGTTCTTCCAATTGGCCAGAGAGGTTTCAATTATCTTGGATAGGGACCACTTCAGAAGTGACATGATCTATATTAAGTTAGCCTTTATTGTCTTTATTGCCACCTTAATGGGGTCATGTTTGCAGTGTAATAGAAAGTGAAAGTGGCTGGTGTTTTAGTTTGCTATGGCTGCCAATGCAAAATACCAGAAATAGGTTGGTTTTTATAATGGGGACTTTTTTTGTTTGTTTATAAGAAAATCTTACAGCCCTGAGGTTGTGAAAATGTCCAAATCAAGGCATCATCAGAAATGCTGGTTGGATCCTGGGTTTATGCCATGTGGCAAGACAAGATGTCAGCTGGTCTCTGGAGTCCCCTCTCTCACATAGTGGGGTCAAAATGGTGGCTCTCTTTCTCTATGTATTTCTGCTTTTAGTTTTCAGTTTGTATAAGACCCTAGCAAGAGAGCAGAGACCACCCTAGGTAATGCCTCACTGACATAGTCCAATCAAAGGGCCTAAAAAGCAATCTAATTATGTGATCTAATCAAAAGTTCCCTTAATGCAATCAAACAGCCCCATACCACAAGAATGAATTAGTTTAAGAACATGATTTTTTCTGAGATTCACAAAAAACTCCAAACTGTCACACCTGGCATTAAAATGACTTGTTTTTAAAACTCTATCCCCGAAACTCCTAAGACCAACAGGCACAGAATCTGTCCTAGGGCATCATTAATTAGACCAACGGATACCCACTACTGCATATATGATTTCAACACAAACACACACTCCCACGAACATACAAACAGTTACCCATCACAGCACAAATTCATGAGAACTCTCACTGTATCTGACAATGGTGATAGTAACTAAAAATAATAAATTATTTTATTTCATAGCAGATGTCACTGTCTTTGTTATAAATTATTGGGGAGTGAGCAGATGACTCTAGTAATGGACAAGAGAAAGTTAAAGGAACCCTCGAGTGAGGTGATTGATGGAAGAGCAGACAGAGAAGAGCAGAAGGACCAACTAATAAGAAGGAATTAGAATGCAGCAATTACCCGAAAGAGATATTTACTTTAAAAATATCTGGATGAAAGCCCTATATTGTCCTTTCAGTTTAATAGTATGTAATGTTGAGGAGTTCTAACTATTAGCATTTGTAACCTCATCGTCTTAATTGCAAGCATTTTTAATCTAACAGGTATACTTCATAAAGTCTAAATGTGGTTGACATTTCATAACCTAATTGTAAGGAAGTATGTTGTGATATTGTTATCTTTAGGCCTAGGCAGGGAGTGCCCACTGCACTCTGGGCTTACTCTTGGGAGTAACTAATATTAGTCATGAACGTTCAATGAGCACATGGGAAGGTACTTCCAGAATATACAGGAGCATGACCTCACGTGGATATCAACTAGCTAATCCCTCCTAGGCCAGCTTTCTTGTTAAACTGCCTCCAGAAAATAGAGGCCATGGGGAACATAATCAGGGGAGTAACAGTTTAAGCAGAGGTTAGGCTCTGAAATCATCAAGTAAAGTAAAAAACACATGTACACTAAATCACTCTTGAAAAATCTTTCTTAAGATAGCAAAGGTTTAAAATTACTCACATACAATAAAGAAAGAAATTTAAAAAACACACTAAATTCAGATGCCAAGGCATGAAAACCATTCTTTATTAAAGATAATTGTCAAATCCCTAGTGGAAAATCGGGGATCAATGGAGAATTAAAAATAGTCTGCTTTCCTAAATGGTTTGCACCATTCTGTTTTAAAAGTAAATCTCTAAAATCATCATATGTGACAGTAGTCATGTGGGTTTCTTTGTTGCTGTGAGGCCTTGCAAGGAGAGGGGCGCAGTTGGCACATTAAATGCAAGTAATGAGAGGACTCCACTAGAAGGAGGAGGTTAACTTAGTTTCCCTCCTTTTATCTCCAAAGGACACAACAGTGGTCCCCAAAGAACTATAAGGGAAACTGCTTTGATTCTCTTTTTATTCCTTCCATGATTTCTTACACTGCATTTCTGAGTCAATAAAAACAAACAAACAAAAAAAAAGGAAATTGACCAAATTGAAGTCAGTGGCCTTATCCTCACTCCTGTGGAGAAAGCTCCTGACTCCAAAAACCTTATTTAGCTATTTCCTCAGGGGGAAGGATATTCATGGTCATGGAGAGCTTCTTTGGTGCTTTCTCTTTCTCCCATATGCCTCTGGGATGCACCCACACACACACTCGCACACACACACACACTCCATAGAAAATGGGAGCAAGCACAAACTTCATGTCTGTAAGGGGCAAGATAATGTCTCTTTTCCTTTATATAAATCCAAGATTGGTTGCTGTGTAGAGATTACCTATGACCTACAATTGGAGACTAGAGTTGAGTAAATGCCATATGATGATGATAGTGACTATGTTCTCCCTTGGAATAGTCCATTCAGAACATCATTTTCTCATAAAACTCAAGGAGGGAAATCAATTCCAGATGTTAAGTTACAGTCATGGGCTTATTTAACATGACACATCTCAGATTGAATTTATTTTCTTTTTATTCTTTGAACTTGTCATCTAAGAAGTGATAAGCATTCCCAAATTAACTAATTTTCAATAACGAAAGAAACCTTTATACAAACAATTGTTTCTTTCCCTCATTAATTTAATGGAAATAGTGCAATTAAGGTAAGAGGAAATTGCAATCAAGAGCTCTACTCTTTTGCTCACTCTTCCTGTGTTTAAAAATAAAAATTATCCTTCTAGCAAATGTTCTTTACAATAATATAACTTGCAGGAAAGGATTATTTCATGACCTCAAATAAGTTTTCTGATTCCAAGAAAACACTTCCCAAAGTTTCCAAAAGTTGAGCCGACCTACAAGATATACAAGCAGTTTAGATATGACCAAGACAGTATCTTCCCCCACTGGCTAACCTTTTATTAAAAACCATGCACTTTATTCCAACATTCTGAGCAGATCCTAGACAACTCCGTGCATATAAGTCCCAGAGCAGACATAAAAACCAGATGGGAAAGAGATTTACAAGAACCAATCTCAAAAGAATATTTGCAAGCAGAATGTTAACTCAACATTGATTTCAGCAATGTATTTTGATTTACAATACAGATGTCTTTTCAGAATTTTCATTTCTCTTTATGTATGAATAAAGTACATGGACGATATGGTCCCAGCTGTTCACTTCAAATGTTCCAACCCTAAACAAACAAAAATTTTTTATCATTTACTTTCATCCCCTGAGAAGTTCAGACTTTTTAGTAGACTTTATGGGCAAATTGTTAAATCAAGGCAGTTGCCCCTATGCTTAAGAATATTGTCTTGAGGATACAACCTTGTCACATCTCAACAATTTTTACAAGGCAGAGAGAGAATGAAAGTATTTTCTTTTGTCACTTTCTCACTAAACAACTATATATTGAGACTCTTTATGGAGGTGATATTAGGCACTGTTCTGGGTACTGAAGGTTTAAAAAAAAAACCTTCAAGGAGGTCAGAGTCTCCTTGACAAAGAAGTAAAATAAAAATGATACAATGTGTTGTGGAATATATGAAGAGTGATTTGAACATTGAGAAGTAAGCACATAACTCTCCTAGGAAAGACATAGTAAGGAGAAGATGAAAGTAATGAGAAGCAGCTGTCGTAAGTATAATGACAGCGGAACCTCTAAGGATAGATTGTTTCTCATCTTCCTTGGTCATAGGAAACATAAAACTAAATTTTGAAATAATTCCATATCAGAACCAACAGCGGACAAATTGGACCAATTATGTATTGATTTCCAGTTAATAAGGAGTATCCACCCCATGGGAGAAAATCTGAAGTATAAGTCAGTCATGTGTAAAATGCCTCTGATTTTTTCAGTATTTAAAAATTAAATATTTAATTTCAACATTCTTCCAGTGCACTTGATGTTTCTACTATACATAAGAGTAATGAGTGCATGAACCAAGGTTCATTAAGTTCCTACTGATGTAACTAGATTTGTGGCTTGGGGAAAGAAACGTAGTTGGAAGTAGGTAATGGCGAAACTGAGCATAGGGGATATATGTATGTTCACAAAACACTGTGACCACATAAATCTAATATATTTTTAGAGGGCTGTGTGCATTAATTGGTTTATGTTGATTTTGACAGTGAAATTCATGCAAACATGTGCAAATTTCATTGACACTATCAAACTGTGACAAGTGAAAAATATTTGATTTTTCAAAAAAGAAATCCCCATCAATAAACCTTCCAAGATGATATTTCACTTTTTTCCTTTCTTTCCAAATGGAAAAGGGTGGGATTTAGAAAATAACATCAGTTAAAAAAAAAAAAAAAAAAAAAAAAAAAGCTTTAGTGTGTTTCCTACTGTGTGAAAAGACAATGTTCTCTACTGGTTCAGATGGTATTTGGTTAGCTAGCTTTCTCTATTAACCAGTTCTCGTATGTTCTTTGGCATGCACTGTGTTTCTGTCAATGACAATCATTCCACATGACACTGATTTACAGTTTTACTATAAAGCTCAGCCAGTTATTCTGCTAGGCACTGAAAAATACCCAACTCCATCTCATTGCTTCATAGCCATATCTCCTACAATATGTTTTCATGGTTCACAAAACTTTCATGTCCATTATTTCGTTTACTCTTTGGAACAACCCTCTGAGGTAAATAAAGTGTTAACAGCTCCACTTTTAGACGAGGGAACATTTTCAAAATGCTTGTGTAACTTAATAAAGTTTACACAGTTAATAATGAATATTCATAATGGTGAACCCTAGACCTTGCAAGAAAGAGTTGAACACGACCTATATTGTTTGTGTTAATTATCTGGTCTTATTTTATTCCAACTCATTGCAAATATGCAATACAAGTATAATAAAAAGGTCACACAGGATTAACCAGAATATTTGATTAACCCAAATTCCCTACAAGAACATTAAATATCCTAAGTTTTCATTTTTTAGAAATACAGCTTAAATTTGTAAACTTGGAGAAAGCACAGTGACCCTGGGGTTGAGTCTTTGGGACGTAAATCTCCAACTTTTCCTTGAAAACAAAAATTCATGAAAATGTGCATTTGATGAAAAACCGGGCTGAAACCTTGAAGGCATGATCACAGTTAGTTTATGCTCTAAGCTTCCAAGAACATATTCTGCACAGCTGATAATGATTCAAGAATAACAGGAGGAGCTGTATGAGTTTTTCCTTTACTTTCCCATTCAGCCTCCTTGGACTGATAAATGGGCTTAGTTGCGGCTTTCTTGAACAGCATTATTCAACGTTTTGGCGGTTTAATCTCCAGAACTATTTGGGGCCCAGGAAAGGGGAAGGCCGGTGGTAGCCAAAAAGAGTTTTAAAGCTCAATCAGCAGGGGGAGCTCTTACTCAAGTGCGTACTTTACCTTCTTTCAAGGAGGAGAAACAGATTGAAATCTTTCCGGAAAATCCTGACATCAATTACCTAAATGTAAGAAAAATACAAGTGGCACAGTCACTAAGTTTGCCTCTAGGTCTATGTTTTTATATTGTTCCATACAATGTAAAATTCCCCTACCAAAAAAGGAGAGTTTGTTGGGGGGAAGGCAAAATGTAATACTTTCTCTATCCCCACTCCCCCTGCCCCTTTCTGCTTCAGTTAAGACATATTTGGCAAACTGAGATACTCCTTTCTAACAAAATTATGTGACTAATATATTAATTTGAGAAATATTTATTCTTGCAAGTGAATTAAAGAATTAACTCGATTATCCTAACCATGAAAACCTTTTTTATTAGAAGACCTCTTTTTTACTTGATTTTTGGTTATTTCAAGTGAAAGTGTTTTCATTGTTTATCTGAATTTTTAAGGTATGCCTAGAAACAAGTTCACTACTTTTCCTGCTAGAAAATATTTTCAGTCTGTTAAAATTCAAAAACACTTTTAAGAGGTTCTAAAAGACAAGCAAAGAATAAATAACATTATTCTCCAAGGAACTCAAGATTCCTCTACAGGCAATGTAGTACTTAAAATATGCAGGCAAAAGCTCATTGTAATGAATTCCCCAGACACACGATTCGGTTGAAGTGGATCTTGGTAGTAATGCATGTGTTGATAGAAATTACTTTCCCAGTCTTCTGGAGCAGGGAATGTATTATCTCTCTGTAGCAAACTAAAAAGTGGGAGAACAAACCTAGCTCTGATCAAGCAGGGGGTAATGGAATGTGTCATGACATGCCCTCACTCTCATTCCCTAACTCCTCCCAAGTCCTGGGTTAGGTGGACTTTTCAGATGAGGATGTTTGAGGTGAGATGAAAAGGAATGGGAAAATTTTACATTATTTTCTTGCTATCCCCCAGCATCTTCTAGTCCATCCTGCACAGAGGGCATTATGCAGGTTTCTAAAACAAGCAAACAAAATCCTGCTATTGCAAAGTTATTCTTAAAAACAACAACAATAACTTTAATGGCTCCCTAATGCCTACAATGGAAAGAGCAGATTCTTTAGAGCAGCCTGACGTTGGCCTCCACCATGAGTTTGGCCCATTTCCTGCCTTGTCTTCCATCCTCACGTCATGTGCTCTCTGCTCCAGCAGGCCGGAGCTCCAGAAGGTATGCTGGATCATATGCTGCTCGCATAGCTGGAGCCTGGACCTGCTACAGATCCCTTTTCCACTCTAGGCCTCATTCAAAGCAGGCAGCCTTCTGTCACCCACTCAAAAGGTCAGGGCAGTATTCCTAGGTGTGTAATATGTTGCCTGCAGACTCTGAAGCAGCTGACAAGGCAATGTGCTTCCTTCTTTGTGGTGGGGGGTAGAAGCAAGATGCAGCAATTTGTTTTTTTACTTAGAAAGAGGTGGCCTAGCACACCTCTGATCCATGGACCCCAAAGATCTTCACTGACTGCCAGTTCCTGAGTCTTTGAAGGAGTTACCTCCCACTCCACTCTGGAGTACATGTGTCCTTCCAAGGCCTCCAGCATGCTAGTCCTGTCTTGTCCATCTGCCTGATCCACATGACATCATCAATGTAATGGATCAATGTGATGTTCTGCAGGAGGCCCATATGGACCCAAGCTCTTTTGACTATCTTATGACAGAGGGTGAAAGAGTTAATATAGACTTAGGGCAAAATGGTAAATGAAATAACATTTGTTTCTCTTTCCTGATTGAGCTAGAAAAGAACATACATTTTCCAAATCAATGGCCCCATATCATGTCCTGAGTCCTTATTATCTGCTGTAGCAATAAAACCACATCATGCACAGCAGTTGTGATTGGGGCTGCAACTTGGTTGATCTTGTGGGTGGCTAAAGCCATTCTCCAGGATTCATCTGGCTTCTGCCAGGAGCAGAAGAGCTTAAATTGAGATGATAGGCATCGTTACCCCTAAATTGTTGTGGTTTTGAAGAGTAACATTAATCTCCTGCATCTTTCCCTAGGGTGTAATACTGTTTTTTTGATTTACTGTCCTGACCTAAGGCCATGGTGGGGGGAGGGGTGGTGGTGGTAAGTTTCAGAACCTTCCACTTGACCTTCCCTACTGTGATAGCTCTTACCCAACAGGGTCAAGCATTAAATATGGGGCTTACTCCAAAAGCCAATTATACCAATTCCATTTATACATTCAGAGACTGGGAAAATGACCACTGGGTAGATCTGTAGACTCAGTGGACCCACCACAAAATGGAATTTGGCCAGATTTCTGTTCATTGGCTGCCTGCCATGTTCCTCCACTCTAACTGGGGAGGCATGATGATGTTCCAGGTCTCCAGGTCAACCCTGGGTACAACAGTCATCTCAATGTTTGGGTGTTCCCCTTTCTCCAGTATATATCACTTGAGTAGGCTGTTGTCTCCTTTGGAGACAGACTGGGGGAATCATCAGAGTGTATAATTACAAAGGTATTGTAGGGCCCTTCCCCCTGAGGACCTCACCCCTCTTGAGTCAGCATTCCTAGTTTGAAAACGGATTCCAGTACGGAAACTAGGCAAGGGATTGAGACTTTACTGGGGTAACTGGCATTAACTTCCTGCTCATCCATTCTTGTTTTCTTTTGATTATGTTGGCTGCCCCCCTGTTTTGCCCCAAGGGACACCACATACTATTAACCATTTCTGTAGCTCTCTGTGGGTCAGGCCCCCTTGGCTGCCACTCCATTTTGTCTGATTATATGAAAATAATGATTCCCTGGCTCCTGGCATTAAGAGCTGTTTCCTGGCCTCCATTGCGTCTAGGCCCTGTTATCCCAACTGATATTAGTGAACCAGCTTCTATCACAGTCCCTCCTACAATCAACCTTGATCTATAGAAGACAGCTACCACTGAACTTCATAGTGATGCTGGTGTCCCTCTCATCAGTGCATTCCTAATGGCCTAGGTCAAGGTGTGCTTTGGGTACCCTCCTATGAAAATAATCCTCTGGTGGGTCTCTGGTCTCACGAAATATTGTAGCATGCTCACCTCACTCAGGCTTTTAATCCCTTTATCTAGTGTATTCCACAGCAATGTAAATATTTCAATCTTTTTCAGCATGGACCATTTCTTTATCTAGGCTTTAGGGGCCACTCTAGGTTCAAGTTTCCACCAGCTGCTTTTCTTCCTGGCTGGGTTATGCTGCTTCTTTACCCTAGTTATAGGCCTGGAGGCAAGAAAGCTGGTTGGTGCAGCTCCTAAGGTAGCTACCTGTTGCCTTCTTTTGTGGGGGCTTATGTTAGCTCTTATGGGGAGGGTTGGGTGACTTCTGCAGGCTCAGAAGTTCAGACAATCCTGGAAGGATAAAATCTTTGGTAGTATCTACCCAATGTCCCCATCCCATGTGTTGGGGTCCTAGGTTTTCCCCACTAGAGTCTTGTCTTTGACATAACAGACATACCTCAGTTGAACTTTCAACCATCTTTGTAGTTCAACCACTCCAATTATAAAATCCTGTGCTTGATCTTCTGCGGCTTCTTATCCCCCACTGCATGAGACGAGGGCTTCTTTATAAGCTAGTAAAGAGACGCTCTAGCTCTCACACATAGTTTTCAATTGTTTGTTGATTTTCTTCACCTTTCTTTATCTGCTGGAAGAGCTTCAGTGCAATTTAGTAATAACCATTCAATTCTACTGGCTTGATATTTGTTATTCCCCAGTACCTTTCAAGCCTTGAAACTACACTGGCCATTACATGCCCCTCCATGGGCACAACCCATTCCTGTTCAACATTCCAGCTCTTCATGGGTGAAAATTTTAACAAATGGATGACCATCTCATGCTAGAGGCTATGAGGGATGGGATCCTCATTACCAGGCAGCAAATGAGTGATCCAGTTCCAAAATCCCATCTTACCACCTGCTTTCTCAGGTCATTCCTGGTAACTGTGCCGGTTTGGATTCTCCCTCAGGAAAAGGTAGAGATGGACTTTGGAGTGCAAAAAGTTTATTGCAGAGTAATCCCCTAACAGGAAAAGGAATGAAGCAGGATCCAGCACAAGGAACCACCAGACTGCAAAACAGATCTCACAAGTCTCTATCAGCCCAAAGGAAAGCTGCAGGGCAAAGAGGAGTTCCACTTTGGCAGGAAACAGCCAGGCCCTCATACTACCAGCTTGCCCAGACATGGTGGGGACTGCCCTGAGAATAGCAAGACCTTGGCTCAACAGCTGAGGTGGATCAGGACAAAGTAAATAGTTGGAAATCATCAGCTAACGGCAACCCCATGCAAGTGGGTAGTGAGTCCTTTCTTGAAAGAGTATTTGAAGACCAAACCTGAGTTCTCGCACACAGAGGCACCAGGGAGTAGGCAGGTCAAGCTCTGTATCAAGACCATTGCAGTACTGTGTTTTTAGAAGATGTACAGAGAATTTCTTTGACTTTTTAGTCAAGAAACTCTCAATAACTCTGTTTTGAAGTGAGAAGAGAGGGAGATATCGGACTACTTAATTGTCAAGCCTGTGTTTCTCAGCAGGGGTTCCATGGAATCCTAGCGTTCTGAGACTCACAGCTAGAGGTTCTGTGAGATATTGTGACTGAAAAAAATAAACTTTATGTCTTGAACTTTATGTGCCATGCAATGTGAGTGCTTGCAGAGATAAACAATGACTGAACAGCCCCATTTGCTATTTTGATAAAGATCTTTCAGTCCCTTATGACAGTGCTCAGTAGGATTATGTTCATTTGGTTAAGTCAATCTTCTGTTTTTGATATGAGATAAAGGAGGTCATTGTTAACTGGTGAGTGCTCTAGCACAAAAGGGAAGGCAGGAAGCCCATGGTGTCAGCTTATCTCCCTGGACCTCCTGTCATGTGCCACCAACTGACTTATGAGAAATTTTTATCCTAAAGATGGAATGTTTACATGCCATTGCTCAGATGCCCCATGCCACTTTGCTGTTGTGAATGTTGCAAAATATGAATTGTGTAAGTTCAAACTGTTGTGTTATAAAGTTTTCATATTTTTGGTGATTGTCTTGCTTCATCCTTTTTTATGCCCTTGTTTTATATTATTCGTGCTTGTTAAAAATATTTGTGATGGTAAAATGTGGCAATTTTTTTAAGGCAGGTAGGTATAAGGTGGAAGAGAAGGATTCTAGGCCTAGGCCTATCAATGAGTCTGATAAGTCCACTGATAATGAATTACAATCGTCTTTTGTTTCACTGCATTACCACAAGAGACACACACAAAATCTGGCACTATGATTAAAGCTGGCAACACAATGCTTTTACTTGGGTTGGTCATCCAAGCTGTCCAATTTTATTGTGCTTCTTCTGTGGCCAACAACTTGGAAATGCAGCAAAATTGCAAAGACACAACTGCAAATCACATCATAAGTGGGAGGGTGATTATTTTAAAGGGCTATTGGAATCTCAAAACAGAGTAAAGCTTTTGTTAAAAAGTAATAATAAGGGGGCGGATGTGGCTCAAATGGTTGGGCGTCTGTCTACCATATGGAGGGACCTGGGTTCGATCCCCAGGACCTCCCGGTAAAAAAAAAAAAAAAAAAAAAAAGTAATAATAACACTCAGTGAAAGGGCTCAGGAGCCAAGTTACTTAGCAGCAGAACTTACTGCCCAAGAAAGGAAAAGTAACACGGGAGGCAAGAATTCAATAATGCCAGCCTGTAATGTCGGACTGAGTAAAATGCTAGGACAGATACAGCATGATGGGAAGAAGTTCCACTGTCAAGCAGTGGAACTATCAATAATGTAATAATCCACCATCATTAATTTTCAAATCATGAATAATGTTTATTAGAGTCAACTTACAAGCCTATCTTTAGAAAAATCCAGTCACCTTTTGGCTTAAGTCAGTTATTGTTATTATTTTTTTTACCGGGAGGTCCTGGGGATTGAACCTGGGTCCCTCCATATGGGAGACGACGTCCAACCATTTGAGCCGCATCTGTCCCCCTTAAGTCAGTTATTAAACAGACATTTTTTATCTTTGCCTTGTAAGTTTTAAAAAATTACTGAAAAGAAAGGGAATAATTTCAAAGAGGTGAGCCAAGCTTAACTACTGATTTTTTTTTTTCAAGAAAGTTTGACTACAAAGTCACTTTTAATTACAAACAGGGAGTAAAACTACCCTTGCATATATATATTATGCACCACACCGATACCTCATTATCAACTGCATAGTAGAGATTAACGATAAGATGTTCAAGTCTACTTGTAGAAAATTAAAAACAATAAAGAAGGAAATTAAAAATCAAAAGAACTATTTCCTCTACCTTCATATTCTTCATATTCTAACTAATATTAGAGTATGAGGAGAGGGAACCACACAAAAATAATACCTCATAAATTGGCCAGAATAAACAGATCTACAGGAATATATCACTCTATACTCAAAAGAACACTGAAGGGGAGCGGATGTGGCTCAAGCAGTTAGGCTCCCGTCCCCCACATGGAAGGGCCTGGTTTGGTTCCCAGTGCCGCAGACAGATGAGGGAGCCATCTAAGGGGGTGGGGGGAGGGGGGAAGCACCAAAAATTATTATTGGATTATTACATCTACAACTTACTGATCATACTAATTTATAAGAGAGGTAGACATAATAATTTTATTCCAGGATTCCCTGGGACCTGAAAATTATTTCGAGGACTTCTCTAGGGTAACAAATATTGAGAAAGTCTTCTCTAGCTTCTTCTCCACCCTTCCTTCCTCCTTGCTATGTACAACTTCCAAATCAGGATGAAAATTTCTATAAACCAGCAACTAAAGGTTTTTAAAATAACTTGGGAATTATTTCCTTGGTTCTTTGCTGACCTAACAAATGTTCCTTCTTAATATATTGAAGCTTAGTCTGAAACACAAACTATTAATTCAAATGCTGGGAAGACAGGGAATGTAAGAGTAGTTAGTGGTTAAAATGGACAGTTCTCTAGCAAAAGTCACCAAAATATACTCAAGAGATGGATCTAGAAATAAAATTACAGTCTAAACTTGGGGGAAAGAAAATTGGACGGATGCCATGGCTGGCTTAGAGGCAAGCAAATTAAACTTAGTGAATTTCAAATTAATTTCACAGATGGTATCCAATTCTGGTGTGGCTGGCAGGGTTCCAGGTTATATTGAACACATAAAGAAAAAGCAAAAATTCAATTTATTTTGGAGATGTGAGATCCCTGATCTTTATAATTGTGTGTTTATATGTATGTTTGTTTGTGCATATGTATGTGTGTGTTTCTTTGTGCATCTAATCAATACAATATAAAAGCTAACAAAGGAAACACTAAACCAGTCTGCTAGTCTGCTAGGAAATAAGTTCTCAGACATTTGTCAAGGGAAATATCAAGTAAATATTTATTAGGTATAGTTTTAAGAACTGCCAGATACATCTTGTTATGACATTGAAAATAAACTTGATCCTTACTCAAGGGACAGGATTATATACTAGTGATGTATATATTATGGTTGAAGTCTTGATTCTGTACTTCTTGTGTTGACATAGGGAATAAAGTAACACAGCTGCCTGAAATGTGTGTGTGTGTATAAATAAAATATTGGGTACTGATATCCAATATTATATATGTGTATATGTATAAATGTGTGTGTGTGTGTGTGTATATACGTATTTTTACTATCCCTATGCCAGAGAACTGCAGGATATCATTTTACTAATAGTTGTATACATGGAGATCATTCACTTTTTTATTCATTCTTGTCCCCTAAGAAACACTGCTCTTTTTAAATATTAACAAGCAGACCCACAACTCTTTTGAGAACTTCTTAGTCCCTCAGTACTCTAAATGTTGGAGGCTCCCAACCTATAGCATTTCAAATACATGAAAATATACTGACATCAGATGTTAAATATAACCTATGTAAAAATTGTTTGAAATGATTTTTTTATTTTCTATAAATTTGAGTTTTCTTAAAAGGAAATTATTCATTTTGTTTTGGTTTAAGTTTATTTTGTTTTGCTTTCCATTTTGGAAAAAAAAATCTAAGCTGTTGCAGAGAACTTAAAGGTTCCCCAGAAGGAAAAGCATCGCTTTCTCCTGAAACTGAATGTTTGTAACTGGAGCTTTTGACAACTCTGGCAATTATTACTTTAATCCCCTAACAGGGACAAAAGTCAAGGCATCGATCTTTTCTATTCCTGGGTTTCTTCTAATTAGGCCTGAAACAGAGCACTAGGACAAGCATGTCTACTCCTGATATGAATCAGATCAGCCTTTTGGAAAAGTAAAAAACCAAACTAAAGGAAGTCCTGAGGAATTCTTAGCAGTCTGTCAAAATTGAGGGGCTGGAGGAACAGATATCAGTTTTCACTGAAGAAAGACAATTGATTGTAGTCATCTCAGTCTGTTTCCCTCTCCTTTTTACTCTTTGGTCACTGATTGAGTCAGGCCAGAGGGGTAATGTTGTGATGGAAAGAAGTAAATTCTCACTGTAAATTTGGATGGACAAACACAGTTAAACCAAACAAAATAGTTACCCCCAAGTCCTGTCTCCAAGAATTGCTTTGTGCCATTTGAATTCAGGTAATTATTCTGTATATACTTAGAAGACTATTCAGAGCTTCTTCAGTCTCTACTAAATTTGAAGTGGGTGTCTGGGAAAACATAGGGCAGGGTGAAATCAAGACCACCCTGTTCATGCGTAACAATAAAAATAGGGATAAGCCAGAATGATGTGCCATCCAAATTTGTGGTAGATGAAGAATCACTGAAAATTCTTAATTGCACAGACTTTATAATCCATAATACAAATTATAATTCCATACTTTTTACTGTGGCAAGGGTGTGACATGGTATTAATCTTTTTAATTTTTGAATCCAAACTGAATTTAAAGTGTTGAATATTTAAATTCCTCTCAAGCTAATTATAAACCATTTGTAAAGTGTTTATATAACTCTTTGTATCATGTGTTGGTACATCTTATCAAGTTTTTTCTGGCATGTATTCCATTCTAAACTTCTGTAAAATTTCTATTGTTGCTGTAAATATTATACAAATATATATTCCGTGGTAACCTTAATTATCAGCATTAAATGGTTAATTTTTACTGAGCACAATGTATTTTTGAATGGATCTTCCCAAATGTCTTTAATAAAATGCAGATTTTGCACTGACAAAAAAAAAAAAAAAAAAAAAAAAAAGTTTATTTTGTTTATATTTTAGATTTGACTTGAATAGCCTTAACTAGTTGAATGTTACATTCTGTAGACATTTAATTATACTTTTATTGACTTTAATTTTCCAGTTTTCTTTTATTTTAAAATTAATGATTTCCCCCCAAATGTTAAAAAATCCATTGATGAGCTCATAGACCTCTAGACACTAAGCCTATAGGGGTTACTGAATAAAACTAATCAAGGAACAATGCTAAGAGTCCTCAATGCACTTGGTATAAAACCAAGTTTTGTATCATGGCCAACAATTCCCTACATGAATTTGTCTGTGCCTTCTCCTCCATACTCTATTCATTAGAAGTGGGTTGATAAGTCCAACTCGAACTCCAGAAGAGGGGTTCCAAAAGGGCCTGAATGTCTGGAGGTGATTATCTTTGGGCACCATCTTAGAGGCTGCCTACCACATTCAGTATCTAGTAAAGAAGAGTCAGGCATCTAAACAAATAATATAAAATGTTAAGACTATTTTTAAAAGCACATATCATATATAATGGAAGCATATAACCTAGATTGACTATCCCTAACTGGAGCAGAGAGGAAAATCTTCCGAGAAGTTCAGATATGAACTAAGATTTGAAAAACCAGTCAAAGTTCACCAAGCAGAGAGAACAATTGAGCAAAAGAATAGATGCACAGATGTACATGGCATGTTTTTGGAACTCTAAGAGCTTCGGTGAGCTTGAAGAACGCGTTGTGGACAATGGCTAAAGATGAGATTGAAAAGATATACTAAGGTCAGACTATGGAGATGCTTATCTGTTATGCTAATGAACTTGGGTCCCATTTTATACTTAAGAAGTTACAAACATTTTTCAAAAGGGAAGTAATGAAAATTGTGTTTTAGATTAAAAAAAACAAACTTTAGTAACAATGTAGAATGACTGGGAACCAGAAGGGAAAAAAATCAACTGGACAATTTGACAGCATGCTGTGCCAATCCAGATCAAAGATCACGGTGAACTAAACTTCAGCAGTGACTCATAGTTGATTGAATGAAAGAGAATGAATTTCTTTTGGGATATATTGAGTTCTGAATACCCTACAGGATATCCCTAGGGTATTCAAATCTCAACAAATGGACAGGCTTTACTTCATAGACAGAGAAAGGGGTGAGAATTATAGAACAATCATCTTTCAGATAGAGACAAGATTGAATTTAGTTTCACAGAAGTTAATTGAATGGCTACTATATTCTTGGCATCACCCTAGATGCTGGGCTTCTTAATGAGTTACTCCAGTCTGAACCATTGAGTCATTTCAATTAATATTCGCCATTCAATCATACTCTCCCCAGAGGTTAACTTCTGGACTTCCAAAACAGCCGTAAAGGTCTAGATGAAATTGAAAAAGAAAGAAAACGATCACAACTTATATCAACCAACCATATTCGAATCAGTATACTCCATCCTTTCCCAGAGTTTGCCTTTTATTGATATTTATTTCCTCTTGATTCAATTAGAAATGCAGCCTGTAATTTAGGAGCAATTCTACATTTTATGTGGTTGAGTTTCACACAAACCACTAATAAAATGTAGGAAAAAAAACAATACTCAATGAATTTCTTGTGCACTAACTTGATTACTAGAATTAGGTTGGCTGGTTCATTCTGAAGTCGTGTTTAGCATACAATGCTTATGGAGCTGAAGAGAGTTTGCATTTCACAGCTTAGTTAATTAAAGTATTTAGTTACTTGTTAAAATTGTAATTGCACAGTGCCATGACTAGGGGTCTTTTAAAAATCAAATTATTATTTACTCAAGTGGTGCTGAGTTTTTAATGTGTATGTATATATGCACATGTGCATATTTTAACAACACAATATTGAAGACTTTTTTCCTCTCATTAATCTGTCCTTGAAAGAAAGATGTGTGGTGCAGCTGCTTAGTTTTGATAGCAGGTTTGTGTGTTCTGTCTCCAAATGTTCTACATTTTGCTTTTTCTCACACTTTTCAGAGGCATGACTACAAGGCCTTTGCTTACCTCATTAGGATCCTAAAAGCACACATTTTACATAAAATTATGCATGTACCACTGATTTTAATGTACTCCATCTATTATAAACTCACAGTTGTTAATTTAGTAAAAATCCCTAACATTTTGATGCTTTCTCCTGATTTCTGTGTCCAGGCAGGCATTGTCACAAACCTACAGTGCTTCTAGGAATGATAATGGGAAAAAGGAACTGTGATTTTTAAAAAGTTATCCTCAGCATACAAAGCACTTCTCTTCCAAAGGAATGAAAGAAAAGACATACATTTTGTTGGTAGGTCTAATTCCAGTGCCTCGCCATTCTCCCTTCCTTGACTCTTGTTTTGAACACAGGATCATGTTTCATTTATGGAGCCTGATTATTCGTTCATTCCTTCACAACTCTTTGCTTATCTAAATCTCGACAAATATTTATTGACTGCTAACTAAGTGCTAGGCTCTGTGCTATGTTCTAGGTACTCTTGGTGAGTAAAATAGGCATGGTCCTTTCTGAAGCGGAGAAATTCCTTTATTGGTGTCTGCAGTTCTTCATGAAAAATCTCTGACTTCTATGGAGTTTCAATCAGATTGCATCTAAAAATAAAGATAAACACAGGTTTATTTCAAGCATTAATAAAGAATCATGAGGAGTCAAAATTCACCCCAATGCGGAGTTCTATAAAAAGCCAACTAAATGAGAACTAAAAGAAGAAGTAAATCTAGTTTCATAAATGTGTTTTCAAACCTATTATTTCATTTTTCAGGTCAAGATATAAGGAAAGGTGCAAATTTGCACAGCTGCTTCAGATAGACTGTGAAATGGAGGGAAACGGTTGAATTCAACTTCCAACACATCCAGTGGTTATCCTACTCCACAAAATTAAAGGTATTTTCTTGTGTGTATGTGTGTGTGTGAATGTTTATGCTACTTTCCATATGGTTGAAAACATATGGCCAGATGGGAGGGCAAGCCAAAATGAAGTGATGAGTGTTGAGTTGTACCAGTGTGGGGAGTCCAATTTGATACTGCTCAGAATCAGGGCAAGATCAGGAACCCTCTGGAAGAAATGTCAAGATGTAATAAGCCAAACAAGACAAGCTGCAGTGTTAAGGGACAAGGAAGAAGGAAGGAGACCAGAAACAGTCTAATGGGAACCAAAATCAGGGCTCAATGGGTCCCACCCTGAGCAAGAGTTAGGGAAGCCAACAAAAACAGTATTACCATTCTGAAACAGAAGAGGATGTTGCTATTCATGACACTGTGAATTAAATAGATACCTTCAGAAGATATGAAAGATGTAAGATGTTAGTAGAGTCCAAATCACACGCTTTTGACTTCTCCTGTCTGGTCCTCATTTTTATTAACTCGTTGACTACAATACCAAGATGAGTTTGAAGCTTCCACTCAATTAGAACAGTGATCCTCATGCATAAAGCCATACACGTAAAACCTAAACCTTACTTGGTGTAGCTCCAAGCTGGTGGCCCTTGTGACAATTCTTTCTGAGGACTATTTCTAACTAGAAGGAGACCCTTAAAACCAAGAAGGCTTTATTGTCAACCTGTTAACTATCACCTTTCCACCAATCTGCATAAGACCTCTCTTCATAAAAACAGGACAGTTCCAAGCCTTTCCCTAACTACTTCAACAGTGAAAGAATTCCCAGAGTTACATAAGAAGTATTTACTAGCTGTGTGACCCTGGGCAAGTAACAACTCTAAACCTTAGTTCACTCATCTGAATAATGAGTAGGATAACAATAATACCTACATCAAACTGTTGCCAGAATAAATGAGTGCAAACTTTAAAAGTGTTAGCATGATACCCATCTGATAAATATTTCATAAATTGTTGTTGCTGTTATTACTATGTTTTAAATTGTTTCACTGCAGCAAAAAACTGCTAGAAGTCCAAGACAAGAAAGTAGATAAGAGATGCATTCCTACCAATGAGATGGTAAAGAATCAGTCTTAGAGATTACTGATTTACCCAAAAGACAGCATGACTCTATATAGAGACCCAAAGGAGCAGTCTAGCACCCAAGTTGAGATAAACTAGTCCTAGGATAATAGCATGGGTTCTAAGGTGGAATAGGAGCATGCAGGGCAGTGTTACTCAACCAACCTTCTACTTCTGCCATCCTGAGCAAACCAGGTTGAAGATGGCTTCTGCTTGCATCAGTTGATTCACAGGTGTCGGTACAAAAAGAAAGAAAAAATGTTTGATTCTAAAATACTTAGATTCAATAAATGAACTAGGTTGCAAGTTGCATGCATCAAGGTCTCTCCTGAAACATGGATCTGAAATATCAGCTTTCCTTTCCTCCAGTGATCTCAAGATCTATGAAAAATGAAAAACGTTTCTATATCTTAAAGAATCAGTGACTCTTAAATTAGCTTATCTCCTTTTAAATGGAACCCATCCCCAAGAGTTTTATTTTCATCAGTTGCCTTCTAATCATCAGCTCTCTTTTAGGTTTGGGTTTTTTCCTGCTTTATGTTCTACAATTATGTTGTAGATAATTTAACTTTTTGAATAGCTCAAGAACATGATTTAGTATTTTCTTATTAGAAGTAACAAGAAGTATTCAAGAGTACATTAGATTTGAGCCAGAAAACCTGGATTTTAGATCTGGTTCTATATCCTAGGGCTGTGTAACCTTGGACAACTTATTTTACTCTGAGGTACCAATTTTCTCATCTGCAAAATTGGAAGCAATAAATACATATCTCATAGGGTTGCCTTGATGATCGGGTGAAATAATATGAAAGATAGGAAAGTCTACAATTAATTATTCTCTATTACTACCTGTGTCCAACCCCTCTACTTGGGCACTAGACATCCCTTTTGCTCAGTAATTCTTCCCACTCTCTCCTACATCATCATTCTTCCCTTCTTTATTGGATCATTCCCATCAGCACATACACATGTTGTGATTTCTCCCATCTTATTAAAGAAAAAAATTTTCTCGACCCTACATCCACCTCCAGCTACCTGCTATTTCTGTGCCCCCCTTTTAGAACAAAATTCCCCAAAAGCATTCTCTAGCTCACTGTCTGCAATTTCTCTCTTCCAGTTATTTTGCGACCTGTGTTTTGGTCCTACCACTCTGATAAAACTGGTTAATCATGATCCTAAATCTTCAGTGACCTCCATGTTGTTTTCCCTTGCCCTATTGACCTTTTAGCAACATTTAAAACTTATTTCTTTAAAGTGCTTTCTTAATTTGAGTTCCAGGACACTATATTCTCCTTGTTGTCTCCTACCTCATTGGCCACACCATCTTAGTCTATTGTTCTTGATGTTCTTCTTCTTCTAGATTTCTTAATTTTGTAGCCTGTCAAGATTCACTGGTAATCTTAACCATGCTCATGATTTAAAATGCCTTCTATGTTCTGACTCCCAAAATCATGTCTCTAACCCAGACCTGTCCCCTGAACTCTAGATTCTTGTATCCACTATGTATTGGGCACCTCTACTTGGGTGTTTGAGGGACATAGCACGTGGACATTTTCATATGTAAAAACTACATTATTATTCTTTCATCCCCAGTGTATTCCTCCCACAGCCTTCTCCGTCTCAGATTATGACAACTGTCTTCCTCCTGTTGTTTAGGTCAACATCTTGGAATCATTCTTGACTTCTCTTTTACTCTCATATCATCAATGGCAGCAGCAAATCCTTTTGGCTCTCTCTTCCAAGTGCATCCAGTGTGTGACCACTTCCCACCTCCTCTTCTGGCTCTGCCCTGAGCCAAGTCTTGATGCTTTCTCCTCTGAACCATTTCAATCGCCTCAACTGTTTTTTCTCCTCTGCTGTTGGTCTCTTCTAGTCTATTCTATTCAGAGCAATGCTGCTTAAATAAAAGTCAGACCATTTTCCTTCTCTGCTCAAACCACCCTTTTACCCTCTTCCCACCCCTATATCTGACTCAGAATAAAAACTCTACGTGATATAGAAGCCTCACCCCGTTGCTGCCCCTCCTTTCATGAACTATGCGACCCCCACTGGACTACTTGCTATTTTTTGAACAGGCAGGCCATGCTGCTTACTAAGGGTCTCCTGCAACTGCTGCTCCCTGGAACCATTGATCATACAAGACATCAGCTGGTAACAAGTTTCAAGTGTTCTGGAATGCTTTTGACCCAAATACCCCAGAGCCTGTTCCCTAATCTCCGTTAGGTCTTTGTTCAAAGATGGCCTTCTCTGTGAGGCCTGACTCCCTTATTTAAAAACAGCCCTGCCTAGTCCCTTTGCCGGGTTTATTTTTCTCCACAGCCCTTATCACCACAGGTATAACATATATGTTACTTCTTTGCTTATTATTTTCATGTATTTAATTGCTTGCTTTCTGTCTCCCCTTGTAGAAGGTAAGCTCCATGTGTGCTTCCAGATTGTCTATTTTTTCCATTGTTTTAACCTCAGTTCCTAGAACAGTACCTGGGAAATATTAGGTACTAACTATATATTCACTGAATGAACATTGAATGAGTCATTAAAATACAACATAAAAACTAGTCTTTTCAGTAATAACCAAGTTCACAGATACAAACATCTATACTATTATAGACTAGGAAAGTAAGACTCTTAGATAAAATCCTCATGCTTTTAACTCTGGAAGGATGATCTTCTTAAGAATGTGTAAAACTTCCCTGATTTTGTTACATTTATTCATTAGTCCTCATTTCTTCTTTTGTGAAGCAGAGCAAGAAAACAGTCTTTGTTAAGTGAAAGCAAACCATTGATCATACAAGACAGAGAACAAGCTGTTAATGAGTTTCAAGTTGTTACAATGTTTGTGTTAAGGTAAAATTGAAGGTGTTAATAGATCCCTTTAGCTCTATATGGTTTTGAACTGTCATGGTTATTTCAATGATTCAGTTGCTCTCATTAACCACCTTCCCAAGGATTCAATTCATTTCGACAAGCACATATTTAAGGCTTGTGTGAGCAAATGCTTGGGGTGTGCCTTTTGATAAAAAAAGGTTAGCAACCTCGGGAAATGAGACTGGGCTTCCCTCTGTAATGCAAATAAAGTTCTTCTTCAGTCTCCAGTTTTTCATTCAGAGGTAGAAATATGTTACATAGATGGGAATCCCTTTGGAAAGGATAAACAACCCTCCAAGCCAATAACAGTAAACAGTGCCCATGTCAGAATAATATAGAGAGACATTAGTGAAGAATTGGACCTGAGAGGTGGGATGGGGAAGGAGGAAGAGACAGGCTTCGGTGTCAAAAAAAAAAAGGATTTATGCCCCAGCTCTATTACTTATAAACCATGCAACATTGTGCAATGTCTATAATCTTTCTAAGACCCATTTCCTAACTTATGAAATACTGTTGGAAAAACCTTTAGCCCTTGTAGACATAAATATATGAAAGAGAATGTATGTAATATACTACGTACAATGTATGGCACATAACAGCTATTCAATAATGATAGGTATTATGAAGAAATAACCAAAAAATATAAAGACCATTGTTGGCAACCCACTTAGGACCTCAAATTTCTATTCAATGATGCTTAGAAAAATGTTGACACTTTTAATCTCTCCCCCTCCCCCAACTACACCCCAACCTCCCCACTTTTGTTTATCTCTTATATGTCCTTTTATCTGCCTTGGCTACTTACATACATGAAAAAGCAGAAAGTATACTGGTGACCTGATCCCTAAACTCCTGCTCTAGCTCTAGAGAGTCTAGAGGGAGGTGTGAAAGTGTTAATAGAATATGCAGAAGAGTACTACTTCAGGAATGGTGTTTAACTTCCTTATGGACCAGCCTGCCCACTCATAACAACTATAAACCCTGGAAAAAATACAAACTGGAAAAGATTAAACAGAAGCAGGCAATTTCGGGGGGGGGGGGGGGGGGGGGGAGGGGAGTGGAGATTTGGAGCAGCAACAAGCATGGAGTGAATTTTGTGTTTTTCTGTGGCTTTGCCCGAAAGATGGGCTGCAGTTGCACAGTTACTCAAACTACTCAAAATACAAAGAACCAGAAAAATGGAACATATTCTCAATGACCTAAAAATCCACCTAAGGAAGTGAAATTTAATTATTTGAAAATTAAATCAGGTAATAGACTTGAGCATAGACTACATAAAGAACTCTTACAACTTTCTGATTTTAAAATGGGCCGAAGATTTGACTGACATCACAAAAGATGTATAAATGCATAGTAAGTACAGGAAAGGATGCTCATCATTTGTCATCAGGAGAAAAAAATTAAAAGAATGAGATACCTTTAAACACCTTTTAGAATACTAAAATTTAAAAAGGCTGGCTGTGCCAAGTGTTGGGGTAAGGTGGTCTCATAAAACTGTTGGTGGAAATGTAAAATGGCACAACCACTTTGGAAAACACTTTTAAAAAGTTAAATATACACCACCTATAACCCATTCATTCCACCCCTAGGATCTACCCAGTAGAAATGAAAACATATGCCCACATAAAGGCTTGGACACCAATGTTCACAGCAGCTTCAGCCATAATATTCCAATACTGGAAATAATTTAAATGTCAATCAACATGTGAATGGATAAACAAAATGTGGTATATCCATAAATCAAATAGCACTCTACAGCAAAAGGCACTGCTAATAGATACATCAGCATAGAGTAATTCTCACAAATATTATGCCAAGTAAAAGAATTCAAGCAAAACAGGGTACATAGTATATGTTTCTATTTTTATAAAAGCTAGAAAATATAAATTTACTTATAATAGCAGAAATAGATCAGTAGTTGCATAGGGTAAATGGAGTGAAGGATGAATTGCAAGAGGCATATAGGAAGTTTTGGAGGTGAAAGATATATTCAGTCTCTTGATTGAAGTGATGGTTTTTGGGGTATAAACATATACCAAAATTCATCAAATTTTTACTAAAAATATGTGCAGTTTTATTGTACATGAATTATACTTCATGAGAAAAGTAAAAAATTAAAATAAAACTACGCACTTTTTAAAAAAGAGATATGCTACCTACTTTCAAAGACTTTTATAAACAAGATATGGAGATGAGATAAACTGGAAACAGGAAAATTTTTAAAAATTAGAATAGTAAAATAGAATAGTTCCAAAAACTAGAGATAGATAAAGACAATGATTTTGAAAAATGTGAAAGTTTAAGCAAATAAATCTTAAAGTGTAATTTTTGGATAAATAAGCAAGGCTTATTCACCAGTTATGACTTTGTTCATGCAGAAGTAACCAAAGAATCTGATTATTACTATTCAAAGCACAAAGTAGGTCCTACTTGTCTGCTTAAGCTTTAATTGAAAAACACATTAGAACTATGTTTGAAAATGGGCCTGAAAATTTCCCCAGTGCTTACTCCAGAGTGCTGTTTCTGTGAACCTTTAATTCTCCATCATTACGACAATGATGATAGAAAGCACAGGTCTTTCCCCTGAAGAGCTTTCTTTTCCCCCCTAATGTGTGAGACTTAATAGTAAGTCTTTAGGCATCATGTCATCCTGCACCTCTCTCTGTTGCCTCAGTCACTGCAAGGGACTTTGTTTAAGGTCACCAAGTATTTATTAAATTTTATTGACCAGTCTGGTACTACGCTAACACTTTGGGGAAGGAGCAGATACACAGTGTGAGTCACTGTCTCTGCCTTCATCAACCTAAAAATTAACCTAGTGTATGTAATATAAGTAAGGAATACCAGACAGTATAATAATTATAAGTGCCAGATATTTTTATGGTGGTTAAACTATAGATGCAATTGAAAGATCAGAGAAGAAGGATACATTGAGATAGAGACGGGAGTGAAGGGTCTTGTGTCTGGACTTGCGAAAAGTGGAAGGGTGAGGAGAAGTGGGGGACAATTCATTATAGTTCATTCATTCATTCAATGAATGTTAAGGCTCTACAATGTCCTAGGCAGTGAGCTAAATGCTGAGAACACAGTGGTGAACCGAAACGTCCATAATCCTTATCCCATGTGTTACTTCCAGCCTAACGGAAGGAGCAATCATCAAATAAGTAAATATGTAAATAAACATACAATTGCAAAATGTGATTAGCGCTATGAAGGAATAGAACACAAAGCACTAACAATAAAGCGAGGATCAAATTTCAGTTGGAAGAGTCCAAGGAAGTGACATTTCGTCTGGGACTTAAATGAAAAGAAGCCAACCAGAAGAAGAGCAGGATTGGGGATGAGTTGGATAGGGTGGGGCAATCCATACAGAGAAAAGGACCTGTCTGAAGATTCAGAGGTGGGAAAGATCTTGGTGCATTTGAAAAGCTTCAAGGACAATTGTGGCAATGCACTATGCACATTGGAAGAGTGACAAAAGCTGAGGCTGAAAAGGTAGGAAGTAGACAGAACATGCAGGACCTTGCAGGGCATGTTCAGGATTCAGGATTTTAAGTACAGTCTTGTGACAAACCTGGGGAAAAAACATGCCCTCTGAGGTCAAAGGAATTAGAGACAAGAGTAGGTTCCAGGCAGTATTCTAGGTTATATATTCCTCAAGGGCAAGTTTCCCCCAGCAGTTGTGTCTCCTGATAATACCCAGTCTCTCTCGATCTCTGTTTCTCCTTGGATCCACTGTGGCTTCTCTAGCTCCCAACCCTCTCACCTTCATCTGTGTATCTCATCTATACCTTATAACACTGCTTTTCATAGTTTAGTGATGGGACCTCATAATCCCTTACTGCTGCTCCTGAGCCCATGATTCTTCTTTTTCTGTTCCCTTTGCTTAATGGCTGGCTCACTCTTTATTTCTCCATTCATATTCCTGAGAAAGACAATCTCATTGGCCCAGCTCTCTTGCTGTTTGGCAGTATTTTTTGTACCAAGCTATGTTATAGTTTCTCCCAGTCCAATCAGACAAGATACAGTCAGAAATAAGGTTGCTCAAGTAGAGTGGGGGTGAATAATGAGAGGCCTTGAAAGTCAAAGAAGCTGAGCTATTTTATGAAGATAATTATTAGCTTATGAAGGGAATAAGCAAAGACTGAGATGATGAAAGTATAGTTTCAGGAAGATGGTGGTATGTTAATTTTCTACTCCTTTTTCAGTTGGATCAAGGACTAGGGTTTAGCCTTTCTTGTAACTTCTCATATTGAGAAAGAGGCACAGAAGTCAGATGGAAGAAGATAAAATATCAGCCTTATTATTGATAAAGCCAGATTATAGAATGTGCTTTTCAGTCAACATCAGGCTTTCCCCTAGCTTTTCCCCTTGAATTGACCATCAGTCTCAGGCATAATAGGGACAGAGCCTGAGGAGAAAAGGAGAAAGCACCCTTCTGTGGGAAGGTCAGACTAAAAGACAGAGCGCATGGGAGTTTGGACCCTGGTTTAGTTCCTAAGCTGCTGTATTAGTCAGCCAATGGGATGTTTAGGCAAAATACCAGAAATCTGTTCACTTTTATAAAGGGTGTTTATTTGGGGTAGAAGTTTACAGTTACCAGGCCATAAAGCCTAAGTTACTTCCCTCACCAGTCTGTTGCCACGTGTAGGAGCAAGATGGCTGCCAAGGGTTCAGGCTTCCTCTTCCTCTTAAGGCTCCGTGGTCCCAGTTTCTTCCAATATCAGCTGTATGGTGCGATAAGTCTCATCTCTCTCCTGGGGCTCATTTCACTCTGGGCTCAACTGCTCTGCTCTCTCTATAAGGCCAGCTATAAGCTATCAGGCAAAAGGCTTGTCTCTCTTCCCCAGGCCTCTCATATGTCTAATGGAGCCCTCTCTCTTTCCTCATATATCTGCTTTTCTGTGTTCTCCTGTGCATTTACTTCCCAGAGCTCCAGGTCAGAACTACAACTAATTCCTCTGCCATGTTGTTTTTCTCTATAAGTCCCCGCCCACCAAGGAGATGGGAACTCAACATCCTACTGACGTGGCCCAATCAAAGCCTTAATCATAATTTAATCAAGTAAGAGTGAAACCTCTGAATTTAATACAATCTAATATGCCCAGAGGAACAGACCAGTTTACAAACATAATCCAATATCTATTTCTGGAATTCATAAACAATATCAAACTGCTACAGCTGCTCAAAGCAGTTACCATTAAATGCGCTTGCTTTAAACAATGGAAATGTATTGGCTTACAGTTTGAGGCCATGAGAATGTCCAAATCAAGGCATCATTGATGTGGTGCTTTCTTCCCAAAGACTGGCTGCCAGGGATCCTTGGCTCCTCTGCCACATGGATCTCTCTGCTGATCTCTCCCTTCTCTCTTGGGTTCTGTGAATTTCAGCTTCTTGCTCTGGTTGCATTCTCCATCTCTTTCTGTCTTCATTCCATTTATAAAGAACTGCAGCAAGAGGATTAAGACCCATCCTGAATGGGGGTGGGGTGGGGGGTGGGTCCTACCTTAACTGAAGTAGCCTCTTAGAAGTTCCTACTTACAATGGGTCCACACCCATAGGAATGGATTAAATTTAAGAAAATGCCTTTCTAGGGTACATACAACTTCAAACCACCAAATACCCAATCTTACCACACAGAAAATCACTTCTCTAATCCTGAGGAGATTTGAGTTAAAAACAGAATGAAAGACAGGCACTGTTTCTGACCAACTTATCCATTCTAAAAACTAGTAAATGGCTGATAAATACTTACCCCCAACATCATTATCTCTATCCTGTAGGCTTGTGATTCCTTACCCCCAGCTTGCTTGTTTTGTCCTCTGCCAAGACATAAGAAGCCTCCCCCCTCCACCTCACCATTATCTGATACACCTCTTCGAAAATTTTGCTAAAAATCAGCCTTCATATGATATTCCCCTAAAAAAAAATCATTTGACTTATCATGCTTTTATTTTTCATACCCTTAGAATATGTGTAAATATTTTGCAATAAAGGTATTTTTTCATGTAACATTATCTGCCCCATCTCAACAAAGTTGTTTGTATAACAATTCTTTCTAAAGCAATCACACATTTGTTTTCCTGACAAACAAACTACTCTGCTTTTTTTTGAATCAGAAATTCTAAACAGGGTGAGGTCACAGATGGCCCAGGAAACTATTTTAAAAGAAAATACAAATGTAATTAAGAGGGTAAGGGAGAAAGTGGAGGGAAGGAGAGAGAAGGGTGTAATTTGAAATCATTTTCCAGGTCCCACCACATTAGTTCCTAAAGCAGTGGACTTTGTGAGGCTTGGGTGGGGTGGGGGAGGAGTGGGCAATATCTTTATAACAAGGATTCAGTGATTCAAATACATCACAAAATCTGGAGACTACTCTTTGTTAATGGCTTCCGCTAAGAATGATCCAGGGGGGTGAATGTAGCTCAAATGGTTGGGTGTCTGTCTCCCATATGGAGAGAACTGGTTCAATCCCCGGGACCTCCCGGTAAAAATAAAGAAAAATATAGAAGGCGCATGGGCTGCCAGGCCCTGTAAGTGGGTGTGCTGCCAGGTCCCATGCACGGGTGCGCCATCAGGCCCCACAAGTGGGTGAGTCCCTCAGGTCCCTGCATGTGGGTGTGCTGCCAGGCCCCGGTAGTGGGTGCAGGTGAGCCCCCCAGGTCTGTGCGGGGTGTGACACCAGGTCCCATGAGCAGGTGCGCCGTCGGGCCCCGAGAGCCACGTAGCAAGATGATGATGTAACAGGAGAGTGACACAAGGGAGAGCCAAGATGAGACACACCAAAAAACCAGGAACTAAGGTGGCACAGGCAGTAGGACGCCTCACACAGAGAATTGCCCAGCATATGGACACAAAACCAGCAAAAACGGGGGGGGGGCCATAAAAATGGCTAAAAAGTAAATAAATAAATAAATCTAAAAATAAAAATTTCATTTCTCTATGAAAAAGTATGTAAAAATAAACTTCAAGAGAAGTTTTAGTAGAGCACCATGCTGGAACCTCTGGCAGGTGTGTTATTCACGTTATTCTGCTTCACTCACTACTCTGCCTCACTTACTACTCCCCTTGAAACATCAGCAATCACAAATGCTGTTATAATTTTTTACTAGTTTATTTGATGTTGAGAATTGAATCATGTCCCCCACAAAAGGCATGTTAAGGTCCCAAACTTTCATCCTGTGGACCTGAACCCATTTAAAAATAGGACCTTTGAAGATGTTATTAGCTAAGGTGTACCCAAACTGAATGAGGGTGAGCCTTAATCCAAAATGACTGAAGTCCCTGTAAGCAAAGGAAATTGGACAACACGGGGAAAGCCATGGGGAGCAGCCAGAAGCTGGAAGTTAACGGAACCTGGAAGATAAAGTAGAAGACCCCACTATGCACATTGTCATGTGACAGAAAGCCGAGGAACTCAAAGATTGCCAGCTAGCCAGAAGATACCAACCCCAGGAGGAAGCAAGCCTTCCAGCCTCTGAAACCATGAGCCAATCAATTCCTGTTGTTAAGCCAACCCATTGTCTAGAATTTGTTTTAGCAGCCAGGAAACTGAAACATTTGATAACTATAAAACTTAAAAATGGAGGAATGAAAGATTTACTTCTAGCACAACCATCATAAATTAGGACATGTGATGGTGAAATAATCATACTGAAACAATATGCAAATTCACATATAGCTCAACTCCTTTCATCCCAGACCCTGTTTATTTAATTAAAGCCTTGTACCCTAATTAATGTTGTTTCCAAACGTCGCTTGATCCTGGCAAAGTGTTTCTGAATACCGGACTTTGGTTGGAAATAACTGTGACACTGTTATTAGAGTCAGTGCCCAGGTTCTTGGCTATGTTGCATAAAGGAATTTAAGGACATGCCATAGGGTAGGCAAGGGAGTAAGGAGTTTATTAAGAAACAAGAAAAGAGATGAGTACATCCCCAAGACATGGGTGTGGGCATGCTCAGGGAGAGACACGCACCCATCTATTCTGGGGTTCCCTGTTTTATGGGCTCCAGGGCTCCAGGGTCTGCACTGATTGGCGTATCTGAGACAATACAAAGGAAATTTATGGGGTAATTCGAGTCTCTTAGGGGTTGCTGTCTGTTGATGATTGGCTTCTGGCTGCTGTCCATGAGCTGTCCAGGAGGTGGGTGGTGGCGGTAGTGTCCCTTCTAGCCAGTGGGTGCTTGTTGTAAGTTGCCCCCTGATAACCTACTGGTGTGAGTCAGCAGGCTATTGCCTTAGTCTCTCTTACCATGTAGTGCCTGTGTGGCTTATTGTGTTTTCTGCCCCTTCCTCCTTAGGCCCCTATTTTATCTGGCCTCAACACTTCTGGAAAGTCGATAAGAGGCATTTAAATAGTCTAAAACAGTTGACCAGGACTTACAAATTCCTTAAATTTGGGAGAGAAAAATGTTCCTGAGTGTGAAGCTGTGATTTAATTCATGAATTTCTTAAGTATGGAATTCTAAGTGAGCATTTGTGAAGTACAGGAAACCTTTACTAATGAAACTTCAGGGACCAGTTAAGACAGTTTGTTAAATTGGAATGCTAATTAGGCCTAAGCAAGTCTCAATCAACAAATGCTTGTTAGCTTGACCAATTATAGATGTCCAATAAGTGTTTATTTAAATTGAATAATTCTCTGTCCACAGGGAATATTCCTGACCATGAGAGGCTGAATTGAAAAATATAGGCTAATAGTTATGCATAAATCGTGAATAAACCAGTGCATTTAAACACTACTACTGGAATGCCAAAGTCATGGTATTGAAGACTCAGTCCCATCCCTTTCCTTCATTGGGTCTAATGCAATGATATTTCCCAATGTACTTTGATTATTTTGAAGGCTTTCCAGGGTATGTACAATATAAAGACAAGTGCAGTATCTTGGAGTTAAACCTCTGGATTATAAACCATTCCAGGGCCACCTAAGTATTTAATGACATGTCAGACTGGAATCCATTGTGCTGACTTGGGGGGAGTCTCCTTCCATTTTGGCCCATTGTACTTTTCTTTTCTCCTTATTTCTTCCTTTCCTCTCCCAAAATCCAACTAATTCCAAATACTAATTCTTAGGTTTAGACTAACATCTGTGGCCTGCAGCCTTTCTCTTCAACCACCACAGTGTCCTAACTCCACAAAACCATCCCAGAACTGTTTACATGAATCCCCAGTGCTAGAAAATACAATGACCAGCATTTTCTGTGACAACATACACAAAGATAGCTTCACTACTGCATTTGTCGATGGACCAAGAGCACTGCTCTGGGTAATTGACCAGGTCAAGTGAAATTCCTATTTGTCTTTTAGATAATTTAATGCAGAAACAGTGAATCATTGTGTTAGGAGAAACTAATATGAAATCAGACAGAACTCTGTGGATCTTAGAGCAAATTTCAAATTTGCCACTTCCACAGCTAGGATTAAATTCAACTGCATGTGATATAAACCCTCAAATAATAGCTTATTTGACCTTCAGCTATAATGTCTGCATTAAGAAGGAGGAATTGGAGAGACCCATTCCCTTAGTACTTGGCTAGTAGTTGCCCGTGTCACTCATACTTACAGTCCATTGGTCAGGACTCGGTGAAATGGCCTTGCCTAGGTGCCCGGAAGGCTAGGACATGCAGCCTTTGCCCTAGGTGCCCTAGGTTCAATTGCTAAGGAAGAAGGCAGAGCAGATATTGGGTAGAAAGCATCATCTCTGCTCTGTTCCCTCATTACCAGGTTCTGGTAGTTTGAGGCTTTTATGGGCCCCAGAAAATCATGTCTTTATAGCTAATCCATTCCTGTGGTGGAAACCTATTGTAGGTGGGACCTTTTGATTAGATGCCTTCACTAGGGTATGACCCAGGGTGGGTTTAATCCTGTTACTGGAGTCCTTTATAAATGGCATGTATACATAGATAGAAACCCACAGAAGCTGACAGAAAAAAACCACAGGAGCAGATTTCTTAATTCACATATTCTTCACATGATAATGTGGTGGAAGGACACACAGCACATATTTATTGAACATTTACTATATGCTGGGAACTATATAAACTTTATGCACAACTCAGTTAATCCTGTCAACAACAACTAACTATAGTTAGTCCCGTGTTTTATCTGGAGGTTGATGTGATTTGTCCACAGTTAAATGGTGCCAGATTTGAATTTTGGTCCAGGATGTCTGTCTCCATAGTTTTTAAGTTTACCACTGCACCACTTTGCCGCCCCCTCCCTGCCCCCTAGCCCCAGGCCTCAAGCATATACTGAATTGTTTACTGGACAGCTCTGCATGGCTACTTTACAAGCATTGCAAACTCAAGACACTCCAGAGTAAACTCATGATTCTTTCCACAATTATTTATTGAGTACTTACTTTGTATCAGGCATTGCTCTAGGTGCTGGGTCTGCCCAGACTGACTTAAAAGGACAATCTATGACTTCATGAAACTCATTGACTAGCTGGAAATACAGACAACAAAGCAAACAACTATAGTTTGTGATAAACGCTATAAAAATAAAGCAGTGTAAATAGAGAGAGAGACAGAGAATGCTAGGCAGTAGGCAGAATAACAGCCCCACAAAGTTGTCCATCCTTTAATCCCTGGAACCTATAAATATGTACATTACATGGTGTGATGATTTGAAGCTGAATGGACCCCAGAAATTCTGTTCTTAGGGTTAATCCATTCCTGTGGGTATAAAACTATTGTAAGCAGGGCCTTTTGATTAGGTTACTTCAGTTAAAGGTCTTTTGATTAGGTTACTTTAGTAAGGTATGACCCAGAGTGGTTCTTAATCTTCTTACTAGAGTCCTTTATAAAAGGGAAGGAAATCCAGACAAAGAGAGATAGAAAGCCATGGAAGCTGGAACTGAAAGCTATGAGACCTGGAAGAGAAGAAATAGAGCAACAGATGCTGCCATGTACCTTGCCATGTGACAGGGGAGTCCAGGATTGCCAGCAGCCATTCTTTGGGGAGAAAGCATCACTGATGATGCCTTGATATGGCATTTTTCTTAGCATCATAACTGTAAACTTGTAAGCTAATAAACCCCATAAAAGCCAACTTATTTCTGGTATATTGCCTTTGGCAGCCTAGCAGAGTAAAACAAATAGCAAAAGGGATTTTGCAGATGTGATTCAGGTTAAGGATCTTGAGATAATTATTCTGGTTGATGTGGATGGGCCCACTCAATAAAATCATATGAGCCCTTAAAAGTCAAGAAAGCAGAAGAGTGGGTCAGAGAGATGAAACAATGAGAACAGAAGAAGAGGCAATAGAGATGCAAAAAATATGAGGGACTTGACCAATCATTACTGGCTTTAAAGATGGAGGAAGGGAAACAAGAACCAAGGAATGCTGTGATCGAGAGAAGCTGGAAATGGCTCTCAGGTTATTGCCAGCAAGAAAATGGGACCTCAGTCCAATAACAACTGTGGCTTCCATAACGCAAGTGGACTGAATGGGGCAAAAGTAGAAGAAAGAGAGTCCAGTTAGGTTTTTAAAAAATTTTTTATTCAACAGTCCAGATAAGAGATGGTGATGGCTTGGACTAGTATGGAAGAAAGAGGTGAAATAATGAAAAGTGGTCAGATATAGGATATATTTTTAAGTTAGCGTCTCCTGTATTCTCTGATTGTTTGGAAGCGGGTTGAATAAGAGAGGAGTCAGAATGGCAGCTGAGTACTTGGTGGTGCCATTTATTGAGATGGGAAAAACCATAGTAGAATAAGGTTGAGGGATCAGGAGTTTGGTTTTTTACATAAGTTTGAGGTGTCAATTAGCCATCCAAGTCAAGATGTTAGATAGGCTATTAGGTACGTGAGTCTATAGTATAGGGTAAACTTGGACTGGAGGCATGTGGTAGACAGAATAATGCTCCCCGTTTCCCCCAAAGGCCAAAGGTATCTACACCCTAATCCGTGGAATCTGTGAATATGTTATGTTACATGGCAAAGGGAAATGAAGGTAGCAGATGGAATTAAGGTTGTTAATCAGCTGACTTTAACATAAAAAGATTATTCTGGATAATCTGGGTGGACCTAATGTAATCACAAGGGTCTTTAAATGGGAAAGAGGGAGGCAGAAAAGTCAGAACCCAGAGATGTGGGATCGTGGGAAAGGCCAGACTAGCCATTACTCGCTGTGAATCACCTAGAGCCAACAGAAAAGAATGAAGCCTTGAGGACACTCTGAATTTAGTACAGTGTGATCCATTTCAGACTTCTGATCTGCAGAAGTGTAAAGGAATAAATGTCTCATGTTTTAAGCCACTGAGTCAATTGTTACAGCAGCCACAGGGAATTAATACAAGGTACAATTCCTCTTAAACCTGTTTTTACATCAGTGCACCCTATCTGGTAAATGGCACAGCCATCATCCATTCATGCAAGGCAGAAGTATGTGCCATCCTCTATTCCTTCCTCTTCCTTATCTTCCCAATCCCATCAACATCATATTGTCTAGAATCTACTTACTAAAGACGTATTCAGTCACCCCACTGAACTATTTCTTTAATACAAAATATCATCAACATTCATATATAAAAGTTGGTGGTGTTAATTTATATATTTGAATGTGGTTAAAATGGGGGAAATTTTAGGTTCTATTTATGTTTCTAGAATAAAAATTAAAAAAGAAAACATAGGACTGTACAACACAGTGAATCCTAATGTAAACTATGGGCTATAGTTAATAGTACAATAATAATAATCTTGTTTCTTCAATTGTAACAAAGATAACACACTAATGCAAAGTTTTAATAATAGGAAAAATGTAGGGGGGATCATATGGGAACTCTGTATTCTCTGCCTGGTTTTTCTGTAAACCTACAGCTTCTCTAATAAAAATTAAAAAAAAAAAAAAATCATCTCCCTTTGGACGGGAAGAGGGCGACAGTACACATCCAACATCCATTCTCCATTTAGCATCCAGAATAAGACTTCTAAAATGAATATTGCAAGTAATTATTCCTCTCTTCTTAAAACTCTTCAATGACTCATCATTTCATTCAGAATAAAGCCCAGACTGACACAGCTTAGAAGTTCTTCCAAGGTTTACATCTGTCTTCAGTCTTATTTTCTGACACTCTTCCTCACACTAAACTTCTTTTAGATACTGGAAAGCATTAAGGTCTCTTGGCTTCAGATACCAGCACTAGGGTTTCTAGTCCCCCTGACCCTCCATGAAAGGGCTCAGCACACGCCCCATCCCCTTTCAGGTGCCAACTTAGTCCCTTTAGGTTGACCCTGATCTACTAAATTGTTAGGTCCCTAATATTAGGACTTTGAATGTCTGCCTCAAGGCTTACATTACAGTGATTGTTTCTGTTTCCATCAGAGCTGGGGTTGTGCCTGACTTGTTTACAACTCTATCTCCATTCCTAGTACCTAGCACATATAGTAGGTGCACAATAATTATTTGTCAAATAGTAATTTCTCACTAAATTACTGCAAATCACTGTTTTAAAAATCTCTACAATGGTTCTTATCTCCATTTTAGTAAATCATTTCCTGGAGAGTCCTTATTAAAGGAGTGATCAAATATTTTTACAATTTTGTGACTGTCACCAATATAGAAGTGGGGAGTAAGAGGTGGGTCAGAGAATGGTTTTATTTTTATTGCATTTATGTGGTCACCCAACAATCATTCAACAAGTATTGCGCATCTTCTACATGCCAATCACTAAATGCAGGGAATACAGTAAGTGAATAAAATAGACACGGTCTCTGCTTTCAAGGAGTTCGCATTCTAGTAAGTGTATACACGGCGCGGGGAACTGAGAAAACAAACACATCGGAAAATATGTAAAACATCATACAGTAATAAGCGCCAGAGTGGAAAAGGTGTGTGTGTATTGTGTTAATTTTTTACATAGAGTGATGGGGAAAACGCAAATAAAACACTTGAGCAGCAACCAAAAGCAAGATCAAGAACCTTATTTTCTAGGTTCGAATCCCAGAACACCAATTACAAACTATATGGGACAGGACAAATTAACCCCATAAACCTGTCTCCTATCTATAAAAGGACAACCTGCAAACCTCCTAAGCTTGCTGTGAAGGATAACGAGCAAATGCTCAAGAAGAAACCTGACACAAAACTGCACGTTCAACAACGAGTTCTAAAGCGCCGCTGAAAAACCAAATCTGGGGAAGCCCGCCCCCACCACGCGCACCGCGCCCCCAAGACGCAGATGATGATTGGCTCCTAGACCCGCCCGTCTGTCATGCCCGCCCATCCTGGCTTCGGGTCCAATCCCGGCCCTAAGGGTCCGTCGAGTGGGAGTTACCCGCTGACGTTGCGGAGAC
Organism: Tolypeutes matacus; assembly: GCA_026826555.1. Taxonomy (NCBI): domain Eukaryota; kingdom Metazoa; phylum Chordata; class Mammalia; order Cingulata; family Chlamyphoridae; genus Tolypeutes; species Tolypeutes matacus. The sequence continues at coordinate 8,246,056 of JAKSZT010054489.1, forward strand.
GTGTCACGTCACGGCAGCCGGAAGTCGCGGCGTGTGTTTTGAAAGTGCGTGCCCGGAGTGTTACAGGCTGCTGCTTTCGCCTGGGCGGGGCTGCCGCCGGCTTCCAGGCGAGCCCGGGACAGAAGACGCCCGCGAGAACCCCGTCTTAGCCCGCTGTCCAGCCTCTAGCGGCCCGAGGCCGCAGCCGCGCCATGTCCACTCCTCCTTTGGCGGCGGCGGGGATGGCGCCCGGGCCCTTCGCGGGGCCCCAGGCTCAGCAGGCTGCCCGCGAGGTTAACACAGCGACGCTCTGTCGGATCGGGCAGGAGACGGTCCAGGACATCGTGTACCGCACCATGGAGATCTTCCAGCTCCTGAGGAACATGCAGGTGGGACGGAGGACGGGCGCGCTCCTGCGAGCGCGTAGAGAAAGCGAGATGCTGGTTTCAAGGGCTACTGGTTTAATTCGTTATGCGGGGATCCGGGGCGTCAACCCGACTGTCCTGGGCAAACCTCACGTAAGCGATCACTCCATTCACGTTCAAAAGTGTTCTCCAAAGTTGTGTACGCCCCCGAGAGTATGGGATGTAGAGGTGACGTTTTCCAGACCAGATTTCTGGAAGATTGAAGCCACGTTTTCTAGATTTGGCCGGGTTCACCAGTTACTAATTAAACTCTTGTTGCCCTTTCAGAGCACGAGCGAGTCGTACTCCACTACCCTCTTTAGATTACTCTTTTATCTAGTCTTACAGCCGGTACAATTCCTTCTGGGGATCTAAAGTTGAAGAAATCAGATTCTGTTAACCAGGTTTTTATATTATTATTATTAAACAGCTTTATTCAGGTATAATTTAACTTCAGTGAACTGCACATTTTAGAGTTTTCCCACCTGTGAAATGACCGCCACAATCATGATAGTGAGCATATCCATCACTCCCCAAAAATTTCCTTATACTTCTGCAAAATCTTTACCTCCTGTTGTCCGTCTCCAAGCAACTACTTATTTGCTTTCTGTCATCATAGATCAGTTTGCATTTTCTAGAGTTTTCTTTCTTCTTTTTTTTTTACTTTATTTTGTACATTTAATAATTGAAAATATAAACAATTAAAAACTAAAAAATAAACACAGATGAATAAATATATACATTTCTCAATTAAATTAATGGATACATATAAAATTTTATTTGAATCAAACAATATGTTACACAATTTATTTGGTTCATATTAACGCATTCATACAGTATTTGTCCTTTTGTGTCTGGCTTGCTTCGCTCAACATAATGTCCTCCAGGTTTATCCATGTTGTCATATGCTTTACGACTTCATTTCTTCTGACAGCTGCATAATATTCCATCGTGTGAATAGACCACAGTTTGTTTATCCATTTGTCTGTTGATGGACACCTGGGTTGTTTCCAACTTTTGGCAATGGTGAATAATGTTGCAATGAACATCGGTGTGCAGATGTCTGTTCATGTCACTGCTCTCAGTTCTTCTGGGTATATTCTCAGTCGGGTAACTTGGCAAGTCTACATTCAACTTCTTTAGGAACTGCCAAACAGTCCTCCATAGTGGTTGTACCATCCTGCATTCCCACCAACAATGAAGAAGTGTTCCCATCCCTCCACATCCTCTCCAACACTTGTAGTTCTGTCTTTTTAATAGTGGCCATTCTATAGTTGTGAAATATCTCATTGTAGTTTTGATTTGCATTTCCCTAATCATGAGTGATGTTGAGCATTTCTTCATGTGTTTTTTTGCAATTTGTATTTCTTCTTTGGAGAAATGTCTATTCAAGCCTTTTGCCCATTTTTTAATTGGGACGTTTGTCTTTTTACTGTTGAGTTGTAACATCTCTTTATATATCCTGGATATTAAACCCTTATCAGATATGTGATTTTCAAATATTTTTTTCCCATTGAGTTGGCTGCCTTTTCACCCTTTTGACAAAGTCCTGTGAGGTACAAAAGTGTTTTAATTTTGAGGAGGTCCCATTTATCTATTTTTTTCTTTTGTTGCACATGCTTTGGGTGTAAGGTCTAAGAAACCACCACCTACTACAAGGTCTTGAAGATGTTTCCCTACATTTTCTTCTAGTAGTTTTATGGTCCTGGCTTTTATATTTAGATCTTTGATCCATTTTGTGTTGATTCTTGTATAGGGGGTGAGATAGGGGTCCTCTTTCATTCTTTTGGTTATAGATATCCAGTTCTCCCAACACCATTTGTTGAAGAGACTGTTTTTTTCCCGTTAGCGTGAGCTTGGTAGGTTTGTCAAAAACCAGTTGACTCTATAGGTGAGGGTTTATTTCTGGGTTCTCAATTCTATTCCACTGATCGATGTGTCTATCTTTATGCTGGTACCATGCTGTTTTGACCACTGTAGCTTTGTAATATGTTTCAAGGTCACGCAGTGAAATTCCTCCCACGTCGCTCTTCTTTTTCAGAATGCTTTTGGCTATTCGGGTGCACTTACCCTTCCAGATGAATTTAATAATTTCCTTTCCTAATTCTGTAAAGTAAGCTCTTGGGATTTTGATTGGTATTGCAATGAATCTATAAATCAGTTTGGGCAAGATTGACATCTTCACGATATTTATTCTTCCAATCCATGAACACAGAATATTTTTCCATTTGTTTAGTTCTTTTTAAATTTCTTTCAGCATTGTTTTGTAGTTTTCTGCATATAGGTCCTGTACTTCTTTGGTTAAATTAACTCCTAGGTATTTGAATCTTTTTATTGCTATTGAAAATGGAAAATTTCCCGATTTCCTTCTCAGGTTTTTCTGTACTAGTGTACAAAAACATTACAGCTTTTTGCATGTTGATCTTGTATCCTGCCACTTTCCTGAACTCATTTATTAGTTCTAGTAGCTTTGTCGTAGATACTTCAGGATTTTCTAAGTGCAGGATCATGTCATCTGCAAACAGTGAGAGTTTTACTTCCTCTTTTCCTATTTAGATGCCTTAAAATTTTTTTTTTCATTGTCTAATTGCTCTAGCTAGAACTTATAGCACAATGGTGAATTACTGGTGACAGGGCATCCTTGTCTTGTTCTTGATCTTAGAGAGAAAGCTTTCAACCTTTCTCCATTGAGTATGATGTTGGCTGTGGGTTTTTAATATATGCCCTTCATCATGTTAAGGTATTTTCCTTCTGTTCCTATGTTTTGAGGGTTTTTTTTTTAATCAAGAAAGGATGCTGCATTTTGTTGAATGCCTTTTCTGCATCGATTGAGATGATCGTGTGGTTTTTTTCCTTCAATTTGTTAATATGGTATATTACACATTAATTGGCTTTCATATGCTGTATTTTATTTTCATCTGTCTTTTAACTCATTTGGTTGTCCTTTCTACTGTTCTTGCCTTCTACACTCTCCTCCAAGTGCCTCTCCTGTCTTTTTCTTTTTGGGCTTTAAGGCTCCCTTAATTGCTTCATGGAAAGGCGGATTCTTTTTTACAGACTCTCTTAGTTACTGTTTATCTGTGAATATTTTACACTCACCTTCATATTTAAAGGACAGTTTTGCTGCTAAAGAATTCTCAGCTGGCAGTTTTTCTCTTTTACTATCCTAATTATATCATACCACTGTCTTCTTGCCTCCATGATTTCTGATGACAAATCTGCCCTAAGTCTTACTGGGTGTCCCTTGTATGTGATGGTTTGCTTCTCCCTTGCTGCTCTCAGAATTTTTCTTTATTTTTGGCATTTGACATTCTGAGCAGTATGTGTCTTGGAGTAGGTCTATTTGGATTTATCTTATTAGGGTGTGCTGTGCTTCTTGGACATGTAGATTCATTTCTTTTGTGAGAGTTGAGAAGTTTCAGCCATTATTTCCTCAAATATGCTTTCTGCCCCTTTTCACTTCTCTTCTCCTTCTGGAATGCCCATGACATGTTTGTTGTTGTGCTTCATGTTATCATTCAACTTCCTGGGCTCCTGCTCAATTTTTTCCATTCTTCTCTCTGTCTCTTCTTCTTTCTTCAGTTTCAGCCATCTATCTTCTGCTTCACTTATTCTTTCTTCTATCATTTTGAGTCTGCTGTTATATGCCTCTAATGTGTTTTTTAAAACTCACCTATTGTGTCTTTCATTCCCATAAGCTGTTATTTTTCTATTCAGGTTTTCAAATTCTTCTTTGTGTTCACCCAGTGTCCTCTTAATGTCTTTTATCTCTTTAGCCATATTGTCTTTTTAACTCATTGATTTTATTCGGAAGATTTGTGTGAACCTCGTTGATTAATTGTCTCAAATCCTGTGACTTATCTGGGGCTTTGATATATTTTTTTGCTTGGGCCATATCTTTCATTTTCTTAATATGGCTTGTAATTTTTTGCCGATGTCTAGGTATCTGATTATTATGGTGACTACTCTGATACTCCGTTTCTGTCTCTTGAGTAGGGATTTAGTGGTGGGAGCCTGTGTGTTACTGCTGTTCTTTGATTCTTGGTTAAACCTGTTATAGGTCTGTAGTATTATCTCTGTTTAGTTGCTCAAATCTGGGCCATGCACCCAATAATGGGTTATAGACCTGCTTCCAAGGGCTTTGGGGAGGGAGGCTGTAAAGGCCTGAAAAACCTTCTTCTTTATTTACTTTTAATTTACTCACATTCACTTCTTTGGTCCACCAGTGGATGGTGCTCTTTGGCAGTCCTCTCAGTTCAAACTCTGGTGGGAATGATTTCACTGCAACATGGATCATAGCAGTGTGAAAGATGATCCTGCCTTAAGGCTATCAGATTTTCTTAGAGGCTGTTCTCCAACCTTTGGTATCAGCCCACTTTCTTTTCCTGGGTAGAAAATAGTTCCACTCCCCTCTGTGTCCTCAACAACCGGTTCTGGTCAGTAGGGAGGGTGTTTGAGAGGTTTAGATCTCTTTAGTACCATGCCAGGTCCCAAGGCATACAGTGGAGGGGCCCCACAAAGCCTGGAAGGGCTCATGGGACATAGCAGACCAAATTTTTTGGCCAGAAGCTGAATCAGCCTTAGGCTGCATCTCTCTCTCTCTCTCTCCCCTTTCTTGGGGTGGTAGGCCCCTGTGGTCCCCTCTGTCCGTAACTGACAGCCAGAGGCTGGAGAATTCAGTGCTTTCTGCTCTGAGAGTAGGGGGATAGGTGCTGGCAGCTGAAATTGCAGCTTTTACTCAGAGTTTTCCTGCTGAGAATTCTTTTCCTTTGCCCGTCTCTCTTCTGGGTGGTGTCCAGCCTTCCCCTGGTGTCCTAAACCCTACAACATGTTTTTCCAGATCATTTCTGCCTGTCCTCTGGCTATTTTTATGGGAGAGAAGTGATTCCTGTGTCTAACTAATCCGCTGTCTTCTCAGAAGTTCTAAGATACTTTCAATGCTTGCTTTTCTTACTACTACCTGATATGACTATCATTCCTATTTTACATATGAGGAATCTGGTTCGGAGAGGTGAAGTGGCTTGCCCAAAGCTGGTCAGACTCTTAAAAGTTTTATTTCTATGCATGCTCTATAAATGTGTTTATTGTTTTTTTTTTTTTTAAGTGGTTGGGTTTTTTTTTTCTTCCAGATTATAAAAATAATTAAAAATTTAATGGACGTCTTTAAGACCAGATCGGTAAGCCAATGTGAAATATAATACAAAAGGAATCCAAGAGAAGTTTTGAAATTGTTAGGCAATTATTTTAAAAATTAATAGATTTATATCTAAAATTATTAAGGTATGGATTAAATGATCTCAGAATTTAGCAAATCTTTATTTTTAACTTGCAGTATGCAAAGCACTGCATTAGAGCTAGATAAATTAACATTTATCAAGTACCTTCCTTGGTCAGGTACACTGTCATTAAGTGCTTTACATACTTGTTCTTTTTTTGTCCTCCCAACAGTTTTAGAAGCATTTTTATCCCTTTTTGTATTTAAGGAAACCGAGGCTTGAAGAGATGAATTTACCTTGTACCACTCATTAGTAGCTGATGGAACTGTTAATAATTACTGTTAAAGAATTTACAGTATTGCAAGAGATATAATACTGGAGTATGAACTAAACAGACAAAAAACAGAGCTCTTTCAAAGAAGTATTATTAATACCTAGATTATATTTGGACATCTATTCAAAGCCAATTTATAAGGGACTACAGTAGTTATTTCTGTGTGTCCCACATATTGTGAATTCTGTAGTCTGTTTTATCTAAGACCCTTTGGGGCAAATCATGATTGGTTGAAAAGGCAGCAACAGTGTGCTCCTTCATTTCCTCAAAGCTTAAGTGAGGAGGTAGTACAAACAGGAGGTTCTTAACTATATATAACCTAATTATTTAATAATTCACTTTTTAAAAAAAGATTTTATTAAGGTATATCATTCATACATTAACATACATAAACAATAAGTGTCTAGTAAAAGTTGTGAGCTTTCATATAAGGCTCCCATATATCACCCCACCACCAACACCTTGCATTGTTGTGAAACATCTGTTACCAACTATGAAAGAGCATCATCAGAATATTACTACTGGGGAGCAGATGTGGCTCAAGTGGTTGAGTGCCTGCTTCCCACCTGGGAAGTCCTGGGTTCGGTTCCTGGTGCTGCCTAAAAACAAAACAAAACAGAAAACAAGCAAACAAACTGAAAAACCAACTTGGAGGAGGCAGTGTGGCTCAGTGTTTGCATACCGGCTTCCTACATACAAAGTCCCAGGTTCAATCCCCTGCCCTGGTACCTCAAAAATATATATATATTGCTACTAACTATAGCCCGTATCTTACATTTGGTGTATTTTTCCCCCAACCCATCCAATTATTAACACCCTGTATTAGTATTAAACATTTGTTATAGTTTTTGAGAGAACGTTCTCATATTTGTCCTGTTAACCACAGTCCATCTTCCACCACTGGATTCCCTGTGCTTTTTACAATCCATTCAAAGTGTATACTCAGTGGCTCTCATTTTTATCGCAGAGTTATGCTGTCATCACCTCAGTCAATTTTAGAACTTTTCAGGTAATGCACTTCTTAAAGTATTCAAATTTTAAGATCATTCTTGATCTTATTAATCAAGAAGGCAACATACCATAAATACAAACTGCTAAATGTAATTTTAGGTATTGATTTTTGATAAGTGATTATTTATTAGGTGTCCTTTAGCTTCTTGAGAGTCTGATCAAAACTATGGGCCCTCTTCTGAGAAAAATGCACACACATAGGCATTTTGCATAAAATTTCAGGGGGTTAACGGACCTCTGCCCAAAGATCCCTGGATCCCAAATTTCCTGTGTAGGAGAGCATTTTTTGATTCTGTTTATTATACTTTTTTTAAAAAAATTTTTTAAATATATAATATATTTAAAATTCAGAAGGCAAAAAGGACATTACAATGAACATTCTCCTACCCTATTCCCTTCCCTTCCACACAGGCAATGATGATTCGTGATTTTTTATTACTATTTTTTGTGTATCCTTTTAGATATCTTATGCATAGTCAAACAAATACATACATATTATTTTCTTTCATTTCCTTCATTTTAGCAAAGATAATAGTATAGTATACACAGTATTTTGCATCTTTTTTCATTTAATATATTTTGGATTTATTCACTTCCATATAGAAAATACTTTTTTCCTTTTTTACAGGTATATAACATTCCATTGCATGGAAATACTATAATTTATTTGACCAGTTCTCTAGTGAAGGGCATTTAGGTTACTTTTAATCTCTTGTTTTTACAGATAATGCTGCAGCAAATAATCTCCTATGCAAATGTGCAAGTATATATGTAGGACAGATTCTTAGAAATGAGTATGTGCTTTTTTTTTTTTTTTTTTAAAGATTTTATTTATTTATTCATTTATCCCCCCCTTGCTGCTTGTGCTCGCTGGGTCAGCTAACCACGCCGTGCGGGCGGGCTTGCCTTCACCAGGAGGCCCCGGGAACCGAACCCAGGGCCTCCCATATGGTAAACGGGAGCCCTACTGATTGAGCGACAGCCGCTTCCCGAGTATGTGCTTTTAAAAGTAGATAAATTTTGCTGAATTGCCCTCCATGGGAATTGTACCGATTTATGCTGCCATATCCTGACCAAAATCAACAGTCTGACTCTAACACAGTGAGTTATTATACTTTGGGGTCTTTGATTACTCCATAGGTGAAAGTTGTACTTTATGTTTCTCCTAGTTTGAATGAGTTTTTGAGCATGTCTTCATTTGTTTAAGGATTGTATTTCCTTTTCTGTTGCTTATTCCTATCATTTGCCCATTTTTATTTCTATTTGTTGATCTTCTCCACTAGATTTGTAGAATTTGGCTATTTGCACATTAGGGAAACCTGCTCTTTGCAACACAATTCTCAAGGTGGTGGTGGTTTTTTTTTTTCCCCCCAATCTGTTATTTACCATTTGGCTTTGCTTACAGTATTTTTTATCATGTGTACTGTTTTTTGTTTTTTGTGGTTTTGTTTTGTTTTTGAGACAGGTGATTTTTAGTATTTTCTTTAAAAAAATACAAGGAAATTAATTCTGTAGATCAATACAACTCAGGCAAAGGAGAATCATGTTGCAGAAAACAAATATAAAGCTTAAAAAGAAAATTTAAATTGCTTTGAATTTAGCCCCAGTGTAAAAGTCTTAAGACTAAACTATCCCTAGGAAGAGGTTAGATGTAAACTCCATTTGTTCATAAATCCAAAGTGACAGAACAGTAATGCCTTATGTCGGCAGTATGCATACTTAACACACTTTTGCGCTGGTAAATAATTTTGTTTGTATTTGTGAAAGTTCATAATTTGAAAGATCATGAGGAGTAATATCCTACAGTGTATTGGACAATGAACCCTTGATGCCTTTCCTTTTAAAATGTTTTGACTAATTCCTCTGGTATCTTATTACTTTTTTTTTTTTTTTTTTTTGAGACATTGTCCTGAAAGTGTTTTAATGCTTGAGAATATCTGAAAATTCTAATAATATCTCATTTCAAGGGACCCATCTCCTTAATTTATACACCATAATATTATAGGAAACTTAGAAATAAGAGCAAAAAAGAAAAACAAATTCTTCAAGCCTATTTCTCAAATATATCTTTTATCAACTGTGTATGTCCCTTTCCAGTCTTTTTTCATGTTTATGATTTTACCTATTTGTAATGATAGTATATCTTGTTTGCTTTTATCTCCAAACATTGTATCATGTCCTCTTTTTTTTTTTTTTTTTTTTTGCATTCCTACCTCATCTGTTTAAAAACTTATTGACATTTTAATCAATTTTTAATTGATTGGAAAATGGACTGGTCTTCTAGCTACTAAGCAGTAGGCAATGTCTTGGTTTTAAATCACCAGACTCTAATCCAAGGTAAGTGTAAGGGTGAGCCTCATATAAATGAAAGTGCTTTGTAGTCTATAAAATATGGCACAAATATTGTTGATTCTAATATTAGGATGATTTCGCGGATCAACTGTGGGAATAAATTATTGTAAAGATGTACAGAAGAAGGAAGAGTATGCTCATGAGTTTCACAGCTCACAAAAGTTATATATTCAGTTATAAGTTCTAAATGAATGAGTCAGTTTGTGTTTATCTGTAATTTTATCACCATTTCAGTGTGCACTTTTGGCTTCTTTTGATAAAATTCCTAAAATGAAAATAACTATCCAAGACAGAATAATGATCATAGCAGTTAGTTGTAATAATTTATTAAGTAAAACCTTTGGTGACATCTTTATATGTTAATGTGTATTTTGAGCATTTAGTTGAGGTATTTTATGACAATTTTTGCAGTAGCATACTCTTCTATTTCTTCTGCTAAAAAATCATGATCTTCACTCCCTGCTCCCAACCTCCTCCCCTTGTATTTTAACTTCCTGGTTGAGCTCAGCAGCTAGCTGCCTTTATATAATAGTAAATAATATTAAAATTGTGCATTGTTTTAGAGTTACAATATACTTTATTTATTTATTTATTTATTTTTTTTTTTAAGATTTTATTTATTTATTCATTTATCCCCCCCTTGCTGCTTGTGCTCGCTGGGTCAGCCAACCACGCCGTGCGGGCGGGCCTGCCTTCACCAGGAGGACCCGGGAACCAAACCCGAGGCCTCCCATATGGTAAACGGGAGCCCTACTGATTGAGCCACAGCCGCTTCCCATACAATATACTTTAAAAACTAGAAGGGGAAAGTGTTTCAACTAGTCTGAGAGCTTATCACAAACTTTTTCTAGAGCTGTTTTATTGTAGTAAAACAGTATGTCAAGGAGCTAATAAACTGGACCTGTTACTCTTAAATAGTTGAAATTACACTTGGTTAACTGTGAGAGACAGTTTGCTTTTATGCAGTGCTTAAAAATTGTTTGCTGGCTTTATTTCAAAACAAAATCTTGATTTTCATTACATTATATTTTTATTGTTTTATTTTGCCTAATAAGCTGCCAAATGGTGTCACTTACCATACTGGAACATATCAAGACCGGTTAGCAAAGCTACAGGATCATCTTCGCCAACTTTCTATTCTCTTCAGGAAGCTGAGATTGGTCTATGACAAATGCAACGAAAACTGTGGAGGAATGGATCCCATTCCAGTAGAGGCAAGTTTTAGTGGTAGAGGAGCATGAGTATAAGATGTGAAATAGCTTTAAGGAATTTGTAATATTCTTTTCCTTCTCTTTTTTTCCTATATTAGCAATATTTCTAGGTAAAACTTTGGTCAAGTTTTACTCCTTGACCAAAGATGAAAATGTTGATTTATATGCATAGAATTTACTACCATGTTTTTCTTTTAATATTTTAGCCTCTGGCATCCAGGCTTATACTGGGTCTTCTGTTGTTTTGATTTTTGTTTGTTTTTGGTGGGGCAAGTAGGGATATCTGAGGGCATGATTTTTACTAGGACTTTTAATAATATTGTAAAATACTTTAAAAATTATTTTCATGAAGGTTCTTTACAAATAAGACTTTTCTTTTCATCATTGTTAATTCAGATTTGACGTTTAACCCAGTGAAGTTACTCTATTTTTAAAATAGATTCTCCAAATTTAATTTTGAGTTATACATATTTTTTAGTTAATTAATATGTGAAGTTTATTTAGTTAATTAATATTTAGTTAATTAATATGTGAAGGACAAAAAGAAGTGGTCCTTCTTTTTGTTTGACAAGTTATATCTTTGCCACCAAAGGAAGCCAAAACATTTATGTGTTCTCTCACTACATATAAAGAGCAATTTCATGTGATCAATACTTCATTTTGAGTGCTCAGCATGTAAAGGATGAACAGAGATGAGAAAACTGCAACAGAACTTGAAAAGAAGTGGTTGAAGATGTGGGGAAAATATCAGAAAAGTGATCATTGTCAAATGTTGCAGAGAAATCAGGAAAATAAGGAATGAAAACTGTTCAGTAGATTTTGCTAGAGAGAAACTGTTGGTGTATTTGAATAGAGCTTCAGTAATATGGCGGCAGCAAGAAGCCAGATCATATTGGGTTGAAGATTAAGCTGGACATAGGAACTGGAGCCATTTAGTTAATAGCAGTCTCTCATGAAGCTTAGATAAAAAGCAAGAGAGGAAGGCAATAGATGGAAGGAGGGATGGGCTCAAGAGTTTTTGCTTTTTCCTTCTAAATGGGCTTGATGGGAACATGTTGAAATGATAAAGGCAAAAAACAAACAAACAAAAAACACAGGGAGAAAAGAGATAATTAATGAAGACAGGAGGACAGAGGACTCAGAGCACAAGAACTGAAACAAATCGTGTTCAGAAGGAAGGACAGCTCTGCATTAGGAGGGTGGAAAGGAAGAAAGGGTGAGTGTGGATGTAAGTTAAAGAAGTTTGGCCAGATGGTTCCCAGTTTTACCACAAGAGTTGTACAGTGCTGGGGATAGTTGTTTGACTCTGGCCTCTTCTTGCATTGGTAATAAAAGATGGTAGAGACTAGATGATTCCTGAAGTCCCTGTCACATCTAGGAGAATATAATTCTTTCCTTCATACCTAAGGGTTTCATCAAATTCACTTATTCACAAATCATACATATTTAATTATAATTCTAGGAGTTTCAATTTTATAGTTTCTTTTTTTTCTATAGCGAAATGCAACAACTAAAAAAGGTCAAAGCAACTAAAAGAAGTTAAGATATCTAGAAATTTGTGTAGACAACGAGGTTGTAGATAACCAGTTTAATAACATCTAATACACATCCATGAAGATCCTTTCTTCCTAGTATAGATGAAGGATGGCCTGTCTTATGAATCTATCTCAACAGACTCTTATTTCTTAAGGACAGGAAGTACATCTTATTGGGTATTATTTGTGCAATGCCTTACCCAAATTCCAGCAATTATTTGCTGAGTAAATGAGTGAAGGTATGTGACAACCAATGTTATAAGGACTGTTTTGCAAAAGAAACCTAAAAACCTAACACATAGAATGCATCAAAATGATAAACTTCTAAAGCTGTTTGTTGTTTCAGGCCATCACCTGAATTGAAATTTATTTTTGTACTATTAAAAGAAAAGTACATAAACCGACCTTAATCTAATGCACTATATATACCAATATAATTGTAAAATTTGTATCATATTTTTGACCTTTAACCTTTGTTTGTCACTCTCAGCAACTTATTCCATATGTGGAAGAAGATGGCTCAAAGAACGATGATCGGGCTGGCCCGTCTCGTTTTGCTAGTGAAGAGAGGCGAGAAATTGCTGAAGTAAATAAAGTGAGTTATTAGTCTGTACATTTTAAATTTCAGAATTAGTGATAAAAATTACAAGGGAATCTAATGTAACTCAAAAACATGATTTGAATGATAAAATTACATTATTAAATTATGTTTTGCTTCTGTGGCAAACTCTTCCTATTTAGAATACAACCAAGAACTAAAAGGTAAGCAGAAATGCTGTCCGAATAGTCCGAAGAGATCACAAAATTCCTGAGATGAAGCTTTTAGAATAGTTCCGTAGGCACTCACTTGGAACTGTTCACTTTTTTCTTCTCTTAGCAAAATTCTGGCTTCCTAGCTTGCGGTATATTTGGAGCAACAAATGATACAAATTTACAATTAGGAAACATGAATGTCTCAACACCTGAATAAGAAATTGAGAGAGTTATCAAATTATCATCCCCAAAAAAGTTCCTGACTTGAATGCATTTATTGCTGATACTTTGGAAAATTCAGATGGTGATGTTCATATAGTTTCTGATGTTCTAATGTTCATGAAACACAGAGACATAGGGAAAGTTGTTAGTTCATCCTGTGGTGGAAGCTTGCCCAAGCTTACCATAACCTAACAAAAATAGCATAATAAGTAAAACTACCAATCTCACTCACTCAGTTACAAATACAGACACACACCCTGGGAATTCTTATTTCTAGTTAACAGAATACATCAGTGTATTAGCAGTAAATCCACCACAACCAAATTGGGTTTGGCTGAGGTTTGAGAATAATTCAGTTTACATATATAATATGTAATCTCTGTAGATTAAATTGGAAAAAAGGTTTCTCTCAGATGTCTAAAAGAAATTTGATAGAATTCAGTATCCATTGTTGACTTAAAGAATGTTTAAAACTACTAACAAGATAAGAGTTTTTGTTTCAGATCAGAAGCCAACATTTTTCATGCAGGTGAAATATAGAAATATTCATATTAAAACAGATATAAAATATGCTTGACACTGCTATGTTTAATATTATATTAGAAATTGTAGCCAGTATAAAAAGGCAAGAAAAATAAATAAATATTAGGACACAGGAGATATAATATTATGTACAAGCATATTAGAATGCTTGAAGGAACTCTGTTGATAAGTAGAGTCAATAAAAGTTTGAAAAAGGGATTTAATACAGGATTGATACCGTTATCTTATTATAAACCAGTTAGATTAGCAGAAATCTCATTCATAATTGCAGCAACAAATATTAAATTGTTAGGAATTATCTCTGATATGTGTGACTAAACATTACTGAGACATATAAAAGAAGTTTTGAGTAGTTAAAAGGACATGCAAAGTTCTTATATAGGATAATAAATATAAAAATGCCAGTCTTGATTAATTCAGTTTTAATGCAATAACAGTTTAAACCCAAATAGAACTTTTCTTGAAAGTACACAAAAGAATAGGGTTTTAGTGCAATATCAATCCAAATCTAAGTAGGATTTCTTTCTTGAAAGTATACAAGAATATCAAAGAGAATTCAGATGAATAAGAGTAATAAAGCAGACTCTTTGCTTTAAAAATTAAAACATGATGTGAAACATAGTATAGAAATAGTAATTAAAAGAATAATACTGGCACAAGAACAGACAGTGTAGTAAAATCTAGCCAAAAAAAGAACACTGTAATGTTTTTAAAAAGGAGAAGTATACATTAAGAATATCTGCAGCAAATTTGACAGTAATGAATGACTATCATAAACAATTAATGGGTGCTGAGGAGGGGTTTGAGGATTTTAATTTAAGTCTTGAAGACTAAATAGTGTTTGGCAGTATAGCACATTCTTTTATTAAAAAGTGTTTCTATTATCTGTGTACTTAGTTCCCAGTAAAAAGTGTTTCTCTTGATAAACAGTGTGCTTAATTCCCGCAGTAATGTGTTTTATTTTTATTTTTCTCTGAAATAAGGATTTTAAAAATAACATACAATGTAATGTGTATATAAATAAAACAAATTGTGACGGTAACTTTAGTTTTGGAGTACCACATGTGAAACATAAATATGATTTGTTCTATATACTCTTTATGAAAAATTTGTGAAGATTTTACAGTATTTTTGAGTAAAAAGCTGTGCAAATTCAGAAAGATAGAAATTTTCTAAATTTATGTTCATGTCACTTTTCTTCTAAGTTCCTCTTTTTGTCCAATTTGATATCTTAGTAATAGTCTAATTTACCCTTGATATTTTTTAAAAGAATCTCTGATGTAATCATAAGATGGTAATAGTTTGACAGTGTGTAATAAAAAAGGTTTTACTAGCTATTGCTTAGAACTTTGAATTTTAAGTTTGGAAGGATATAATTGATAAAAAAGGATATGATATTTAAAAGGATTTCTTTCTTCTTTACAGCCTGTCTTTTCTGAACTTTCCTACATCCTTTCCTTCCCCCAATCCTTTTAATGTAGTTATACCATAATTGGAGTTCAAGAAATATTCTGTGTTTATGTTATGTCTTATGTAAATATTGCTTATTACCAATGCACTTAGTAAACTGAGGTTACATCCTCTTGGTTGGGCAAAAATTTTTTCCTGGAATTAATAATTACCTTTTTTTTTTTTAAACTGTTTGCTTTTTTATGCATCTCACTATTGTTTTCCAACTTTTCACAGAGTAAAACTTAACAGTTTATTGGTCCCATTTTTTTCTTTTTCCTTTGAGTCCTCTATCCTCCTGCTCAGTCTGGATTGTATGCTCTGTAGGTCTGTTATCCAGCTGTTATCCTGGAACTTTCTTTCACCTCTTCTGTGTTGTTTACACTATTTTCTCAATCTCGTGTCTTTTCTTTCTTGGCTTATTTCTTCATTGGTAAACTATATACTTCAGTGGCCTTTTTAGAAGGAATGCGGGGGACTTAATTTTTGAATACTGACATATTGGTCCAATTAATAGTTTGGCTTGCTCTAAAATCCTATGTTGTAAATCAGGGGTTATTAACCTCTTTTGTTCCACAGATCCCTTTGCCAGTCAGATGAAAACCACAGATCCCTTACTAAGTCCACACTATACTGTGTATTATTTAATAAATATATGACACCCCCACCAACACGTCCCCACAAGAATAATGTGTTGTTGCTTTTTAAATTTCAATTCAAGCTCATGGACCCCTTGTTAAGAACCCTGTTGTAAATGATTTTCCCACAGAATTTTGGAGGTATTTTTCCATAATCTTCTAGTAAAGAAGTCTACAAACCTTTTCTGTAAAGGACCAGATAGTATTTTTAAACTCTGCGGAGTCCATATGGTCCATGTTGCATATTGTTCCTTGTTCTTTTTTTTTTCTTTTACAATACTTTAAAAATGTAAAAATCATTCTTAGCTTGTGGACTGTTATTAGTCAGGGTTCTCTCGGGAAACAGAATCAACAGGAGATATCTGTCAGTAATATGAGATTTTATAAGAGTCTCTCACACAACTGTGGGGATGCACAAGCCCAGGTTCTGCAGGCAGGCTGCAAACCAGGGGCTCCGATGAAAGGTCCTTGATGAGTTCTGGGAGAAGTTGCCTGTCCAATGACGAGCTGGGAAATTCTCTCTGAATGTTGAAATCATTTCCCCTTTTAAGGCATTCAACTGATTGGATAAAAGCATCACCCATTGCTGATGCAATCTACCTGATTGATGTAGATGTAATCAGCCATCCATGCAGTAAACTCACTGGTGATTGAAGTCCATAAATGCTATTGTATTACAATTAGCCCAGTGCTTGCTAGAACAAACACCTGGACACAATTACCTGGCCAAGTTGACACATTAGCCTAACCATCACATAGACCATATAAAAACAGATCCCTGCGCCAGTATGCATTTATTGTGAAAGTCCAGTATCATTTCCTAATCCTTTACCAGTGACCTGCTTCCCCCCCCCCCCCGAAAACTTTTAGAATCTCTTTATCCCTGGTATTCTGAAATGTTACAATCAAATATCTGGGTGTATTCTTTTGTTACTCATTTGTAGGATCCATGAAATTGGAAACTCAGTTTGGGACATTTGCTTTTGGTAATTTTCTCTTTTCTTTTTTCACTCTTCCTAAAATGCTTGTTAGTTGGATGTTGGATCTCATGGATTTATATCTCCTAAAATTCCATGTATATTTCTGAGTTACTTTTTTTTTAAAATTTGCTCTTTTAATTTCTCTTTTTTAACATTAGAATTCTGTTCTTGTATTAGTTTTTTTCTGCTTTTTTTTAGTTTGTATTTTATCTGTGTTCCCTTTTTTCTATCCATTTTGGTTTTTTTTTTTTTGTCTTTCTTGGTGTAGGCCATGAAAAATCTGGTGAGCATCTGCTGCTTAAACTTAAGCCACTTATATTTAAGAGTGAGACACTAGAAAGCCTTTTTATGGTTGAATAATATTCCATTGTAATTATCTACTACATTTTGTTTATCCATTCATTGGTTGATGGATACTTGGGTTGCTCCAATTTTGGAGCAGTTGTGAATAATGCTACTAACAACATCAACATATATGTATCTGTTTGAGTCCCTGCTTTCAATTGTTTTGGGTATATACCTAGAAGTGAGATGTTCATGTCATATGGTAATTCTATGCTTAACTTTCTGAGGAACTGCCAAACTGTCTTCCACAGTGGCTGCACCATTTTACATTCCCACCAACAATAAACAAGTGTCTTATTTCTGCACATCCTCTCCAACACTTGTCGCTTTGTTTTTTTAAATAGTGGCCATTGTAGTGGGTGTGAAATGGTATCTCATTGTGGTTTTGATTTTTATTTCCCTAATGGCTAATGATGTTGAGCATGTGCTTTTTGGACATTTGTATATATTCTTTGGAGAAATGTCTTTTCAAGTCTTTTACCCATTTTTTATTTGGGTGGTGGTGGTTTTGTTAGTTATAGGAGTTCTTTATATATTCTGGATACTAAACCCTTATCAGATATGTGATTTCCAAATATTTTCTCCCATTCTGGAGGTTGTCTTTTTACTTTCATGATGGAATCCTTTACATAGAAGGTTTTACTTTTCATGTAGTCTCATTTATCTGATTTTTCTTTTACTGTGCATGCTTTTGGTATAAAGTCTAAGAAACCATTGCTTAACCATAAGGGCCAGAAGATGCTTCCCTAAGTTTCCTTCTAGGAGTTTAATAGTTTGGTCTCATATTTAGGTCTTGATTCATTTTGAGTTGATTTTTTTATATGGTATTTTCTCACATGTGGATATCCAGTTCTCTGGTACTGTTGTTGAGTAGTCTAGTGTTTCCCCATTGAATTGGATTTGGCACCCTTATCAAAAATCAATTGACCATAGGCGTGAAGGTTTATTTCTGAGCTCTCAATTCAAATCCATTGGTCTGTATGTTTGTTTGTGTGCCAGTACCATGATGTTTTTATTACTGTTGCTTTGTAATAACTTTTAAAAGAGGAAGTGTGAGGCCATCAACTTCACTGATCTTTTTCAAGATGGCTTTGGCTATTTGGGCCCCTTACCCTTCAATAATTGGCTTTTCCATTTCTGCTAAAAGGGCTCTTGGAACTTTGACTGGGATTGCACTGAATCTGCTAGTTCTCTTTTGGTAGAATTTATGTCTTAATATTTAGTGTCTGTTATTGGTCTATTGCTATCTTTTATTTCTTCTTTATTCAGTGTAGGTAGTTTATATGTTTCTAAGAATTTGCCCATTTCATCGAACTACTAGATTATCTAATTTGAAATACAGTTCATTGTATCCTCTTACAATCCTTTTTATTTCTTTAGGTTCATTAGCAATGTCCCTCCTTTCATTTCTGATTTTAGTTCTTTTGTTAGTCTCCCTAATGGTTTGTTGATTTTAATAATCTTTTCAAAGAACCAACTTTTGGTTTTGTTGATTCTTTTTTATTTATTATTATCTATTTTATCTTTATTCCCTTCCTTCAGATCGCTTTAACTCTTCTTTTTTCTTGATCTGCAGTTGTGAGGTTGGGTCTCTGATTTGAGATCTTTCTTTTTTTTTTTTTTTTCTTTTTTAATTCAATAAATTTTTATTGAGTATCTTTGAGCCAGGCAGCCAGGTACTGCACTAGGTTCCAGTGATACAATGATAAACAACTATAGCAACTACACTCATAAATCTCATCATTTAATGCAGGGAGACAGATATTAATCAATCACACAAATAAAAAATTAGAACTATGAGGAGTGCTTTCCAGGTAGAGGGAACAGTGTGTGCAAAGATCTTGTGGCAGGAAGGGAGGAGATCATATATTAGGGAATGGGAAGAGTTCAGAGTGATAGAGACAAATTGAACAAAGTGACTCAGAGCAGGTGACCCTGGAGAGGTGGGTAGGGGTGGGTTAGGTTCTTCCAGGCCAAGGAGAGGTTTCCTTAAGAACCATCAGAGAATTAATATTTGCCCAAACTTGGCCAGGGGCTGAATTCAGAGAGCTGAGCTGGTAAGGTACACTAGTGAGTAGACATCTTATAAGCTGGTGGAAGAGAAGTGGGCAGACCTGGTAGACATGGGTTAAATCATCAGTGCTTCCTGAGTGGAATTCAGAACGCCTGAGGGAGTTGTCCTGTTTGATCCAAAAAGCTCTGTGAGGGAGGGAGGAGGGAAGAGAAAGGACAGGGTTCATGATCTTTATTTAATAAGAGATTCATAGTTTTAATGTTTTCCTTGGACCTTTATCTTCTCTCAGTTCACCTTTTCTCCTAGCCCCACAGTTGCCTGCTTCATTATTATTGATGGCCTTTGTAAATTGTTGCAGCCTACAGAGATCAGACAGCAAACTAAATGGGCTTGCTATTGTGTGGAGCATCTTGACATGTGGGGAACTTCACAAATTCAAGACCGTTGCAATCTCTGTCAACATTTTCTAGGGGAGAGTGTTTTGTTTTGTTTTGTTTTTTAATTTATTTTTTATATCAGTGTTACAGATTACTCAGTTAACACAAGATAACCACAATAACAATAAATCTTCTTTAGTCAGTGGTTACATTCCCTTAATTTTGTTCATTCCTCAGTCTTGAGGGATTTGGAACATTGTCCACTCTAACTGCTTCAGGCTGGGAAGGGACATAGATATTATGGGACAGAGAAATGGAATTATTTTGCTTGCATTTGAAGATAACTCCTTGCTTTTGGGAAAGGGCTGGTCTATCATCATTATTTTGTTAGTTGTCCTGGGTGGGCTTGAAAAACTAGAGAATGGGAGTTGATCACCTACCTGCTGGGTTTCAGGGCTCAATCAGCATAGGAACGACACAGAGGCTTTAATCTCTGAGAAATAAACTTAACAAATAAATTAAAAATTATAGACTCAAATAAAAGAAGTAGAAGAATCATGATTTATTTAGGGGATTTAAATCAGTATAACTATGTTATATTGCGGAAATAGCTTTTCATATATCCCTGAGTCCACTGAGGGAGTGTTGATTTCATGAAGTCGTGTGGCTTGCCTATAGTATCTGGACATCCCTAAGGCCCTCAGGAACACGTTTGTTTGAGGCCTTGTTTACTGTGGCAATTTGTGAAATCTGGCTAAGACCTGCATAAGCATAACCTCCAGAATGACTTCCCAGTTCTCTTTGAAATCTCTTAGCCATAAGAACTCTATTTTATTTAATATTTCCCCCTTTTGATCAAGGTCTTTGAATGAATCACTGAATTAATGCTTGATTATAAACCCTCGGCACCAGAGAGGTCCATCCCTGGGAGTCATATCCCACATGGTACAGGGGAGGTAGCAAGTTTATTTGCAGAGTTTGGCTTAGAGAGAGATGACATTTGAGCAAGAAGGAGGTTTGCAGGAGGTAACTCCTAGACATTAATAATAATTAGGCTTAGTTTCATTATTACAGGTATATGATTCATAGTTGCAAACTTTAATATTGAGAGCTTGGCTTATTAGCCTATTTTCTTTTATTAGGCAAGGCTTATATATTCCATTCCTTTTGGCCATCTAACTTGAGAAAGTAGTAGGACTTACCCAGGTGGGGAAGGTTAATTTTTTTTTTTTTTTTTAGCTACTGTGAGGGCAGCAGTCTTGTGACAAGGGAATCCCTCCATCTATCCCGAAAAAATACCTATGCTAACAAGGACACATTTATATCCCATAGAAGTATGTAGCTATATAAAGTTCAAGATGTCCCAGAGGCCTTGTTTTTTGACACCTGACACCTGACCTTGTCCCAATTTACCTTCTTAACAGGGTTATGTTAATTGACAGGTAGAACATAATTTATATACTTGCCTTGCCTCTCGTGTAAACTTTTCTTTTGGCTGAAGATGAAGCTTTGACATGCAGCTAATGGAATGTACTTTCAGAGGTGCTTCAGAGTAAAACAGTGTAACTGACAAGGAGGTTTGGTTGTTTTTGTGACATGTAACATTTTTCTAAGAATAAAAAAAATAGAACATTTCCATATATCCCGCCTATTGTTGACACTTAACATTGATGTGGTACCTTTGTTGCAATTGTTGCAAGAATGTTAAAAAAAAATTACTCTTAACTATAACCGATATTTTGCTTTAGGTATATTTTTTCCCATATACTACCTTATTATTAACACCTTATATTTGTGATGTACTTTTATTATAGATACTGAAATACTATTCTTGTGTTTGTACTAGTAACCACAATCCTTTTCCATAACAGAGTTCACTATGCTAGTCAGTCCCATGTTTCATCCTTTAGCTTTCCTTCTAATGACATACATGACTCTAAACTTGCCCTTTCAATCACAATCATACCCACATATTAGCACTGCTAATTACATTCACTATAATGTGCTATCCTCAGCTCTGTCCATTTTCAACCATTTACAATCAACATTATTAAAAATTCTATACAAATTAAGCCTTGGCTCTCTATTCTGTATCCTCATTCTATCTTTTTTTTTTTACCGGAAGGTCCCGGGGATCGAACCCGGGTCCCTCCATAGACGGACGCCCAACCATTTGAGCCACATCCGCCCCCCCTCATTCTATCTTCTGGTGACCAATCTTGTAGCTATTAACCCCATGACTTTGCTCATTATATTTAGTTCATATTAATGAGCTCATACAATATTTGTCCTTTTGTGTCTGGCTTGTTACATTCAACATAATGTTGTCCTCAAGTTTCATCCATGTTGTCCTATCCACCAAGACTTCGTTTCTTCTTAGAGCTGAATAATATTCCATCATAGGTATATATCACATTTTGTTTATCCATTCATCAGTTGATGGGCACCTAAGTTGTTTCCATTTTTTTGGCAATTGAAAATAATGCCACTATGAACATTGTGCAAACGTCTGCTCACGTTCCTGCTTTCAGTTTTGAATATATACTAGCAGTGGGATTGTGAGATCACATTGCAGATCAATATTTAACTTCCTGAGGAACTGCCAGTCTTCCACAGCAGCTGTACCACACTGCATTCCCACAAACACTGAGTAAGTGTTCCTATTTCTCCACATCCTCTCCAACACTTGTAGTTTTCTGTTTTTAATAATAGTGACCATTCTAATAGGTGTGAAATGATATCTCATTGTTGTTTGATTTTCCTAGTATCTGGTGATGTTGAATATCTTTTCACAGGCATTTTTGTCATTTGTATTTCCTCTTTGGGAAAATGTCTCTTCAGGTCTTTCGCCCTTTGTCAATTTGGTTGTCTTTTTATCATTGAATTCTAGGATCAAATTTTTTGGTTATGTTGTTTCAAAATATTTTCCTTCTTTGAGGAGCTTGCCTTTTCACCATATTGGCAAAGTCCTTTTTTTTTTTTTTTTTAATAAAATAACTTTATTTTGTACATTTAATAACTGAAAATATAAACAATTAAGAACTGAAAAGAAAACACAGTTGATAAAAACATCTATTTCTCAATTAAATGTACTGGGTATATTATACATTTTTTTTTAATCATACGATATGTTACACAATATATTTGGTTCAAAGTAACACAATCATACAGTATTTGTCCTTTTGTGTTGGCTTGCTTCACTCAATGTAATGTCCTCCAGGTTCATCCATGTTGTCATATGCTTTATGACTTCATTTCTTCTTACAGCTGCATAATATTCCATCATATGAATACACTACAGTTTGTTTATCCATTCATTGGTTGATGGACACCTGGGTTGTTTCCAACTTTTGGCAATCGTGAATAATGCTGTTGTGAACATCAGTGTGCAGATGTCTGTTTGTGTCACTGCTCTCAGTTCTTCTGGGCTATATACCCAGTAGTGGTATTGCAAGGTCATGTGGCAAGTCTATATTAAGCTTTTTTTAGGAACTGCCAAACAGTCCTCCACAGTAGCTGTACCATTCTGCATTTCCTACCAACAGTGAATAAGTATTCTTATCTCTTCACATCCTCTCCAACACTTGTTGTTCTCTGTCTTTTTAATAGTGGCCATTCTGATAGGTGTGAAATATCTCATTGTAGTTTTGATTTGCATTTCCCTAATCATTAGTGATATTGAGCATTTCTTCATGTGTTTTTTTGCCAGTTGTATTTCCTCTTTGGACAAATGTCTATTCAAGTCTTTTGCCCATTTTTTAATTGGGTCATTTGTCTTTTTATTGTTGAGTTGTAGTATCTCTTTATATATCCTGGATATTAAACCCTTATTGGACATGTGATTCCAAATATTTTCTCCAGTTGGGTTGGCTGCCTTTTCACCCTTTCAACAAAGTCCTGTGAGGTACAAAAGTGTTTAATTTTGAGGAGGTCACATTTATCTATTTTTTCTTTTGTTGCACATGCTTTGGATGTAATGTCTAAGAAACCACCACCTACCACAAGGTCTTGAAGATGTTTCCCGTATGTTTTCTTCTAGTTTTATGGTCCTGGCTTTTATATTTAGGTCTTTGATCCATTTTGAGTTGATTCTTATATAGGGGGTGAGATAGGAGTCCTCTTTCATTCTTTTGGTTATAGATATCCAGTTCTCCCAGCACCATTTGTTGAAGAGAGTGTTTTGTCCCATTTGCATGGACTTGGTAGGTTTGTCAAAAACCAGTTCACTGTATAGGTGAGGTTTTGCTTCTGGATTCTAAATTCTATTCCACTGATCGATGTGTCTATCTTCATGCCAGTACCATGCTGTTTTGACCACTGTAGCTTTGTAATATGTTTAAAGGTCAAGTCGTGAAATTCCTCCCATGTCACTCGTCTTTTTTAGACTACTTTTGGTTATTTGGATGCACTTTCCCTTCCAAATAAATTTTGTAATTTCTTTCCTAATTCTGTAAAGTAAGCTGTTGGGATTTTGATTGGTATTGCATTGAATCTATAAATCAGTTTGGGTAAGATTGACATCATCAGGATGTTTATTCTTCCAATCCATGAACACGGAATGTCTTTTCATTGTTTAGGTCTTTTTTTATTTCTTTTAGCATTGTTTTATAGTTTTCTGCATATAGGTCCTATACTTCTTTGGTTAAATTAATCCCTAGGTATTTGAGTCTTTTTGTTGCTATTGTTTTTGTTTTGTTTTGTTTTGTTTTGTTTTGTTTTGTTTTGTTTTGTTTTGTTTTACCGGGAGGTCCCGGGGATCGAACCTGGGTCCCTCCATATGGGAGACGGACGCCCAACCATTTGAGCCACATCCATCCCCCTGTTACTATTGTAAATTGACTTCCCCCCCGATTTCATCCTCAGATTGTTCAGTACTAGTGTACAAAAGCATTAGTGATTTTTGTGTGTTGATCTTGTATCCTGCCACTTTGCTGAACTCATTTATTAGCTCCAGTAGCTTTGTCATGGATACTTCAGAATTTTCTAAGTACAGGGTCATATCATCTGCAAACTGAGTTTTACTTCCTCTTTTACTATTTGGATCCCTTTAATTTTTTTCTTTTCTAATACTTCGAAAACTTCTAGTACAATATTGAAAGATAATGGTGACAGTGGCCATCCTTGTCTTGTTCCCGATCTTAGAGGGAAAGCTTTCAAGCTTTGCCCATTGAGTACAGTGTTGGCTGTGGGTTTTTGATATATGCCTTTTATCAGATTGGGGAATTTTCCTTCTATTCCTATCTTTTGAAGTGTTTTTATCAAAAAGGGATGCCGGATTTTGTCAAATGCCTTTTCTGCGTCGACTGAAATGATCATGTGGTGTTTTTCCTTCAATTTGTTAAAGTGGTATATTACATTGATTGATTTTCTTATGTTGAACCAGCCTTGCATACCAGGAATAAATCTTACTTGGTCGTGATGTATAAGTCTTTTTATATGCTGTTGGATTCGATTTGCAAGTATTTTTTTGAGAATTTTTGCATCTATGTTCATTAGAGAGATTGGTCTGTAGTTTTCTTTTCTTGTAGTATCTTTATCTGGCTTTGGTATTAGGATGATGATGTTGGCTTCATAAAATGTGTTGGGTAATTTTCACTCCTCTTCAATTTTTTGGAAGAGATTAAACAGGGTTGATGTTAGTTCTTTTAGAAATGCTTGGTAGAATTCACCTGTGATGTCATCTGGTCCTGGACTTTTCTTTGTTGAAAGATTTTTGATGACTGATTCAATCTCTTTAAATGTGATTGGTTTGTTAAGTTCTTGTATTTCTTGTAATGTCAATATAGGTTGTCTGGGCATTTCTAGAAATTTGTCCATTTCATCTAGGTTGTTTAGTTTGTTGGCATACAGTTTCTCATAATATCCTCTTATGATTCTTTTTATTTCTGTAGGGTCAGTTGTAACTTCCCCCCTTTCATTTCTGATTGTATTTATTTGCATCTTCTCTCTTTCTTTGTTAGTCTAGCTAGGGGTTTGTCAATTTTATTGATCTTCTCAAAGAACCAGCTTGTTTTGTTCATTTTCTCTATTGTTTTTTTGTTTTTTGGTTTTTTTTTCCTCAATTTCATTTATTTCTGCTCTGATCTTTATTCCTTTCCTTCTTTTTGCTTTGGGATTAGTTTGCTGTTCTTTTTCTAGTTCATCCAGTTATGCAGTTTGCTTTTTGATAAAAATAAAATATTACATACAATTTTAGTTCTTTTTTTAATATAGGTTATAAATTTCCCTCCTAGTACTGCCTTTGCTGCATCCCATGAGTTTTGATACACTGAGGTCTCCTTTTCATTAGTCTGGATATTCAATCTCAATATATTTGCAATTTTTCCCATTCCTCTGTCTACTTCATTGATTTCTTGCTTCATTCCATTTTGTTCAGAGCAAATGCTTTGTACAATTTCAGTCTTTTTAAATTTATTGAGACTTGTTTTGTGACCCAACCTGTGGTCTGGCCTGGAAATAGTTCTATTAGCATTTGAGAAGGATGTATATCCTCCAGTTTAGAGGTGAAATATTTTGTGTATGTCTATCAAGTCTAGTTTGTTTATCATTGTTCAAGTTCTCTGTTTCTTTATTGATCCCTGTCTAGATAGTCTATCTATTGATGAGCATGATGAACTCTCCAACTGTTATCAATAGCGATGTCTATTTCCCCACACAGTTTGCCCCTGTGTTTTGGGGTACCCATTTTAAGTGTATAAATATTTATGATTGTTATCCTTCTTTGTGGATTGCCTCTTTTATTAATATATAATGTACTTCATTGTCTCTTATAACAGTTTTCCATTTAAAATCTATTTTCATATAGCTGTGCCCCCTTTTTTTTCAGTTACTGTTTGCATGGAATATCTTTTTCCAGCCTTTCACTTTCAGACTGTTTGTATCCTTGGGTCTAAAGTGAATCTCTTGTAGATAGCATATAGATGGCTCTTTTTTTTTTTCATTTAATAAACATTTATTGAAGTATATCATTCAAGATGGCTCATTTTTTAATCCGTCTGTCAGTCTCTGTCTTTTAATTGGGAACTTTAATCCATTAACATTCAGTTTTATTACTGTAAAGGCATTACTTACTTCAACAATTTTATCCCTTGGCTTTCATATGTCATATTTTATTTTTGTCTGTCTTTTTACCCTTTCTGATAATCTTCATCTTTACAATTTCCTCCCAGCCTCTCTGTCCTGTCTTTTCCTCTCAGTCTACAGAACTCTATTTAGTATTTCTTGTATAGTTGCCCTCTTGTTAACAAACTCTCTTAGTTTCTGTTTATCTAAGAATATATTAAACTCAGCCTCATTTTTAAAAGGACAGTTTTGCTGGATAAAGAATTCTTGGTTGGCAGTTTTTCTCTTTTGATATCTTTAGTATATCATACCACAGCCTTCTGGCTTCCATGGTTTCTGATTAGAAATCCACACTAAATCTTATTGATTGTCCCTTAATATGATGGATCTCTTTTCTCTTGCTGCTTTCAGAATTCGCTCTGTATCTTTGGCATTTGACATTCACATAAGTATGTTTCTCAGAGTAGATCCATTTGGATTTATTCTGTTGGAATACATTGCACTTCTTGGACATGGATGTTCATATATTTCATAAGAGTTGGAAAGTTGTTCATTATTTCCTTAGCTACTCTTTCAGCCATTTTTCTGTTCTCTTCTCCTCCTGGAACACCCATGACATGTATGTTTGTGTACTTCATGCTATCATTCAATTCCCTGAGACCTTATTTAATTTTTTCCATTCTTTTCTCTATCTGTACTTCTGTCTCTTCAAGTTCAGTTGCCCTGTCCTCTAATTTGCTGATTCTTTCTTCTGCCATTCAAATCTGTTTTTGCATGCCTCTAATGTATTTTTAATTCCATCCATTTTGTCATTCATTCCCGTAAGTTACTTTTTTGTGCAAGCTTTCAAATTCTTCTTTTATGTTTATCTAGTATCTTAATAGCCTTTATATGATTAGCCATATTTTCCTTCAACTCCTTGATTTGATTTAGATTTTGTTGAACATCATTGATTAGTTGTTTCAAATCCTGCATCTCATATGACTTTTGTTTTGTTTTGTTTTGTTTTGTTTTGTTTTTTACTGGGAGGTCCGAGGGATCAAACCCAGGTCCCTCCATATGGGAGACGGACACCCAACCATTTGAGCCACATCCGCCTCCCTCATGGCGTTTAATTTGTACCTTTGACTGGGCCATATCTTCCTGTTTCTTAGTATGGCTTGTAATTTTTTGCTGATCTCTAGGCATCTGATTATGATGCCATGTTTATGGTGATGGTCAGTGTCTCTCTCTTGCCCAGCGTTTTATGTTGATTGGCTTTGTTACAGGTCTTCTTTGATTCTTTGTTCACCTTATTCTGAATCTTTAAAATTCCTCATCTTTAACTGATCAAAACAGGGTCAGGGACCTACTATTGGGGTGGAGACCATTACCAAAGGGCCCTGAGTTGAGGGACAGGAAAGATACCCAAAAGCCTCTTTCCACCACCCCTCAATCCCCCCACCTCCCAAATTCCCTTTGGTGTACTTTTCTGGCCTGCCAGCACCTGTGTTCTTCAGCAAACCATTCCTCATAGCCCCTCAGGGGAGTGTATTTTCTCCAGCTGACACCAGATGGTATTGAAACAGTATCTGTGGAAATATCCCCTCCTTGCTGGCTAGGACCGCAATTCATTGCCAGACCCAGTAGTTCAAACTTGCTGATCAGAAACCATCATTGTCCCTCAGCCATACCCTCTCTTTTCTCAGTAGTCAGATTTCCCCTCCCACTCCCCTTTTTGTCAGTGACTAGTTCCTGGTTGTATCAAGAGTGCTTGCCTTGAGGGTGAGGGATGGGCGTTGTTCCCTGCTACAAGGGTGATTTGCTCACAATTTTTGCTTTGACTTCTCCCTCTTTCTGTCCCACTTCCTCCTGGATAGTGGACAGCACTCCCCTAGTCCGCAGAGCTCTAGAACACAAGTTTTAGACAGTTTCTGCCTTTCCTTTTGCTGTTTTCAGAAGAAAGGTGAGCCCTGCTAGTTTCTTCACTGCCACCGTCTTTCTGGAACTCTATTTCTTTATGCTGCTTTGAACCAGTGTGTAGTGCCCTTTTCTTTCAGTCTGGATAACTCTCTTTAGCATTTCTTGAGGGGCATGTCTAGTGGTGATGAACTCCCTCAGCTTTTGTTTATCTGGGAATGTCTCTATTTCTCCCTCGTTTTTTGAAACAAAGTCGCACCATATAAAAAATTCTTGGTTGGCAGTTGCTTTCTTTCAGAACTTTAAGTATTTCAACCCACTGCCTCTTGCATCCATGGTTTCTGATGAGAAATCGGCACTCAATTAATTGGAACTTCTTGTACATGAAACGTTGCTTTTCTCTTGCAGATTTCAGAACTCTTTATTTTTCCTTTGCATTCATTAGTTTACTCAATATATGATGGAGTGTATTTTTTTCTACATGTTTATCCTGTTTGATGTTCTCTGGGTATTTCTCTGTCATTTCTTTGACTATTCCTTCTGCCCCTTTTCTCCTTCTGGGACTCCCATAATGCATATATTGGTAAGCTTGATGATGTCCCAGAGGTGTCTTAGGCTAATTTTGCTTTTTATAATTCTTATTTCTTCCTGCACCTCGGCATTACTCATTTCATTTGTCTTGTCTTTGAGTTCACCGATCCTTTCTCCTGCGAGCTCCAATTTGCTATTGAAACCCTCTCAGCAGTTTTTCATTTTGGTTATTATAGTCTTTAACTCCAGTATTTCTGTTTGGTTCCTTTTTAAAATTTCTTTTTTTTTTTTTTTTTTACTAAAGAGTCTCATAATGTTGTTTTTCTTGTCTCCTTTAGCTCTTCCTCTATATTTTCCTTTGTCTCCTTAAGCATATTGAGGATCATTTTTTATTTAAATTTTCTGTCCAGTATATCTAAAGTCTTGTCTTGGTGAATGGTTTCTGGATTTTTATCTTCTTCCTTTGGATGGATCATCATTTCCTGCTTACTTGTTTGTCTTGTAATCATTTGTTGCACACTGTACATTTTAATAGTTTAAGTTGTTGACTGTGGAATTTACCCTCTGAGCTGTCTTTTCCTTAAGTTTTTATTAAGCTGGTGACAAAGATTTCCTTGAGTACCAGGAGGTAACTAAAAGAAACAAAGCATTGAAAAAAAAAAAAAAAATACCTTTCACAGTCTTTGCGAAATGACTCTGAGTTGGCTGGCACTCTTATTCAGAGTTTAGCTCTCCTTTCAAGAAGATCAGCCTGAGGCAAATATGCTGTGCAGGATCCTCTCCATCTTTTCTGAGCCTGTGTCTTGTCCTGGGCTTGTGTATGCTGGGGGTTCTCCCCTGTTTACAGAAATTTGAATGTTCCCTCTTTATGACATAGACTTTCCCAGGTTACTCTATTGTATGACTTAGAACAGGTAATCCGTTGCCCCAGGCTGCTTTGACTTAATTTTTCTTACACTGCTTTAGCTGCCTGTAGGCTGATTACATAAATGATACATCGAAAGTATAGGGGGATTCCAGTATACTCCAGCCCCTCCCCCCTCACACTTTTCCCCATTAACAACATCCTTCATTAGTATGGTACATTTGTTACAATTGATGAACAAATATTGAAGCACTGCTACTAACCATGGCCTATAGTTTACATTATAGTTTACACTTTTGCACTGCATATTTTTATAGTTTTTTTTTTTATTTGCAGTGCAGAACTATATTTATTTAGAACAAAATATATCCTACGTTAAAAAAGTAACTTTATAAAAACCAAATATCAATCACAGTTATGATTTTCATTTAATGGCACATGTTGAAATTGTACTTTGCAGAAATCTTGATAGCATCCTTTACAGTCTCCCCATTTCAGCCTATGTTTTTTTCAGTAGACACACGTTCTTCTAGGTTTTCCTTTTGGCTCCCCTTCTTTGAATATTTGTTTTTGTCTACATAGGCTTTAACAAGATTTGCCACTTTAGTAGAATTTACTTCTCCACTCTTAGTATGACAAACTTTATCTACTGCTTTCTGTTCAACCTCCTTGTACTCTTCCTTTATGATATTTATAGGTTTTGACAAAATGTATAATGGCCTGTATCTGTAATTGCAGTGTCATTCAGAACAATTCCAATGTTGCAAAAATGTCCCATGTTAAACCTATTCTTCCGTCTCCTCCCTTTGGAACCTCTGGTGACCACTGCCTTTATATCAGTTTTACAAGTTCTTCCATTGCTAGAATAACCATGTCTACACATAGTTGCATTTCCCCCTTATGTTTGTAATTCCTCAATCTTGAGGATTTTAGGGTGGTGATGCCCACTCTGCTTCTGACTGAGAGGAAGCTTAGATCCAATGGGGCAGATGAGTGGAACTGTCTTGCTTGCAGTTGTAGATACTGTATTTTTTGGGATGGTGGTTGTCCATCATCATCCTTTTGTTAGTTGTCCTGGGCGAGTCCGATGAACTGGAGAATAGGTGTTGGCTGCAACTCCGCTGAGATTCAGGGCTCAACCAGCATATGAACAGACCGAGTATTTAAGTCTCTGGGACACATTTTTAATGAGCATAGTGCTAATTATAGGTTCATATAAAAGAAGCAGAAGAGCCATGTGTAGGGAAATTATAAATGAGTCTAACTCTGATACATTGGGGATCATATATTCCAAGGTGAGGCCCACTGAAGGGTGCCGAATTCCTGAGATTGTCTGCCCTGCCTGTAGTGTCTAGATGTCTCTAGAACCCTCAGTTGCACCCTTGCTTAAGGCACTGTTTATTGTGGCAACCAATGTCTTTTAAAGCTGTGTTTTCTTGATATAGCACTCGCCCACTTACTGCAACCCATTAACTGTTTTCCAGAGTTATGAGCAAAATAGTCCTGCCAGTTTTTGCTATTTTTTTCAAAAATTCTGTGGGGAATGGCACTGTGAAGTGTCTTATTTCTCTGTCTTGGTCTGAGGCAATCCCATGACTTTCCTTTTAAGGATGTGTTTTGCTCCCATGACTTGGAATAAAATTATAAGCCTTCACATTTATGTTTCAGAGACATTTGATAAAACTATTCCTTTGATGAACTCACTTGGAGCTCTTGAATTTGTTGTTTCAAGTGCTTTTTAACTTTGGGGTAAAACATGTTTTAGTTAATATGATATTGAACTGAAGGTATTACAAAGAGGAAACAATTAATTTGGATATTTTAAATTAAACAAGTTTTAACTAAGGTCTTCATTTCTATGGGTATTTTTTTTTTTTAAGAGAGAGTTTAGAGGAAAGGTATATTCTCTTGAATGGCAGTATCATTTACTGGCCTCATAGCTCTCTTTTACTTCCTACATGGGAATTTATCTTCATATTTTTGAGAAAAGAATGAAGAATTGGGCAATGAGCAGAGGAAGAAGATAGAGATCTAAGATTTGGTTAACTCAAATTGAAGTCCCCAAAAAAGAAGGCAGAAGAGAATAAAGTTAATAGCTGAAAAGCAAGCAGAGTGGGGTTTTTTTGACCAAAAAGATTTTTTTTTTAACTCGTTCCTTATATAAAGTATTCTAAATGTGAATTGAATGTAACATATTCATACTACTAATAAAATAAACATGTATAGTTAATGCTAGTAATGTATTTTATTTATTATTTTCCTCCAATTTCTTCCAACTCTGTACCTCCCTTCTAGAATGTAAGATTGAAATACATGGTGGATTTATGTTTTAAATGAGAGAAGTTTTGGGTTTACAGAACAATCATGCATAAAATACAGGATTCCCATATACCACCCTATTATTAACACCTTGCATTGGTGTTGTACATTTGTTACAGTTGATCAAAGTACATTTTTATAATTGTACTCAACTACAGCCCATGGTTTCACTTAAGGGTCACTGTTTATGTTGTGCAGTTCCACAGGGTTTTTGTTTTTTTTTTATTCTATTATATGTACAACCTAACATTTCCCCTTGTCTTTTAATGAGTACACTTATAATCTCTTGATATATTTTTTTGCCTTAATGGCACATACAACTAAGAGTGTTCTATGAAAATGTTTATATTAAATATTAGCCACCAACAGGTGATAAAATGTCCTAATTATTTAATCACATACATGCTATTAAAACATAAGTTTAAATTCATTGATTTAATTTGTCAACTATAAATATCTGCATTCATAAACAAATTTTCTTCCTTATGTCTAATATTTTAATCATTGCTCTTTCCTGTTAAGCAAGTAGTTTTGTGGGTTTGTTTTTTTTTTTTTTTTTCCCCAAGTAATACAGATATTGAGTAGTAGTTTTAAGGTTCATAGCACTCTTAGATCATACCACTAACAGATTCAAAATACTTGATTTTCAATAATAGCCATGTCTTTGTTTTTTAGTACTGACAGGCCATATTTAACCAAAACAAACAAAAAAGGCAAGCTTTGAAATGATTGTCAAGGATATGTTTGCGTGTTCGTATTTCTGTTCTCCTTGATTTGGGGGGAGGACTTTAATTTGGCTTTTTGTTATTTTTCCCTTGAATAATTAAATATTCAAATATTTCAGTGCCAGCTCTATGCCAGGCATGGTCCTAAGTGTGGGAGTTTCCAGATATTTTCTCTACCATAATGTATATTTCAGAGGACTAGATAGGTTCCTTCTTCTCTGAGAATCTAAGACTGATGGAAACACAGCAGCGTAGGTTTCATGTACCCATTTCATGTTTTGATTGCTATAGACGAAATAACATTGGACTACATTTTTAATGCATTTCCATTTGCTTATATGAAATGATTAAGTTGCTTTATGGACCTTTGTATTCAGTAATAAAATTTTTTTTTTTTTTTTAAAGATTTTATTTATTTATTCATTTACCCCCCCTTTGCTGCTTGTGCTCGCTGGGTCAGCCAACCACGCCGTGCGGGCGGGCCCACCTTTACCAGGAGGCCCCGGGAACCGAACCCGGGGCCTCCCATATGGTAAACGGGAGCCCTACTGATTGAGCCACAGCCGCTTCCCAGTAATAAAATTATATTCTTGGTATGTCAGTTAAAATATTCAGAATTCTATGATAATGCATATTTTCTTTTTATTGTAAATAAACTACATACAGTAAGTAGTTTTATGTACCTCTCAGTTGACCCTTGCTCATTTTCAAAATATTACTATATAATTGTCTACTTAAAGTTGTACAGCACAAGATATTGTCTGTGTGTTTATCATTTAGTCTGTGTAGTCTGTCTTGTTTCTACCAATGTATATATGCTTTAGGGATATCAGAATGGGCTTTATTTTGCTAAAAGTTATTGTGTTGCTGGTAAAATTAAATAAAAAGTGGTATGTGGGTAATTTTTACATGGTTGACATATAATTGAGTCCATGCATTTAGAAACTGAAGCATTTTGATCGTGTCCCAGCATTTATATGAATATTAAATTACATGGTATGGCTTAGAATAAATGAATTTTTTAAGTATCTACTCTACTTACACATTCACCTGTTAATGTGACAAATTAGGCACAGCTGATGGATTTTGAAAATAGCAGCTGTCAACTTCAGTGGTAAGATTGTATATATTAAATCCTATATTGTGTCAAAAATTTATTTACAGTCTCACCAGTAATAAGCCTGTCAGCCTTGCTGTTGATAGCATAGCTTGCATGCTAATTTTTTTCTTTTTAATTTAAAACTTTTTGGCATCTTACTTTAAGAAACTATATAGTGCTTTATAATATATTATACTTTAAAAAATATTTTACTGGGAAACAGATGTGGCTAAAGCGATTGAGGTCCCACCTACCACATGGGAGGTCCCAGGATCAGTTTCCCGTGCCTCCTAAAGAGAAGACGAGCAGACGGAGCACAAACAATGGGGGAGAGGAGAAGGCAGAATAAATAAATAAAATAAATCTTTAAAAATATATATTTTACTGTTTCCTAGAGTTGAATAATACCTTGGAAATATTCCAAGGTTCTCTTATTTTACTTTTAAGAAACAAAATAGAGGATCTTTTTTTTTTTTTTTTTTTTTAAGTATATCAGAATTTCTAAATATATCAATTTCTAAAAGAGTATCATCTTGAAAGTAGTTTTATTGGTAGTCTGTGCATTTATTCTAGAGATGGAACCATAGATGAAACCATCTGCAATCCCTGTAGGTACTTTTTGTTGTTTTTATTTTTGTTTTTAGAGAAGTTGTAAGTTTACAAAAAAAATCATGCAGAAAACGCAGAGTTCCCACATAACCCCCACATACCCACCCACAGTTTTCCTATTAACATTTTGCATTAGTGTGGTCCCCTTGTTAAAATAGATGATACTATATTATTATAATAATACTATTAACTGCTGTACATAGTTTATATTAGGGTTTACTGTTCGTGTGGTATAAGTCCTATGGTTTTTTTAAAAAAATTCTAGTAACAAATATACAACCTAAAATTTTTCCTTTTACCCACATTCAAAGATCTAATTCAGTGGTGTTAATTACATTTGCAATGTTGTTACCATTACCACCATCCATTACCAAAACTTTTCTATCAACCCAAAGAAAACTTCTGTACCAATTAAGTTATTAACTCCCTAGTCTCTTCCCATACCTTGGCCCCTGGTAAACTGTCATACTCTAGTTTCTGATTGTATGCATCTGCAACCCCTGATTTTTTTTTTTTTTTTTTTTTTAAAGCAATTTTACTGAGACATATTCACTTACCATACAGTCCATCTAAAGTGTATATTCAGTGGCTTTTGGTATAATCACACACTTGTGCATTCATCACTGCAATCAGTATTAGAGCATTTTCATTACTCCAAAAAGAAAAAAAACCCACTCCTTAGCAATTACTTCCCCTGCCATACATCTCCATTAATCTAATTCTGTCTCTACAAAGGTATTTATATTTACAATTTATATAAATAGAGTCAAACAATAGGCAGTACTTTGTGTCTGGTTTCCTTCACTTAGCAATATTCTCTTTTTAAGCAATTGATGAAGAATAAATATTAATATATTACCTGTTACTCCAGTCCATAGTTTGTATTAGGTGTATTTTTGCTCAAATCCACCTTATTAACATCTTGTAATATAAATGTACATTTTTCTGATTCATGGAAGAACATAACCACACTCATCATCCACAACAGGGTTCACTATGCTATTCAATCCCATATTTCATCCTTTAGCTTTCCTTATAGTGACATACTCAACCCTAAACTTCCTCTTTCAACCACAAACGTACATATTGGTGCTGCTAATTACATTCACTCTAATGTGCTATCATCACCGCTATCCAATTCTAAACTTTTATAATCAACATTACAAATTCTGCACAAATTAAGCCTCAGCTTTCCATTCTCTATCCTCATTTTATCTTCTGGTGACCAATTTTCTAGCTATTAACCCCATGACTTTGCTTATTATATTTCGTTCATATTAGTGAGATCATACTATATGTGTCCTTTTGTGTCTGGCTTGTTGAATTCAACATGTCCTTAAGATTCATCCATGTTGTCATAAGCATCAAGAAGTCATTTTTTCTTACAGCTGAATAATATTCCATCATATGTAATCACCACATTTTTGTTTATCCATTCCTCATTTGATGGGTACCTGGGTTGTTTCCATCTTTTGGCAATTGGGAGTAATGCTGCTATGAATATTGCTGTGAAAATGTCTGTTCGCGTCCCTGCTTTCAGTTCTTCTGAGTATATACATAGATGTGGGATTGCCAGGTCATCTGGAAGATCTGTATTTAACTTTCTGAGGAACCACCAGTCTTCCTTAGTGGCTGCACCATTCTACAGTCCCACGAACATTGAATAAGCATTCCTAATACTCAACATCCTTTCCAACATTTGTGGTTTTCTGTTTTTAATAGTTGCTGTTCTAGTAAGTGTGAATGATATCTCACTGTACTTTTGATTTACATTTTCCTAATAGCTAGTAAAGTTGAATATCTTTTCAGGGGCATATTTGCTGTTTGTATTTCCTCTTTGGAGAAATGTCTGTTCAAGTCTTTTCCCCATTTTTTAGTTCAGTTGTTTGTCTTTTTATCATTGAGTTTTAGGATCTCTTTTTGTATCATGGATATCAAACCCTAATTGGATATGTGGTTTCCAAATATTTTTCTCCCATTGAGTAGGCTTTCACCTTCTTGACAAAGTCCTTTAAAGCACAAAAGTGTTTAATTTTGAGGTCCCATTTACTGACTTTTCTTTGGTTGCTCGTGCTTTGGGTATCAGGTTTAAGAAACCACCTACCTTCAGATCTTGAAGATGTTTTCCTACATTGTCTTCTAGGAGTTTTATGGCCCTGGCTTTTTATCTTTAGGCCTTTGATCCATTTTGAGTTAATTTCTGTATAAGGTGTGAAATAGAGGTTTTCTTTCATTCTTTTCAATATGGATATTCAGTTCTCCCAGCATTATTTGTTAAAGAGACTATTCTGTCCCAGCTGAGTGGACTAAAGTAGTCTTGTCAAAAATCAATCAACCACAGAGCTGAGGGTCTACTTCTGAACACTCAATTTGATCCCATTGATCAATATGCCTGTCTTTATGCCAATACCATGCTGTTTTGACCACTGTCATTTTGTAATATGCTTCAAATTGAGAAGTGTAAGTCATCCAACTTTGTTCTTTTTAAAGATGTTTTGGCTATTTGGGGTCCCTTTCCCTTCCAAATAAATTGGGCAATTGGCTTTTCCATTTCTGCAAAGTAGGCTGTTGGAATTTTGATTGGGATTGCTTTGAATCTGTAAATGAATTTGGGTAGAATTGACCTCTTAACTGTAGTTAGTCTTTCCAATCCTTGAACGCGGAATATCCTGCCATTTGTTTAGGTTTCCTTTAGTTTCTTGTAGCAATATTCTGTAGTATCCTTTACATCCTTGTTTAAATTTATTCCTAGATATTTGATTCTTTTGGTTGCTATTGTAAATGGATTTTGCTTCCTAATTTCTCCCTCACATTGTCCACTACTAGTGTATAGAAACACCACTGATTTTTGCGTGTTGATCTTGTATCCTGCCACTTTGCCAAACTTTTTTATTAGCTCTAGTAGTGTCATTGTAGGTTTTTCAGGGTTTTGTACCTATAGGATCATGTTGTCTGCAAATAGTGAAAGTTTTACTTCTTCCTTCCTAATTTGGATGGCTTTTATTTCATTTTCTTGCCTGTTCTAGCTAGAACTTCTAGTACAATGCTGAACAATAGTTGAGACACAGTGGGCATCCTTGTCTTGTTCCTGATCTTACAGGGAAAGCTTTCAGCCTTTCCTCATTGAGTACAAATTGGCCAAGGGTTGTTCATATATGCCCTGTATCATGTTGAGGAAGTTTTCTTCTAGCCCATCTTTTAAAGTGTTTTTATCAAGAAAGATTGTTGGATATTGTCATATACCTTTTCTGAGCCAATCAAAATGATCATGTGGTTTTTCCGTTTCATTTTGTTAATGTACTGCATTATATTCGTTGATTTTCTTGTATTGAACCTGCCCTAGCATACCTAGGATAAAACCCAGTTTTAATGTGCTGTTGAATTCGATTTGCAAGTATTTTGTTGAGGATTTTGCATCTGTATTATTAGAAAGATTGGTCTGTAACTTTCTTTTCTTGTAGTATCTTTTTCTTGTAGTATCTTTTTTTAGCTTTGGTATTAGGGTGATGGTGGCTTCATAGAATGAGTTAGGTAGTGTTCCCTTCTTTTCCATTTTTTTTGGAAGAGTTTGAGCAGGATTAGTATTAGTTCTCCTTGAAATGATTGGTAGAATTTACCTGTGAAGCCATCTGCTCCTAGGCTTTCCTTTGTTGGTTTTTGATGACTGATTAAGTCTGTACTTGTGTTTCAGTTTTGAGGTCCTCTTTTTCTTCTTGAGTCAGTGTAGGTAGGTAGTTTTGTGCTTCTAGGAAGTCTTCCTTTCATCTAAGTTGTCTAATTTGTTGGCATATAGTTGTTGTTCATATTATCTTATGATCTTATTTCAGATTTCTTTTTTTTTTTTTTTTTCTTTATAATTCTAGATAGGGGCTTGTTGATTTTACTAATCTTCTTGAAGAGTCAGCTTTTGGTTTTGTTGATTGTCTCTTTTTGTTGTGTTGTTTTCACTTTCATTTATTTCTGCTCTAATCTTTATTTCTTTCCTTCTGTTTGCTCTGGGATTAGTTTGCTGTTCTTTTTCTAGTTCCTCCAGGTTTGCAGTTAGGTCTTTGATTTTAGTTCTTTTCTTCTTTTTAAATATAGATATGTAGGGCTATAAATTTCCTTCTCATCACTGCCTTCACTGCATCCCATAAGTTTTGATACAGTGTGTTCTCGTTCTCATTCGTCTCGAGATATTTAATCTCCATATATTTGCGAATTTTCCCATTCTCCACCTATTATTGATTTCTTGCTTTGTTCCATTATGTTCAGAGGAAGTGCTTTGTATAATTTCAATCTTTTTAAATTATTGAGACTTGTTTTGTGACCTAAACTGTGGTCTGTCCTGGAGAAAGT
This sequence comes from Tolypeutes matacus, assembly GCA_026826555.1. Lineage (NCBI taxonomy): Eukaryota > Metazoa > Chordata > Mammalia > Cingulata > Chlamyphoridae > Tolypeutes > Tolypeutes matacus. The sequence goes on from JAKSZT010054489.1 coordinate 8,284,866, forward strand.
TCTGTGAGCGCTTAAAAAGATATATCCTTCTGTTTAGGGGTATAGCATACTGTATATGTCTATTACGTCTAGTTCATTTATCATATTATTCAAGTTCTGTTTTCTTACTGATCCTCTGTCTAGATATTCTATATATTTATGAGCATGGTATATTGAAGTCTCCATCTATTGTAGAAACATCTGTTTCTTCCTTCAGTTTTGCCAGTGTTTGCTTCATGTATTTTGGGGCTCTCATGTTAGGTGCATAAATATTTGATTATTTCTTGTTGAATTGCTCCTTTTATTAATATATAATGGTCTCCTTTGTCTCTTGTAACATATTTGCATTTAAAATCTATTTTGGCCTATATTAGTGTAGCTAGGCCAGCTCTATTTTGGTTACTGTTTGTGTGGAATATCTTTTTCTAACCTTTCACTTTCAGCCTGTTAAGAGTGTCTTGTAGACAGCATATAGATGGGTTCATACTTATTTATCCATTCTGCCAGCCTGTGTCTTTTGATGGAGAGTTCAATCCATTAACATTCAATGTTATTACTGTAAATGCATTATTTATTTTGACCATTTTATTCTTTGGCTTTCATATGTCATATCTTACTATTGTCTGTCTTTTTACACTTTTAGTTACCTTTACTAAAATCTTCTGTTCTACACTTTCTTCCAAGCTTCCTCCTCCTGTCTTTTCCTTTCCAGCTGTTCATCTATGAATACTTTAAACTCACTGTCATTTTTACAGAACAGTGTTGCCAAATAAAGAATTCTTGGCTGGCAGTTTTTCTCTTTCAGTATTTTAAATATATCATAGCACTGCTTTCTTACCTCCAAGGTTTCTGAGGAGATATCTGCACTAAGTTTAATTGGACATGATTTATGTGATGGATCGCTTTTTCTTGCTGCTTTCAGAATTCTCTCTTTATCTTTGACTTTTGACATTCTGAATAGTACGTGTCTAAGAGTAGGTCTATTTGGATTATGTTTAGAGTCCACTGCCCTCCTTAGATATGAATATTTATGTCCTTCATAAGAGTTCAGAAATTTTTGGCCATTATTTCCTCAAATATAATATCTGCCTTTTTCCTAGTCCCTTCTCCTTCTGGGACACCCATGACATGTATGTTTGTGTGCTTTGTTCTGTCATTCAATTTCCTGAGACCTGCTTCAATTTTTCCCATTTTTTCTGTTTCTGGTCTTCTGTCTTTTCAAATTCAGTTGCCCTGTGCTCTAATTCGCTGATTCCTTCCTCTGCCAATTCAAATCTGTTTTGGTATACTTCTAATGTACTTTTTATTTTTTAATTTTATTTAAGTATATCATTCATACATGAACATACATAAACAATAAGTATGTAGTAAAAGTTGTGAACTTACAAGACAAACATGCATAACATCATTCAGGGGTCCCATACATCAGTCTACCACCAGCACCTTGCATTGTTGTGAGGCATTTGTTACAAATTATGAAAGAATATCGTCAAAATCTTACTACTAACTATAGTCCATATCTTACATTTGGTGTATTTTCCCCCCAACCTAACCTATTATTTTTTTTAAATATTTTTTTTATTACAAAAGTTGTGAACTTATGAAACAATCATGCACATGTGTAGAATTCCCATACAAAACCCCTTCATCAACACAACACACCATGGTGGAACATTTCCTACAGATTATGAGAGAATATCAGACTATTACCACCAACCATGGTCCATAGCATACGTTTGGTATATTTTTTCCATATCCCTCTTCCCCCCCATTATCAACACAGTACATCTTTGGCATTGATGCAAGAACATTACAATATTTCTGTTAATCACAGTCCATATGTCACTCCAATTGTATTTTTCCCATGCTTCTCCACATTCTCATCAACTGCAATAGTGATGTACATCTGCTCCAGCTCACAGGACACTTTTGCATCTGTGCCATCAACCACAATTCTCATCCACCTCTGGGTTCACTGTATTATTCAGGCCCTAGATTATTCTCTAGCTTTCTTTCATTTGACATTTATATCCTAGACTACCCTTTCCAGCCACATTCCCATTTATAAACCAGCTGCTACTTACTATAATGTGTTACCATCAGTGGTACCATTTCCACTTCTCAGTAAAGTTAATTAAAACTTCTACATACATTAAGCATCAGTAGTCCTTCTCAGCCCTCCTCTTATCTCCTAATAACCTATACTCTAGGTTTTAACACCATGCGTTTATTCTTTGTATTTAGTTCATATTAATAAGACCATGCAATATTTGTCCTTTTGTGTCTGGCTTGCCTCACTTAGCATAATGTCTCCAAGATTCATCCATGTTATGTGTGTCCTCTATGCCTCTAATGTATTTTTAATTTCATTGTGTCTTTCATTCCCCTAAGTTCTGTTACTTTTCTTTGAAAGCTATCAAGTTTTTTTTTATGCTCACACAGTGTCTTAATATTCTTTATCTCTTTAGCCATATTTTCCTTCATCACCTTCAGTTGGCTTAGGAGATTCATTTGAACATCATTGATTAATTGTTTTAAATCCTGTGTCACATCTGGATTTTTAACTTTTTCCTTTGGGCCATGTCTTCCTGTTTTTTTTATATGGCTTGTAATTTTTTCCTGATGTCTATGCATCTGTTTATGTTGGTGGGTTTATTCTGATGGTTAATTTCTCTCTTTCCTAGGGTTTTATTGCTGATTGAGTTTGTTTTATGGCTCTTCTTTGACCTTTGGTTCAACTTCTTCTCTATCTTTAAAATTTCCCATGTTTTAAGTTATCAAAACAGGGCCAGGGACCCACTATTGAGGCGCAGACCAGATCCACAGTGCCCTAGGAATAGGGACAGGAAAGTCCAAAAAGCCTCCTAATATTTTTTCCCCTTCACTTTCCAAGCCTGACAGTAGATAGCAGACTTCGGCAAATCTTTTCCTGCATTCCTAAACGGAAGGAGTATATCTCTTTCAGCCACCACAGGATGGTATTGATACAATGGGAACTTTTCTGGGCTAGCTAGTGCTGTCATTTAAAGTCAGACCCTGCTGTCCAAACTCCCCAAGCAGAAGTCACACTCAGCCCTCTGCCACGCCCTCCCTTTTCCCAAGAAGGAAAACGTCCACTCCCCTCAATCAGCCACGGGTTGTACTGAGACTGCTTGCTTCCAGGTTGGAGAATGGGTGCCATTCCCTGCATGGGGGCAATGCTTCTTTATCTCCCCATCCTGCACCCTCCTGGACAATTTGTGATACTCCTCTGGTCTGCAGTTCCTGAAAACAGTTGTTACAGACAGCTCTGCTTTTCTTCTTGATGTTTTTGTAAGAGATGTGAGTCATGCTGTTCCTACACCGCTGCCATCTTCCCAGAACTCCTGATATTCATTTTCAAATCAACTCTAAATCACCCAAGAATATAATTTCATTACACATTAGTTTTTACTGTAAATATGATCACTGAGCTTGTTCAACAGATTTTGTCTTTGAATGGTTTTCAGCTGTTTCCAAATCTTAAATCTCTTCTTTTTCATGCTTACAGGTTTGTCACCTTTGAAGATATTTAGGGATATCCATGTCATCCACTTCCCCAATTAGCTTCTTCATTGCAGTTCAAGTCACATTTCTTCCTCTTAAGAACTTTAATGGATGGTCCCTATAATCCATTACCAAGTTCAAATTTATCCTCCTCCCACTGTTTATTCACCACCAACTTTCCAAGATACCAAACAAAACTATTTTTCCCATCATCTGATTTTGCCTGTCAGAGGTAATGAGTCATCTTCTGCAGTTTAACAATATCTTATATTTTTCCTCTGTCATCTGCCTTACCGTAATGTATTCTAATCATTTAGGTACTATTTCCTTGTACTTGATGTTGAATTTCTTCAAGGCAAGGATTGTTTCTTATTCTACCCACCACCCCCTTTACAATACCTAGTCCAATGCCTGGCACATAATTTACCCTTAGTAAATATTTATGGAATGAAATGTATATTACAGGCTCAGAATTCATATCAGAACTTATATTTAAATAACGTTTGTTTTTTGTTTTTTTTTTTAAATCAACTTGCATTCTTTCTCTTCCTTTTATTCCTACCCAATAGCTCTTCCCCACAGCCCTTCTGGAAAATTAGAAGTAAAAAGGGAGTCTTGATAGCAAGATTTTCACTACTAGAGGAGTGATGTCTTAGTGATGGGCTATAGAATTTAGTGGTGATAAAGAGCAGCCCAATCATTCTGAAGCCATGAGTTAGTTCACTGAAGTAAACTTACAGGTTTTCAGTCCCTGGTGTCTCTGTGAACTGTCATCTTATGTAGGGATGTACAGATTATATAGATTATATAATCCCATCTCATAGGCTAGGAAACTGAAGATAAAGGAATTTGTCTAAGATCGAATAGCAAGTTAAAGGCAAAATTAGAACTAGAATTCTGATTTGCAACCTGCCAATGTAGCACATTTTCTTTTATAATTCTGACTGTTTTGCTGGTACCCTGGACTGCTGACAGATGCTTGGTCTTTAGGATCAAAAAGACTTCATAGGCAAGTTATTTGTCTTCCAGCGTTGCCTCATCACATCCAATTAACTGGGCCCATTTTGTTAGGTAATATGCACAACCTCTTAAGTACCTGACTACCACATACTAATGAAAGCAGAACTCAGAAAAAGGATTATCTGAACTGGACAAGGAGAACTGAGTAACTGAAATACTAACAGCATCTTTGCCCCAAATACTGTTAGAGTGAACTTTAGGGCTGCGCCCTGATTACTGTACAGGTGTGTTTTATCTGACTTTGTTGTGCTGATCAATTAAATTTAAATCATAATATTAAAGAACATTAAGGTCTATAAATTGCTTATCTATTTTCTGATGTTTGCTGGTCCTCCCTTTTAGTTTCCTACTTCATTTTACTTCTCTAACTCTAGATGGAGATAGTGCAGTCAACTTCCTTTGCTTTTTATTAAAATCAAAATTTAAAATTTTAGGCCTTTTTACAGTGAACATATATGATTTTATCTGAGGGTGTTTTAACTTAGTACCATAAAATTATGTAATTAAATATAGCCAGATGTAATGTTTCCAAAAGGCAGTTGAATAATGGTTATAATAATAATTAGTAAACACTTTGACCAGATGTTCTGTTTTGATCATGCTTTACTTAACAGACTTTTTACCACTTAGGATTTGAAGAAAGGATGCTTTAAAAAAGGCTATAAACATGGTCTAGCAGAAACCCACTGCCATAGAATAGAGACATGTGCGTGCGTTCAGGGCATTCAGCAAATCTTAGTTGTAAAGAAGATACTACAATGGCCTGCCACTTTGTCTCCAGTGTTCAGAATTAGAAGCAGATCACATTTCATGCTATGAGCAAACAGTGATTTCTGCCACATTTTTGAAAGAACAGCTGCATCAACCGTTTTATTTCTATTATACTTTATTTTCTATATTGACAGTATATTCTGTGCTTAACATGTAACATTTGTTAAATGCTAACTAATGCCAGTCACTGTTCTAAAAACTATATGTATCAAACTTAATCCTCATAACTCCATGAGGTAGGTTCAGTTATTACCCCATTTTCCTTATGTGGAAACTGAGGCACAGAGCAGTTAAGTAATTTGGCCAAGGTCATACATTTATTTAGTTAGTGAAGGAAAGGACTATAAACCTGGATCTCTCTCTAGCAGTTGTACTCTTGACCATCATGTTACTCTGCCTCTTGTAAAACTTAAATACTTAGGTTGTATAACCATTAAATGTTGAAAGTATTTTCTTGATGGTCACTGAAAGTGGAGAGTAAAAAGAGGTTGGGAAATGGAGCCATAGCCCTCTGAGGAGGTAAATTAGAATTTGAGGCCAGAAATGGATTTAGATTCCCTACCTGAAGGAATATTTCGCTTCATTTCTGTCTGGATCATTAGAGTCTAAGTTATGACATTTTAATCTTTTAAATTCAGGGTCTATATTTCATGAAACATGTTTTTTGATAAATTCTTTGTTTCTACAGAAACTCAAACAGAAGAATCAACAGCTGAAGCAAATTATGGATCAATTACGAAATCTCATCTGGGATATAAATGCCATGTTGGCAATGAGGAACTAAACTGGTATTTAAATTTCCTGCTTTACACATGCTATACCTTTTTCTATTTTCCTCAAGTATTTTTTTCCCTTTGAAGGTAATTTATCTGCTTTTATTCTAGTTACTAAATTAATTTACCATTTTTTAAAACATGGTTTTACAGTAAAGGACTCAATACTTTTTGTAATGTTTTTGATTCTATGAAAGATTATTGTAATTAACTTTGACAGGTTTTTTTTCTGGTTAATCTCATGAACTGAATAATTGTTTTCTAAAAGCAAAGTTATGTTTTGTAAATAAAGTTTTAAATTTGATCACTGGATTTTTACCGCTTTAGAAGAAAGATTTAAATGTTTCAAATAAACATATTAAATACATTCAGTCTGGTACAAATTAATTAAAGATGTAAGTTACCATTTCAGCTCAAGTTTTTAAATTCAAATTGCATTCCAAGCCAGTTAAAATGAGAAAATAGTTAATTTGTATATTGCTATAAGTTGTTGACAATTACTTTTACCTTGTTCAAGTGTTTGGTTTTAATTGAAATGATTTGCAGTTGGCACAAATTAAAAATACAGCCACATGCTTATTTACTATATGCTTTAGGCCAAGAATCCTATCCAATCCCCTATCTGATGGCTACTCATTTTTCAGATATACCCTAAATTAATCAATAAGCTAAATGGATTTTGAAAACAGATTTCAGCTAAGATTTAGGAGTTTTAAATGAGATAATTTTATATGAAAAGTGCTTTAGCTGGTCTACAGTAAATCTTATAGGTAAGTGTAGGGGAGCTGGTATCTCACATTATAAATAATGTATCCCAGGAGAGTTGGATTCTTCTCAAGAAGCACTTTTCCAGCCTGATTCAAAAGCCCCAAACTAGCTTGCCTGAGTTTTGACAAAAACAAAAGCAAAAAACCCCTATTTGACTCTTCTAACAAATTATAACAAAACTCCTCTATAAAAAGCAATTTATAAAATTCCGTTTAATTATAAAATTTCTTCCTTGGCTCATAATTTTGAGAATTCTGAGGGTGCATATACAAAAGGCCTGGTATTCATTCAGAACTTAGTTATTTAGCATGAGCCTCTGGAACCCTTACATTTAACCTTTTAAGTCAATTTGGTTCAACAAACATTTAAGGAATGCTTGCTATGTATGTGCCAGGTTATATAGTATGTGCTGAGAGTACAGAAGTAATTAAGACATGGTCCCAGCTGCATATAATTTGATAAAAATGAGGCATCTATAAAATGGAATATTGCATAACCATTAAAAAGAAAACTCGATATGTATTCATGGAATAATTTCCAAGATATCTTGTTAGTTGAATAATTTCCAAGATATTTGTTAGTTGAAAAAAGAATAATGCAGAACTCAAAGTATGTTACCATTTGTGAACATACATCCTTTTGTATATGCATAAAGTTTCTTTGGAAGATGTGGTAGTTTAGAGCTGTATGTTCTTAAACTTAATCCACTCCTGCAGGTGTGAACCCATTGTAAGTAGGAACTTTTGATGAGATTAATTCAGTTAAGGTGTAGCCTAGCCCAATCAGGATGGATCTTAGTCCTATTACTGGAGTCCTCTATAAGTGGAATGAGATTCAGACAGAGAGAGAAAGCCACAGGAAGCAAGAAGCTGAAGGTCAACGGAACCTAGAAGAGAAGGTAGAGGCTGCTATGTGCATTGCCATGTGACAGACGAGTCCAGAAAAAATGATCACTAGCAGCCAGCCCCAGAATACCAGTCTTTGAGAAGAAAGCATCATCTTGATGGCATCTTGATTTGGACTTTTTATCTGCCCCAAAACCATGAGCTATTTAATTCCCATAGTTTAAGCCAACCTATTTCATAGTATTTGCTTGAGCAGCCAAGGAGACTAAAACAGAAGGTTATACAAGAAACTAGTAGCCAGCTTCCTCTGGGGAGGGGAACTGGGTGCCTGAGAGTGAGAGTTAGGAAGGCACTTACTTTTCACTGTATACCTTTTCATACCTTTTGAATTTTATAGCATGTGCAAATATTGCCTAATCAAAAAAATAGGTAAAATTTAAAATTATGTAGATTTCCATTAATATTTTTTGTGGACTTTGTATAGTCCTATTAAAGGAAGGGATTACTTTGAATTTGATATAAATTATGAATACCTGTATGAAGATATATTGAATCCAAAAACTGTACCTACACTTATTTCCATTATCTGTATACATGAGATCTCATACACAAGGAATTAAAGCAGGAGATCAGTGGCATTTGCAGTTTAATTTTCTTGGGGCAGGAGAGATAATTTTCCCTGCCCTCATCTTAAGATGGTTCCATTGAGAATCAATGGCTTTCCACATTTATTTAAACAACATCAAGTGATTTCCAGGCTACCTCTGTCTTCATGAAGTACATGATAATTCACCAAATAAGTGACAAGCGTTTTTCCAGAAATTGCTTGATTTTGCTTGTTACTAGTTTTGACTGTATAACCTCAAATTTTCAGTAGCTTAGCTACTTTTCTTTCTTTTACCTTTCTTGCCCATGGGCCTGCAGCTCAGCTGGGCCAGCTCTGCCTCAAGCAGTGGTTCTTCTTCAGGGCTGCTCAGCTTGCCTCCCCAGATACGCTTTTTCCAGGTTTGCCCTTCTCAAGGCAGGTGGCTTCAGTGCAAGAAACCAAGTCAAACTATGCAGGCATCTTTAGACCCTCTAACTTTCCATTGGTCCAAGCAATTTTCCTTGCTAATCTAACATTGGTCAGATGGAGGAGTATACTCTGCTTACGTACTTCAGAGTTACAAGGCAGAGGGTTAAGTGGTAAGAAAGTATTACAGAGAGAAGAACTGGAACCAATAATCCAATCTCCCATTGTTTTGCATAGTATCTAAATGTATTATAATTTATACCCTATCACCTATTGGACATGCATGGTTTTTGCATTTTTTTCACTACATATTATGTTCTTTGCATAGCAGTTCCTGGTTACTATTATAAATTGGCTTTTTGGCATTGACTACTTCTAAGAGTTAAAAAATTACCAATCTTTTAATTTTAATTATCACATTTAACTGCTTAGATCACTCCAGGTGCCACAACACTAAATTCTTGGTGAGCGTTTGGAAATCGCATCTTTTGGGCCTTGGCTCAAAAGGGAATAATGAATACAGCTACATTCAGCTGCAGAGCTGTAGTCCAAAACTCTGGAAGTGTGTGTTCTCAACCTCAGAATTGAAAATGGTTTTCCCAGTCACAAATCTACCTGGGACCCATTATCAAAGTGTTTGAGGTTAAACACATGAACCCTACTGACTCAAAGTTTCAGCTGTTTCTTAAGAGATGGCATGCCAAAGATGGAAGAGCAAAGAAAGGTGAATCCAGTTGTGATGTGTGCCCTTGGCCAAGTTAATCTGTTTTCCTCCTCTAAAATGATGGTTGGGATTAGTCGCTTTCATATTGTATATTCATATTTTGGTTGCAAATGATGGAAACCCAATTCAAGATGAATTTAGCCAAAGAGGGAATTAATTAGTTCTGAGACAAGATGCTAGAGAAGAGCTCATAGAATCAAAGAAAAGCAGGAATCAAAGCTTCAGGAATTAGAACTGAAATTCTCTATGCCCACCCTAGATTTATGCTTTGCTTGGCTTGGCTTCATTTTCTCATACTGCAGATAGGCTTTTTCCTAATGGTGGAAAATACTACTATTGTCTGGCCTACCTTTACAAATCTTTTCTGGACCCTAACCCCAGAAGCTGTGCTGCTTCTCTTCCAACTCAAATTGAGATATCCTTGAATGGACCCTAAGTCACACAGCTTGGGTCATATAACCAAGCTTTGGACCAACGGTATCAAGAAAATGGGTGATATGAATGACTTGACCCAGGTTATATAAGCCTATCCCTGTGGCCAAGAAGTTAGGATGGAAATCATGGAAAATTGTTATTGAGCAGGGAAAAAATATTACTAGGAATAAAACAGACTAGGAAAATTTGCGAGGAAAAAAAATAGCAACCATCATCCACTGAATCTGTTATTTGTTTATAGTACTATCTCAGATATAATATCAGATATTCAGCCTTTAAAAGCCCAAGATAAAAAGTTTACAGAAAACCAAATGCATCATTGACTAGTCTTAATTTCTTTTGGTTCTTCCTGAATTTGTGAACTTTCCCAAAGTACACAAATAGTTGAAATTCTTTGCAGCTATTTCAATGAATTGCAATATGATCTTGTCAGCTCTTGGTTGGCCTGGGTTAAAGCATGGATAGGAAAGAGCTAAGAAAAAACTAGGGCTGCAGCATCCTGGTAATGACATTATCCTTAAGATGATTTGGAAATTTCAAGTCCTGATCAGACATTAGATTTCACAGCACCATTACAGGCCAAAATGTGTTAAACTGACATTTTGATGTAATTCCAGATTGGGTCATTCATTTTCCTTCCCTAAATTCCACTAAAGCTTAAGCTAGGTGAGGCCTCTTTGGGCCTTAAACTGAAGTGTGTGCTTGTCTTAAGGCTCAAAAAGTTTGTTATCCTAAATGTTCTTAAATTAGCCAAACATCACTGGATGCCTCAAATTTTTTTCTGTTCCTTTAAAATATTAGTGGATCAAGGACTGATGTTTTTTAAACCAAATTTTGAAAGATATTCTATGTGTATATATTTTTAAATATGGTAGCAGTATTCAACTTTCTCACACCTTTTTTTTTTAACCTAAAGGATTAGCATTATTATTCAAGTTAATATTTTAAATCTATTTTTATATAGGATCAAAATTGTACACTGATGCAAGGGATTAAAGTTTTTTAAAAGCCCCTTTCTGTTGCTAATATATAATTCTCACAGAAACTGCTAGGAAATTTAGAAAGAAAATGTAAAACTATATTTTGTCTGTACTTTAAGGTCTTATACATCAGTGATAAATAATCACAAGATTGCCCAGTGGCATGCTTCCTGTTACAACTACCTCAACCTGTTTTAACTTTTTCAGATGTCTTTTTGAGGCAGTAGCTCTTAAACTTTAGTGTGCACAGGAATCTCTTGGTGCTTTGTTTAAAATCCTGCTATTTGGATTTACTACAGATCTACTGAATCAGACTCTCTAGCTGGGGGTCCAAGAATCTGCATGTTTCACAAATACCCCCAGGCGATTTATCACTGGCACTTTGAAAAGTTTGTTCTAAGCAGTGTAGTGGTAGTACTTTAATATGAAAAACTGGTCATAAAATAGTAGTATGAATATAAAATGTACCATACGTAGATTTCTAGCCTTTGAGTATTTAAAAATCATATTTTATATCAGCAGTTCTCAATCTTGGCTGTATTTTAGAATCGACTGGGGAAATGTTAAAATTCCCTATGCCCAGGCCACACCCCAGACCAATTAAATAAAAAAATCTGGGAAGGGCTCCAGGTATAAACAATTTTTATAGCTTTCCAGATGATTCCAGTGTGCAGACAAGGTAAAAACCAGTGTTCTCTATAGATTGACAGGCATGGAAAGAATCTCAAGAGATTCCCTTCTCCCCACCCCCCCAATGGTTCAATATTTGAAGCAAAGAACTTCACAAGAGCAAAAGCCTAAAACTCACCCATACACAACTATATTTTTTTAAGGATACTTGACCCAACACTCTTGATTGTCAGAGGCAAAGTATTCTCTAGTCATCCACGATCACACCTTGAATGGAAAAATAGAAGAGATAATACCATATAGTCTGCAACTTTTACAGGCAAAGGGAAAGACGGGGATTGTTGCGTGGTCTTCCATCCTTAAAGATCTTAACAATTAGGTATAGAGTGAGGTCAAAACGTGAACTAAATTTTTCTTTGTACCTGGTTCCATGCTGACCATCTTGCTAGACCAGTAAGATAACTAACTTGGATTTAAAATGTACTCACCTCTAACAGTCATTTATTGAACACTTACAGACTTCAGGCACCAGAGTAGGAGTTGGGAATACCAAGATGGAAAAGGCGTTTCCCTTGAAGGTTAGGGATTATAAACTAGAAGAGAACTGATCATATCAGTTCTCGGCTGATCAGAGGACTTCTACACTCACAAACTAACCCTTAGAACCAAGGGACAGCTATTATCCCATTGATAGATTTGCATGGTACCTCTAGATGGAGCAGAACCCAGAGGTCAAGTTAGAGGCCTCCCTCCTATGGGATTCCAAACAAAACCATTATCCATATGGTTAAAAAGTTACTGTTTTGTATGCCCAGGCCTATAACGATCTAACTTAGGATAAAGATAAAAGAAGGCAAGGCCATAAAGAATGTTCAACTTGGGAAGACGAGAATGTAGCACAGCTTTAATTGTACTAAGGTAAGGGAAATAGTTTCAAAACAGCTTTGGGAAGAAAAAGTCATTTGTGGAAGCTCAGTACTTAAAGTCTGCAGATGGCACAGCTAACAAATAAATCAATTAAAGAATGTAAAGTACGAACAGAAACATAAATGTGAATTAAAACCATACAAACTTGAAGTTATGCATGAAGTAAGTATTTTAACCACTGGCACTAAAATTTTAGATTGAATTCTCTCATGAAACAGAAAACTGGTATAATTGCCTGAGTAAAGGCTGGTTTGAGAATTATAGCTGGTGGGGAAAAGAAAATGTGTTTCTGTGTTTTGAATAGACAGTAAAAGCATGATGGATGAACAGACAGGGCTGCCAATCTGCCAACAATAGTCCAGGTGAGAAATAACTAAAGCATAAAGCAGAGTCTTAGTGGCAGAGCTTGAATTAAATAGTAACAAGCTTTTCTCCTAAAATGCTCACCTTGATGGATTCCGACATGTGGCTTGTTCTTGCCAATCCATGCAAAGTTGTAACTACACAGTCTGTTGGCCTAGTGCGGTCAGAGACTTGGGGCATTTCCTGAAACCATTAGCTTCTGTCTTGAAAATTAATTTTTTTTTTTCTGGGGCCTTTGAGAATTTTTTCCTGCTGTAGATTTTGTTCAAGTGTTGGGTTATCTGTTTACAACAGGTCCGGTGCAGGCATACCTCATTTTATTGCGCTTTACTTTATTGTGTTTTGCAGATGTGTTTTTTTACAAATCAAAGATTTGTGGAAACCTTGTGTTGAGCAAGTCTCTTGGTGCCATTTTTTTCCAACAGCATGTGCTCACTTCGCGTCTCTGTGTCACATTTTGGTAATTCTTGCAATATTTCAAAACGTTTTCATTATTATTTTATCTGTTATTATGATCTGTGATCTTTGATGTTACTGTTGTCATTGTTTTGGGGTGTCATGAACCACACCCATACAAGACTGCTGACTTCATTGATAAATGCGTGTGTTCTGACTCTTCCACCAACTGGCCATTTTCCCATCTCTGTCCCTCTCTTCCGCCCTCCCTATTCCCTGAGACACAATAATATTGAAATTAGGCCAGTTAATAACCCTACAGTGGCCTCTAAATGTTCAAGTGAAAGGAAGAGTTGCACATCTCTCATTTTAAGTCAAATGCTAGAAATGATTAAACTTAGTGAGGAAGGCATGTTGAAAGCCAAGACAGGCTGAAAGCTTGGCCTCTTGTGCCAAACAGCTAAGTTGTGAATGCAAAGGAAAAGTTCTTGAAGGAAATTAAAAGCGCTATTTCAGTGAACACATGAATGATAAGAAAAGGAAGCAGCCTTATTGCTAATAAGGAGAAAGTTTGAGTGGTCTGACTAGATCAAACCAGCCACAACATTCCCTTAAACCTAAACCTAATCCAGAATAAGACCCTAACTCTCTTTAATTCAGTAAAGGCTGAGAGAGGTGAGGAAGCCGCAGGAATAAAGTTTGAAAATAGCAGAGGTTGGTTCATGAGGTTTAAGAAAAGAAGCCATATCCATAACATAAAAGTACAGAATAAAACAGCAAGTGCTGATGTAGAAACTGCAGCAAGTTAGTTATCCAGAAGATCTAGCTAAGATAATTGATGAGGGTGGCTACATTAAACACCAGATTTTCAGTGTAGATGAAACAGCCTTCTATTGGAAGATGTCATCTAGGACTTTCTAGATATCTAGAGAGAAGTCAATGCCTGGCTTCAAAGCTTCAAAGGACAGGCTGTCTTTTGTTAGGGGCTAATGTAGCTGGTGACTTTAAGTTGAAGCCAGTGCTCATTTACCATTCTGAAAAGCTTAGGGCCCTTAAAATCCAGTAGATGTTAAGTCTACTCTGCCTGTGCTCTATAAATGGAATGATAAAGCCTGGATGGTAGCATATCTGTTTATAATATGGTTTACTGAATATGCCCACTGTTGAGAACTGCTCAGGAAAAAAAAAGATGCCTTTCAAAATATGACATTGACAATGCACCCGGTCATCCAAGAACTTCTGATGGAGATATACAATGAAATTAATGCTGTTTTCATACCTGCTATCACAACACACATTCTGCAGCCCATGGATCAAGGAGTAACTTCGACTTTCAAGTCATGTTATGTAAGAAAATCATTTCATGAGGCTGCCAGAGATAGTGATTCCTCTGATGGATCTGGGCAAAGTAAAATGAAAACCTTCGGGAAAGGTTCACCATTCTATGTGCCATTAAGTATATTTGTGATTCATGGGAGGAGGTCAAAATATCAGCATTAACAATAGTTTGGAAGTCCACAACTGAAGCTGTGTAGAGATTACCATGCTGTCCAGTAGGATGGATGAAAAGGGACAGGGTCTAATACTCAGAGAGCTTGACTCACCAAGCCCAGTTCCCCATGTAGGCACTTCCTATACAAAACCAAACAAAGCCATCTTGACCCAACATGCCAAAATCCATGGTTCTGTTTATATAAATCAAGACTTAGGGAGGAAAAAAAAAGTGAACAGCTTAAACAGATTTTTTTAGTTCAAGATCCTGGAACCTGCCCCAGCTTAAGCAAGTGAAGAACAGTGAAACAATCCCCACATCCAGTAACAATTCACCTGCCAATCATGAACTTTACCTTCCCTGAGCTACCATTATTGCCAAGGGATTATAAATCAATTAATTCAATATATAAAAATTCCTACATGCCTTTAAAATCTCTTGAAACCACATGATGGATTAAAAATCCAACACAGGGCACTGGGGTGTACCTATAATCCTGACTTGGGTAGTATGTAGTGAGCATGCTACTGGACAATGGTCCCCGCATCTTGTCCACATCCCCAGCTCACTGGGGTCCCTGTGTGGATGAAATGGAGTTGACTGTACAGCCCAACTCTAACCAAAGCCCCCACCATGGATCATCTAATTCCTTTCTAGGTCAAGAATGCTTCCCTCCCCTAACTGGGCAGGGAGGGCCATATGTGTGGAGGGACCTGGGGAAGGAAAGTCATTTTTAATGTCTTGCTACCCACTGAATCAAAGAAGATGGAAATTTCTCAGGACATAGTCATTCAAACTACAGAAATGGGGTACCCCATACCAATTAAGGGATGGTTTATCACACATTCACTCAATATGGAATATTTACTAGTGACCAGTTCCCTGCAGCCACAGATTTGTTCAGAAACTACACATTGCAGAATGCCATCTTGTGGCTTGCTTCTAGTTGTATATAAAAATACAAATCAATCTGGAAGTCAGGCACAAAGAGTGGTACAAAAGCATGAACCACAACACCTCATCAAAGCATCAAAGAAGGTGCTCATTTCAAACTGCTGCACTCCTATCTAGAATCTGCCTTTTGGAACTTTACTGCTGCTTCACCTGTTCACCTCTTTTCTACTCCCCACTGCCCCCCTCCCCCAAATCAAATGAATAAAGAACACATAGAATGGATCTATGTGGACCTGAAAGTCCCAATATAATTGAGTCAAAAGTGTCAGCACAGTGACCGCTGGTTTAATCTGCTCACCCAGCTTCATGTATTTAAAAGGACTGTCTGGATCTGAATTTGGGCTGGAAGCACCCAACACTTTCGTCTTTTGGAATCCAGTAAAAACTCAAATGTCTAAGAATCTCTGGCTCCAACAAACAAGATTCAAAGGAGAGGAGTGGATGAAGCCTGGATGGGAGACAGGAGGCCTGCCACAAACCAGCTGTGTGCTTCACTTTCCCTGTTTGTGCGGGGGTTGAACTAGCAGATGGCCAGGGTTCCGCCCAGCTGCCATCGAGGACTCTGTCTTGAAGTACAGTTCTATATAGGCTTGTCAGGCTGAGTCCACTTGGTATCAACAATTTAAAGTGGTTTTACCATTCTTCTATGCTGTAGTTTGAGGTTTCCCTTCCTCTTCTAGCCCTCGAAGACTGTTTCATTTCACTTGTACAGACCACTTGGCCAAACTGAGGTTTAAAACCGAATCACTAGCTTGGGGAAGACACGGCCTTTGAGAAACCTAGACCCGTGCACAATTGTCTGTTTTTCATTAACAATGTTAACCAGATAGGACTATAATTCTGTTAGGTCTTATATAGATCTACATAAACTTTGGAATATGAGAGTGTTAAAAAAAGAAAGAGAGAAAATCACCCATCACCTCTAAGTTAAAGATTTGAATATCTGAGAGCTCCAGAGCCTTAAAAACCTTCTGCAGTCCCTGATCCACAACACATTCCTCTTGTCAATGGACTCCATGCTAAAGGAGCCCAGTCTTGTAGCATATTTGTGCACTAAAAAGTAGATTTCAAAACATGCGGCTCTAGCCATCATTGTCACTGCCAGACTCCCTCAACCGCAAGTCATTTCTGAGGGTGTTCATGAGCTGGCTGCCTCCTCGCGCCCGGCTGGTTCCAGTGGTGACAGCAAGCCTGCTGTTGCAGGGCTGCCGGTGTGAAGGCTGCACTGGAGAGGCCGGGCCTCGTCCTCACCTCCGCTGCCCAAGGAGCCCCTAGAGCCTGAGGGGCTGCTCCGGCTGCTGCTCAGCTGCTCAGTAATGTGCACTTTGACCCACAGCTCTCTTGCACTCATCCAGCTGAGGTTCAGGTGAGGGGTTATCTTTCAAGGGAGAAGTTTTGGGTCCATACGGAGGCTTTGCTGGGGTTCTGAATGGTATAGGTGGCAGAGACGGTGGCGGCTGCCATGGCTGTGGGGCACAAGTGGACTGTGTTCCATTCGGGCCTGGATTTTACGGCTCCCCTTGGCTCTTGTGTTCTTGACCTGAATGCTGCTAATGAGTTTTTCTAGCACGTATTCATCGCTGTCATGATTAATTATAAGCACAGTCTTTCTGATAAGGTCATCAGTTCTCCTTGAACACAGTCTAGGCCAGGTGAATGACCAACACCACTTCAGAACTATGGCTCCCTACAACATAAGAATGGGATCTACTTGCTTTCTTAGACTCTTTTCCCACAGACAGAGATTTTAAACCCTTTATCTTATTTCCTCCTTCCGAAGGTTTATGAAGGATTTTTTGAACAGGTCATAGAAAGGAATTTTTTTAAAAATCTGAGAATGGAGCTAACACTGTTTTCATTCCTGCCCCAGTATCTTTTTGGGCTTTCTTTCTTTCATCCATTTTCCTTGTCTCTAGTTACACACTTGCTCAGAAACCACCAGGAAAACTCAAGGCATTTCTTCATAAGGGGGATCCAAATGTTTCAAATGCATCTGCCAAATTAAAGCCCTGCTTTGCTAAGCATAATACTTCACTCCGTGAGGCATGTTAGGTAAAGATTCAGTAAGACCTGTAGGCTCCAAGGGCTCTTGACAGGATTTGAAACGCCCTCACAAACCAGGTTTGGTTACAGAACACAAAAGCTGGGTGAAAAGGGATTCCATTTCCTGTAAGGGGGTGGATTGCCTTCTTCACCTGGAGCCGTGCTTTCTGTAGGAAAATGCTAATGAAACAGAAGCTGCCTAAAGGAGATGGAGAGCTGGTGAGTAATGGGGGCTGCAAGCCACACATCCTTGGTGGTATATGAATATTTTGAACATCAGCAAGAAGGGAATATCTCCTGGCATAAGAACAGTTACTGGCATGTAGTAGGCACTCAATAAATATTTGCTGAATGAATGATTGACCCATATGGAGATTATAAAATATTATGAAACTAATAGATAATATTTATTGAATTCTATGTTATGAGGTTCACATCCATTACCTCACCAAATCCTTATAGGCACTACCATGAGGTAGATTTATTAAAATCCCCATTTTACACATGAGGAAACTGAGACTCATAAAGGTAGAATAACTTGCCCTGGGGACATAAATAGTAAGTGACAGAAGCAGGATTCAAATTAAGGTCATTCATCATAAAACCTATACTCTTTTGTACTGTTTCACTACGTCTCTTAAGGGATTTTGCTTGACTAGGTATGTTCCAGAATGTTCTGGAAAGTAAGTATTGAGTCTTAATACAGTCTTAGTTCTGTATTTTGAGCAGTATTTTAATTCTGAATTTAGTAAGATGCCACAATTACATGACCTCAATCTGCATGGCAAATGTGGGTATGTGTACTGGGGCTCCCTTCCCCACAGCGGGATCAATTCATCCCCAGCCTATGCCCAACAGCCGCCACAGCCACTTTTACCAAAGAGATGGGTTTTTGCATCTTGAAGTATGTTACACTGCAAAAATAAATACAGGGGAAATATAAGAAGTTGTCAATTCCATCCCTCTTGAAAATTTCCCTGTGAGGAAAGGCCATTTTGTATATTTTCTTGAGAAAGAAGCAATCCATAGAACTACTTTGATCAGGCACTTAGTAGCAAAGAAAGCCTCGGCTGCTTTCTTCCCCTTTGGATTGGAGAAGACCAATGCCTTTTCAATTCCACTTGAAGACAGAGAAGAGGCTGCAAGAGCCATTGTTGGCCTAACAATGGAAGATGATTTTCATAGACAAGTTGATTGCTTTCTAAGAAGCAGAAAAATAAAGTCGATTTCAGCAACTATCCAAGAGTTTGTGAAATCAGCCACTTCTGAAGGGACAAAGAGAAGGGAAACAAATGTGAGGCAGCTTCCCTAGCAAGTGTATTTGCCCCATCTGGAAGGAAAATGGGTTTCACAATATTTTCATATTGGATCAAGGAACATCCTGTCCAAGGTTTTGATGAAGTTGTGGCCTTCCGAAGTTTACAGGAACTTGGAAAATGTTACCAGGAAAATCTCAGGCAATGAGGCTTAAAAGCCAGCTTAGAAAGAAGTGGAGAGCATTCTTAAATAGATAGCTATTGGGAAGTGGCTGTGGCTCAATTGGTTGGGTTCCCGTTTCCCATATGGGAGGCCCTGGGTTCAATTCCCAGGGCCTCCTGGTGAGGGCAAACCTGTCTGCACAGAGTGGTGAGCTGGTACAGCAAGATGACCCAATAAAGGGAGACAAGCCAACACACACAAAAAAACACAAAGCACAGTGAGCACAAGCAGCAAGGGGGTGGGGGGAATAAATAAATAAAATAAATCTTAAAAAAAAAAAAAAAAGCTATTGTAAATAAGCAGACTGCTTTCTGGGCCTTTAAACTCTACAATGCTAAACCTGCCTCCCCAGAGAAGGAGGAAATAGTCAGCTCCTAACAACGCACCGAAAAGGATGTTAGGAGAAAAAAGCATAAATGCAAGCATGCATATTTACTCATGTGGTTTTTGCATACACACTAATAATATAAAGCAGAATAAGCAAAAAATCATTGTACTGCTTATTCTCTACAGTACCAGGTTCATTAAATAGCTGTAACAATATTCATATTTGGCCAAAAGCAGTCCTTGACACTCCCAATTTTTCTTCACATTTAACTAAAATGTATTGAGTACCTGCTTTGCAAAAGGCATTCTGTCAGGTGTCTATTGAAAATCATTTAATAAATTCCAACTTACCCTAGAGAGTGTTAGCCTCATTTTTTTGGATGAGAAAGTTTAGCGTCAGAGAGATTACATAACTTGTGTTATCAGTTAGGATACTTTGAACTGCAAGTAACAGAATACCTAACAATGATGAAACCCAAAAGACCTTTAATTATTCCATAACAAATAGTCTAGAAGTCTGGGTCCCAGGGTTGGGTCAGCAGCTTAATGACATCAAAGATCCTGGCTCTGTCCATCCTCCCATGCCAACCATCCTTTGGCATATTGGCTTTCAGTCCTCAGGCTTCTTGGCTGTATGGTGACTGTTGCTCCTTGAGACTTGTTTACACTGTCAGGACCACAGGCAAGATATGAGAAAGTAAGGGTTGCCTCTCGCTGCAGCATAACTTTACTCTGGGAAGGAAAATATTACTCAGAAGCCCCCCAAAAGACTTCCCATTAAATCTAATTTGGCTCACCTTTACCATATGGAATGCTGAGAAAGTAGACAGATGGGTATCTTCCAGCCTCACCAGGAAGGACGGGAGGGGAAAGCACTAGCCACTGGGCTACCACCAGTGGTGTCTGGCATACTTTCCAAGGTTAGAGGTTGCTAGAGCTGGCTTTCATTTCCAAAAGACTGTACCTTTTACTCCATACTCTGTGGAAGAAGGAAGGAAGCCCTTTGTAGGGTAGTTGCTGCCCACAACATTTAATACCTGTGTCCTGAGCTTAAAGGAACAGGTGAGTTAAATATCTGCTCTTATCAGGTATGAAATCAGGAAGACGATGGTGTCTGTGGAACTGAGATTCTCCATTTAAAGCATGGGGAATCTGACTCCTTTTCCTGAGCGTCCCTTCCGTTTGAGGGACTGATTCTAGGGAACCAAGCAGACTTCCTCTTTGGCCACATAAAGGAGTTCAGGCTTTGACTGAGCTGAACTCACACTCCTGGGGTCTAAGGATGGGTAGAGAAACTGAGAAGGGGTGATCAGAGAAGGTCATCTCATACCTGTCTTGACCCAAACTTGTCACTGGGTCAAGGCACTTGCCAGATCTTTAAATGCCCTTCAGCTTGTGTCCATTACAATTCATAAAACTTCTCCAACTCCAACTTCTGTTGATTTTGCTGGTTTGTCCCTAAGTGGTTTGAATGTCTTCTCACACCATATGGCACACACATTTTCTTTTATATCATTAATGTATTCTATCTGTTGCACATTGAAAATTATGTAATTATTATAAAATAGTACTGGAATTATTTGTGACACATTGATTAGTATGAACATAAAAATATATAAATTATATGGATTTTAAAATTTTATTTTTATTTGTAGTTATCAGTTACCAAGAACCCCAAGAAATAAGACACTGTATACAGATTTTTTCTGTACACAAACACATACACACACCCTCCCTAGGTATCCAAAGGTGAGATAAAGAAGAGAAGGAGACTTCCAGGAAGATGGCATCAGAGTAGGTATGCAGGGTTCAACTCTCACAAAAACAATGGAGAGAGGGCAAAAAGCAGCCCAAGGGAGCTGCTTTGGGGATCTGCAGATCAGGAGAGTGTTGTGTATCCTCCAGTAGGGTGAGGGACAGAGAGACAAGGAAACCGAAACAAAAACAATGAGTTACTAGCACCCATCCTCCCCCCCTCAAGGCAAACGGCCTGGATAAGACCCATGGCTCACTGCAGCCAACTAAGTGGGGAACAGACAACTTCCTCCCTGGGAAGAGGGAGGGTGGGACAGAGGGCAGAGTGGTTTCTCTTCAGTGGGTTTGGCCAGTAGAACCTGCTTTCAGTCTCAGCTCTGGCCAGACCAGAATCATAGGCAAGTGGAGGTTGAAAGGGACACCTCTGTGGAAAGATTTGCTGATGAGTGCTATCTGCTGGCCAGCCAGGAATCTTCAAGGACAAAAAGTGCATTTTTGGAGTCTCTCATCCCAGACCCCTTGAATTGGATCTGCACCCTGTTAGTGAGTCCCTGGCCTGATTTTGAGAACTTAAGCTAGGCAATTTTAAAGATTTAGAATAAGTTGAACCAAAAATCAAAGAAGAGTTGTGAAACAAAACCACTAGGCAAGAGAGAAATTGGCCATCAGAGTAAATTCACCAACATATTTTGATACCTAGACACCTGCAAAAAATTACAAGCCATACTAAGAAACAAGAGATGGTCCACCCAAAGGAACAAACCAAAAATCTTGACAAGACACAGGATTTCAGACAACTATCAAAGATGCAGATCTCCTAAATCAATTTAAGGTGTTGAAAGAAAATATGACTAAAGAGATAAAGGATATTAAGAAGACACTGGGGTAGCAGAGGTTAGCTCAAGTGGTTGAGTGCCTCCTTCCCAAATATGAGGTCCTGGGTTCGATCCCTGGTACCTCCTAAAAACAAAACAACAAACAAACAAACGTAAAAAGCAACTCGGGGAAGCTGGTATAGCTCAGTGGTTGAGTGCCAGCTTCCCACATATGAGGTCCCAGGTTCAATCCCCAGCCACGGTGCTTAAAAAAAAAAAGAAAAGAAAAGAAAAAAGGCACTGGATGAGCATAAAGAACTATTTGAAAGCCTGAAAATAAAAGTAACAGAGTTTATGGGGAAGAAAGACACAATGGATGAGATTAAAAATACATTAGAGGGAAGCGGCTGTGGCTCAATCAGTGGGGCTCCCGTTTGCCATGTGGTAGGCCCCAGGTTCGGTTCCTGGGGCCTCCTGGTGGGGGTGGGCCCGCCCGCACGGCGTGGTTGGCTGGCCCGGCGAGCACAGGCAGCAGGGGGGGGATAAATGAATAAATAAATAAAATCTTAAAAAAAAAAAAATACATTAGAGGCATTTAACAACAGATTTGAATTGGTGGAGAACAGAAGTAGTGAAATGGAGGATTGGGCATCTGAACTTGAAAAGACAGAAGAGAAAAATAAAAGAATGGAAAAAAATGGAATGGTCTCAAGGAACTGAAATACAATGCAAAACCCATAAACATACACATTGTTGGTGTCCCAAAATGAGAAGAGAATGGAAAGGGGGAAGAAAGAATACTTGAGAAAATAATAACCAAAATTTTTCCAACCTTTATGAAAGGCATAACTATCAATATCCAAGAAAGATAGTGCACCCCAAACAGAATAAATCCAAATAGCCCTACACTGAGACACCTGCTAGTCAAAATGACAAATATCAGAGATAAAGAGAGATTCTAAAAGCAGCAAAAGAAAAGAAAAGCATCACATACAAGGGAACCTCAATAAGACTAAATTCCAATCTCTCATCAGAAACCATGGAAGAGAGCTAAATGAAACTGAGGGAGAAAAAAAAAAACTAGAAAAAATTAACAAAATAAAAAGCTGGCTCTTTGAAAAGATTAATAAAATTGACGGACCCTTAGCCACACTAACAAAGAAAAAAAAAAAGAGAAGATGGAAATACATAACATAAATGATAGAGGGGATATCACCACTGATCCCACAGAAATGAGTATCACAAGAAGATACTTTGAAAAAATTGTATGCTAACAAGATGGATAACTTAGATGAAATGGAAAAATTTCTAGAAACACACAAACAGCCTACACTAACAAAAGAAGACATTGATGAACTTAACAGACCAATCACAAATAACAAGATTGAATTAGTCATCAAAACCTCCCATCAAGAACTTCACAGGTGAATGCCCATCAAGAACTTCACAGGTGAATTCTACCAATCATTCTGTAAAGAACTAACACCAATCCTGCTTAAACTCTTCCAAAAAATAGAAGTGGAGGGAACACTGCCTAACTCATTCTATGATGTGAATATCACCCTAATACCAAAGCCACATCAAGAAGCCACAAGAAAACTACAGATCAATCTCTATTAAAGAAACTGGATGATAAAATCCTCAATAAAATACATGCTAATCGTATTCAACAGAGCAAATGATTTATACACCATGATCAAGTGGACTTCCTGGTATGCGAAGATGGTTCAACATAAGAAAATCAATGTAATACACCACATCAACAGATTGAAAGAAAAAATTACACGATCATCTCTATTGATGGAGAAAAAGCATTTGACAAAACAAAACACCCTTTCTTGATTTAAAAAAAAAAAAAAAAAAAAAACACTTCAAAAGAGAGGAATAGAAGGAAACGTCCTCAACATGTTAAAGGGCATATATGAAAAACCCACAGCTAACACATATTCAAAGGTTAAATGCTCAAGGCTTTCCCTCTAAAATCTGGAACAAGATAAAGATGCTCACGGCCACCACTCTTGTTTAACATTGTATTAGAAGTACTTGCTTGAGCAATTAGACAAGAAAAAGAAATAAAAGGCATCCAAATTGGAAAGGAAGAAGTAAAAATTTCACTATTTGCAAATAACATGATCCTATATATAGAAAGCCCTGAAAAATCTACAACAAAGCTTCTAGAGCTGATAAACAAGTTCAGTAAAGTGGTAGGATATAAGATCAACACGCAAAAACCAGTAGCATTTCTGTACATTAGTAATGAACAATCTGAGGAGGAAATCAAGGAAAAACGTTCCATTTACAATAGCAACTAAAACAGCCAAATATCTAGGAATAAACTTAACTAAAGATGTAAAAGGACTTGTACACAGAAAACTACACAACATTGTTAAAAGAATCAAAGAAAACTTAAATCAATGAAAGAATATCCCATGTTCATGGATTGGAAGACTAAACATCACTAAGATGTCTGACCTACCCAAATTGATTTACAGATTTAATGCAATCCCAATAAAAATTACAACAGCATTTTTTAATGAATTGGAAAAGCCAATTATGAAATTTATTTGGAAGGGCAAAGGGCCCCAAATAGCCAAAAACATATTGAAAAAGAAAAAATGAAATTGGAGGAATCATGCTACCTGACTTTAAAGTATACTACAAAGCTACAGTGGTCAAAACTGCATGGTATTGGCACAAGGATAGATATATTGACCAATGGAACCAAATTGAGAGTTCTGATATAGATCCTCACATATATGGCCAACTGATATTTTACAAGGCCACCAAGACCACTGAACTGGGACAGAATGGCCTCTTCAATAAATGGTGCTGGGAGAACTGGATATCCATATTCAAATGAATGAGAGAAGATCACCATCCCATGCCCTATACAAAAATTAATTCAAGATGGATCAAAGACCTAAATATAAGAGCCAAGACCATAAAACTCCTAGAAAATAATGTAGGGAAGCACCTATGAGGTCTTGTAATAGGAAATGGTTTCATAATTTTACACCCAAAGCACAAGCAACAAAAGAAAAAATTAGATAAATAGAACCTCCTCAAAACTAAAAACTTTTATGCCTCAAAGGAGTTTGCCAAGAAAGTAAAAGGCAGCCTACTCAATGTGAGAAAATATTTGGGAACCCCTTATCCATTAAAGGCCTAATATCCAGCATATATAAAGAAATCCTACATCTTGAAAATAAAAAGACAAATGACCCATTTAAAAAATTGGCAAGAGATTTGAATAGACAATTTGCCAATGAGGGAATACAAATGGCTAAAAAGTACATGAAAAGATGCTTGACATCACTAGCTATTAGAAAAATGCAAATCAAAACTACAATGAGATATCATTTATTTAAAAACAAAAAAACAAAAAAACAGAGAATTACAAGTGTTGGAGAGGATAGGGAGGAATTGGAACCCTCATCCACTACTGGTGGTAATGTAGAATGGGGTAGGCATTGTGGAGGATGGTTTGGCGGTTCCTCAGGATGCTAACTACAGAAATTCCATATGATCCAGCAATCCCACTGCTCAGTATATACCTGAAAGAATTAAAAACGGGGACACAAATAGACATATGCACACTTACGTTCATAGCGGCATTATTCACTATTGCCAAAGTTGGAAGCAACTCATGTCCATCAACAGATGAATGGATAAACAAAATGTGGTATATATATACAATGGAATATTATTCAGCTGTAAGAAGGAATGAAGTAGTGACACATGTGACAACATGGATGAATCTTGAAGATCTTATTTGAGTGAAGTAAGACACTCAAAGACACTCATTGTCAAAGGACAAATAGAACATGACCTCATTGATATGACCTAAGCCTATTGAGCAGACTCACAGAGGAAAAGTCTGGAAGATAGGTTATCAGGAGACAGAAAGGGAGTAGTGTGGTGAGCCAATGTGGTGAGCCAATATGGGCAAAACCCATGATAAGGTAGAAGTGGATGGTTTGGCAGTGAAGGGGGTGAATGTGGTACAGGGACACAAGTGGGGTCAATGGTGCTGGGGTGTGAGAGAGAGCAGAGTAGGGGCTTGGATTGGACTATCCATGGAACTTTGGAAGGGCCAGAGGGAGGAACAGGTGAACTCTGGGGATTTGTAGGTCTGTGGTTGAAACTACAATGGTGGTAATGTTTCTTACAGCAAATACATCAGGGGAGAGTTATTGGTGAACAGCATCATAGGTGGGGGGATATGTGTGAAAGAATGCACCTGGGCATGACTCTATGGAATATGAATGTGTATATCTTGGCATAGGGTGTTATCTCAATGAGTGGAGACCCACACAATAAACAAGAAAATATTAAACCCCCATCCTTGGGAGTCCTGCTGCATTCTCAAACAGAGGGCAAGAACCACTCAAGTACATAGATAGAACCTAATAAAAGTAAACAGATCAATATGTCAGGACCTCAATATAAATGCATGTAATTATGAACCTTATTCTTCAAAAAAAAAAAAAATTGAAACTTAGTGGTTGCCATAGGTTCTGAGGGGAGGGAGGGGGAAGAATGGGTGGAACATAGGGCATTTTGAGGTCACTGGAATTGTTCTGCATGCTCTTGCCATGATGGATACAGGACATTATACATTTTATCACAACCTATAAAAGTAAACAGTGCAAAATGTAAACCATAATGTAAACCATTGACCATGGTGAGTAGCAATTCTTTGATATTTGTTCATCAATTTTAACAAATGCACCACACTCATGTAGAATGTTACTGGTAGGGGAGGATGTCGAGGGGTGGGGAAGGGGTTCAGGTATATGTGAATCCTCTATATTTTCTATGTGACTTTTCTGCAACCTAAAGTTTTTGGAAAATAAAGTGGGAAAAAAAAGACATGGGGGGAACATACAGAAGAAATTGTCAATATACATAAAAGATAACAGATCTGACAGTGATGAAAGGCACAATGCAAAAAAGAAATTTTTATTTATTTTATTTTTTATTTTATTATTATTTTTTGTTGGCTTTGTTTTGGGGGAGGTTTTAGATTGCAGAAAGGTGTCAGCTCTGGCAGAGGAGGATCACTTTTGCAGGGTACACCTGGGGCATGCCTCTAAGGAATATGAATGTGTTCATATGGTCATGGGATGTTGTCTTGGTGGGTGGAGACCCAAAGAATAACTGACAAAATATTGATTTCCCATCCTGGGTTGTCCTACTACATTTTTCAGTGTGGCAAGAATCTCTAGAGTGGGGGGCGGATGTGGCTCAAATGGTTGGGCATCCGTCTGCATAAGGAGGGACCTGGGTTCGATCCCCAGGACCTCCCGGTAAAATGAAAAAAAAAAAAAGAATCTCTAGAGTACTTGGGCAATGCCTAGAGAAGGAGGACAGATTAATATGCTAGGTCCTTGATATTGATGCTTGTACTTATGAACCTTGTTCTTGTGAAATTGAAACATAGCCTAGTAATATATTTTGCCTAAAAGTTACCACCTGAAAGCCTCCTTACTGCACAAATGTGGCCTCTCTCTAAGCAAAACTTAGCATATAAATTCACTATGGTCCCTCCAGTGTGGGACATGACTCCCAGGGATGAGCCTCCCTGGCACCTAGGGATTATTACCAAGCACCAACTAGTGATGCATTTGGAAAAACACTTAGACCAAAAGGAGGAAATATTAAGTACAAATGAGTTTTTATGGCTAAGAGATTTCAAAATGAGTCATGAGGTCATTTCAGAGATTACGCTTATGCACATCTCAAACGGATCTCACTAACTGCCACAGTAAACAGTGCCTTGAGCAGGGGTGTTCCTGAGGGCTCTAGAGATGTCTAGAAACTATAGGCAGGACAGACAACCACAGGAAATTGTCACCCTATCTATGGGACTTACGTTGGAATATATGATAACTTATCTCCCCAATGTTTCAGTTAGATTCATTTATAATTTTCCTACACATGGTTCTTCTGCCCCATTTATTTGAACCTATAATTAGCACTATACCCACTATATATGTCCCAGAGACTTAAATCTTCAGTCTGCTTATATGCCAGTTGAGCCCTGAATCTCAGCAGAGTTACAGCCTACACCTACTCTCCAGGTCTCGGACTCACCAGGACAACTAAGAAAAGGATGATGATGGACAATGCCCATCCCATAAAACAGAGTATCTATAACTGCAAGCAAGACAGTTCCATCCATTTGCCCCCTCTCAAAGAGAAGCAGAGTGGGTATCACCATCCCCAAATCCTCAAGATTGAGGAATGAATAAACATAGTGGGGAAATGCAACTGTGGACTAAGTAGACATTATTATTCTAGTAATGGAAGAACTTGTACCATTGATATAAATACAGTGTGGTCACCAGAGATTCTGAGGGGAGGGAGAGGGAAGAATAAGTGTAACATGGGGCGTTTTTGGGACACTGGAATTGTTTTGCATGATATTGCTATAATGGCTACATGCCATTATATATTTTGTTAAAACCTATAAAATTGTGTAGTGCAAAGTGTAAACCATAATGTAAACTATAGACCATGGTTAGTGGCTGTAGCAGTTTGATATGGTTCATTAATTCCAAAAATAGATATTGGATTATGTTTGTAAACTGGTCTGTACCTGGGAGTGATTAAATTATGATTAGGGCTTTGATTGGGCCACATCAGTAGGGTGTTGAGTCCCCACCCCTTGGTAAACGACATGCTAAAGGACAGAGTTGGAGTTTTGATGCTAGAGTTTTGAGCTGGAGCCTGGGAAGTGAACACACAGGAGAAGAAAACAAAGGAATAGAGATGACTCCTTAGACACTGCAGAAGCCCTGGGAAGAGAGACAGAGATGATTGCCTGATAGTCTACAGCTGACCTTGTGGAGAAAACAGAGGTGCTGATCCCAGAGAGAAATGAACTCCAGGAAGAGAGGAACCCAGGAAGACTGAACCCTGGCAGACATCAGTAGCCATCTTGCTCCAACACGTGGCAAAAGACTTTGGTGAAGGAAGTAACTTGGGCTTTATGGCCTGGTAACTGTAAGCTTCTACCCCAAATAAATACCCTTTATAAAAACCAACTGATTTCTGGTATTTTTCATCAGCACCCCTTTGGCTGACTAATGCAGTGGCAATGCTTTAATATGTGTTCATCAATCGTAACAAAGTACCACACTTATGAAAGATGTTAATAGGGAAAAGTGGGGGAGCGGAAGGGGGGTATATGGCAATCCCTTATAATTTCGATGTAACATTTATGTAATCTAAAGCTCCTTTAAAAATAAAAGAAAAAATTTTAAAATTTTAAAAAGAATAACAAGGATACCAACATAAAAGAAGAAAACATGGAGAAGTAAAAAAGCAGTATAATGTATTTAAGGTACTGAAAGAGAAAAACTGCCAGCCAAGAATTCTGCATCTGGTAAAATTGTCATTCAAATTATGAAGGTGAGTTTAAAGTCTTCAAAGACAAACAAAAACTGACAGTGTACATGACCAAAAGACCAGAATTACAAGAGATACTAAAGGGAGTACAATAGCCTGAAAAGAAAAGAGAGTGGAAACAGATTTGGAGAAGAGTGTAGGAATAAAGATTATTAAGAAGAGTAAATTAAAGAGTAAAAAGACAGACAATAGTGAGATATGACAATGGAAAGCCAAAGGATAAGATGGATGAAGTAATGCCTTTACAATAATGACATTGAACATTAGTATATTGAACTCCCCAATCAAAAGACATAGCCTGACAGAATGGATTTTAAAAAAATGAGCCATCATATGCTGTCTACAAGAGATTTAACCAAGTGTAGAGACACAATAAGGTTGAAAGTGAAAGGTTGTAAAAGATACTTCATGCAAATAGTAACTGAAAAGAATCTGAAGTATTGATACTAATATCAGACAAAACAGATTTTAAATGCAAAACTGTTATAAGAGTTGAAGAAGGCTATTATATGGTAAAGTGCACATATGAAAAAGCCACAGATAACATTGTACTTCATAGTGAAAGACTGAAAGCTTTCCCACTGAGATCGGGAACAAGACAAGGATGCCCCCTGTCACCACTGTTATTCAATATTATGCTAGAAGTTCTAGCTAGAGCAATTAGGCAAGAAAAAGAAATAAAAGGTACGCATATAGGAAAGGAAAAAGTAAAACTGTTGTTATTTGCTGGCAACATGATCCTATATCAAAAAAGTCCTGAAAAATCCACAACAAAGCTACTACAATAGACAAGTTTAGCAAAGTGGTGGGATACAAGATCGGTAGCATTTCTATACAAGACTAATGAGCAATCTGCAGAGGAAGTCAGAAAAAATTCCTTAAAATAACAACTAAAACTAATATCCATGAATAAACTTAAACCAAGGATGTAAAGCATCTATATTTAGAAAACTACAAAACATTGATCAAAGAAACAGAAAACCTTAACAAATGGAAGGACATTCATGGATTGATAGACTAAATATTAAGATGCCAATTCTACACAAACTGATTTACAGATTCAACACAATCCCAATAAAAGTCCCAAAAGCCTTTTTTTGTAGAAATGAAAAAGCCAATTATCAAATTTATTTGGAGGGATAAGGTGCCCCAAAGAGCCAAAACTGTCTTAAAGAAGAATAATGAAGTTGGAGGACTCTCAGTTCCTGGTTTTCAATCATATTACTTAGCTACAGTGGTAAAAACAGCATGGTGCTGGTATAAACAGACATATTGACCAAAGGAACCAAATCGAGAACTCAGAAAGAGACCCTCACATCTACAGTCAAGGGATTTTTGATAAGGCTCTCAAGCCCACCCAGCTGGGCCAGAACAGTCTATTCAACAAATGGTGCTGGGAGAACTGTATATTCATATCCAAAAGAAAGAGGACCCCTATCTCACACCTTATACAAATTTTAACTAAAAATGTATCAAAGACCTAAATATAAAGGCTACAACCATAAAAGGAGAAAATGTAAGGAAACATTTTTAAGATCTGGTGGTAGGCAGTAGTCTCTTAAACCTTACACCCAAAGGACAAACAACAAATTTTTAAAAATAGATAAATGGGACTTACTTAAATTAAAAACTTTTGTTCTTTAGGACTTTGACAAGAAAGGGAAAAAGCAGCCTTCTCAATGGGAGAAAAGATTTGGAAACCATATATCCAATAAGGGTTTTATATCAATGTTATATAAAGAGATCATACAGCTCAACAATAAAAAGACAAACAACCCAATAAAAAAATGGGCAAAAGTCTTAAATGGACATTTTTCCAAAGAGGAAATATAAATGGCAAAAAGCCCATGTAAAAATGTTCAACATCACTAGCTATTAGGGAAATGCACATCAAAACTATAATGAGATATCATTTCACACTTTACAGAATGGCCGTTATTGTAAACACAGAAAACTACAAGTGCTGGAGAGGATGTGGAGAAATAGAACAGACCTTCATTGTTGGTGGAATGTAGAAAGGTGCAGTGTCTATGGAAGAGAGTTTGGCAGTAGCCCAAGGAGCTGAATATAGTACTGCCATGTGATCCAGCCAGGAATATATTCAGAAGAACTGAAAACAAGGACCAAACTGACATTTGCACACCGATGTTCACAGCAGCATTATTCACAATGGCTAAAATATGGAACCAGCCTAAGTGCCCATCAACTGATGAATGGATAAACAAAATGAAGTATTACAATGTAATACTAGTCAGGTATAAAAAGAGATGAAATTGAGATGCATATGACAGTGTGGATGAACCTTGAGGACATTATGTTGAATGAAATAAGCCAGACATAAAGGGACAAATATTGTATGGTCTTACTAATAGGAACTAAATATGATGAGTAAACTCAAGGAGGCAAACTCTAGAGTACAAATTACTAGGAGATACAATGTAAGTTGAGAATGGGAGATGATGCTTAATGCTTAACATATGTAGAATATTTTTATTGTAAAAGTGTGGAAATGAATAGAGTTGATGGTAGCACATTATAGTGAGTATAACTAACACTGCTGATTTATAAACATCATTGTGATTGAAAGGGTAGTCTGTAGATATAAATGTCAATTGAAAGGAAGCTAGAGAATAATCTAGGGAATGCACAACAATAATTTCAATGGTGGATGAAGATTGTGGATAATAGTATAAATATAAGAATGTTCTTTTACAGTGTTAAGAATATGGTCATACATGGGAGAATTACAACTAATGTAACATATGGATGATAGTTAACAATAATATTGTAATATTTTTGTAGCAATGGAAAAGAAGCTATTATCTCAATTCTAAAAGACAACAATGGGGGGTGAATATGGGAATATGGGATTTTTCCTTTTGTAGTAATGAAAACGTTCTAAAATTGACTGAATTGATGACAGCACAACTCTGATGAAAATGAGAGTCACTGAGTGTACACTTTGAGTGGATTGTACAAAGCATGGACTGTGGCTAACAGAACAAATCTGAGAATGTTTTCTCATAAAATATAACAAATATAAAATACTAATACACGGTGTTAATGATCGGGTGGGTTGGGGGAAAAATACACCATATATAAGCTATGGGCTATATTTAGTAGTAATCGTTTGATCATGTTCTTTCATAGTTTGTAATAAATGTTTCACAACAATGGAAGATATTGGTGGTAGGGTGATGCATGGGAGCCCTGTATGATGATATGCATTTTTTTGTAAGTTCACAACTTTTACTTATTCTTTATGTATGTTTGTGTATGAATGAATTTACTTCAATAAAAATTTTTTAAAAAGAATATATAGATACTTTATAAAAAAAGAAGAAAGGGAAGACATAATCTTTATCCTTGCAATTTTACAGGTAAGAAGAAGCTAAACGAACAAACATACAGAAACAGACTTGGGTTTGAATTATGGCTCTGCCACTCACTTGCAACTTGATATTAAATATACTATATTATCTCACTGAGCCTCCCTTTCTCATTTGAGAATGGGGAAATTGATATCCACTTGTAGAAGGGGGGGGGAATTGAGAAAAATGAGATGAAACCCCTAGCACCATACTTCACAATACCCATGAATATATGAAAACACCATTGTTGTTGTTCGGATAAGAGGAGCAATTATGTTGCTAATAAGGTTGCCTTTTCTGGTCCTCAAGAGTCAATCCTAACTCTTCAAAGATGTTTTAGGAATCCTAAAAGTGGAATATATAAAAGAATGGCAGCAGGCAGAGCCCCCAATTTCAGTGAAGGTTCCTGGTCCTCCCCAAGTCCCATGCAGCATCTATGGGCAATTGATTCGTAATATCTATGAAGGGCAACCAATTTATCAGCATATCTAGGAAAGATTCCACAGTCACCTTCTGTTCATGATCTCCATTTTCAGTCACCTACACGAGCAGAGAATCACCCTTTGGTTTTCGGTCCCTAGGCAAAGGCAGTCTTACTCTGTGTCAGAGAAGGAATGCTGTTGAACCGATTGGCCAAATACCAGGACAATTTTTCTGGGGATGGAGCACTCCAGCTCCATTTCCTCTGGTGCTGCTTAGGGTATGACTTTTCAACCAGTCAGAGTAGTAAATTCTGAGGCTTTGATTGAGGTACAAGGCAAGTCAATTTGCTTTGACTCTAGGCAATGGTTCTCAAATGTGGCTCAGGGATCAACATCATTAGCCTCATCTGGGAACTTGTTAGAAATGTAGAATCTCAGGCCCCAACCCAGAGCCTCCTGAATTGGAATGTGCAGTAGAACAAGATCCACAGGGATCCCTATGCATGTTAAAATTTAGAGAAGCCCAGCCAAGGCTGGGCTAGCCTGTACATTGACTTAACTTAGGGAAAGGAACCTTCCACCTAGTCCTACCTAGCTGTCTAGAGCACTAACTACACTGGGACTTGGCATAAAATTTCCAGTTGATTAAAAAATATATATATTATTCCTTTACACAGCATGGCCATTGTTCCCTGCACTTACATTTCCCTCTAGGACAGCTTTGGGAGGGGTTAGTCTATAGTTCGCTGGAGCCAGCTGGCAAGGCTCACAGCTCCACATTCACTGCTGTCACATTGGCAGCTTGAAATTGGTCATGGTGGGAGTATTTACACCATAGGAATCAGCAACCGCTACAAATAAGAACACTTTTTTTTTCTTCCCTCTGAGATCTGGCTGATAAGCACATCCTGGAGGCTGGTTCCCTAGCATAATATAATCATAGCATCTCAATCCCATTGTTATTTCCAGCACTTCTAACTCTTCTTTTAACAGTTAACACACCTTTCTTTTCATTCTACCTCAGTGCAAATGGAAAACAAGGGACCACCCCGTTATATCATCTCACTGAGATGTTACAGTGCTATAGTTTTAATATACAAAAGAACCACCTGGCATACCTGTTTTTAAAAAGCTCTCTCATGGCTCCACACCCAGGGATTTTTATTTAGTAGATTTGTAATGAGGCCTGGTATTTAGCATTTTAAAAATGTACACCAAGAAATTCTAATGCAACTGGTCTTCAGACAGCAGCTTGAAAATCATTCAATCAAGGAACACATTCCAAGGGAAGTAACTCACTGTGTTCACTGGAGGATTCTGTGTTCCTCTCCCCTTCCCCCTCACCGCTGATTATCTCCCCAAACCCTGTGTCTCCCCAGAGAAATAAAATTCTGCTTGTCAAACACCCCAACACTGAATTCAGTTATTCATCTCCAAGTGGCAATGCTTATAGTGCACACCTGCTCAGACAGCAAGAAATGGTTAAGTACAGAGTTTTCCAAACCTCTGGATTCAACATCAGAAAAATCAAGGCCCCATTGTAAAGCTGCAGGTTGATGGCTTCCCAAGGATAGCATCTCCAACTGAAATCAGCAACATACTCTCAGAGCCTTTGGCTCAGGTCTCCCAAGCACATCATTGTAATTCTAATGGATTTGGGAAATTACATGTTTCCTAATAATAGCCCATGAAAGGAACACACAAATAGAAATACAGAGAGAAGAAGTGACTTGCCACAAGCCCTTTTAAGGAGCTGGTGACTGAGCTAGCTCAGCTGTTCTTGGCTAATAGAATTTGATTTAGTCTACTGGGCCTCGCTTTATAAAAATCAAGTATTTTTCCATTGAAATGTATGTTAGGAGCTTCTGGGGCGGGGGGGGCGGGAATCAGAAGATCTGGCAGCAGTGGGCCCACACTCCATGTGGCACCAATCCAGGGTGGAGTACAGGTAGCTGTAAAAGGCACGACTTCTCCAGTTTGCAGTAGTTCCCATCACGCCCACTTTACTTGCTCCCCTTACTGGCCTTGTCTGCGTAGGTTTCTCAGTTTGCAATAACTGCCAAGCTTCACGTCCTACCCTGCTTCTCTCCCTCCCTTTCTTCCAAGCTCCTTGCAGTGAGCCCACAACATCAAGTCTTGGAAATTCTCCTTCTTGCTTTCTGTTGCAAATTGGCCTGAGCCATTCCTGTGCTTCACAATTATTAGACTATTTTTGGTGGTGATAACTACCTAAAATTAGAGGCAGATGAAATCTGTAACAGCACTGCTCAAACTTAAACTCACACATGAGTTACCAGGGGATTCTATGAAAACGTGGGTTTTGATTACATAAGTCTGGGACGGACCCAGATTCTGTATTTCTGACAAGTTCCAGGTGCTGATGCTGCTGGCCCACCCACCATAATTTGAGCAGCAAAGGTATATATACATTTCTGGCCCAAAAACTTTGGTGCCAGGTTCTATTGGAAACCGATCTCATATCAAATTCTGCCACCCACACAAACATTTACTAGCAAAGGAACAAAAATCATACAACCTGTTCCGCAAACTGGATAAAGTCCTAGGTCTTTGACCTCTAAATTGTTCTGACCATGTCTCTGCATAAGCCAAATGTGACTAGTGGTACCTATTTTTATCCCACTGTTTATGGTGATATATTTTAAATGGAATTGCAGACCACATAATACACTCTTCACAAGACATGGATGCTTCAAATTGAATTCTAAGCCAAATTTAAGGCAGGAGGGATCAATCCTGCATTTGAGGGAGACTAATGTGAAGGAGGCACTCCTGGGCCCTCTCAGTGAGGCGTGGAAATTTTCCACTGCCACCTCCCAAGCAAGACCTGAGTTCTCTCTGCCAAAGCCCTCCCACTCATTTGCCATGCCTGGGCCCTTTTTCCTTCATGTCTTCAGCACAATATAGTCTCATGTCACATCAAGAGTAAAAGAAACAGACAATAGGAGGTGGATGTGATAGAAGAGATTCCCGAAGCCAGTGGGTTTCCAATTTCAGCCTCTACACCCTTTCTTGACCCCTAATAGAGCCCTGTAGTGTAAATTCTTAATTTACACAAGCAAGCAAGCTGTTCTGGGTGAAGCAGGGGTGAGTATGGGGAAAGGAAAGGTGAAATGTACCTTTTTCCTACTCTCCTCCTTTCATCCCTTTGTCCTTGAGGGACTTCCAAAAATCACAAATTAATAACACTAATTTGGTCCAGAATCATCTGTCTACCACTTATTTTACAGATTAGAAAACTGAGTCCTTGAAAGGACGAGCAATCTGCCCAAGTTCACGTAGTTATCTGGGGGTAGAACTCAAACTCTCTCACACATGCTCCCCGTGCCTCAGTTTCTCCACTCAAACAAGAGAGATAACAATGGCACCTACCGCACAAAGCTGCTTTGAGGAATAACTGAGACTGCCCCTAGGAAGCACATGGCACTTTCCCAGACACTCTGTAACTTGCCCTGGTGATATGATGAAGCTCCTCCCCCAAAAGGGACCATGTTCTAACTGACTTTCCCCGAGAGAGTTAAGGCTCCTTTTTTATCTGCTTCAGATGCAGCCAATATTGGATCGATCTGCTCATCCCATTTCCCTGAAAGCTTCCATTTTTCTCTTGGTCTGCACTTCCCACTCCATTTTTACATCCTCCTAGCCTTTCTAGGGGTCTCAAAAAACCTAATTCATAGAGAAGCGGGCCTTCCTGAAGATACATTTACATGCTAGTGTTTTCCATCAGAGTAGTGGTTGTAATCAAGGTGACAAAGCACTTTGGGAAATAATTTCACGTTTATGTTCTTTACGCTGTGGGTATGTCACCATGAGGATTTTCTGGGGCTCTTTCTCACCCCTTCTCTTCCTTGTCCTTCTCCTCTCTCCTCCTTTTCCATCACCCCCACATGCCCTGGCTTTCTCTCTTCCCCACCCATCTGCCTTCTAGGTGTCAGGTTGGTAGGAGACGCGTTCAGTGTTTGTAGCACCTCGTGAAGTTCCAACACTTACCGCCGTGCTATTTACCAAAATCAAGAGAGTCTGCAGCCTGTTCTTGGAAATATAATAATACTGATAACGGCAAGATGATGATTAATGATGATAATAGGAAACAGAAGAAACAAATAAGAAAAGTGGAGTCTTAAAGAAAGAGAAAAGAAAAAAGGAAGGATGTACTATCACTAATCACACTAATAGCTAACATTCACTGAGGAACTCTTCGTATCAGGCACCACTGCGTGTGTGCATTTACACTGAACCCTCACGAGCACCCTATTATTTTTCCTCATTTTATGAATTGTGACACATCCAAGCACAACCAGTCAATGGCAGAGCCAGGATTCAGCGTCAATATCCAAATACCAGCATACTGATTCCTGAGTCTGGGTGCTTAACACTCGGTGGACTGCCTCCAACACACAGGGTCTGTGTTTCAGAGCTGGAAAAGAAAACAGCAGAGCTTCCATGTATTGGAATTGCACACATTTGTGTCTCAGAGAGTCAAGGGGCCAAGGGTACCATAACACCAGGGGTTTCCACATCAAAGGGACTAGAGGGAGGTGAGGTTTCTGAGATGTTGAAGACAAAGTTATTTCATATCATCAATCCAGAAAATACTTTTTTTTTTTTTTTTTTTTTTTTTTACAACGGTGGGAGTAATGGGGAAGAAAAGGCTAAAGCACCTCTCTGTTACCCTTCCCAAGGTCATTATATCAGATGAGGAGTTTGCTAGACCCTTGCATATTTCAGGAGGCTCAAGCTAATTTATTTTCTTTCTAAAATCGTTTTATAAGCTCTGGAGGTTGTTTAGTCTCAAATGATGTGTTATTGTTATATTTCAGTCACCTGCTACTCCTCTGTGGATTATCCACTTTATGCACCATTTCTGGGAAGTTTTTAACACGGGTGTAGTTTCCCCAGGTCAAATCTCATGCTTAGTCCATTTCTTGGGCTCCCACGTGCACAGAGTAGGAGAATTCTGGCATTCCAGGGAACCTGTCAGGAAGAGTACTGAAAGACTTAGCAACACGTTTAGTCTCATCCCAACCACAAGGCCAAGATGAGAATTTAATTTACTTTCTCACTCTTGGAATCTGTGACTGTGTGAGCAGGACCCAAAGCAGGGAGCTACAATTTCCTTCCTATCTCTCCTGCCTCGGTTCTGCTTTGCACCACAGTTGCTTGCATCATAGCTCAGATTATGAGATGTCTTTGGAGTCAAGAGCCCTGTGTTCAAATCTCAACTCCAACAGTTCAATTTGTGATCCTCAGAAACTGACATAAATCCTTCTCAGAAGTCAACATTTTTTGTGCATTTACCTTGGTGGTGGGCCAAGCACCTCACATGCTTTGGTTCTCACAATTCTATATGGTAGATACCATAATTAACTAGGTTTTACATGTAAAGAAATGGAGGCCTAGAGAGTTTCTGTAATTAGCCCAAGAATAAATGTCAACGAACAGATATAAGCCAGAGCCCAGCTCATAAATTCATTGTATGATCACCACCGTCATTATGATTATTATAATTATTGTGTTATAATATGACATGGAGACCCTGGTCTATCTGTCCACGCTGTCCTGCCTTCTTCAAGTGCCGCTCTGAAATCCAGGGGCTCAATTTTTATTTAAAGGTGCCACACCTTGTTGCCACTTGCAACCTAGCAAGGCTCAAAACTGGCAACACCTTTAGGAAGCTCTGACCTTCCATTTTGGAGCCTTTTTTTTTCCACAGCAGGACACAGGATATAATGGACAAAGGCTTTCTTGAAGACAGCCACTAACCACAAGTGTCTGGGGAAAGTCAACCTCCTGGCACCTCAATTTTCTCAACTATTAAAGAAGGCCTTGGACCAAATGCTCCTAAATATTTATAAACATATAAATGAATAACCTTTATTCTCCTACTTAAATATTCAATGATTCTGTAATCCAGGGGTTCTTAACCAGGGGATTTCAGGGGGTCCATGAGCTTGAATTGAAAAAAAACAAAATCACCTTATTATCTTTATTTTCTCTGATCTCTAAATGAAATCTAGCATTTCCTTCACTTATGCTTGTATGTAATAAATAAATTACAGTAGTATTCATTTCACCTAACCGGCAAAGGGATCTGCGGAACAAAAAGGGTTAAGAATCCCTGCTGTAGTCAATATCCAACTTCTGATGGGTTAGGTTTCTATAATATCTCAGGGCTTAGTTTGCTGAGTTCCCTCCCCGGAGTGTGCACATGGACCCATTTCCTCAAGTACGGAAGTCTTCATTCAGATCTGTGACAGGCCCCCTCACGTCAACCACTTCAACCAAATAAAAAGTAGTCCAGCCACCCAGCTGTCTCCAGGGATAAAATGTAAGTTCATCCCTTACATTCCTGCTGCTCCCTCAAATACTACCACGGTAACTCCTTCTGATAACTAACATTTACGGAGCCACATGTTCTCGTGATTTTACACTGAATAACTCATTTAAGCCTCACAACAACCCCTTGAGCTAGTTACTATGATTAATACCCAAAAGTCAAAGGAGAAGGAATCAGCCTCCTAAACCATGTGACCTCTTCCCTTGCTAAAGTTGCACAGCAGCCACTGGCTGCTGGCCTGGGTATCCTGCCAGGACCTCTGGAAAAAGTAAAGGGAAGTGGGGGCACTGCCTGAGTTGACAATGAGAGAAAGGCAGAAAGGCCCCTTCAGAGGTTCCCTGCAATAAAGCTGCCCAGCTGCTGCTCAGAGCTCATCTGTCCTTTCAGAGCTGACAGAGGCAGCAGCTGTTCCACACTGACTAAA
Source organism: Tolypeutes matacus (assembly GCA_026826555.1). Taxonomy (NCBI): domain Eukaryota; kingdom Metazoa; phylum Chordata; class Mammalia; order Cingulata; family Chlamyphoridae; genus Tolypeutes; species Tolypeutes matacus. The sequence goes on from JAKSZT010054489.1 coordinate 8,324,864, forward strand.
TCGGGATGCTGGAGAACGTGGCTGTCCTTCCTCCTGTAGAACCTTCTCTCCCTGACGAGATGTCTTGGAGACTGAAATGTCCTTCTGTTCTTGGAGGGTCAACAGAAGAGGCTGCTACTTCGATGACCTCATCCTTCTTTTCCTAAAACAGTCTGGGGAAGCTCGATCTATCTGGCCTCACCTCAGAGGGGCTGCCCTGATTTGTTGTTAGGCAGTGGGCGGGGAGGAGGTAGCTTTCTGGAAGTCATCCAGAAGGTGAAAATGCACCCAAAGGGAGCTGCTGTCAGACTTGCTCTTTAACCAGCTCTCTCATTTTATAACTTGGGGGTGAATTTTCAGGGTCGGGGTGATGGACAAGAAGCCGTCTGTTCCATCCATTCAAAGAGCAGTGGTGGCATAGTCTCAGTGAGCTTTGTCTAATGAGGTGAAGGAGGACCTGCCTTTATTTTTCACTACTCCCCAAGAGAGTACTTGGTACTGTTTTCCTGCCAGTAAAGGCAACTCTCACAGTTACATTATTTTTGTAACAAGAAGGGTCAGAAATTTTTCAAAAGTGACATAAATTCACCTTTAATCAATCAAGAGAATTGATTTTTCTTTCTTTAAAAAATGTTTGCAGTAGTTTGGAAGTTTCATCATCTCAGCAGTTTCTGAGTCAAGCTGAGAGTTCACATATTTGGTCATTCCATTAAACAGCTGTAAATATGCACCATACTTAATCCTGCAGTGGGTATGCTCCTCAAATGTAGCATAGATGTTCAACTTTGGTAAAGGAAGTCTTTTCCTGTTAACTCACATTACAGTGCCAACCTGGAACTGCTTTATCTTATCTCTTTAGAAATCAAGTGGCCATAGCAACTCCTAGCAATTTAGCTTTAACTATCTGTTCTTTTATCTTCCCTAGGCTCTTAGCTAGTGACTGACAACTACAAACACTTAAATGTACCAGGGGAAGCCACTATTTAAATGAATCCTTTCAGTAAATAAAGAATTCTTTTATGATGTCCAAAAACCTCTTCCTAATTTAATTGCTTTGTTTAAATTCAACAAATCTTAGGCATTCATGGGGCTAAGTTAAAAAATTTCCAAATTTAAAAGTCCATTTTAACATATCCTTTCCCCACCAACAATACGGAGTAAAGTATGATTGGATATTTTAAGTAACAGCTTCAGATGCTCATTTTTTAAAAATATGGCATATTCCACCTTTTAATTTATCCCAGATTTCTGTTTTTTGGTTAAGAACGTTATTGGTCACATAGATCTATTCAATAACTTTCAAAAAACTTTATCAATGCTCTTTTTAAAAATTACTATGCTTTTTATCAAAGCAATACATAAACATTGTTGAAAAGTCAAGTAGTAGTAAAAGGTGTTTGACAGAAAATAGCATTCTTTTTCCCAGCAGCAACCACTCTCTTAACTATTTCTTCTAGAATGTACCTCCATAATTCGATAACGTACTTATTTTGCTATTTTTTCATGGATCAGCTTGAGTCATTGCCTACTTATGTTTTGTTAGGTGAAGATTAGTTCCCCTCTTCACAGACAGTTACAAACACTTTCACATGCATGCAGGTCTTTCAAAAATATTTCTGTCCATAATTTTTGGTTAAATCATACTGTGTATTTATATTTTATGACTACATGAACATTGCTCCCTGCTTAGCAAATTTTCTTTCTGAGATTACTTTTGATTTTCCCTGGAGTTTATAGTTGTCTTGATTTTTCATTTGATTAATTTTCCATGTGCCAATCACGAACTCTTCCTACTGCTCTGGCAGATCTTCCCCACATGGTCAAGAGCATCCAATAATCTACCAGTTCATCCTTCCCCCCACATCTGGGCTGCTGCCCTCTAGGCCAGCTCTCCAGTTGTTCTGGGAGTTTCCTTCATTTCAGCATTATGTTTAATGACCTATTTTTTGGTTCATGTCTTTTTCTTTCTTGATTTACTAATTACCTTGTTTTGCAAGAGTACACCTTCTAGTAGTTTCCTTAGAAACAGTGCCTGGAAGGTAAAATTTCTGAGTCCTTGCAAATTTGAAAAAACTATTTTATGCTACTCTCCACTTGATCAAAGTTTGGCAAGGTTTAGAATTTAAGGTTGAAGCCCTGATTCCTCAGAATTTTGAAGGCCTCTTTCTGTTGTCTTCTGGGCTGGCTGCCAGTGATGCTCTTAAGAAACCCAATTCCATTCTGATTTTAGGATCTTCTCTATATCCATTGTGTCTAAAATGCTACCGTAATAAAACTTCATGTGAGTTTTCTTTGATTCATTGTATTGGGCATTGCATGGACAATTTCAGCTGTGAGTTTATGTCATTTAATTCTAGGAAATTTTCTCGTGCTACTTCTCTCATAATTTCATCCCTCCACTTTCTCCCTTTTCTCGTGGAATTTATACATGTTGAGTAAAACAAACAAAAACATCTCATATTGGATCACTAATTTTGCTACCTTTTTAATTATATTTTCTGCATTGTCTTTTTGTTCTACCTTTTAGAGTGTTTCCTCAACTTTATTTTCAAAACCTTGAACTGAAATTTTATCAATAATGATGTTTTACTTCCAATAGCTCTTTCTTATTTTCTGATTATTACTGTTCTTATTCCATAGATGCAATTTTTACTTTTTTGAAGTAAAAATACATATTTTTCAAGTGTTTTCTTCAGTTCCTTGCATTTCCTTCCCCACTCTTATCCCCTCCAGTTACTTCTCCTCTGTTTATTATTTTGGTCTCCATTGTTTATCTTGAAGATTTTCCTCAAATATCAGGAGGTACATGGATGAGATGCTAAAAATTCAGTTTTGTGTGAGTAGATGGGCTATTACCAGTGGGTTCCACCATAAAGTGGTTGAACAGCAAGTTGGTCTTTTCACTGCAGGATCTCTGGAGCTGGTTAGTTTCTCCATTGAAGAATCCTTGCATCCCTTACTTGTGTTCATGTTTGTCTACTGACATCCTAGGAAGTAGGGTGGGAAAGGACTAAAGGCCCCCCTCGGTTCTGCAGGCTTTCACCTAGTTTCCCCATTTTCAGCATCCCCATGGCCTGCAGTCTTGCCTCTAGGCATCTTTTCTGATTGTTATTCACCTGGAATGTGTCCTTGCCAAATGGGACTACATTTGCTTTCTACATTCATCTTCCTTTGCTAAACAAGGACACAGCTGCAATCAATAACAGAAAAATTCCAATGTCTGATGTGGTGCAGGTTTTCAAACAACGAGGGACTTCAAAATCCAAGCCCTAGAAAGAAAATTTGGAGCCCTTAGTTGAGAATAAAGACCTGATGTTGCTCAACCATCGGGCACCCCCACTTCTCCTGATTCTCTCCTCTGGTTGTGTACTAGGATTATGGATATACCTGGAGCCAAGGGCAGCTGGGCAGCAGAGGCAGAGGAGAAGGACATAGAGGAGCCCCTGGCCACCAATGGGGTTAGAAAAATCATCTTGATCACCGTTTGCAAGTATCATATTTCTGTTGTCTATTTATCCTATTTATCCTAATAAATATTCTTTCCTTATTTTTATTTACAATTATTAAAGTGTGAAGCAACGGGCACGGTCCAGTGATAAGACTTGAGAGGCACTTTCAACTGGATGCCAGAGTCGAGACAGAATCCACTGACAGCCATAAGCTGAGGAGGAAGCTGCAGAGGGCCCTTTTATCCCTCTTAAATGGAAAAAAAAATCAGGAGTGTTTAATAAAGTGACCATCAGAAAAAGCTTCACTTATAAGGTTTTTTCCTATGATATGATTGGACAGTTAGGTCTCATCTCCATGTCTCCAATATTTCAATCGTGGCAAAAGATATCTTTCTTTTTAATAGTTTTAGCTGCCAGTCCCTTGACTGAAGATGATACATCATTATTCCATTATATTAACAATTCAGACTGAGTCAACAACAGCTTGATGGGGTGCCTGATTTTGCATACAGAACGCAGCACATTGAACTCTGTGTTACTTGCACAAGCAGAGGAATCTGTTCTTTTGTTTATCAACATTAGGTCATTCTGAGGTGCAGTACCAAGGGCTCCATTTTAAACCATGTTTAGTAGCTCCTGAGGCAGCCTGGAAATTAACTGGTAAATTAGACATACAGCCTGGATGTACGTCTAATTGACAATGAATACATTTTGATGCTATATCTGCTTAGGAGATTATCTACAAATTGCTTTATGCATTGGATGGCTCCAAATTGTTATATGGACATCTGTTTTTGTTGGCCATGAGCATACTATTTACAATGACAATTTTATCATTAACTGAAACCATGGGTTTAACAACCATATAATTCTGAAAATGACTTCTAATTTTCTTATAAATATATGGTGTGCGGGGGGGGGGTGTTGATTGATTCCCAGGGTGAGGAATTTCTTATGAAATGTTGTCTTTCTATTCATGTAACCAAAATAATGTATTTGTCCTTGCTGTACATATGCATACTTTCCCTAAATGGCTCATCTAATGCTGACCCTGGAGTAGCAAAGAATTGCAATTCTCAATTGCATGCCTGGGCTCAAGCAGTACAAAGTCTATTCCAGAAATTCTCCTGATGAAGCAATCATGCATTTGCTTAACAGTCAAAAAAGATCCCAGGGAAAACCATCAGATAAACCCATATTGGGAACAGTCTACAAAATACCTGACCAGTACTCCTCAAATCCACCAAGGCCATCAAAAACAAGGAAATTCTGAGAAACTGTCACAGTCTAGAGAGGCACCTAAGGAGACTTGATGAATAAATGTAATGTGGGATCCTGGACAGGATCCTGGGACAGAAAAAGGGCATTAGGCAAAAATAAAAGACACACAAATGAAGTACGGACTTTAGTGAACAATAATGTAGCAATATTGGTTCATTACTTGTGACAAATGTATCATACTAATAGAAAATGCTAATAATAGGGGAAGTTGGGTACAGGATATATACATATTTTTGTGACTTTTCTGTAAATCTAAAAATATTCTAAAATAAAAAAAATTTGTTTAAAAAAAAGAAAAAGAAAAAAAAGAAGACTTCCCATCAAGAGATATTTTCCAATTTGCTTCTGAGAAGAACAATGGACTATGGATGAAAACTGTTAGTCTCGAATTTAAATTTAGAGTTGTGGTTGAGAGTATAGTCCTGGTCTTAAATTACTTTGGACAAATTACTTAATTTCTTTGGAATGCTGCCTCATCTGTGAAAGGGAGTAATGATGCCTACCTCATAAGGTGATCGTGAGGGTCTTATGAGATGATGTTCAAAAATGCACAGAAGCAGTAGCTGCTGTTACAAATAGTAATTAGAGAAATGTGGGATTTCCTGTTGTGCAGCCACAGACTTCCCAATTGGAGATCTTAAAAAATACGGTACAGTGGAATACAGTACAGTGTTCTTGCCAAGAGAGCTATAGGGTTATAAGAGGCTGATAGAGGAATGAGCATGCAAGGCATGAGACCATGTAAATGAGGATGGCAGGGAGGGGTTTCAGTGAAGGGAGAGAAGTTGTTGAATGCAGAAGCCCCTGCTTAATGGAAATGGAGAAAATGGCTTACATGCTGCATATAGATTAGTCACAGATTATTACTTGATTTAAATTCTCTGGCACATTTCAATGGCAGATTGGGGTGGTGGGAAAAGAAGGCAGAGAAAAGTGGATCAACAAAGCCACTAGCTCTGTTCTTCTCCAAGCATGTCCTTTTTGCAATGGATTACTCGCCATGGTATGGACCTCTACATGCCTGTAACTATGATGAGTCACTGATTTACATATTCGTGTTGATGCTTTCCTGGTGTCTTGTGATTTGAAAATCTATTTTATTCTGAAGGAAGCTACAAATGACCATCAAGCATAACAAATCTTGAACTCTACACAGAAAACAACAGCCTCTGAATTTGACGACCTGATGGTTGGGGGCATTTTGTCTTTTATTTCCAGAGCTTTGAGAAACATCAGTTCTTTTAAGAGTAGTGAATATATCTTCCATTTAGCTAACCAATTGAGAAACATAAGTTCTTCTTGAAAACTTTTTGTCTGCCTCCTCTAAAAGCCTTAGTAAGGGAAAAAAATACCTTAATATACTTATTACAAGATGATTACTCCTTTTGGTTAGAATTTTACATTTGGCAATTGGCTTACGGAATATCCAAATGTTTGGCTGTATCAATAACCATATGCAAATCAGTTGCAGGAAGCATTATTTCAAAGAATGGGTCAAAGCCAATAACCATATAACAATCTGCTCCCCTTCAGTTTCCCCTTGTTAACTAGCAGAGAGTCTCAGTAATTGGCCACTTCAAGACAATGTTGTCACCTGGTTCACGAAACCAAGACAAGAATAGCATTACATTTATTAATCTTCAGTTCAAGTTCATCCCAGTAAAAGCATCACAGGAATATAGGTGACCTTTACAAATAGGCTAGGAGGAAACCAGTGTGTTACCTAGCAGAGGAACATTTTTTAAAAACTACCAAAAAATGTCATAAAGTAATACTATTCCTTTCAAGTAAATTAGGGGGTAGCTGCTTCCATAAGAACCTAAGTAAACAGTGATAAAAGATGGAGTCCACTTCTCGATTAGGATGAGCTGGATGACCTGTAAGGGAGATCCATTTTTAATAAGCACCCATCAGAGCAAAAACCACTATCACATAAATTTTCAAGCCCCAATCAATGTCTGATTATTTTAAACCATCATCTATGCAAATAAATTCCAGTACAGTGTATGAGCCTGCATCCCTCATTGTATGTTTCATCCAACACGGCAAGGGGATGAGAGGAATTGATTTGTACAAGGAAGATTTTCAAACATATTTCGGAAACCTACCTATTACATAAAGTGAAATACACCTCATGGAGACTGTCCTTGCAAAGATGCTCCTTAGAGGGGATGACCTTCTTTTTCTCCTGAACTCTCTGGAGGTCACATTTCCCCCTTGTTTTGGGAAAAGACTCAGATGGGGGAAGTGAGAAGGAATACTAATGGCCAGGAGTCCTCAGTAAGTCCCAGGTTCATAGTTCCCTATAGCCTAGGCATGATGGGATCCCCTGCCTCTGTACCTCAGTTTGTGCATCCTTAAAATGGGCATCATAAATAATATGTAAACCATGGTTTTTCAGGAAGATCACACAAGTTAACGAATGCCAAAACATTCAGTAAGCATTTGTTATCATTTTTAAACAAGCCTTTGATTTTTATTACTCCAAAGAGCTTCCTGTATTTTTTTTTTTTTTTTTTTTTTTTTACCGGGAGGTACCGGGGATCGAACCCCGGTCTCTCCATGTGGTAGACGGACGCCGAACCTTTTGAGCCACATCCGTTTCCCTCCTATATTTTAATTTAGCTTTCTGACTCTGTGCTCATGCTTTCAACACTCTCACAATTTTCTGCTCCTCAATCAGGAAAGCACACTTGATCCTATCAAGGACACATTTAGCACACATGGAACCACCATAGGCTCTGCTGTCATGTTTTCTCTATTGTTGTTTGTTTTGTTTTAGATAACCTCATAAGAACTTTAGGTCTCACAGCACAACCCCTCAAAGTCAGCCTGGGCACACACCCACGTGGAGTTTTAGGCTTTCCCAACCTTCTTGGTATAAGGGTAAACAATTCTATCACCTGGGGTCCGGGACAGCCTAGTTTGTTGGAAGCAGTATTGTAGGATAGCCTTCAATGGAACGCCAAATGCTGGACCATTGTGAATGCCTCTAGGAACCGTCTCCGGAAGAGGAAAAGAAAGCACTTGTCAGTTCAAAGCTCCAATATCTGTTATTATTATTATTATTATTTTTTTTTTTTTTTTTTTTTTTTTACCGGGAGGTCCCAGGGATAGAACCCGGGTCCCTCCATATGGGAGATGGACGTCCAACCATTTGAGCCACATCCGTCCCCCTGTTATGATTATTATTATCATCATTGCCCAAGCTGGAGAAACTCATTAGGCTGCCCCTAACAAGCAGGGAGTGCTAGCTTATGACAAAGAGAGAAATAGTGTGTCACTTGGGCAGTGGGATATTGGGGATTCGGGAGAGCTGTACTCCAAAATACCAGCCTCTCTGGATGGCAACAGGAGGACACCCTAGGCTTTGGCCTGGCTAAAAAAGCATCCCCATTCCCCTGAACAAAGCAACTGTTTCAGAGGTTGACACTCAACCCAAGTTACGCCAGAAAAAGACAAGGGCAACACCAGTCTTGTTCCCTGGCATGTCGCCTGCCACTTGTTTGAGGAATGTTAAATGAATCCTGGGACTTAACAAGAAAGATACACTTTCTTTCCAGATACAGCTTTCTTTGCTAAGCTGATGGAAATATAAGCTTCGCGCTACTGGTGGCCATTTTACTACCATGAAGGAAAAGCCTGCTTAAGAATGTAGTCAAACCAGAGGACAGATAAACCAAGAGAAAAAAAAGACAGGTGTTGGAAGACATTTTAGCACCTGGACACAGCTATGCCTGAAGGAAACTTACTCTTGTATTTTTTAGTTTTGGGTGACAAAAATCAATCTCTCTCTCCTTCTGTTGTTCTTGTTGCTGTTTTAAAATCAGTTTGGATAGATTTTCTTTAACTTGCAGCTCACATCATCCTAATGTTTATAGTCTCTGTGCTTAGGTCCATTCAAGCACTGTGGATTAGATTGGATTGAGAAGCAAAGCAGAGGACACAATCCCAGAGGAGATGGAATAGGATGCAAAAGTATCAGGGGAGGGTCTTCAGAGACCTGCTACATAGTTTGAAGAGCAGACTCCATCTTTCCTTGGTCTCAATAGGAGCTGCAAGGAGAGGGAAGTTCAAGTACCACAGTCACAGAGGACTTCCGACTGGAAGTACTTACTAGATAATCCAATTCCACTTTCTTTTTATGGAGAAATAAATGGACCCAGAGCAGTGGGGAGACTTGCCCAAGTTTACCTGGCCTTACTGTATTTATACCTCATGATTTTCATTCTATTCCCTAAAAAATGATATATATGAGAGCACATTGGTTTGTTTCAAAATAGCATCTTTTAGAAAAATCTTTCTTTTTTCTTTTTTTTAAAAACTGAAGTTCTCCTTTGAACTGGCCTCAGCAACTTCCACCTTAGTGGAGGAAAAGCTCTCAGTCAAAATGGCTAAGCACAACATCTTTGTGATTCAATTCCAATTCGGCAGAGTACCAGGAAGCAAGAAAGAGCCTCCTTTAATCAATTCCTGCAGAGGCCAAGCCAGACATATTTCATCTTCAGATTGAGCCCTGAGGGCTGAATTTGCAAAAAATGCATCCTAAGACATTAAGCCAATAAATGAACCTATTTCCAAAAGAACCATTTAAGTAGTTAGTTCAGTTACTTACAGGGAATTGAAAGGTATGAATCACTAGTTTAAGAACGGAAGGGCTGCAGATTGAGGACTTACCACCCATGCACATTGAGGTGTTGCACTGGAAGCCAACAGCCACTCAGAACGGACAGTCACCCTGGCAGGTCGCACGGATCACTTGCATCTGTAGGCACACAAAAAGGCCCCCATGTGGCATCTGTCTGAGCAGCAGACATATCTAAATAGACACTGAAGTTGCAAGCCCTTTAGTTGTCAGCAAGTGGAATTTCAATAAAGATGAGTGGGACTTAAACAATTTCTACTAGAAAGGTGAGACTCAAAAGTTGAATCCATCCTGACCATGTGAAAATTGTATAAATGTCCTCTCTTCATCACAGTCAAATCTTCTGGACTTCCCACCTACTTATGATTTAATTAACATATGACATTTCAGGGCCTGCCAGTGTCCCTTGGCTTTCTTTGGGCTCCCATCCCAAACTTGCCTCCTAAGGGTGTTGGGTGCTGTTGGGGATGGAATCAGGTCCCCCACAAAACACGTGTTCGAGTTCTACTCCCCAGCCCTGTGGGTGTGAACCCTTTGTAGACAGAGCCTCTGAAGGTGTTATCAGTTGAGGTGTGGTCAAACTGACTGAGGGTGGGACTCAACCCAGTATGGCTGATGTCCTTAGAAGCAAAAGAAATTGGGCATGGAAGGAGAAGCCAGAGGAAGGGACAAAAGGAAACTGATTTCCGTGTGACCGAGGCAGAGACTGAGCTGCCAAGAGAACACTACAGACTTTGGAGAAGACATGGCCTGCTAAAACCTTGATGTTGGGCTTGTAGCCTCCAAAACTATGCGACAATAAATTCCCACTGTTTAAGCCAAGCCATTTGGTGGCATTTGTCATAGCAGCCTTGGCAAACTAAGACAGGCGCCTTTGAGATCTCATTCATGGACGCGCCCCCCACGGGAAGGCCATGTTTAATGCTCACGTTTCCCACACAGAACCATCTACACCTACATTAATTCACGCTTCTCAAAACGTGTTCCTTAGAAAACTAGTCTGACAAGACGCCCTTGGGGAAAGGATAGGGGTTCTGTGATGAAATAGGTTTGGGAAATACTACAATACTAAAGCCTCCTCTCAGGGATCCACAATGCAAGGTATAGCATGCTAAAGGCTCAGAGAAGTCGTGGAGAAAAGAAACCTCTTTAATTGTGTTTCTCCCAGTATTTCAAAAATCAATTTGCCAATAGAAACTTTTCTTCATGGACCTTTATTAACAGTCCACAAGGCTAGAGGTCTGGAGACCCAGATTTGAACCTAGCTTTAGAGACAAATGTTAAAGTTTCCTTTATGCTCAGGAAAAAACAATAAAAAATGTATTAATGAAATATGGCTGTTTATTCTTAAGATAATATTAGATTTGCTTAATTAAGACCCTAATCTTTATTCAGAGGTGTTTCAAGACGTAAATATGAGTTGTCACCATGGTTTTCTGGTCAAAAGTATAAGACCTTTGTTAAGATATTTTAAAATGTGTATTTTGATTTATTTAAAAAAATAGCATTTTAAAATAGCGTTTATTAAAAAAAAAAAAATAGCAGTGACAATGCAAATAGCAATGCAGTTCTTGACAGTTATTATCTTTTATTTTATATCTCATTGAGAGAGGATCAGGCTTTCCAGGGAAGCCTAAGTCTATCTGTGCTCCCTAACTTCCAACTCAGCACCCCCACCCTTATCCTCTATTCTTACCAGTCAGTGGTTTGGGCTTTGAAAGAGCAGCAGGGAAGACAACTGGCAAAAGATCATAAGGCAAGAAAAGGAGGGTACTTCAGGACAATGGGGAGCACTCAGGAGTGGGTGGATGGAATTAAAGAGCACCTACTGCTCTCTGCCTGTGTTCCAGTCTCAAGTACAGTACCCAGGCAGGTAATTAAATTAACTAATTGACTAATTAAAGGTGCCAAGTAATACCTCCAAAGGGGAAAAAAGTTGCATTTGGATTGGATGCTAAAACTTAAAATGTTTTCATATATGCCATATATATCATTGTTTTAATTTTTAAAAAACACCTGTGTCATTTGGATGTGGATGCTAATATATTCATTTGGTCAAGGATGTCACAGAGCTTATACAACAAGTCAATTGCCTAAGGTTACAAAGGGAGCCACCAGGGTTGAGCCTCCTGATTTTTCCTTCTTACCCAGTACACTAAATTCTATTGCCACGTGAGAATTAAAGCTCTGCACTTGGCATGAGCCACAGCCTTATTTGTTAGTATGTGAAATATTGCTAGATTTGTATCTACTTTAAGTATGTCCTCCTTTTCTCATTTGCCTTATTCTCTACCCCAAACTGTCAATTAGTTTGCAAAGAAATGACAGATTAATATCTGTAGAGTACCTTAAATATTTAAGGACATTTTATGTAACAGCAAAAACCGCCATATAAAGCAGAGGAAATTCAATCTACTTGTTTTATCTACAAATGTCAAGGAACCAAACAACAGGTTTGACTGATTTTCTAAATTGTGCTGATAGAGTGGATTGGTGGTTTCTATGTAACAAGTGTGCCACTTAGTACTTCCAAATGTAGTTTTGTGTTCCAGCTTCGAACCCTATTGCCATTGATTAGTGGGGTGTCTCACTATGAAATAGTCCCTACTCTGAAAGTGCCACTCCACTGTGTTAAGAAGCAGCCATTCATTAGTCACATTTATTGAGTGAAGCGTCCCTACATGGCATGTGGGGAAGACAAAGGTCAAGCCTTAAGAAGTCTGGAAAGGAATTTGTCCTTATGTGCAACTATCATGAACAGTAGAAGCAAAGATCTTCAAAGATGGCTTCACGGAGATGTGGCATTTGACTTGAGCCCGTGTAAACGAAAACGATTTGAATATGTAAAATCACAGAGGTGACAATATCATGGTCCACTTGGCTGAAGGTCAGGGTGTGATGGCTGAAGGTGGGAGCTTTGTTTGGAAAGTTAGGTTGGGGCCAGCTTGCAGTGACCTTGGATGTTTGACTATGGAGGCTGAACTTCATTAGGGGTGCCCAGAGGATTTCCATTTTTCACAGGCCTCTCAGTGAGATGGAACAGGGCCTCAGACCCAGTGCCACTGCTTCCTGAGCAGATTAACCCTTCTAACTTTAAGTTGTCTCATCTGAAAAAGGCACACAACAATAGCTCTACTCCCCAGGATTGATGCAAGATTTACATAAGTTTATTCATTCACAAGAATTTATTAAGCACCAACTATATGCCAGGCACTCTCCCAAGTGCTGATGATATAGCTGTGACAAAAAATATAAACCCCTGCCCTCAGGTGGATTACATTCTCATGGAGGAAACCGACAGTACACAAAATAAATTAAGTAGATCGCTCATGGTAAGTGCCAAGAAGAAAATATAAATCAGGAAAGGGGGACTTGAAGAAACTTGTTGATAGGCTGGTCAGAGAAGGCCTCATCGAAAGGTGACTTTAATGTAAAGACCTGAAGAAAGTGGATCTGTAATCATGGATATCAGTTGTCAAAATGTTCCAGGCAGAGGCAGGCGCACACACAAATGTCCTGGAGCGGGAGTGTGCTGGGATATTTGGAGAAGAGAAAAGGTCCAGTGTGGCTGGAGTGAAGTAAGAGATGACTTCAAGGAGGTTACAGCAGAGAGAGGGGAATCATGTACTGCCTTTGACGTTCATCAAAAGGACTTTGGCTTTAATCTTGAGTGATAGGGTAAGCTATTGAAGTTTTAGATGGGGGTAATGCATACAAAGTACTTAGCACCAGATTTGGGATATGGTTTGGCCTCCATAAATCTTAGCTATTTTATTTTTTTCACAGGGTCTGGGGAATATCAGGATCTCTGACACCATCTAGGATCTACAAGACACCAGGGCCTGTTCAAATCCTCCTTCCAGTCCTGTTTTAAGAGAATGGCCTGTGTGACTGTGACAAATGGGCTGCCCAACCCAGTAACAGGATCAGACAGATCTGGCTGCTGTGTATGTGTGATACCTAGGTGATAACATTCCTGGATTTGCAGGACGAGGTGATGGCACATGTAAATATCAGGCTATTATCAAGCTGCCATGTGCAGACCCAGTTCAAATGTGTTGGCAGGAATTGGCCAAGAAAATAATTTTCTGGAAGTGCCAGAAGCTCTGGGATGCTACACTGGATTATTCCCAAGCCAGCTGATGACAGCCCGTCATCACCAAGTAGCCCCAATCATCAAAAGCTCCAGGGTTACCTGGGAGCTGGGAGGTGGCAGCCTCTAGTATGTTTTAGGAGCCTGTTTGTTCCTCCCTTGTTCTCAAGAACTAATGATCATATGATGGGTTAAAAATAATAACTATAATATAGGTGAGGGTACACCAAGAGAGCCACTTTTATACACAGCCAGTATAAATTGGTAAAACTTTTCTGGAAGGTAATTTGGGCAATAGGTATCAAATGTCTTCACAAAGTTCATACTGTTTTACCCAATAATAATATGTATGGACAAAAATGTAGTTGTGAAGTGATCCGTGTATGTAAAAAAGTAACTAAAAATGAAAATATCCACTCTGGTTCTAAAACACTTTAAATATAGGGGATCACTTTTGTGTTTTTCAAGGTCCCAGGAGTAAATGCTTACTCTTCATGATTATAGGGTTCAGTGCAATTTAGTCAAGTAGCTCATGAGTTTACAAACCAGAGGTTACTCTGGGGTGGGGTCACCAAAAAAAGATATGGGAAGGATCTGAGCCTCATCTCAAAGATAAGTGCAGCTTTTATTTTATTTTTTTTTCTTTTTCTTTTTTTAAGGATTTATTTATTTATTTACTTTTATCCATTTTTACACCCCTTCCCCCCCCCCCCCATTTTTGCTGTTTCTGTGTCCATTCGCTGGGCAACTCTGTGTCCATTTTCTGCCCTCTCTTCTCATCCTTCTCCTCCTGTCTTCACTGGGATTCAATCCTTGGAATCTCTGATGTAGGAGAGAGGCATCCTGCCCGTGCCACCTTAGTTGCTGGTTTTTCAGTGCGTCTCATCTTGCCTCTCCCTTGTGTCACTCTCCTATTGTGTCATCATCTTGCTGTGTGGCTCGCAGGAACTGGTGGTGCGCCCGTGCACAGGGCCTGGCGGCCCACGCACCTTCTATATATTTATTTTAAATTTTTACCAGGAGGTCCCGGGGATTGGACCCAGGTCCCTCCATATGGGAGATGGACGCCAACCAGATATAGCCCCCTGCTATATCTCTTAAGGTTGACCAGAGATGCCTAGAGTTACAGTCTTTTCCCATACAGGATGGACATATAATAAATCAGGCTTAGTTTATCACCAGCATTCTAAAAACCAGACCTAGGGAGGAAAACGAGGTCTGGGGACACATGTATGGTTTCTAATATAGCGAATGTTTAGCCCACCCTGATTATCACAGAATCAGGACAGTGAGAATATTCGCATAAGTGCAGCTTTTAAACCACCAGCTAATCCCTCACTTGTTCACTAGGCCCTGGCCTGCATTTTTCAAGTAAGCCCCACATCTTTCTTTCTTTCTTTCCACAATGAGAGTTACTGGGTCACATTTGGGAAACTGTGTTTCCAGGAATGAGAGCCTTTTCCTACGCATTTTCCAAAATGTGTCCTACACAATGTTAACAGGTGTTAAAGGATATGAGAAGGTGCTATTGGGAAATATACCACAACAAATTACTTGGGATAATGTGGTTGAAATAAGACAAGCATCTTTGCAGCAAAGCTTCTCAGAACTTTTGTTATGCATCAATCAACTCTGAGGTGATACATCATGGGTAAAACATTTAAGACTTATCCAATGACAGACGTTCCCCACCTCACCCCCACCCCCACCCCACCTATTAGCATCCTGCAACCAAGTAGCCTGGGGAATGCAACTTTGGAAACTCCTAAACTAGCCATAGTACTGGGCCATGCCAAGGTAGAGAAAACCTCTCCAGGCCAGTCTCTGTCACCATGAGATCAGGAATGTGACTTCGAATTGGTTCCTTTCTCATCATCTCTGGACAGAGGTTATCCAGTAATCAATGAAGAGTCCAAATTTACAAAGAATCATGGTGGTACAAGGAACCAACAGCTATGAAGAGCCATAGCACTCAAGAGCTGAAGCCTCTTCTCATAAGCAACACATGTGCCAGTGCCAGAAGATTTGTGTGTTTAGATGACAAGACTTCTGTGCTAGCTGTCAATCATGAGGAGCCTGGGGAATTCTCAAGAAGGTTTTTAAAAAATGCCCAGGCAGATGTGTGTCTGGAACAAAATTCCACATTCCATTCTCACCCTGCACATTGTCTTAAAGCAAAGGGCCACATATATAAAAAAAGACTGCAGAGCTCACCTTGTATTGTCAACAGTAAATATGTCAATCACAATCACAGAGTGCCTGACAGACTGTGATTCACATTTGCATCAAATCCAAAATAGCTGCCAACAGCTGCCTTTGGATGGGTGTTTATCTCAGGACCCTTAAAGAGGAGAGGTCTCCCCCAATCACGAAGTCACTTTCTCTTAATTTAACATCTTGGAGGTGGAGTGTTTGGCAGCCACGGCATTGGCAATGTGGGCCTTGGGTTCTGCTTCCCACATCACACAATCATACTGCAGGATACTGCATCCCAACATAGACAAAACGAGAATATTAACTGGCCCAGCCAGCCCCTTCCTCAACTTTGAGCAAGCAGAGCTGCATAGATAGGTTCTGCTTGCTGACACAACATTGGATTTCTGTAGATTGATCCCATAAACCTTGCTGACTAGCCAAGGCTAACTGAGAGGATTTGCATTTACAGCTAGAGTGACAGCAGTCTTTCACCTAAAATGCATAAGAAGGTAAGCCTGGTGATACTGTCAGTCTCTACAGAGTTGGGAAGGCAGATTCTGGAGGCCAGCTGCTTGGATTTGAATCTTCACTACACCACCCAAGACCTTTGTGCTCTTGGGTGGTTGGTTTATCTAACCTCTCTATGTCTCAGTTACCTCATCTGAAAGTAAAAATATTAATAGTCCTTAATCCTCATTATGGTTGCTCTGAATATTAAATTACATAGATAAATAGATTTTGAAAAAGTGCCAGGCATGCAGTAAGTGCTCAGTACATTATTCACTATTATTAAAATAAAATTATTTTTTTATTCTCTTTTTAATATCAATATGGAGATTGACATAATTGACTCCTCTTTGAAAGTATGTAAAGTGAATACACCAGATACTGTCTCCAAAGCTGAGAAGATTCTCTTTCTGAGCCAAGAGTCAAATGGAAGATGCTTGCAATTTTCCCTTCAAACATTTCCCCCTCTTCTCTGCTTTCTCTTTTCCCCCACATATACTCTTCAAAAAATATATGATTCTTTGTGAACAAAACAACTACACTTGCACATCCATTTTGTGTCCAAAATGCATTTGTAAACCATACAGAATGGAAAAGAAAGGATTATAAGTACAGAGGATTTTATGCTCTCGCTGCCTCTGGCCTATCTCCCTTGATCCCTGTCAACCTGTAACAGGGAGTCATTTTAAGGACTGTCATGGGCATATCAGATAAAGTGTTTATTTGGTTTGGCTTGATAAGGGTTTTTTGAAAGGTCTTTTCTAGGAACCCAGGCTGTTCCATCCCAAAGGAAAAAACAGCTCCATCCCACTAAGACCCCAAGGGGTGGGGTGAGCAGAAGTCATTCATGGCCTGAAGAAACCTGGTCACCAGGGCAGGGTCTGACAGTGAAGTCAGACAAGGCAGTGCGCCTGTCTTTGGGGGCAAATGGCCACTGAAGAGACAGCCTTTGTGCCAAGTAGGACCTCAGAGAAGGGAAACTCAGAGAAGGCCTGGAAAACTAGTGCTGTGCCAGCAGGACTGAGCCATGCCTCTCAAGGCTGACCAGAAGAAAACGAGGTGGTGAGTGGGATCAACAGCAGCAAGACAAAGGTGGAGCTGCATAATGTAATGCACAGGTGTGCACTGGGGAAAGAGGTAAAAGGCTCAGGGGAGGCCAAGAACAGAAGAGGGCAGAGAGAGCACCAAGAAAATGAAAGTGAACATCTAAGGAGAGGCAATTATGAGTGCCAAGCCTGAGGACTTGAATTCAGAGGAAGGCGACAAGCTCTTCTATAACACACACATAAGGTCTAAAGGTCACAGGAACTGGGCTGAGATCTTGACTTAGTAAGGAGGGATTGGAAGCCTCAACTAGCAGTGCACTTTGGTCGTATGCTGGTAACCAGTTACAATGCTAATTTTTACTATTCAGTAATCTGATTAATATGTTATTTATAGTATAGAATAAATTATTCACAAAAATATTTTTTATTTGAGAGTAGCTTTTTCATTCCCTTTTGGAAATTTCCAGTTCAAAAAACTGAAACATGGCAAAGAAGCCTGGGCCTACCCACATCTGGAGGCTGGAATCACACCCATGCTGGCTGATGGAGCCTCCCTGCACCTCTGTCTCTCTGGTGGGAAGAGGCAGGGTCTGGATGGGGATCCCTGAAACAAGCAGATATATCTTCATGCTCAGTATTTTTTGAGCCTCACAGCAAGGACACCCGTTTATCTCCCTATTGAGGAAACTGAGGCTAGTAGAAGTTAACTAAAGAGTCTAAAGATACATGAAGATACTGAAAAAAATGAAACTCAAATCCAAAATTCTTAATACTTTTGTAAAAAGCCAGTATTCAAACTGGTGTGAAATTTAGCAGCAAATTTCACACATACTTTGTGTTTGGGAAAGGAAAAGAATACCTGTGAATATCAGGTCTGAAAATGGCTTTAATCATGCTTCCTGTTCCAATGGAGGGACTTGCAGTAATGGGAAACCTTGTGCAAGCACAGCATAATCCTAATAACAATAGCTAACATTTACTGAGCACTTACCTTGGGCCAGGCAATGTTCTAAGCACTTCATATAAATTAATTCATTTAAAACTCACAGCAACGCTATGAGGTAGATATTATCATCATCTCCATTTTACAGCTGAAGATATTGAGGCATAGAGAGGGGTTATGTAACACGCCTGAGGTCACACACTCGTGAGGGTCAGAGCCAGGACTCGGTCCCAGATGGTCTGACTCCAGAGCCTGTGATCTTGACCATTATGTGCTGCTGTGTATTACATGGATACCATCACATCCTTGGGCAATATCTGCAAATCACATTAAATTTATTCCTTCCACATTCATAACCCATGCTTCTAGAATAGAACGAATATATTCACAGATTCATGTGCCACTCATGCCACGTCACCAAGACTCATCCAAGCCTCAAAAAGACCTTGAGCTTCTAGAAGATGGGGCCCTTGCTCTATGTGTCTCTTAGAATTTGCCAATTCCTCCTGAAGACAGTCCATGGTTCCCTGAGTGATCAACCATTATCCTAGGGAAGTTCAGGTTCAGCCTCTTCCTACAAATTCCACAGCTAGGGAGATGAGGATTCTATATGTATCCTTAGGCAAGTTAATTGGCATTTGGAAAAAAAATGATTCCAAAATCAAATAAGATTGGAAAACACAGCTGCAGTGAAGAGGAGTCAGGAAATCCAAGTTCAAGTCCCCGCTGTGCCACATCTTGGCCATTAATCTCTTTAACCCTCAATTCTTAAAAATTTGAAGTGCATAAATTCTTCCTCAAATGAGATAATGTATGTGAATGCTTTTGAAATATATAATGGAGTAAAACCATAAAAAGAATGTAATGAAAATTCTTTGGAAAATGCTAAATGTTTCTCCACATATGTTAATATGATCATCTTTGCTATTTATATTTTTACAGCTGATGTACAGCATTCAGAAATAAAAGCTTGCAGAAACACGAGAAGAACCTTCTCTTGTCAGAAAATTTCTCTGTGGGAGAAACAGTGGTGTTTTGGGACTTGGTTGGGAAGGACTATATATTGCCTAGAAATTAAAAAAAAAAAAAAAAAAGTCTTCAGTTACTGAACCTGTACCAAACTTAGTCCAAGATTTCAAAGATGTGAACTGAGGCTTAGAAAAAGGTAAATGCCATTAGAAAGAATCTAGTATATCTGGCTACAGAGTTTAGTGAACAGTCTTTTTTTTATAAGTTCTAATTTAAGAAAAATTTTAAATGACATGTTTTATATTTTTTACTCAAAGCAAAAATAACTCTATTGAGACTAGTGTTTAAAAAACTATATTTCTATATCCAAGATTAACTATTTTATTGAAGAGAAAGATACGTGAGAATATTGATCTAGCTGTCCAACTTAACTCTTCAAGAATGAGAATAAGCTCTGAATCTACAGAAAGTTTGCCTATAATGACAACCTACATTTTTGTTACTTTTCCCTTTAAAAAAATTTTTTTTTTTTTTTGGTACCAGAGCTGGGGACTGAACCCGGGACCTCATGTGTGGGAAACCAGAGCTCAACCATGGAGCCAAATTGGCTCCCTGAAGCAGGTGCTCCAATGC
Source organism: Tolypeutes matacus (assembly GCA_026826555.1). NCBI lineage: Eukaryota > Metazoa > Chordata > Mammalia > Cingulata > Chlamyphoridae > Tolypeutes > Tolypeutes matacus. The sequence goes on from JAKSZT010054489.1 coordinate 8,344,605, forward strand.
TTGAGCACATCTGCTCCCCACCCTTAAAATTTTAAATTACCTTCATCTCCATCTATCTAGCATAACACAGGACAACTACTGTTTTCCTAGACCATTTTTGGTGAGGAAAGATTCTGAGTGGTAGGGAAATCACAGATACCTGTTAAGTGGCCATCACCCAGACCTCAGCCACCCTCACCTCCTTCTCTGGGGAAGTCATGAACACAAGCTAAGCAGCCATCCTCTGGCCTTCCGCGACCCCTACTTCTTTTTTTATTGTGTACTGTTCTACAACCTGGTTAAGTCTAATGAAAAGGCCAGGCCAGACCTTAAACCCCAAATCCATGAAGCAGCAGATGCTCACCAGAACAGGAATTCTCATTGGTTGCTCCCTCAGGTGGATAAAAAACACACTCACACACTTTAGAGATGGTTTCTCTTCTCCAGCTGGAAACTGGGGTGTGCAGCACTGCCATCTATTGACCCCACCCCCAGATCAGTTCCTGAGCCACCCTGAGGGACCAGCCACGATAGGACTTCTTCCTCTGCTCTTTTGGACTCTGTGCTGCCTAAGTGACAAGGAGATTCTTTTCCCTTTTTGGACTTTTTATGCCATGCAAATAATAAAGGAGTTATTTGCTGAAAGTTCCTGTTGTGTCCTGAACCTGTGTTCCCAGGCCGGTACCGATGTAGCAACTTGCTCCACACTGCGGAAGCATTTTAATTTCCCTAAAGAAATTAAGAGGCTACATAAAGTGCTGCTTTGGAGGTCATTACCTGCCTCCTCTCACCCTCTTTCTTATTCCAAGATATTAATTCATTGGCTCATTCATTGATTCATTTGTTCATATTATTCGGACTACTGCCATGGAGTTTCAGGAAGCTTATATTATAGAGGAGAAGGTAGGCAATAAAGAGCTAATTAAATAATTCATTTTTGTTTAAGTACAATTATGATGAGGGCTACAAAAAGAAAATATCAAGTACTCCGAGCTTGTGAAAGAAGGTAACCTAGCCTAGCCTGGGATGGGCCAGAAAAGTCTCTTCTGAAAACTTACTATTATAGCTGGGAAGCTGAAGTCTGAGAAGGTAGGAAGAAGAGAAGGAAAAGGAAGAAGGGCATCCCAGGTAAAGGACCAGATGTGGGAAGGAATGGGGTGAATGTGGGGCCAATGTGGTCAGAGTGTGGAGAGCAAGGGGTAGTTTGGCAAGGAAAAACCCAGTGTGTGAGGCAAAGACCAGGCGACTTAAGACCCTGTGAGCTGTGGCAAGAAAGGTGCATTTGAAGAGTGAGGGAAGCCACTGACGGATTTGAAGCTGGGAGTGAGATGGTCACGGGGTAACCTTTCTCTGTATCCAACAGCTTCTCCTTCCTACCTGGGCTTTGTTCTCCAAAGCAACATCATCTCAGTGAGCGGATAATGCAAAGTGCTATCTGGTGTCTGATGATGTCATGTGCTTGCCTAGTCAATTTAGGGGTTTTGTTGTTCTTTTCTGAACACAGTTAAATATTTAAAGGCAGCACACTGGACAGCTATCGACTGATCAGAGAACAGTAATTAGTTAATGGCTGCCAAGTATTTTGTGGATGGAAAGCAAAATGGAAAATATTAAAATGACCCAGCGTGGGTAGTGGTAGGTGATGGACCCTCAGGTCAAGCTTTCCTTCTGTGCTGTCCTTCACATAACAGGTTAGCTGGTCCTGCTGCTATGGAAAAGCACAGACCATTCTGGGGGAAGAGAAAATCACAAGCAGAGCTTCATTTTCATCACTCAATTTCAGATAACTTCTGTCCCACCGTGAGCAGTCAGGATGGGTCTTCACTCCAGTTTAATACAGAGTCATTAGATACTACGTAACTAAGCATTAAGCAACTTCCTAATGTACAGTGCGGGTAGTAGAGGCAGGAAACCCTGAAACCACCACCAGCTGTGTGAACTTGGGTAAGCAGACTGGACTAATTAAGCCAAGCTGTAGGCTCCTCAAAAAGGAGGGATTCGTTTATTCATTCATTCATTCATTCAGGTGCTCTTTCAATAATCTGTGGAGTGTTTTCTGGATGCCAAGTTACTGGAGACACAACAGCAAGCAAGACTGGGTCCCTGACCTCAAGAAACTTAAATGGGAGGCAAAGATATATGAATGGTAGGATAAGCAGAACCTCTGAGGGAATAGCTGTTGCTGTAAGAGCACAGATAAGAATGCTAATACATCTTATTTTTTAACTTTTCATTTTGAAATAATTACAGACTTATAGGAATTTTTAAAAATTGTACAGAGTGATACCCTGTACCCTTCACCTAGCTTCCCCCATAATAATATTGTACATAATTATAATATAATACAAAACCAGGACCTTGACGTTAGTATACACAACAGAAATTATTCAGATTTTACCAGTCTTTACATGCTCTCATTTGCATATGTGTACGTGTGTATAGTTCTGTGGAATTTTGTCACACGTATAGATTTATGGAACCATCAATGCAATCAGGATACAGAATTTCTTCATTACCACAAAGGAACTTTCTCATGAGATCCCTTTAGAGAAGCGGATATGGCTCAAGCAGTTGAGTGCCTGCTTTCCACATAGGAGGTCCCGGGTTCTGTACCTGGTGCCTCCTAAAAACAAAAACAAACAACAAGCAAACAAAAGAACCAACTCAGGGGAGCCAATGTGGCTCAGTGGTTGAGCACCAGCTTCCCATACACAAGGTCCTGGGTTCGATGCCAGGCCGTGGTACCTAAAAAAAGAAAGAAAAGAAAAAGTGAAATCATTGCCCTCAAGGACCTCACATTTAGTTATTTGAGTGATTAGGCACTTTTAAACTTTTAACTAGTTATATTGGGTCTAAATTTGATGTGCCTGGATCTTTGTTTCTACACACTAGCCGAGGCCATACAGGAAAGGGAACAAGCAGTTTTGAAGACCTACTGAATGCTCTACACATACTTTATTAGAAGATTTACCCCATGAACTCATGTGTAACTAACAAATCTCTGGTTCCAATTCTATGGTGACTGCCCATTGCTGAACCCAAGAACTGGCTGGGCCAGTTCCAGTGGTGTGAGGCATTTTGGTTTCTAGACAATCAGATTCTTAGTGAAGGTCATGGAAAAGTCAGTGAGCAGGGATTGGACATTGAACTCCCTCAGTCAGAAGTGCAAAAGTTCTGGGTCTCACTCCTAATTACCATTGGACTGTAAATTCCTCCAGGCAGTAATCGTACCATAGGCACATTTATGTCTTCAACGACCAACAAACACAGTTCTTACCAATTAGGAGATACCCAATAAAAGTTTGCTGCTCTCTTTTACCTGGCAGGGATATTCAGTCAGAACGGTAGAATTCGTGTTTCACATAGAGCCAAAGATGCAGGGGTGATGGAGGAGGAAACTTACTATGAATCTACTCTTTGCCAGGTAGAAAGATGGGTCCATTTTATTACCTCACCAAATTCTATGTTAAGTCTTGAGGTATATATTATCCCTATGTTATTGATGCAGGTACAGTGGCTCAAAGAGATAAAGTAAATTGCTAAAACAGTTAGGCATTTACTGAGCAGCTTAAAACCATTTGAACTCAGATCTCTGACAGCAGAGCTCTGCTTTTCCACAAGGAGGCAGTTTCAGCAGAAGGACACTTACTGCCCAGTACCAGCCTGTGGTCCAAAGCCGCAAACACTATACTTGCTGCTCCACTCCTTTTGGTTCACACCATGAAAAAGCATAGTAAGACTGTATTACTGCCAAAGGGGTGTCGATGCAGAGTACCAGAAATCTGTTGGCTTTTATAAAGGGTATTTATTTGGAGTAAAATCTCACAGTTACAAGGCTGTAAAGAGTCCAACTCAAGGTGGCTTTCGCACCAAAGTCAGTAGCCACATGTTGAAGCAAGATGGTCGCTAATCTCTCCCTGGTCTCTCTTTTCCCTCTAGGCTTCCAGTCCTCTCTCTTCTGGCTAGGTCTCCTCTCTCAGGGCTTCCTATATCAGTCTTGTCTTGCTTCCCAAAGTTAGCTGTAAACAATTAGGCAAATGGTCCATCTCTCACCCAGGGCCGCAGGATCAAAAATGACAAAGTTCTATCCTCTTCCATGTGTGTCTTCCTGAGTGAGTGTTCATTTGTATAGGTCCACCAAGGGGGCAGGACTCAACCTGAGTCACGCCCTACAGATGTGGTCAAATCAAAGCCCTAATCTTAACAGGCAATTTAATCAAGACATCTCAGCTGAATCTAATGCAATCAAAGGGTATCACACCCAGAGAAATAGATTAGTTTACAAATATAATCTTTCTCTTTTTGGGATTCACAAAAATAATCTCAAACTGTCACAAAAACTTAATGCATTTTGTCTTTATAAGCCATTTATACCCTTACAGAAAATAATTTACAAGCATCTTTCCTAAACGCAGCTGAAGAGCAGGTTAAAAATGTGGAAAATAAAAGATGCATCAAAGGTGGGCAAGCAGGATGCCAAAGACAAGCTGCGTATGTCAGAGTGTGACTGCTCTACTCATTTGGTTCAGGAAGGACTGACACAGAAGTACCAATTTCTCTCTCTTATAGAGGACAAGCCTGATTTTTGACTGTTCCATCATGAACTGCTTACAATAAATTTTCCTTTCACCTGGAACTTTTATGCAAAATGTAGGTCTGGTAAATTAATTACAAAAATGGTTCCAATTCTCCACCCTTTCGTGAATCCATGCCTTTTCATGTGATTCTGAAGCTCTTCCCACCCCTTTGAATCTGAGCTGCCTTTGTGATTTGCTTTGGCCAAGAGAACAGGACACAGGAAAGGTGAGGTTCTGCCGGTTTGAACACTAGACCTCAACAGGCCTTAAGTGCTTCTCCTCACTCTCTTAGACTCCTGACTGTACCATGCAAATAATGCTCTATTAGACTGCTTGAGGACGGGAGACCGTGTGGATCAGACTCACATCTTCCTAGATACCAGCCCCCAGGTCACCTGCCAGCTGACCACAAATACATGGGTGAGCCCAGCTGAGGCCAGCCAAGCTTGGCCCAGATTGGCAATGCTACCCGGTCAACTCATAGATGTGTGTGCAAAACTAAATGCTTGTTAATGTATGCACAGATTAGTATATTGTTTATGTTGCAAACAGTATGCATTGTTAATATATTAATAAAAATGTTTATTAATATATGTACTAATTAGTATATATTAATATATGTACATCAACAATCATGGTTGTTTTTATGCAGCATTATAATGGCAATAAGTAACCGATACAGCAAAAACTTTAACCCCTTTTCTACTTTGGGAATTTCGTTTTTCCTGCCTGGATACTGGGCATCTGGAGCTTTATTTGAGTTATGCCAGATTTCTGCCTTGAGAGAGCGAGCAGCACCCCTCTGGTAGAAAGTGATGTGTTTTGCTCCTGTGTATAATACAGCCCACAAATCTCTTGCAGGCTGCTCTCTGGCAGGACTCAAGGCAGGCAGCTGGCATCATTCTTCAACCCTTAAGAAGCTAAATCGAACACTGGCTCCTTAATCCGACCACTTTCCAACCAATCCTCAGAAAGAGTTGACTAGGGGAACTTCGGGTACTAGGTTTCCTGTATCGTAGGCCAGAGCCACAATATTTCTACATGCAGATATCTGTTACCAGTATGAATAGATGGGGGAGACAAGCTCTCAGCACAGCCTGAATTGTGATACTCCCCACCGTCAGTAGATGTCATGTAACTCCATAGTTTCTATGACCCTGATGGATTTTTTGTAAAAATAGGCTACAAACAGAATATTGATCTTTCTGAATTCCTTTTCAAGGGCTAGAATTTTCTTCAACAGACAAGCATTCCATGAATTAATTCTCATTCATACTTCAGGGTTAAATCTAGCAAATCAACTAGCCCTATGTACCCTAGTTACTAATTCCAAACATAAAGCCATCAATAACTTCTATGAGTACTTGCTTTCATTACCCATTCCCAAAACAATCCAATCAAAAGCTTTCATTTCTAGGTAAACCACAAATACAACTCAACAATCCAGTACTTCCATGGCTGCAGATCAGCTAACTCAAGCTCACCTTTACCAATCAATATAAAAACTGAACTTTCTCCCTCCAGTGGAAAACAGAATCCAAGGATCCAGAATCAGCAGATCTGTCAGGCCTGAAAAAACCTAAGAGGGACTATTTGTATGCTGCCTCTTAAAGACTAGCACTTCACCTATTCAAAGTTTGTCTACCCTCCAGGGCTCAAATTATTCTACACAGTCTGCACTTAGGAAAAATGCAGGTCCATGTGATATTGTTCTGGGGCTTGCTGGTACTCTACCATGACTATGGAAATTTAGATATAGCATAAATTTTACATCCAGGTATAGACATTGGGCCTATTCAGGAGCTCCCAGAAATGGTGACCCCTCCATTCACAATTTGCATTCTCACTATTCTGAGCAAGTCAACCTATAAATTAAACTGAAAAAAAAAAAAAAAAAAAATTCAGTGGATTCTTATCCAACACAGAAGCTAGGTTAGGTTCTGACTGAGCAAACAGCTATTTCTCATCTATTTCACATCTCCTATATTCTCCTCCATTGGGGAGTACATTCTTTGAGTGGATATCGGGCAGAACTCCTCTCTGAGTGCATACAGTTCAACTGCAGATGTGCTCAGAGCTACTCCACCCTAGCAATAGGGTAATTATTTCCCTCATTAGGCTGTAAAGAGCCTTAAGGTCAAGGACCACATCTTCCTGGTTCACTGCTAGACACCCAGTGCTTGATAATGTATTATCTTCCACATAATAGACATTCAATAAAATTTTGCTGAACGAATGCTGTATTCTCTATTGGAACCTAACCTAACTTCTATGCTAATCAATAAATGCATTGACACGCCAAGAATCATGAGCTTAAGGCTCTCCTTATTTTTGGCAGCTTCCTTGACCATTCAGCCTGAAGAGACCTTTCTCACTAGAGCTGGTCTCTTGGCACCTTGCCCAGATCACCTTTACAAGGCTGGGACACGCATTCTCCAGCTTTGGGAGGATCGACTTTGAAGGGCACATGGTTGTACCATTCTCTGGAAATTGCCTTCAGCTGATAAGAGTTGCCTCACCTATAAATGCCTGGGAGATTATATATCCGCCTCCTGGTGGTGGCCTCTACAATGACAAAATGATTCAAAGATACAAAAGCCTGGTCCCCTTGCCTCAAGATGAAGCAGTTCTATGGTGTCATTCAGTTACCACGGTACCCCCTTGGGATCAGGATTAGACTAGATTATAGCTTCTTCCTCTGACACATTCTGTATCTCTGTTTGCCAAGCTGATATGACAAATACCACATAATGGGTGGGTTCAACCACAGGAATTTATTGGATCATAGTTTGGAAGGCTAAAGTCCAAAATCAAGGCATTGGCAAGACCAGCTTCCTTCCTGAAGTCTAGCATTCTGGAGCTGGCTTTGCTGCAGTCCTTTGGGTCCCGTGGCTTGCGTCTCTGCCTCTGTCACACGGAGATCTCTCTTCCTTGTGTCTGCTCTTCCAGTTTCTGCTGACTTCTGGTTTCTTCTGTGGCTTTCTCTCTTTTCTGGCTTCCAGTTTCTTTTCTCTATAAATATGGAGTTAGACCTCTGATTTAGTAGGCCAAACCTTAACATCTTCCAAGCACACTATTTACAGATGGGTTCACACCCCAGGAATGTGGATTAAGATTAAGAATGTGTCCTTTAAGGGGGGACATAATTTGATCTACTGCATCCTGCATCCCTCCCTCATTTCTTTATAAGTTTCTCCTGAAAGCACACTATTAAATTACTTGCACAAAGATCTCTAAGGCTCTGGATAGCAATAAAGGTAGAAGGATTCCTGAGAGTCCTTGGTATGTGTAGATGTGCATTTGCTCAGATTTATCACCTGGAATGAACGGGTTGCGGTACATGTAGGGGCATACACTGTGTAATATCCCTGGCATTTGAGAGTGTTGAGGAAATAGTAACTTTAAAGATGATGGAATTGGGCACCTGCTTCTGAGAAGCTTCAGAGAGGGAAAATGCAGACTTACGTAGATTAATCACCAGTTCCAAGCAAGGTGTAAACATCAGAAATCCTCTGTGGCAGTATTTAAAGCAGCCCTCATCTCCTGTAGCTGGAGGACCAATTGTGCTACAGATTGAGTCCATAAACTAATTGTAAAAGTAGTAGCTAGAACTTCAGAGGAGGTTGAATTCTCAGTCTTGACAAGTTTCCTACACCAAAGTCAGGTTACTAATAGGGAAAGAATGAGACCTTGAGACAGCACTAAACCTGGGAGAGGATTCTAAGGGTGTTGCCAAGAAGGTTGGAATAGAAATCTGGATAAGGGATAATGTGTTGATATGAGGGCACCCTCCCACATCATTTTAATACCCTGGTAAAAGCTTGAATGCCAGTCCTGATACACTGCCAGGATGACTCTCAGAAGCTTATAAAAAAAAAAAAAAAATAGCCCACATTAAATACAGTAGAGATGCCATAATTTCAATGGCAGAGTATGGAGGAAGGGATCACAAAGCTCAGAGAAGTGAGCATACAAAAATGGATCTACTGTATATGACAGGAACCCATCAGCTGACTATGTTCCTCTGAAGGGCCCAGAGAACAATTTGTTTTTCCAAGACCCTGATGGGGACACCAGCACTGCTGAGAAGCTCATTATTGTCTGTCCTATGTAGACCGGTACCGACAGTCAGTGATGCTGCTATAGAACTGGGTTCCAAGTGGGGATGATAAGAATCTAGACAAGCAGAGAGCAGATGGCAGTGCTTAACCATCAGGAGGCAGGCGAGCATAAATACTTTAGTGAGCATTCAAGAGGCCCTGAACCACAGGGATTTATAGAGATGGTTAATAGTACAGGGTGTTCCTAAGTGTAAACGAGATGGGCAGCCCAACAAAGGTACTGCTAAATATAATCTAAAGAAACCAAGGCTGGATGAGCAGAAGGCTGAAGTCAGATGCCCCAAAAGGAAAGTCATGATCTTCTGCCCAGTTCCAGAGTGGAGCCAGTTCTCAAACCCACAGAATCTATCAATTGAAGGAGAAAAAGCAAAGGCATACAGTCCTTTCCCAAAGTGACCAATGGGCTATTTTGTTGAGTGACAGTATTCTGAAGAAAGGGAAGCATGCAGCTCTTTTGAAAGCGTTTGGCTCCTGGGTTCAAGTTGATCCTGACACATGGAGACCCAGGTGCCATCATGGTACACATTACACATACCAGAGTAAGGTTTCATGGGAAACCAGGGATAAGTGAACTCTTGGTACAGGACAACCACACAGCATAATCTCTCACTATAGTGTGGATCTACCTAGTGGTATTTGCCTGGTTCCCAAATGCATTATCAGAATGGACACATTGAGCATCTGGCAGAACCCTCTCAGTCAAGATAGTAATTCAAAAGCAGTGTCAAATCCCAGGGGCACGGGCAGAGAGAGGTGTAGTGCTGTGTGGCCAACAGGTAGAACAAACAGGGATCCAGGAGCCAAGAGGTAAAGCAGGAATGACCTTGTTCTCCATCACTCCAGGGGCCCAGGTGGGAGTTTGCACTCCCTATCCCTGTAATGCTGTCTGTGTGGTGATAGAGCCTCTGTTTCACAGAAAGAGGATGTTTCAGCCAGGGATACATGCGGGGTCCAACCAAGCTTAAAGCTTTTGCCTCTGCCCAATCACTTTGACCAGACGAAACAGAAAGGAGTCACCATGTGGATGGAGTTAACTGACCCTTCAGAGCAGCCCATTTTCGTTCAGCTTTTCTCAGGTCTTCTGCACCTGTTTTGTGTCCTGGACGTGTGGTGCAACTTTTGCGATTGCCCTTTTATGTGCAATTGTTTCACCTCCAGAAGAAGGTTTCCTTTCTTCTGTTCCTTCTCCCAGAGCCCTAACCTGGGCTGTTTGTTTTTTGTGCAGATTTTCCTCCCCAGCTCCTGTGATTTGCTCAGCTGCTCTCCCTCACTCAGTGCCCCCATTTTCATTACACTTTTCAGTCCTGGGACCTGTCTTGCCTTAGAGCAGTTCAGTTTGCCTTTTTTCCTGTGAGGATTTTCTGCCACATTAGAGTATCCCAGCCCAGGGAGTCAGATGCGGTCAGCATTCAGAAAAGCCCATTTTCTCATTCAGGTGTCCTAGCTGTGAGTGGCTTTGCATTCACGGCAGGAGGTACCCGGGCCTCACTGTGTGAATCGAGCTGTGCAACAAGTGAGGGGAGGGGTCTGGACTGGCGGGTCCCAGTTGAAGGTCTCCTACCTTCTTTTTTTGGCAGTTTTCTTTTTCTGTTTGAGTCAGCATTTGTGGAGTCTTTCTGCGGTCCCTAGCGTCCTCCAGAGTTCCAAGCAAGGGGGATGTGTCCTTTCATGAGTAGTTTCTGAGGGGCGACTTTGCAGGGGGATGGCTTATGTGGTTATCTTGATAATGTCACGCCAGTATACACTCTTTTGAGATTGTCTTTTTCACTCAGCATAATGTGCTTGAAATCCACCTGCTTTTTGTTTTAAGTCATTAAATTTTGTGGTAGTTTGTCACAGAGCAATAGATAACACACCCATCTTGCAGGGGAAAATTACTTGCTGAGTAGGGCGTGAGCTGCAAGCAGATTTCCACTGGGTGTAGAAACATGAACGCTTACTGATTGTCTCATAAATGTTTATCATAGCTCAGAAAAGAGTTTACAATGACCTCAAACTCGTGTTCCTAGGACATCTCTATTCCCACAATGAATGAATCAGAGAGGCTTATATTTGCATAAATATAAATCAGCATTCCTCAAATTCATTTCACCAAACAATAGTGCCACAGGAGAGATCCCTTAGAAGACACTCGCGTCAAGTTCAGCATGAAGAATAAATGAAGATATACCAACGGTCCAGGTTGGTCACTAAGTTAGCATAAAAAGCACTTGAGGTTCATGAGGGGGAAATGCTATCAGCATATCCTTGATCCCCACGCCTAGAGATTCGGATTCTAATGAATCAAAAGTCCCAGTGGGAAGACCTGGGATTTTGACTTTTAACAGAAGTTTGAGGTGACTCTGAGGAAGATAATCCAGAACGATACTTTGAGAAGTGTCGTTCTACAGCATCTTCCCCTTCCCTTGGATTTTGTCAGACTCTGAAAGAACACTTTCCATTTGTTCCTGCTTTGATAGCTTAACTCCTTACCTCAGTATCGTTCTTGGGATGGTAGGAAGCGAGTGGGGCTGACAATCCTACAGGTCTGAGGCATAATCCTCGCTCTGCCATCTCCCACTGTGCAAACCTGAGACCAAGTGTGCTGCCACGGCCTCACTTCCCTTACACTCCACGAGGAGGGTAGGAGGCTTTCAAAACATTGTGTAAACAGGGCTGATACACGGTAGAAGCACTACAGATCCGAGCTGTTTTCTGGTACCACTCCCCCTCCTTGCTCCTGCTGAATTCTCTGGAGACCCAACTGTCCCACCCTATAGGTCCCCAGCACACTTGTCTCCCCCTTTCCAGCTGCTGGTAACGTCCTGCTCTGTCACTGTCTGAGACACTGATCACCAGGATGTGCTTTGGTACTGCTTTTACTTCCGCCACTCGTGCGGCAGCTCCACGCGTGACACTGTGCCATATAAATCATTATTTATGGGCCAGTTGCTGACAAAAATAACCGCAGGTACTATCTAAAATGTGATTTTTGTACTCAATGCATTTCTCCCCTTTGTAAAGGACACTGTTATTAAAACATTTTTAACAATTTCTGGGACCCGTTACCTCTTTACAAGAGTCTCGAGTTGGTGATGAAAAAATGAACATTAAATGCTTTTACATAAGAGGCTGGGGGGAAAACAGGAATGGCTGTGTTAAGAACAGTTATTTAATTATGAGCATTTTGTGGTGCTTTTAAGGTATCAGAACTCCATAGCTTGCTTTACTAACACTGCATTTCTAAATCTAGCTTGTGCGGGTTTCCTTCCATTTTCAAAATTTTGTTTCCTGGGCAATTTGAAAACAGCAGGCCAGTTTAGGGATAAACATTAAAATACAAATACTTCAGCTCTAGTGGTTTTGCAGAACAGTCACACAAAGCAATTGTCGTTTTAAGCATTTTTTTAAAAACACACATTGCTTGGGGACTGCTGCGCCATAATATCTTACCCTGAATAGGTTGTTGATTCATGGCAACACATTTAATGTCAGTGCTTTTATTATTTAACATAAAACTCGGGCCATGGACCTGGCCCAGATTCAGACGGAGGCAAAGCTGACAAGATCCTCTCTTGCTGATGTGCTGTTCTCCAGTGGAGAACCTGGGTTTGTAAAACACAGTGACTTGCTTTCTTTCTCCCTGCCTCCTTCAGTGGCCTGCGGTTGTTTTTTGTTTGTTTGTTTTGCTTTTAAAGAATTATTTTAAGTTACTGTCAAGTGGGAAGGGCAGATAATGAACTAAGAATTACAAAAATAATTATTTAGTTACAGTTGTGATAAAGGTTGCAAAGGATAAGAACATGGAGTTTCGAGCATATGCAATAAAGATGCCTAAGCTAGGTGGAGAGAGAGAAGGGAGAGAAAAGATAGTGGGCAAAGTTAAAGGGACATGGGCCAAGGGCCAAGGGAAAATAGTATGGCTCTTATTCCTTTGGGTTATAGCTAGTGGTTTATGTGTTCTTTCCCCCATTGTTCTATATAGGCCTGATGTAAGAAACCATATTTTATCTATATTTTACTCATCTCTGAGCTTAGAATAGGACCTCAAAGACTTTGGAGCTATTTTGTTGTACCTACTGTACCAGTAAGTCAACTACCTTCTCCTGAAGCCTCAAGGTAAAAGCCAGATGATACAAAGTTTCCACTGATTGTTACCTGATTCTCTAGAGAGAATAAACAACACACAAAGGATTGCTCAAAGTATTTCCTCCATCACTGCCTCCAGTAATACTACTATTATGATTAATAATATTATCTCATATTTATATATTACTTTATGTTTGTTTAAAGTGTATTTCTTCTTGCTCTCCCATCCTTCCCTTATACAAGCAGGACTTCCTGTATTTAAATAATAGTGGTTAATATTTATAGAGCACATTATTACTTGTGCTTGACACTGTTCTAAGCCCTTCACATATATCTCCTAATTTAGTCTTCACGGTATTTCGATGAGAAATGGATTATTATTCCTTCACTTTACAGATGAGGAAACTGAGACCCAAAAGCTTAAGTAATTTGTCTAATGATCCAGTGAAGGATAGCAGCGTGATTTGAATGAGGCAGTCTGCATCTGGAGCCTGCACTCTTAGGCACTATTCTAAAAATACATGATTCTGTGATTTGTCTAGTCTGGAGCCCACCTAGTCAGTGGTCTCTCTTATTTAATACTGGATGGCTGCTGAATTTTACCACTTCATCTGAAAAAAGTCTCCCTGTGGATGTACCAAATGAGTCAGTACATCCCAATATCATAACCTTGCTGGTTATTCTTTTGTTGTCTTAGAACTGCCTTCTCTCTTCAAATATCTCTTGCTCAAACTTTCTCCTTGTAGGCTTTTCTCAGTTTCCTTCCCTTTCTGCTATTCAGTCTATTCTCTTCAGAATCTTACAGTATTCAGCTACTTCTCAAGCTGTGAATACTGTAAAGTGTTTAGGACTGGTTGTCAAGAATGTGGGGTTCTAGTCTGGGTTCTGATATTAAGCCAGTCCCCTGATCAAATCCCCTCTTAGGTTCTCATCTTTTTCATCTGAAAAATGGGGTATGGCTAGGGTGGGGGACAGAAGTGATTGGGAGTGACTCTATCATCTTAAACGACATTTCCAGCTCTCCCATTTTGTTTCTGGTCCATTTTTCTGATTATAGTTAAATGCTAGGGGTTACTTAAGGTCAGAGTTGGAGGAAGGCGTGGGAATAAGGTGGCCAGGATGTTTCCTCATGTGACTTCATCCGGTTGTGTTAATGGAGATGGTGGGAGATTGTGTCAGCCCTAGCTCACAAAGGCAGTGTCTAAGGAAACAACCCTCCCTCTCTCCCCCATCCCTGAGCATACAGATCATGCTGGTGGCAAGGCTAAACTGGAACTCCTCTTTGCCACGACCACACTTGACCCCATTGGCTTGTCTTACTCACGCGACTGTCAGCCAGAAACAGGCGAAGGCAGAATTATGTATGTCTCTGGATTTGGGTGGTTCTCCCTGATATTAATCACTTGTCACTGGATTTGTCCCTGAGCCCGGAGTTGGAACTGTGCATAGTATAAGAAAGTAAAAGGACTGGTTTCATTTATCTAATATTTCTAAAACTTTACATATATCCTTGCACAGCTGCAACTCCTGCCGATTTGGAGGCCACCCTTCATACACACCCCAGATTCCTGAGCTCTTGGCTCTGACAGGCTTCTCATTTCCTTCCATTTCTGACTCTCCAGAAGACCTAACCTGGAACAGACAAGGGCAAAATGTCAAAACAGACACTAATATCTATGTTTTCTGATGCAACCACAGGCACCTATTATAGCAGTTGGATATGCTCTTTCAAAGCCTTCCCCATAATCTGAATGAAGAGAGACCATTTGGCTTTGGAGTTGACAGCCAAAGCCCTCCAACAGCTGCTCTATACCCTCAAATAATGTTCTTGACATGTCTTGAATTTTAAGTTCTTAAGAGTTTTAATTAAATATTGAAGAATTATGGTAGCACAACATGACATCCTGCTGCCTAACAATTTACAGTATCATGTTATATTACTTTTTAAAGCTCTTTCCCTAGCTTTAAAAAAATAATGTAGAGAATACAAAATCCTCTAAAACATGCCACAAACACATTAGTTTTTTTTAAATGAATTAAAATTTTCAAAAAGATACTTATAATTTTGGTTAGCATCTCCCCTCCTAAAAGATTTTAGAGAAAATCTCTCCTTAGGATAATTATTAACATTTAACAGTCAACATATTTGAGGAATCTCTTTCTGGATATGAATAAACATTTACTGAGCTATTGAAAACAATTTACTATATTATCTTAATTATTCCTTATAAAGACACTGTAGCATAGGAATTTCTTATTTCTCCTGAAGTAGGAAGAAAACCGAGGTTCAACTAACAAAGTAATCTGTACAAGGTCACAGGAGGAAGAACAGGCAAAGCCAGGATTCAAACTGACTTCAATCCAGAAATCTTTCTCAAACACTAGCCCTTTGTTTCTTTTTATGTGACTCTTTCAAACTTTGAAATTGTCACCTCTTTGAAGCTTCTGAATTTGGTTGGTTTTATACTCAGATCTCTCCTTGAGGCTTTAGGGAAGGACTGATGACCCCCCGAATTTCCTTCCTGTCCTCTGATCCTATGATATTACCTAATTCCTTTTCTCCTTCCTTCCCTCTTCCTTCTTCCAGTATTTATTAAATACCAGGACTGCACTACGTCAAGTATACAAAGTGAAAAGACACTGCGCCCATCTTGAAGCACATGACAATCCAGCGTCTCTTCCAGTCCTGTGATAGTCTCTGGTACTCATCCAGTGAGCCCTTCGTTCATTAAGTAGGAAAATACTTATTCAGCACTCATCGGTAAACAATTCGGGCTTGGTCCCTGAATCACAGAGCTTATGGTCTTTGTGTCTACCTGTTTTCTCCCCACTTTCTGGTTTCCCTCCATGTGCCTGCACTATAGGGACTTCGCTGAGTCATGAGGGCTTGGCAAGCTCATAAGCTTAGGGTGCATATTTTGAACTGGGAAGTGAGAGTATGAGAAATCCTGTCAGCCCTTCTTTTCCACTTATTTGATTGTCAATCATGGTACCTAAAGATATTTTCATTTATTTTATCTCTTCTCATCCTCATTTTATCTTTACTTAACCTTTTACAAGTGCAGCTCACGTCTCCCCCACTTGTCTGTAGGCTCCTTGAGTCACTCCATGGTGACTGTACACATGAAAAAGGCTATAAAAGTTTTCATGGATAAATTCCAAGTCCATTTCTCTGTCCCTTGTTGTTGCTATGTGTCTATAAACATGAGGTAGCAACTCTAAAGTCTTGTTTTAACAGGCCAGCCTATAAATATGAATACTACATACATCCCAAACAAATTCCTCACCCCAGGCAGCAGATACTACCAGTGACTACAACTGCTTGATTAAGATATCAAGTCCCGCCCCAGCTCCCCAGACCTTTGGGCAATTCCCCACGGAGACTTTTAGACTCTTCTTCCCTTCTCAATAAAACATTGCAGAGATGGGTGTGGAGGATGGAGTGGGAAGGGGCAGCAGGACAAAAGTTACCACATTTGTTACCACCTGTGCCTTGGTTTCCTTATCTGGGATGTAGTCATAATAGTAAAAGATACTCTACTTTTACCTCTTGGGAAGTTTTAACTATCCAATGAGATAATGTATGTTAAAATGTTTTATAAACAATAAACTCAATACAGGCAATTCTCATTATTTGTAGTAGTCATATTCCTTAAAGTTGCCATAAACACTGAATTAGTGAATACTGAGCCATTACTCCTAGGGCAATTAGTGTTAGGTTCCTGCAAGCGTCTGGCATTTTCATCAATTGATCAATACATACACTTGTTTTATGTTTGTTTCTGTTTAAAGACACCTTATTTAATATAATTGTTGATTCATTAACACTGATCTCACAGACAACAGTAATATAACTGTTGTCTGAAGGAACCTTACCAAACATACATATTTTCTCCATAAGGCACATCGCAGCCTTCTTGCACTTAGGAATATGAGGCAGCACGGCAGTACCATGCTTAGGGGCCAGTTTAAACAGTGAAAGCACCAACAAAAAGCACAAAATGCAAAAATGTAGCACTAAGTATGCCACAAAAAAACCCACCTGTTTACAGCATGAGAGCTGAAACAAGAAAGCAGATTGTCATCTTGTTTGACCTCAGCTGGGAACACAGGCATTGGGCATTTTTTTACCACCCCATGCCATGTTTGCTAATGACCACAAAAGTTCCATGAGTACTGATTTGGGGTAACAAATACATTTTAGCTGTTAGAAAAATTTGTGAATATGGAATCCACAAATGATGAGGATCAACTGTACTTATATTGCAAACCAGGATGAAACAATATTATTATTTTATAGATAAAATTTATTTTCATCTCATTTCCTACTTTGTGCTTTCAATTTACCAGGTGTTTGCCCATTCTCTCAAAGCTCTCCTCCAGCTCTGATACCTTTATTTACACCAAGATGTTAGCATGTGATAATGGCTTAACGAGTTAACGAACTCCAGATACTACTTGTGTTTAATCACTGGATAGCATGACTTTCTCAAGCAGGGAACATATTGTAGAACAGAGAGAAACCTTCACAGCATTTATCCTGAAACATACAGAAAGGTGTCTGATCTACCTCTCTACTCCTAAGACCAACCTTACTGGAAGACCAAACTGGGAATGTTGTCAAACATTCAATTTATTGATGTTTGAAAGGGAATACGTATTAGAGTTAATGTATTTTGCACCCTAAAACCTAGGCCAGGTACAATTCTAAATTACATGGATTAATGGATTAATTAAATCTTCACTACAACCCTGTGAAGGAGATAGTATGGTCCTCATTTTATAGATGAGAGCATTGACACACATAGTAGTGAGCTGTCCAGTGGTACTGCACTAGCAAGCAGCAGCAACAAGTTTTGAACCCAGGCATTCTGACTTCCTAGTCTACCCACTTAGTCATCACGCCACATGATGCCATCATGACAACCCCTGCAGCCATGGCTATGGAGGAGTGATTCAAAGTTTCAGAATGCCCCACAAGGAAAATGAGGATTCCTTACTGAGGTAGACTCGAGGCACCTGGCCAGCCATATGTGGTGTCGCTATTTTTCTTCCAGCTCCATCTTTTCATTCCTTCTTAGGCCCTCTCATGGCTTCATTTTTTTGTGCATTGTGTGACCTCTACTTGGATTGTGCTCCCACCACCTGTTTGGCAATTGCTTATTCATTTTGCAGGAGTTAGTTCAAGTAGTAGAGGCTGGTTGCTGTGCCAAGGGCTCTGGAGCACCTATGGGATGAAGGAATTGGAATGGATAGCAGAAGCTCTCAGAATTGACATATGACATGGATATTCTTTCACTTTTATGAGGGATATGAGTAAAAACATTTTTTTTTTATTACTTGTGACAACTCAACTGTGGTTCTATATATAGGACTACCTTGAAGAGACCGAGTCACTTAGGTCTCCAGGATATATAGGATCATATAGTACCATTTTTTTTTTTTAAAGATTTTATTTATTTATTCATTTATCCCCCCCTTGCTGCTTATGCTCGCTGGGTCAGCTAACCACGCCATGCGGGCGGGCCTGCCTTCACCAGGAGGCCCCGGGAACCAAACCCGGGGCCTCCCATATGGTAAACGGGAGCCCTACTGATTGAGCCACAGCCGCTTCCCATATAGTACCATTTTATTTTAGAATTTAGGCTAAATGACCTTCCAGACATCCATGAACCCAAGTTAACAATCCCTGCTGTTCCCAGATGGGCTCATATGCCTACCCAGTTAAACCAACTTGGAACATTTCATCTTACTTCCTGTTTCAATTCAGCAATATCCATGGCCTAAGTTGCTCTGGGAAAATATGAGGTTTTACTTAACCCTAATGTGATCTTGGGAGCTAGAAATCCCAAATTTGATCCTTTAACTGTGACTGAAGACCACAGAATCACTTGGCAGGTTAACAAAGACAAATATTGGTCTTTATTGCTTCCAAGACTATTTAAAATCACTGTCCTTCAATTTAATAATTGATAATCAGTTCTGAGTGACAGGTTTGTGATAAACAGTTGGGGTCTTTAGGTAAGAAGGGTCACCCACGAAGGAAGAGGTGGCTGGAGGAGGTTGTAGATAACAGGTTTCTTCCAATTTCCTGGACAAAAGCCCTTGAGGCACTTGTGCAACTATACTAGGTATTCTCTGTAATTGATGAGTGGTTTGCAAAGTGTCCCCAGCTAAAGCATTTTGCAGTAACCCACTCAGGCAATACTTACTTGCTGCCAATAAGTCCCATAATTCAGACTGTCCAACTGGATCATCCTTCAAGGAGTCTAAGCAAAGCCTCCTTCCTCCTCTTCACTTCCTTTCTCTCAGTCCTCTCTCTCTCAAGCACAGACCAGCACTCCTGAAGGCCAGTTAAATTCATCTCTAGAACTGACTGCCAAATGAAATGTTATAATTCCCCCAATCCCTCAGAAGAAGCTTTCCACAATCAAGGAACATAACAATTTCAACCAGATGTCAAATACTTTGAGGGTACAATTTCTCATATCTTTCCATTTTCTTCTAATCATTTTATAGGGAACATTTATAAAAATAAAATATTATGTTCTTAAGAATTATACGGCACTGCTATTTCTTTTCCTAAGCTGAAGTATGAGTCTTCCTTTTTGCAATTAAATTTGAAGAGCAAAAAAATTATTCTTCATGCTAAATTATAAACAGCACTTAACATAATACAGGGCCAGAATAAGATCTCAATACATGCTTGTTGAAGGGATATTATAGAATAAAATAAGCTTTGAGTGTGTGGGGGGGGACGGGAAAACACTATAAAAAGTTTGAGTCCCTGTTATGCGCTGCTCCAAGGGCTGGGATTTCTTCTTGAGGGACAGAAAGTGAAAATCTTCTGAATCAAATATGTCAGCCTCATGTAAAATAACCCAATTGCTTTTACAAAAGGAAATAAAAGAGGGGGAAAACTTTAAGAAGTGTGTGAGAAAGAAAAAAGATACGAATGCCCTGAATAAAGACTATCGAGAATAAAATCAATTCAACTGCAAACAAAGGGTTCAGCTTTTCTATGTAATGTCAGAAGGTTGTTCAACCTCATGAAGGATAATTTCTTCCATATTAACCCCACTATGAATCTAGTGTGAGAGTTAGGACCCAACACCTGCAAACACTTTACTCCCTTAAAGTTGAGAGAAATACCTTTTCCGCAATTTCTACCTTCAACAGAGCAACACCTGAGTGTACTTTGACATGCTGAAGGAGGCACTGCAAACACGGTCCTGGAAGGAGCATTTGTCATTTGGGAGCTGTGCAGTAACTCAGCCCTATTCCTCCTTGGAGAATCCCCCTTTATGAGCCAGGCAGAATTTATGCGCCCCTCTAGAGGCTCAAAATACTGACACTCACTCATTTTACAAGCCTACCTTGCATCTAGGCAAACGCCCACAACGTGACTCTATCAACTTGATTCCTGCACCCAGAACTTTGAACTTAATGTGGTGAAGCTAAAAAGCAGAGATCAGAGAGAGTATTCCCGTCCATTGGTGGAAACTGCAAAAAGAATAATCTGGGAGAAGTGGGGGCAGCTGTGCTGATGGGGCATGCAGGATGGGGCGGTGGTATTAACTGCAAGGTCCAGCTCTGTGGTTTGCTTTGGAGCACTGCTTCTGGTTCTGAAGTCTTCTCATCTGCTTTGGAGCACTGCTTCCCGTTCTGAAGTCTTCTCGTCTGGATCTCTAGTAAGCTAGGCTACCCTTTGAGCTACTCACTATGTATCTTCCTCGTTGTCTCTAGAGATTTATTAAAGCAAATTGTTGGAACTGATGCAGCCCTGCAAACTTGCCTTCCATTTCTTTGCATCATTCAAAAAACTAAAAAAAAAAACGTGCATAATTTTAAAATTACATAAAAGTTACAAGAGTAGTTCAAAGAATTGTGTTAGGTTGACTCGCCTATCCCAACAAACACATGTTCTTAATCTTCATCCGTGTCACTGTTGGTGTGACTCCATCATAAATAGGACCCCTTGAAGATGTTATTTTTAGTTAAGGTGTGGTGAACTGAGCCAAGGAGGATGTTAATCTGGATTACTAGAGGCCCCATAAAGAGAATCTGGATGTCACAGGAGCTAGAAAGGAGAGGACATCACGTAATGGGAGGCAAAGAAAAAAGCCAAGGACACTCAACGACTGCCAGAAGCCATTACCAGAAAACCACAGTCCTTGGGGACAAAGCAACCCTGGTCGATGGCTTGATTTTAAATTTGTAGTTTCAAAACCATGAGCCAATAAATTCCTTTTGTTAAGCCAAAACCAGTCTGTGGCATTTGTGATAGCAGCTCTGGCAAATGAAAACATCCTTCGCTGAGATTCCCCAAATCTTATCAAGATTCACATTGCTTTAGTCTTTTCTTTCTCTGTCTGTCTCTCAAACATATATGTATTATATATACACGCAGACATATATACATAAATATATCATATATACAAATATATGTGTGGTATGTGTATAATTTTTCTAAAGCCTTTAATAATAATTACAGATATGATGCCCCTTTACCCTTAGAATGTCATTGTGTATTTACTAAAAACAAGGGATTCTCTTACATAACCACAGTACAATTTTCAAAATCAGAAGATTAACATTTATGCAACACTATTATCTAATTTGCAGGCCCTATTCAGATTTTGCTAACTGTCCAAATAATGTCCTTTATACAAAAGAAAATCCAAGATCACATGTTGCATTTGGCTGTCATGTCTCCTTAGTCTCCTTTATTCTGGAACTATTTAGTACCTTTAAAACCATTTTTTCCTGCCTAAATCAGCCAGAGTTGTTTTCTATTGCTTGTGACATATAATCCAAATTGATTCAACAATTGGTCCCAAGAATGGGGATCTTCAAATCATAGACTCTAAAATGTGCAGTTGCCCATGAGGGGAAGGTAAGGCAGAGGGGAGAGAAGACCCCAGAACACTGGGCTGGCAAGTTGTTGAACAGTTATGTGCTATAACCCTGAGAGAATCTACATGCCTAAGGAAGTGGTTTGTTTTAACTTACTAAAGGTTTCCAAGGCAATATACCAGAAATGGGTTGGCTTTTACCATGGGGATTTATTAACTTACAAGTTACAGTTCTGAGGCTGTGACAGTGTCCAAATCAAGGCATCATCAGGAGCTGCTTTCTCCCCGAGATGCAGCCGTGGGTGATCAGGCACATGGTGGCGTCTCCTGGTCTCTCACCTCTCATCCAGCCTTGTCGCTTTCAGCTTCTGTGTTCCACTGATTTCCGCTTCTGGCTCCCGGGTCCTTCTCTCTCAGCTTCTGGGCCTTTCTGTCTGTTTCTGCGACCTCTTCTCTCCTGTTTATAAAGGACTCCAGCAAAAGGACCAAGACACACCCTGGGCTATGCCCTGCTGAAGCAATCCAATCCAATGGCCCTCAACTGAAGCCAATCCAATCAAAGGCTCCTACACACACAGGAATGGACCACTTTAAGATGATAATTTTTCTGGGGTCCACAAAACCCTCAAACTACCCCACTGTTGTATGAGTGGAAATAATAGGAGTCATTAAGAAGATTGGCACATGCTAGCTTTTTCTAAGTCATTTGTAGGCTCCTATAAGAAAGAGGCCCTTGTTCTTTCTTTAGACATGGTCATGTCTGAAGGTAATGACTGGAACTCTAGCAGACATTTTGTAACCATGAGAAGAACAAGTCTGAAGGCAAGGACAGGCCTCTGAGGGTGGCATGACATAGATGTGGAAACCATGGATCCTACAGAATACAGCTGAGTGATCCCATGTCTAGACTTTCAGCTTTGTAAAGATACATTTTCTTATTATTTAAGTCAGTTTCTGTCACGGTTTTCGGTCACAGACAGCTGAAAACACCCTGAAGTTAAACATGCTCAGTTAAATGACTCCAGCTCCGTGTTGACATTTTGCTTGATGGGTAAGGTGTTCTCATAAGTGTAAGACTATAGGAGGTGTCAGTAGCCTCTACTATGTCATAAAGCTAGTGTTCTAGATCCTCCTGACATAATAGTACTTTCAAAAATATATAGCAAGAAGATGGAATAAAGTTTTTAAACCACTAGTGACATGTACAATACCACCAGTGAAACCCACAACATGAAGAAGGCTTTTAAAATGAGCCTCTCAGTAGTCTTGGGGAAGTTAAATACCATATCCCACTAACATTACTGAGGACTTAATATGTATCAGGCATGGTGCCAACCAGTAAATCCTTTGCATGGATTGATCTAACCTATACGATACACTTCACAACAGTCATTATTGCCTTTTTATAGATGAGGAAACTGAGAATTAGTGATATTAACCAATTTCACTGAATTCACCTTGCTCTTAAGTGATGGACTCAAGGCCCAAACTGAGGGAGTCGAGCTCCACTACTGGTGTACTGCCTTTTTAATAAGAAGCCAAAGGCATGACTTCTATCAAGGGGAAATTAATTTAAAAGATCCATTTGAACTGAAAACTGGGTGTACCAGTTTTATATTATTTATGAATTCCAAAAGAAATATAGATTGTGTTTGTAGACTTATCTGTTCCTCTAGGCATAAATAGATTGTGTTAAATTCAGAGGTTTCAATTTACTTGATTAAATTATGATTAGGGCTGTGATTTGGCCATGTCAGTAGGACAGCGAAAATGACACAGCAGATGACAGAGTTTTAGTTTTGATGCTGGAGTCCCAGGAAGTAAATGCACAGAGAAGGAGAACACAGAGGAAGAGAGACAGCTTATTAGATAGGATCCTGCATCCCAGGAAGAGAGATGAGCCTGACATTCTACAGCTGACCTTGTGAAGAGAGCAGAGCAGTTGAGCCCAGAAAGAGATGAGTCCCGGGAAGAGAGACAGCCTTATGCTAGACTACAGCTGAGAATGGAAGGAGCTGGTACCACGGAGCCTTAGGAGGAAGAGGAAGGCTGAGCCCTTGTAGAGACTGGTAGCCATCTTGCTCCAACACGTGGCAACAGACTTTGGTGAGGGAAGTAACTTATGCTTTATGGCCTTGTGACTGTAAGATTCGACCCCAAATAAATACCCTTTATAAATGCCAATAGATTTCTGGTACTTTGCATCAGCACCATGTTGGGGGGGTGTGTGTGAAGAGTGTCATCTCCAAACATGTACAGATGCCCTCTAAGAGACTGGAGGGTGTTAGTTTTGGAGGAAGGGGCTAGTTATGTCTCCATCAACACTACTCCCTCCCGTACTCCAGGGCAGCCACTACCACCCAAATGTCTCCACAGAAGAAAGTGGTTCACTCAGAAGGACTGTAAGGGGAACTGTAATATTTTCAGAGGAATTTTTATGTTTAATGAAAACCTCTTAGAGAGCAGCCAGGGCTAACAGTCTCATTTTCTGGAAAATGAATATGAAATACTTGTTCAATTATATCCCTGACCCTCTCCCTTGAGTTCAGAGGATGCCAGGCTTGTGAGCTGCTCCAAGGTGGGGACATGCCTGCCTATTTTGGACAGAGTTCAAGACCCTCTCTCAGCTCTGTGGAGGCCCTTACTCCACCCTATCTGCTCACTGGCAGCCTCATATGCCCGTCTCACAGACTGGCCTGGATAATTCACCAGAGAAGCACAGAGATGTGTTTCTAGGACTGATGCACCATCTCTCAGAACATCACCTACCTGAGTTTCATGCATCCTGACTCTGAAGGGGATGAGAGTATTTGGAAGATGGAGTAGGGGCGGTAGGGGAGTGTTTGTAGGTTGAGTGTTTGGCTTCTGTTCTATAGCACTGGTACATAGACATTATCTCTCCAGCATAGTTATAGGTAATTAACCAACTCACCGTCCCAGGATTACTTGATAGTGATCCATTTCCATAGTTAGCCAATCAGAGTCTGGGAAAAAATAATAAAAGCTACCATTTGAGATCTACTCAACTTCTGCAAGGACTGAGTTTAGTGCTGTATACATTATATTAATTAATCACCACAACAAACCTAGGATATAAGTAATGCCATCTCCAGCTAACAAACGAGGAAACCATGGCTTTGGGTGGTGAGGTAACCTTCCCACATTCCTGCAGGTAGTGAGTGGTGGAGCTCTTACCAGAGTAATGTCAATGCTGAAGCACAGACCCAAGACCCTCCTGATCCATCAGGATGCCATTTCATCATACTTCTTAAAGCAACTGACCAAAACAATGGTCTATTCTGTAATTAACCTCCTTTCCAGCAGGATCGAATGCGAGGGAAAGGGGCATGGTACTGTAGGTGTTTGGGGAAAATCTAAAGTAGGAAATGGAAAAGGGTACTGATCAACATTCAACATTTGACTTCCTTCCTGTAGAAATATCTCCATTTGGTTGTCAAAACATCACTCATTCCTGATTTTGCTCCAACCTCAACTTTTCTCCTTCTTAGTTTTCATTTCTGGTTCCTCCGCCTTGGCTAACCCTTAACTATGTCCTCCACCCTCTTTTCTCTCCAAGTTCCTTTTCTAGGTGATCTCATCCTCTACTATGGCTTAAAATAACATTTTTGTACCGATGACTCATAAATCTCTATCTCCAGCTCTTAACACTCCCCTGGGCTTTAGATTTATATATCCAACTGCCTACTTGATGTCTCCTCTTAGCTGTCTAATAGACATCTCAAATTTAGTATGTCCAAAATAAAACTCTTTATTTACCCACAGCTGTCTCCCCTATCTCAGTTAATGATATAACCACTCCCGAGTTTCTTGGGCAAAAAAAAACTAGAAATGAACTTCATCTTCTTACTCTTTCTCAAATCTTCCATGCAGTCTATCTGCAGATCTTGCCAAATTTTATTTCCAAAATATATTCAACATCCCACTACTTCTCACCATCTCCATCACTCCACTAGACCACGTGACCACCTGGAATGCAATGATCTATTCCACTCTTCCCTGACAGAGTTGATCTTTTTAAATCATAAAAGACATCGAGTAGATCCACTGCTTAAAAGCTTCCATGGTTCCACTGGGATTAGAGTAAAATACAAATTCCTCAAAATGACCACTGAAGTTGTACAGAATTTTCCACTTGCCAACTTCTCAGACATAACCACATATCTGTCCTCCTTGCCATGTACCTGCCTCTCCATCCTTCTTTCTACCCTTCCAATATACCAAGCTCATTCATACCTCTGGCCTTATGAACCTGCTGTTTCTTCTGCCTAATTTTTTTTTCCCTCAGATCTTCTGTGATTACCTCCTTCCCATCATTCAAGTCTGAGCCCAAATGTCAACTCCTTAGAAAGGCTTTCACTGGCCATTCCTGCTAAAATGCCCTCCTCCATTCCCTCCTCTAATTTCTCTACATCCCATAGCCCAGATTTATTATTTGAAAAAGCACACACACTATGTGATAAGTGTTTACTTTGTATTTGTCATTGGTTGTCTGTCTCTATCCCCTAGAATGTAAGCTGCAAAAAGACAGCACTGTCCTAAAGAAAGTGCCAAGGTCAATAAACAGCTGAACTCTACGGCACCATAAAGAAAGTCAAGCTTCTCCAGAGATTGGATGGATTATTTATTCCTTAATGCTGTCCACACATGACCCAACAATCCATTAACACTCAGTCATCAAGAAATCTTTATATAAATCTAGTCAAGTAACTATCATTTTGATGATCAGTTTCAAATGAATAAATCAGCACTTTTATTTAGAACCTCTTAAGAGTTTAAATATGTATTCCAGTTGCCTGGAACAATATCAATTGATGAAAAATCAAATTTCAGAAAACTACAAACTTGAGGACTAGATTTTGCTCATACTGGTCAATACAACAATAAGTACCTAGAAGTAGAGTGATACTGTATCAAACACTTAAAGTATGTGGCACTGGTTCAATGGTCAGGTGACATGTAGCTAGGAATCTTTGGTCCCGGGCAAAAAAGATAGCAATCTATGCTATGCAAAGATGACTTATTTTGTGAAATTGTCCCCTGGGATAACTTGAAGGTAATGTACTTTGTGATCTTGTAGTTTTACAGGGAAAGGCTGGAAAACAGAACTTTTCTATCAAGTGTTGGCCGCTGTTGGCTTCATCTGATAAGATATTACAAAAATAATAATAATAATAATGAGCTAAGACCAGAATTAACTGATTTGCAAGCAAGGTATGAAAGATAACAGAGATGGTGCAGAAAATTTGTAGACTTGCAAGATTGGAAGTGGCAACTGGTGGAGCAGCAAGCCGCGTCTGGCCGTGGCTGCGGTCTGGGCTCCTCCAGGAGAACCTGGTTCTTGGCCTTGATGAGCTCCTCCTCAGCCTGGCGCAGCTTGCAGAGTGCAGCGGCCTTCCCGCAGCTCAGCTCCTGCAGCAATAGCTCCCGTAGGTCCCTCCTCCCGCACCTGGGTCCAGGGCCCCTTCCGGCCCCACTCACCCCAGCCGCGGTGGGACTTTGTCTTCCAGCCTCTCCTCCACCGTTTCCTTTTCCGGGCGGGGGTCTTTTCACGGCTAAGGGACACATGGTGGGTGCTCAGGCTCGGTCCAGATATGGCCTACGGACTGGGAACCCCGGGGGACCGCCCCCCGCCCCCCACGCCAACCCGGGGCTGAAGCCTCGGGAGGGCAGTGCTGGGCGCCCAGGCTTGGTGTGCTCACCTCCTCCAGGGACAGCCGCACGGGCCCCAGCCTCTGCCCGCTTTCCTGCACCTGCTCTTCTCCACTAGGCAGGCCACGTGCATCACCCGCCCACGCACTGGCAGGGGTGTTGCTGGCGCGCTGCCAGAGGCCTGCTTCCCCAGCCTCCCCTCCCATCCCGGGGACACCTGTTCCCTTTGAGCTAGCGCTGCCTTGAACGGCTTAGCGGGGACGAGGACTGAGGGCGAGTGACACCGCTGTCTGCCCCAGTCCTAGGGACGCCTGAACGCGCACCCTGAACCTGCAGGTGCAGCTCTGCCGCCTCACAGAGACCCAGCACCCTGTATTATAACAGGGACCGTTTGGGGTCCCTTTCAGATCCTCGTCAGGAGGTTCTGGCTAGGTGGGCCCGGAGCTGCCACTCTAGCAATCCAAGGCTGGCGAGAGGACACCCCCGTCCCACGGGAAGGGGAGGGGAGGGGATTATTACTATTAGAACACAGTCTTGTGTCAAGGAAATCAAGGGTAGGATTTTCACACCCATTGTTAAACCGATGAATGATTTAAGATTGTACCTGGTTAGCTTTGCATTTGGACAAAATGGCTTAAGTAAACCGAAGTTGTGGCACTTCTTTAGCTGGCTTAAGATAACATGCAGTTAAGATGAAACAGAGAGAGAAGCATATCTCAAAAAAGAAGTGTGGGTGTGGCTATCAGCACATGGAACCAATTAGGAAAAGAAGCTGATTAAATTTTTTGAGAAAATTGTATAGCCTTTTGAAAATGTTTGTGACAGTTTGAAATTTTAATGACACTTGGGCTTGTAAACTTCTCTGGGCAATTGCAGGCTAAGAAAGCTTCTCGTCAATCAGGAAGGCATATTCTACAATGCACTTAGATGTAACCAAGGCAAATAATGAAAAAGGAAGGACCTACAGATGTTGGAGTCAAGAGCTATGGAGAACAATGGACTGGGGAACCACTCACAGGGCACCAAATAAACAAATCAAGAAGCTTTCCTTACCCCTAGGGGACAGAGACCAGCAGTTAGAATTCAGAATTGATATGAACCAGCAACTCCCCCTTTCCAAATGCCAAGAGCATGTTGTAGACACTGTGCCCCTCTTCTACCCATTCTGTACTGGGTAGGGGGAAGAGATCCACATTCAGATCTGATAAAAAGACCACCTAGCACCACTCATAAATTATGGACTTTGAGTTTGATGCCTTGCCTAGATAGGACTTTTGGGTTGTCCTCTCTAGGGACAGAATGATTGAATTGAATATTTGATGCCTGGAAGAGGACTGGTAATCCATAGTGCTGCCCACCAAGTATTTCCAATCCTCTCCTTCCCAGTCACATAAAACGATTATAATTCCTTGCCACTTTTCGGTGAATGGGGACATATGACTAGATCCAGCCAATGAGCTGTAAGCAGAAGTGATGTGTTTTGCTTCCCAATTAGAGCATTTACTGCCTAGTGTGAGAGCTTCCAGAGCTCTCTTTGCCATAGGGCATGGTGACCAGCACTTGTTTTTTCTGCTGGTTTCGTCCTGGGATCCTGAGTGACTATGATGAACAGACTTTGCCTGCTGACTCATAATAACCAGATAGCTTAAGAGTTATTGTTTTAAGCCACTGAGATTTTGGAGTGCTTTTCTATCCAGGCACTACCTGAGCCTCTGGTAAATCTCCCCTCTTTGGCATCCTTTAAAATTTATCTTATGATTTTATAACTGTGGATTAATACTCTATGCACTGTTTCATGACCTACTTATAAAAAGTCTCATGCACCTTCCCAAAGCATTTATCTATTCTTCTGTAATTTCATTGTTCGTGGCTGTCTAATGGTCCATAATAGGGGTGTAATACAATTTTTACTCAATCCCATATTAATAAACCTAAATTGGCTGTTTTGAGCTTTTTGAGTTTTTACTATGACAAATAATATAATGTGCATCCTTAGAGTAAAATCTTCATAGTACATTTATGATTTCTAATTCTTATCAATAAGAATTTAAATGCAAAAATTTAAAATTTTATGTACTATGGCAGTTTGAGATTATTTTATGAATCCCAAAAAGAGATTATGTTTGTAAACTAATCTATTCCTCTGAGTATGATACCCTTTGATTGCATTAAATTCAGATGAGGGGCCTTTGGTTAGATTACCTGTTAGTATTGATTTAGGGCTTTTGATTCAGCTATGTCAGTGGGTGTGATACAAGTTGAGTCCCCACCCCCTGGCTGGGCCTGAAATAAATGGACACTCACTGAGACAGACACCAGAAGACAGGGCTCTGTCATTTGTGATCCTGCCATGTGACAGAAAGGAGAAGATGAAAACGGCTGAGGCCCCAGGGAGAGACTAGCCATTTGCCTGATAGCTTACAGCTGAAATTAGAAAGAAAGCGGAACAGCCAAGACTGATATAGGAAGCCTTAAGAGACAAGGCCTATGCCAGCTTGTAGCTGAAATCAGGAAGAAGTGGAGTAGCTGCTCATGAGAGAGGAAACTTGGAGGGGATGGAGAAACCTGGGCAGAGATTGGTAGCCATCTTGCTTCACCGTGTGGCAACACACCAGGATCACTTTGGTGAGAAAGCATCTCTGATGGCCTCGAATTGGACTTTTTCACGGCCTCAGAACTATAAGCTTTTACCCCAAGTAAATGCCCTTTATAAAAGCCAGCAGATTTCTGGTACTTTGCATCGGCACCCCTTTGCAGACTAATACAGGTACTGTCATCCATTTATTCATTCATTCAAGCTGAGTTTGAAGCATCAGACCTTCATGGAGCATATTACCAAGCTGCTTTCAGAAACTCTACCAACGTAGTAACAGTAGCCCACTTCCCTTAGCCACATTGTAGCCTTAAAATATCTTCCTGACATCCATGTCATCGTCTAGCCAGAATGTCTCACCCATATTTGGAGATGATGAGAATTATCTCCATCATCTTATAGGTGTTAACTCGATGAGAACAAAGTCCAACCAAAATAAGCTTATTTATTTTCAGAAGAGTGTGCATCAAAAACTAAAATAAGGAGTAGTCAAACCTTCTCTAGCAACTTGGGAAAAGGGGCAAATCCCACGTGATCATGGCGCTTTGTTTCGTCCACATTAAAGCATATCTCTCACTGCATTATTTTTGATATGTCTGTTTCCCTCAACAGACCACCAGGTCCTCCAAAAAGATTAAGAATGTTTAAAGAGGTGTTAAGATAGGCAGTTACTCAAGCCAAGCCTTCAGGAGATAAAGGGTGAATCACTTTCCTGCTTACAGAGAGTGTAAGCTTCGCTTTGCCAGTAAAAACAAACAATGAATGCCCACGATTCCCCTCTAATCACGCAAACAAAGGCAGCAATTTGTGGTACAGTTGAAAGAGCTTGGTTGCAATAACTGGTAATCTTTTGCAGACCAGTAAAAATGGAGCTGGAGAAATAATTGTAAACTAGGATTATTTATGTAGATATAAATTCTCTACCTGCATTATAAGAAACAAGAAATAAAAGGAAGTGGAACGCTATAGCTTCCTTTTCCATACCAGTTCTACATACACATGCAATGGCAAGACACGGTGATGGAGAAAGAATTTGGTCCCGCAAAACCGTGCAAGTCAAAATCCAAACCAAAACCCTTACTCCGAAATTTCATTGGGGAATTTAGATGACGAAGCTTTAGGTGTGATTATTTTTTAAGCCTCTCATGGGAGAATTTTGAGAAAAGTCTAAAAGGAGTATGATTCCACTACTTTATAAGGAAAATATTATTTTTCAATAAGACAAAATATTTACTGTTTGCCAGTGATGTTGTTCTGAGTGATTTGTAGATATTGCTAGGACAACATGGTGTTTAAGGATGCATTTCATCCTACAGAAGCAATGATTTGAGCAGTATATCAAACCTTTAAAAAAAAAATCCAAACCCTGGTAGAATAGAAATGGACTACATCTGGAAAAACAAAAAAGATGTGCACATATCCTTAATCTTAGTTCTCCATGTTTGTTTTTTTTTTTTTCATATATTCTCCTTTAGATTTCCCCACAAAACTAGTAAATTTTGATCAAACATCAGGAAGGGATATGCAATATAAAAATATGAAAAAGGAAATACTTATTTAATTTGCCAGATTGATTTTCATTCCTTTCTGTTTTCTCGCAGAATTCTTGAGGAATATTTTTGTCTTTCTCTAGGGGGCGGGGGTGGTGGTTACAGTGTATAAATCTACTGAAAATCTGGCTTACAGATTTAGGCTCTTACTAATAGAAACAATTTAGGCTCTTACTAATAGAAAAAAATTCTCCCACAGGCGTTCTGACATCAACTGCTCTTACCTCACTGACCCAACTTTGTGCCTCCAGCTTCCCCACAGAGGCCCACGGCTCCACTCAGAGACATCTCAGGCACTTTTGTTGACCTAATTGCCCCCCCTTTTTTCTTTTCTTCTGCTTAGTCTCTCTGCCCCTCGCTTTTGCTTTGTTTTGTTTGTCACACCTAGTAAGTCTTCTCTCTACCATGTATGATCCCAAAACATTAGAGTCTAGCTACAGCCCATCTGTGTTCTTAAACTTACCTTGAATTATCTTGCTCAGTGTCAGGAACCCTTGGAAGTCCCAGAGATCAAGCAAGTCAGATGATCCCACACTTGCTTACAAAATGACTTGGGATTATTTAGTCTCTCTCTTTTTATGTAGTAGATATTCCTGACTTAACCAATAGGCATCAGTGGAAAAATTATTGAACTGGGAAATAGGGTCTTGTGGTCCACCAGGTAATTCTTTGAGTTATTGACTTCAGTAAGTTACCTAACAACTGTTTCCCCTTTTCTCTACAAGAATGTGGTGAATTACAATAACATCATCATTAAAATGCCTTCCACTTAACATTCTATGAATCTTTAAGGGTAAGAATTATATGTTGTTGTTTTTTCTCTCATTTCTTCTAAAACATCTACTGCAGAGCTTGGCAGATAGCAGTTTAATAAATTTAATAAATGACTTAGTAGATGGATAGATGGATGAGTAGGAGGGTGGGGTACATGGACAGATGGAGTTCTATGATCTTATTGACTTTATTCTCTCATTTCTTTGAAGAAGCTTAAAGTAAAAATCATCATCAAACATTTCATTTATCTCTTTGTATATTGATCACATCTGTTATTGATGAACATTAGTCTTTTTCTTCATTTTCTTTTTTCCTTTTTTATTTTATTTTTAAAGAAGTTTAGATTGCATAAATATTACATCAAAAATATAGGGGATTCACATATACCCCACTCCCTCTTCTTCCCACACTTTTCTCCATTAACAACATCTTTAATTAGCATGACATATTTCTTACAATTGATGAACACATATTGAAGCATTGCTACTAACCATGGTCTATATTTTACAATATCATTTACACTTTGCACCGCACAATTTTACAGATTTTAACAAAATGTATAATGGCCTGTATCCATCATTGCTATGTCATGCAGAACAGTTCCAATGTCCCCAAAATGCCTCATGTTACACCCATTCTTCCCTCCTCCTCCCCTCAGAACCCCTAGTGACCACTGCCTTTATATCAATGCTATAAGTTCTTCCATTACTAGAATAATAAAAATCTACTTTAGTCCATAGTTGCATTTCCTCCTTATGTTTGTTCATTCCTCAATCTTGAGGATTTTAGGATGGTGATGCCCACTCTGCTTCCAACTGTGAGGGGATTTAGATCCCAAGGGGCAGATGGGTGGAATTGTTTTGATTGCAGTTGTAGATACTCTGTTTTTTGGAATGGGTGTTGCCTATCACCATTCTTCAGTTTTCCTGGGTGAGTCTGATGAACTGGAGAGTAGGTGTTGGCTGCAACTCTACTTAGATTCAGGGCTCAAGCAGCATATGAACAGCCAGAAGATTTAAGTCTCTGGGACACATATTTAATGAGCATAGTGCTAATTATAGGTTCATATAAAAGAAGCAGAAGAGACATGTGTAGGGAAATTATAAATGAGTCTAACTCTGATACATTGGGGATCATATATTCCAAGGTAAGGCCTACTGAAGGATGCCGAATTCCTGAGATTGCCTGCCCTGCCTGCAGTGTCTAAATGTCTCTAGAGCCCTCAGGAGCCCCCCTGCTTGAGGCACTGTTTACTGTGGCAGTCAGTGATATCCTCCTGAGACATGCATAAGTGTAAGCTCTGGGATGACCTTGCAACTCACTTTGAAATCTCTTAGCCATAAAAACTCATTTGTATTTAATATTTCTCCACTTTGGTCTAGGCCTTTTTCCAAATGCATTGCTAGTTGGTGCTTGGTAATAATCCCTAGGTGCCAGAGGCTCATCCCCAGGAATCATGTCCCATGCCAGGGGTTGGAGGGAGGTAGTGTGTTTATATGCTGAGTTTGGCTTAGAGAGAGGCCAGTTGAGCAATAAGGAGGCTTTCAGAGGGTGACTCCTAGGCAATATATAATACTAGGCTAAGTTTCAATTTCACAAGCACAAGGTTCATAAGCACAAGCGTCAATATCAAGAGCCTGGCATATTAGTCTGTCCTCCTTCATTAGGTACTGCCCATGTACTCTAGGGATTCTTGCTACTCTATTAGAGATTGTAGCAGGATTCCTCAGGATGGGAATTCAATATTCTTTTGGTTATTGTGTGGGCCCCCACCCACCGAGAGAGTACCGCATGACCACTTGAACACATTTATATTCCACAAAGGCATACCCTAGGTGCACTCCTCCCCATATATCCTCCCACCACCAACATCACACACCAGTGATCCTCCCCTGCCACAGTTATAACTCTTCTGTGATCCAAAACTACCCCAAAAACAAAGCCAAAAAATAAAAAATAAAAATTATTTTAGAATACAAAAAAAAAAAAATTAAAATTAAATTTTTTTGCGTCGTGTCTTCCATCCCTGTAAGATCTGTCCTCTTTTATGTACAGTGACAATTTCTTCTATACATTCCCCCATTGTCTTATTTTTTTCACTTTATTTTCAAAGAAGCTTTAGGTTACAGAAAAGTCACATAGAAAATATAGAGGATTCCCATATACCTTGCCCACCCCATATTTTCTCCTATTAATAACATCTTACACGAGTAAGGTACATTTGTTACAATTGATGAACAAATATTGAAGCATTGCCACTAACCATGGTCAATGATTTACATTATGATTCACATTCTGTATCATACACTTTTATAGGTTCTAACAAAATGCGTAATGGCTTATATCCATCATTGCAAGATTATGCAGAACAATTCCAATGCCCTAAAAATGTTCGATGCTCCATCCATTCTTTCCTTAATGGAACCTATGGTAACCACTAAGTTGCAATTTTTGAAGAATAAGGTTCATAGTTACATGCCTTAATATTAATGGCTTGACATATTGGTCGATCTTCTTATATTAGGTGCTTCCTATGTTCTCGAGGGAATCTCGCCCCTCTATTTGAGAACATAGCAAGACTCCCCAGGATGGGAGTTTAATATTTTCTTGTTTATTGTGTAGGTCTCCACATACTTCAATAACACCCTATGACAATATGAACACTTTCACATTCCACAGAAGCCTGCCCCAGGTGTGTCCTTTCCCACATATTCCTTTAACCCCAACACCCTGCAAAAATAACTTTCCCATGCTGTACTTGCTAAAAGAACATTTCCACCATTGTAGATTTAACCACAGACCTACAAATCCCCTGAGTTCATTTGTTCTTTCCTACAGTCCTCCCCCCAATTCCATGGTTAGTCCAACCTAACCCTCCCACCCTGATCACCCTCACATCCCAGCACTGTTGACCCAACTTGCATCCCTACACCATCACCCCCCTCCACTGCCAAACCACCCCCTTCCACCTTATCATGAGTTTTGCTCATATTGAGCATCAGCTCACCATACTCTACTCCCTTTCTGTCTCCTGATAACCTATCTTCCAGACTCTAGCTCTTTGAGTCCGCTCAATTTGCTAAAGTCATATCAGTGAGGTCATCTAATATTTGTCATTTAGTGACTGGCTTACTTTACTCAACATAAGTCTTCAAGATTCATCCATGTTGACACATGTGTCAATACTTCATTCCTTCTTACAGCTGAGTAATATTCCATTGTATGTATGTACCAAAATTTGCTTATCCATTCATCTGTTGATGGACGGTTGGGTTGCTTCCACCTTTTGGCAATGGTAAATAATGCCTCTATGAAATTGGTGTGCATATATCTGTTCATGTAACTGCTTTCAATTCTTCGGAGTATATGCCCAGCAGTGGGATTGCTGGATCATATGGCAGTTCTATAGTTAGCTTTCTGAAGAATTGCCAAACTGTCCTCCACAATAGTTGCACCATTCTACATTCCCACCACCAGTGGATGAGTGTTCCCTTTCCTCCACATCCTCCAACACTTGTAGTTCAGTTTTTTTTTTTTAATAGCCACCAGTCTAATATGTGTAAGATGATATCTCATTGTGGTTTTGATTTGCGTTTCCCTAATGGTGTCCCAAAATATATGAGGTAAACATTGGAAAAACTAAGTGGAGAAATAGATGCCTCTACAATTATAGTGGGGGACTTTAATACACCATTATCACCATTAGACAAAACATCTCAACAAAGGGTCAATAAAGGAACAGACATCTTGAATAATTAGAGGATCTAGAGCTAGTAGACAAAATAGAATATTACACCCCAAAACAATAGGATAAACATTCTTCTTGAGTGCACATGGATCATTCTCCATGATAGATCACATGATTGATCACAGAACAACTCTCAACGAATTCAGAAAATTAAAATTATACAGAGTAATTTCTCTGATCACAATGGAATGAAGCTGGAAATTAATAAAGCACAGAGAACTAGAAAGGGCACAAAGATATGGAAGTTTACAACATACTCTTAGACAATCAGTGGGTCAAGGAGGAAATTGCAAAAGAAATCAGTAACTTCCTTGAAACAAATGAAAATGAGAACACAATGTATCCAAACCTATGAGATGCAGCAAAAGCAATGCTGAGAGGGAAATTTATAGCCATAAATGCCTATATTTAAAAAGGAGCTAAAATCAAAGACCTAACCTCATACCTGGAGGAACTAGAAAAAGAACAACAAACTAATCCCAAAGCAAGCAGAAAGAATGAAATAACAAAGATTAGAGCACAACTAAATTAAATTGAGAAACACTAGAAAAACACTAGAAAAAATTATCAAAACCAAAAGCTGGTGCTTTGAGAAGATTAATAAAATTGACAAACTTTTAGCTAGATTAACAAAGAAAAATAGAGAGAAGAAGAAAATACATAAAATAAAAAATGAGGGAGGGGATATCAACACTGTTCCCACAGAAATAAAGAGTATCATAAGAGGATACTTTGTAAATTGTATCCCAACAAGATGGATAACTTAGATGAAATGGACAAATTTCTAGAAACACACAAACAGCCTACATTGATGAAGGAAGATATTGATGACTCAACAAACCGATCACAAATAACGAGATTGAATTAGTCATCAGAAACTTCCCAACTAAGAAAAGCCCAGGACCATATGGCTTCACAGGTGAATTTTACCAATCATTCCAGAAAGAACTAACACCAATCCTGCTTAAACTCTTCCAAAAATAGAAGTGGAGGGAACATTGCCTAACTCATTCTATGATGCTGTGATGGTTAGGCTAATGTGTCAACTCGGCCAGGTAGTTGTGTCCAGGTGTTTGTTCCAGCAAGCACTGGGCTAATTGTAATACGGGAGCATTTGTGGACTTCGATTACCAGTGAGTTTACTGCGTGGATGGCTGATTATATCTGCATCAATCAGGGAGATTGCATTATCGATGGGTGGTGCTTTTATCCAATCAGTTGAATGACTTAAGAGTGGAGGTGATTTCAACATTCAGAGAGAATTTCCCAGCTCATCGTTGGACAGGCAACTTCTCCCAGAGACTCATCAACGACCTTTCATCGGGCTTTCATCGGAGCCCCTGGTTTGCAGCTTGCCTGAGGAACCTGGACTTGTGAGTCCCCACGGTCGCGTGAGAGACTCTTTTAGAGTTCCATATTATTCACAGATATCTCCTGCTGATTCTGTTTCCCGAGAGAACCCTGACTAATACAGATGCCAACATCACTCAAATACCAAAGCCACATCAAGAAGTCACAAGAAAAGAAAACTGCAGACCAATCTCTCTAATGAAACTAGATGCTAAAGTCCTCAACAAAATACTTGTTAATTGAATTCAACACCACATCAAACGAATTATACATCATGATCAAGTGGGTTTCATCCCTGGTATGCAAGTATGGTTCAACGTAAAAAAATCAATCAATGCAACATACCACATTAACAGATTGAAAAAAAAAGAATCACATGATCATCTCTATTGATGGAGAAAAAGCACTTGACAAAATACAGCATCCTTTCTCGATAAAAACACTTCAAAAGAGAGGAATAGAAGGAAACTTCCTCAATATGATAAAGGGTATATATGAAAAACCCACAGCTAACATCATATTCAATGTGAAATGCTATAGGCTTCCCCTCTAAAATCTGGAACAAGGATGCCCACTGTCCCTGCTCTTATGTAACATTGTGTTAGAAGTACTTGCTTGAGCACTTAGGTAAGAAAAAGAAATAAAAGTATCCAAATTGGAAAGGAAGAAGTAAAAATTTCACTATTTTCAGATGACCTGATCCTATACATAGAAAGTCCTGAAAAATCTACCACAAAGCTTCTAGAGTTGATAAATGAGTTCAGTAAAGTGGCAGGATATAAGATCAACATGCAAAAATCAGTAGCATTTTTGTATATGAATAATGAGCAATCTGAGGAGGAAACCAAGAAAAGAATTCCATTTATAATAGCAACTAAAAGAATGAAATATCTAGGAATAAACTAAACTAAAGATCAGTGTTAATCAGCCAAAGGGGTGCTGATGCAAAGTACCAGAACTCTGTTGGCTTTTATAAAGGGTATTTATTTGGG
Organism: Tolypeutes matacus; assembly: GCA_026826555.1. Lineage (NCBI taxonomy): Eukaryota > Metazoa > Chordata > Mammalia > Cingulata > Chlamyphoridae > Tolypeutes > Tolypeutes matacus. The sequence continues at coordinate 8,382,882 of JAKSZT010054489.1, forward strand.
GTAGAGGCTTACAGTCACAAGGCCCTAAAGAGTCCAATTCAAGGAACCATAAGCGGTACTTTTTCACCCAAGGTCATTGGCCACGTGTTGAAGCAAGATGGTGAGTGATTTCTGCAAGGGCTCAGCCTTCCTTCTTCCTCTTAAGGTTCTATCGTCCCAGCTTCTTACTATCTCAGCTATAGGCTGGCATAAGACTTGTCTGTCTCCCTGGGGCTCGTTTCTTTCCAGGCTCAGCTGCTCTGTTCTCTTCACAAGGTCAGATATAGACTCTCAGTCTCAACTTTCTTCCCAGGGCCTCTGCCATGTCTAATGAGCTGCCTCTATTCCTGTGTTCTTCTCCTGTGTATCTACTTCCATGTGAGAATTTGTTTTATCCCCACCAAGGGGGTAGAGACTCAACCCTGCATACACTAATGATGTGGTTGAATCAAGGCCCTAATCTTGATTTAATAAAGTAAAAGTGAAACCTCTGAATTTAATATAATCAAAGGGGTATCATGCCCAGAGGAGCAGACCCATTTATAAACATAATGAATATCTCCTTTTTGGAATTCAAAAATAATATCAAACTGCCACAAGATGTAAAGGACTTGTACACAAAAAACTATACATTGCTAAAGGATATCAGATAAGACCTAAATAAATGAAAGAATATTCCATGCTCATGGATTGGAAGACTAAACATCATTAAGATGTCTGTCCCACCTAAATTGATTTACAGATTTAATACAACCCCAATAAAAATTACAACAGCATTTTATACTGAACTGGAAAAGCCAATTATGAAATTTATTTGGGAGGGCTAAGGGCCCCAAATAGCCAAAAACACATTGAAAAAGAAAAACAAAATTGGAGGAATATGCTACCTGACTTTAAAGCATACTACAAAGCTACAGTGGTCAAAACTACATTGTATTGGCACAAAGATAGACATATTGACCAATGGCACCAAATTGAGAGTTCTGATATAGATCCTTGCATATATGATCAACTGATATTGGACAAGGCCACCAAGCCCACTCAACTGGGACAGAATGGCCTCATCAACAAATGGTACTGGAAGAACTGGCTATCCATATCCAAATGAATAAGAGAGGATCACCATATCATGCCCTAAACAAACGTTAACTCAAGATGGATCAAAGATCTAATATAAGGGCCAAGATCATAAAGTTCCTAGAAGATAATGTAGAGAAGCCAGGAAGCCATCTATGAGATATTGTAATAGGAAATGGTTTCATAAGCATAAAAACCAAGCAACAAAAGAAAAAATAGATAAATGGGGCTTCCTCAAAGTTAAAAACTTTTGTGCTCTAAAGAAGTTTGTCAAGAAAGTGAAAAGGCAGCCTACTCAATGGGAGAAAATATTTTGGTAACCACTTATCCAATAAGGGCCTAATATCTAGCATATATAAAGAAATCCTACATCTTCACCTGCTTTGTTTGCTCCCCAAATCTGTTCCAGTGAAGGAAAACTTCTCTCTCTTCAGAAAATCCCTGTGGGATATACCTGTGCAAATGAGCAGATCTAGTTGCTTTTACAATTTTAATTACTTTTTTAAAAAAAGATTCAATTCAACACTGAGAAATGTTATGATTTTTTTTTTAAGTGACTGCTTCTTATGAGACTAGATGATGTTGCATAACCAAGACCAAGTCATCTATGGTAACTCTGGCTTTTTCAATTTTATGAAATCATTTTCATCAACAATGTGACAGAGAAAGACACAAGAAAGTAATTTCATGTCTTCTAACAGCTGCAGATTTGTGAGCAGAGAGTAAATGACAGTAGTATATTTGGATACAAGTGTGAAGATGTACTTAATTTTCTTCCAACGCTCATTCTCAGCTCCATTTTCAAGATATAAGAATTGATCCCCATGTACACAAACTAGATCCAATTTCTATGTGATTAACTGAGTTAAACTGTCAGGCAGAACTTGTATGGGAAAAACCTATAGGAAGGTTACATCTAGGAAGCATTTCTGGGAGATCAGGATCTTCCAGAGTGAAAGGACTGAAATATTTCTTTCTCAGGAGGCTCTTCTTTATTGGTTTTTAGTCTACCCCAGCCAGCCCCCCATCCCTGCCATGCTCAACCACGAGTGCTCAGATTCCATTCTACCCTCACAATAGAGCAGAGAGCTCCTTATCAAAGTAACTAGTTGTGAAGGTTGTCATGACATAAACCCTTACCCCAAATATCCAGCCTTTGAGATACTTCTCACTTGTGCAACATTCCATCCTTTTACAGGCACACTTAAAATATCTCCATCTACTCCAACATTAGGATATTCCATGGTGATGACATTGGGGACCACACATTCTGGGTTCTTGAAGACAATCCCAATTTTAAATGTGGCATAAAGTTATTATCCAAGTACACACCTACATGTCAAGTCATATTTCAATTTTTAGTTTAGATCATACGATCACAGTTTATGAACTGTGGTTCATAAACTAATCTTAGTGGTAACCCTGGCAGTATCATTCTTAAATTTAGATTCACTCAAGAAACATCTATTGGATAGACATTTATTTACTCAACAAACATTTACTGTATGCTTACTAGTCAGGTACTCTGCTGATCTGGGTACACAATGATGAATAAAAGACAATATAAGTCCTCTAGAACAAAGGTCAGCAAACTTTCTGTATCGGGCCTGGTAGTAAATATTTTAGGCTCTGTGGGCCATATGGTCTCTATCATGACTACTCAGTTCTGTCATTGTAATGAGAAATAAGCCATAGGCAAATGTAAATGAATAAGGCTGGTTGTGTTCCAATAAAGCTTTATTTTAAAAAAGACGTGGCAGAATAGATCTGGCTTGCTGGCCATAGATGACCAGCACTGTCCAGTAGAAATATAATGTGAGGGACAAATGTGAGCCACATATGTACATTTAGATTTTTAAAGTAGGCACATTTTAAAGTAAAATGAAACAGGTGAAGTTAATTTCAATAGTATAGAGATATCCAAAATATTATCATTTCAACATGTAACCAGTATTAAACATTTATTAGTTAAATGTTTTATAGTCTTTTTATCTACTCAGTCTTTGAAATTTAGCATGTATGGTACACATACACCATTTCACAACTTCCCCAGCCACATTTTGAGTACTCAATAGCCACCATAAATGGCTAGTACATACCATATTGGACAGCTCAGGCTAGACAGTTTAAAAAGAACAGGTAGTTGATAGTGATAAGCTCAAGGTATTTAGAGTGAACACAAAGGAAGAAAAGCCTACCTTATCTCCACAGTGGTTGTGGCTGGCCTAGGGGGGTTGTCATAGCATGGGCATCATGTAGGATGAATAGGAGTTCTCTTGTTGAAGTCAGGGAGAAAGAGGATTCTGGGTAGAGGGAAAGAGACACATAAAAACCTGGAGAGAGGGAAAGGTGCAGCTTCTTAGAAGAATTTCAAGTAGCTTAGTATGCACAGAGCCAGGTGGATGGTGTTGACCTGAAATAAGGCCATAGCAATGGAAACAGAATGGAGTGAATTAGGTATAAGAGATATTAATGAGGCAGAAGTGATTGAACTTGGAGACTGATTAGATACAGGGGATGAGGAAGAAGAAAAGGCAAAGGATGATGTCCAAGGTTTAGTCTTGTACAAAATATAAGGACAGAACTATCATTTGTCCAGATGGAACACTCAGGAGCAGGGGCAGATTTGGGGAAAGATGAAGGGTTTAGCCTTGAACACTTGGGCTCAAGACCTCGGCACAAAAGATAATGGGAAACACATATAACTGGCACCCCTTGGTGGGTGGGGAATCGAATATAAAAGGCAAGGCAAGGACAGAGGAGGCAGTTTTTGAGAAGCAGTTTTGATGTTGGAGAAAAGGCCCCAGAAGAAGAGAAGTGAGCCGTTCGCCTGATAGTCTACAGCTGACCTTGTGGAGGAACCAGAAGCGCTAAGTCCAGAGAGAAACGCAGCCCCGGGAAGAGAGGAACCCAAGAAGCCTGAACCCTGGCAAACGTCGGCAGCTGTCTTGCTCCAACACGTGGCAATGGACTTTGGTGAGAGAAGAAACTTACGCTTTATGGCCTGGTAACTGTGGACTTCTACCCCAAATAAATACCTTTTATAAAGACCAACCCATTTTTGGTATTTCACATTAGCACCCCTTTGGCTGACTAATACATTCCTGTTCATTTTAGATCTCAATTCAAGCGTCACTTTGAGGCGGGCTTTCCAGAGCATCCCAGATGAAGGCATCTGCCCCTGTTATACAGTCCATGGATCTTTCCTCAGCAGAACTTTTCACACTTGTAATTTCACATCTATTTATGTAACTATTTGATTAATGACTTCTGGCCTTAATGGTAAAGATTATTAAGCAAGAATTGTGTCTATTCTTGCTCAACACTGTAATACTACCCTCTAACACTTATCTGGTATATAGTAGATGCTCAAGAAATATTCGTTGAATGAGTGAGTATAATATTAAAGGTCCCTCTTAAAATTCAAAGTTATCTGGAAAATATGGTAAACCTTAGCATGAATCAGTGCAATGGATTGCAATATTCAAACATAAATGCAATCAGGCAAGAAGTATTAATCTTTAATTTTCTGTAACAATTTTTATTTCAAGACATCATTCACTGCTGAGGTGGTGGAAACTTAATCCCAGTCATTGCTAGGGGCATTCCCTTTTTCTACAGGGGGAGGCAGGGAGGAACATCCCTACTTTCTAATAAGTATATACTTAATTTGGTGTTAGGCCAAGAGTCTTTTTCTTTCCTTTGAGGACATAGAATTTTAGAAATTACAGAAAGAAATACTGACTCCCCCAGCCCCCTGCAATTTTCTGCCTATAATCTCCATTTACTTACGTAAAGAGTGAAAAAAACGTTTAGCTACATGATGGGGTGGAGAGTAGAAGAGAAGGAAAAAAGACAAATGCTGGGGGGAAAAATTGGTCGCTAATTCAAAAATATTACCTTATCTCATTAGTTTATTTAAAATATAAGAGACCACAAATGACTTTGAACAAATGAATTTCACATCAGAGAAATGTCAACTGCAGCAAGGAATATATATACATCAATGCAGTCGCTTGAACAATGTCTCCCCAAAAATCATGTCCATTTGGAAACTGTGAATATGACCTTATTTGGAAATAGGGTCTTTGTGGATGTGATAAAGTTAGGGTGAGGTTATACTGGATTGGGCTGGTGTCCTCATAAGGAGAGGACATTTGGACACACACAAGGGAAGAAGGCCACGTGAAGGTGGAATCCTCCATTCTTCCAGCACGTGCAGACAGCAACTCTTTGCAAGTTTCGCTTATTTCTAAGATGAAAGAATACAATTAAGATAGATCAATAAACCAACAAAGGTTTGCTCTTTCTCTTTGTTCTTCTTTTTTCCTGTATTGAAGTACTATCATATATATTTTCAGAAGTCATGAATCAAAAATAATCGTGTCTTTATTTTTAATACATTGATCGACTTTCAGCATTCATTGTTCCTTATTCTCACTTTCTGTTCTCCTCCAATAGAAATGCCTTTATTGGAGGAAAAGGAAAACAACGTGCTGGGAGTAGGGAGCAAGAAGCCAAAAATACTTTGTATGCTGATAGAAAATATGAATTTTTCACTCCAAGCTGTAATTCCCCAGGAAGAAGTGCAGAAGGATAGAATCCTACTTGTTGGCCATCTAGGGTGACTCCATTTATAGGGATTGGCAGGGCTCAGCATGGAGAAAGAAAAGACACATGACCCCTCCACTCCAAACCATGGCCTCCTTCAGCTACAGACATATTGACAAAATCACAAAGGACTCAGGTTAGAATTGGAATAGGGTGGATGTTCAACCATGACCAGGAAATAAGAGTTGAGTGTCAGTTCTGACTATATATATTGGGAGCATAGGTGGTACAGACTGGGAGGCTAAACTCCTCTTGTGCTCTAGGGCTCCCTTCTATCCAATCCAATCAGATAAGATTTTAAATGATTTCATTGGCCCTGGGTCTATTGACACAACCAAAATGTTTTTGAAGTGAGACTTAGGCACAGAACTTTGCATTTCCACAATCCACCAGCTCAAAAAAGATAAATTTGCTTCACTAGTTCCCTTTCTAGTCCCTTCCTTCTCTCGTGGGTTAGTAATGACTGATACCAGTGAGCTGAGACTGATTGGCAAATCCAAACAGAATGACGGCTAAATGAAAACAACTGTCTAATCACTATCCCAAGTAATGATGCTTAAGCATCTCAACTACAATTCCAGAGTCCAAGAATGAACCGTTATTTCTCAAGATGTTATTTATTCCCAGGATATGTTTTTCCAACAAACTCAGATTATAGTGAAAAGAGCAAACTACCAGGGAAAATCTAACTGGTTCTAATCTCCTCTCAAAACTTTCAGCCTGACTTTGGGCAAGTCTTCCCCTGACTGCTTGCCTTGGCTACTCTCTCCATAAAATGGGAATAATGCCTTGCTTTTCTCATTAAGCCTTGTGTCTGCTCTAAGTTACATGATGGTATAATTCAATAAATGTTAAATGATGCCAACAATTTACATCATATCCTTCAAAAGCACCTTGGGTACACAGGATGAATCCAATAAATAAATTAAAATAAGTTCGATCCTTAGGAGAACTGCTTAATGGAAGAGTAACCAAGATGCTCCCAAGCTAATTATTACCAGTCAGGGTAGGTGTGAGAGATGATTTGCTTCTTTCAACTTCAATTTGAAGGATTGATTTTATGGCTTCTCAGGTCTCTTTCACTGTTGAAGTCCCACAAAATAAATAGAGAATCAATAAAAGAAAACTCTGTAGTTGCTTAAACCTCGGTTACCATTCCCACCATTCTTTTATTTTTCCAAAATCAGTGTTGCCATCGTGGTTAAAAACCCCTCAGATTCTGTTCTGATTAAAAATTTAGATATGAAGTTTTCCTTTGATAATACAATATGCATGGGTGACGATAATCCTTGTCACGGCCTTTTGCATGTGCTGTGCACTATCCTAGAACGTTGGAAAACTCCACTTTGAAATATTAAAACAGAAAATCTCCCTGAGACATATGTTTATTTTCACCTGAGCCATTTGATTTAAAATCTCCTTTCATTACTACGCCTGAGAATTGAGTAACCTGCCGCCTCAGGGACAACTAAAAAGGTTGTGGTATTGCAAAAGTTGTATATTTTTCTTATCATATGTTATGATCATATAGAAAATATGGTCTTCTCCATGCGATGGCAGACTCAGTGATGTAGAGGAATCCCTCATTTATCTAGGAGAGCTGAACAACAAGGCAATCTCTACCATGGTTTGTCCTGATAACCGAGGCTTAGCCCCCTCACATGCCAAAGGGTTTTATTTAACTAATTTTGATGGGAAGGTTTCTCACGTTCCTGACTAATTAAATATATGCTGAAGCCATTAATGTATTCGTAATGATTAAGTCAGCACATGGATATCAACCACACAATATCATTATCAAAAGGGAGTCTGGGATGGGAAAGCCTACCTGCTCCTTTGCTAAATTGTCTATGGCAGCCTATATATTTCCTTTGTCATTTTAGTTGCCTTTTTTTTCTATTGTGAATGCTGCTGCTGCAAGAAATTTTCTTTTTTCCTTGAAATTCCTGTTTTTAATTGGGGGCAAGGGGGACAGTAACAAAGCCTTATTAGGACTCAGTGGTAAACAGTTTTTCCAGTTTTCACATAGAAGTTCAAAGGGGGTGGGGGCACAATTAGGAGCCGGTGAGAATGAATGAGGGGTTGTGTACAGTCAAGTAGCAGGTGTTCCAGCTGCCAAGTTCATTACCAGGACCCAGACAGTGAGGTTGTTGACAGCCTTCTAGCTGAGCAAGTACCCTTATTATTCTGCATCATATTTCACTATGATAGTGTGTCCTTAACTAGATTATAAAGTCTCTGAGGGCAGGAAACATACTTTATTGTTCATCTGATTTGCTACATTACTAAAGTTCTGAGCACCTAGAAATTGCTCATGTGATTTGGCTGTGCTGTGCCTTCACCCAGAACCCTGGAGAAATCTACATGCATAGGTTGATACAATGTGATACTTAAAATTTCTGTCATTAGGCATTGTCTGTGCCAAATTTTCCCTCCAATAGAGTTGACTGATTTGCCATAGGTATTGCAGTAAAGAAATATAGATTTTGCATTTAATTTGTGGCACTGTAATTGGAAACGAGCCTCCTTCTTAGTTATTCTCACTTCCTGATTCACAACACTTTTGTAGAATTTTTTTTCAGTTTGTGCAATTTGTAAGCAAAATCTCTAGCTCTATGCTAAGGTCCAACTGTAGCCTTTGTTTTACATACTTGGCATGTCCAGTAACTCATTAGTATTATTTTTTTTTAGTTTCTTTTTATTTATTTATTTATATCTTCATTTTTAAAGCTGTGCTTAAGTCAAACTCGTTTGGCCTGTCAAAGGCTCACTGACCTTGATCTCAAGAGTGAAAAGAATTTTAAGTGGAAACTGGTCCTCAGAAAATGAAATGCAAAGGAACTTTATATTAATCTAATGACTCTGGTCCATTTACATATTTATTTTGAATTTTTCATTTGTGCCCTATGTTATCTCAATCTTTTGCATCCTACAAAAGTCAATTCAGGAAATCCTCTTCTTTTATGGCATCAATTTTCTCAGCCTCAGGTTCATGATTTGCCCAAGATGTGAAAGTGCACGATCTATAGGCCACGCTGCGAATATTTCTTGCCTCTGCCTGTAATGTTTTGGTAGCTTCTAAAACCATTCTCTAAACCTGTAACGTGTTCGTGCCACTTTCCTAAATACAATGTGCTAACGCAGCTCTTTGGGTATCATTTTGCACCTGCAGAGGGACAGTCGCATGGCACAGCCTTATATACTGCCCAGTCCTGCTGGGAACAGTATGGTCTGCTCAGTTCCTAATACTATGGCGATAATACATTGCTTATTTCCTTTTAATGCCCTTCTTTCATCAAAGCTAACTTTTTAAAACACCACCTCATTTCTGCTGTGAGAAAGCAGGTGAAAAATCACTGTTGTGTTCATTGCAAACATTTATTTTTTGCCTTGACTCTCAAAAATCCAGAATGATTGCAGCCTATCCTGATCCTAAGCAGAACATGAGACTAACACAATATAGCCCCATGGTGGATATATATGTAGCAGTTTTATTGAGATAGATTGAAATACCATACAATCTATCCAAAGTGTACAATCAATGGCTTTTAGTACAATTTCAATATTGTATATTCGTCATCACAAAAATTTTTAGAACAATTTCATTACTCCAAAAACCATGCTGGATAGATAGATTTCTACTGTAAAATATATTATACGAATTGAGTGAATGAAATGGGAGAGGGGTAATAAAATGAACACTCATGTACTCACCAAAGATTGGAGGCATTCAACACTATGGTCCCCTTAGAAAGACCCAATGATATCTCCCTTCTTCCCCACAGAGGTAACCATCTTCCTAATTTGGGGCAATCTCCGTCTTTCTGTCTCTCTCTGTGTCTGTCTCTCTTTCTCTTTCATAGATTACCAACCATATTTATAGGTTACATTAAATAATATTTTGTTTGCCTTTTACCTTATTTAATTATGCAAAAGAAATTCTATAGTAATTTTTGTGCCAGGCTTCTTATATTCCATATTATATTTTTATCATTCATCCATACTGAAACATGTAGTTATTTCATTCTTTTTTACCCCTTAAAATGTTTTTATTAGAGAAGTTGTAGGTTTGCAGAAAAATCATGCAGAAAATGGGATTCCCATACACCCCATCCCATGCACACAGTTTTCCCTTTTTTTTTTTTTTTTTTTTAAGATTTTATTTATTTATTCATTTATCTCCCCCTTGCTGCCTGTGCTCGCCGGGTCAGCCAACCACGCTGCGCGGGCGGGCCCGCCCCCACCAGGAGGCCCTAGGAACCGAACCCGGGGCCTCCCATATGGCAAACAGGAGCCCTACTGATTGAGCCACAGCCGCTTCCCACAGTTTTCCCTTTTATTAACACTTTGCACTAGTATGTCAGCTTTGTTACAAATGATGAAACAGTATTATTATAATTATACTATTAACAACCGTCCATAGTTTACGTTGAGGTTCACTGTCTTCTATTTCATTCTTTTTCATCTATAGTCTATGACTATACCACAACTTATGAATCGATTCAACTGTTGGTAGACAATTTGTGTAGTTTCCTGTTTTCTACTTTTGTGAGCAGAGCTGCCTAAAGTGTCTTCTCGTGTACATGTGCTAGAATTCCTCAGGGACTATATTGGAAATAGAGTTACTGTTTGGAGAGAATGCTTATCTACATCTCTACTATATAATGACATACTATTTCCAGTTGTACTAGTTTATACTGCTACCTACAAAAGAAGAGAATTTCTTATTGCTTCATATTCTTGCCATACTTGATATTAATCAACTTTTATTTTTTGGCAAACTGGTAGGCATGAAAAGACATCTCATTGTGGTTTTATTTAGGATTTCCGTGATTAATAATGAGGTTGTGCATCTTTTCATATGTTTATGGGGATACATATTTCCTCTTCTGTAAGATACATGTTTAAGTATTTTGCCCTTATTCTCATTGCATTATTGTACTTTTTGGACACAAACTCTTTAGTCCCTTTTATGGATTACAAATAACTTCATCCAATCTGGGGCTTTCTCTTCACCGTCCATATGTGGACATTCTTTTCACTGTCCATATTTTTTTCCATACAGCTTCAATTTTACTTTAAATATATTTTATCAGCAATTTCCTTGAAATTTTTGCTTAAGAAACCATTCCTTCTCTAAATTCATAAGAATATTCTTCCATAGATTCTTCTAGAAGTTTTCAAATATTGCCTTTGACATTTACCTCTTTCATCTACTTGGAACTGATTATAGTTTATGGTGTGAGCTACAAAACCAATTTATTTTTTAATCTTCCGTTTGAATAACCATTTGTACCAGCATCAGTTATTAAACAGTACATTCTTTCTTCACTGATCTGTGATGCCTGGTCTGGCATAAATTAAATTTCCATATATGATGTGGACCTATTTCTGAGCTGTTTTGTTCAATTTGTCACTTTGCATATCCCTGAAGCAATAACACACTGTCTTAATTACAATGGCTTTAAAATAAGATTAAATCTGGTAGAGCAAATCTCTTTCCTTAAAAGAATGCATTGTTCTTCAGAGCTATCTTAACTAGTTTTATGTCTTTTATTCTTCCTTACAAATTTTAGAATCCATCTATCAGATGCCTCAAAAATTCCTGTTGTGATTTTGATTGGTTGTGACTGGAATTGGTTAGACTCTATAGATCAACTTAAGGTGAATTGACATTCTTATGATAGGACTTTGTGTAGTATTTAAAAAAAAATTTAATGTGTATAATTTTTCCACACCATAGCTTGTACATCCTATTTCTAAGTATTTTATATCTTATAATAATTGCTAAGTGTTACCTTTTTTAAAGAAATACTACATTTCCTCTTGTTTTTCTGTTATGAAAACACACAATTGACTTTTGTATTTTGTTTTATATTGAGTGACTATCACAATCTCTCCTTTTAATTCTTATAATTTATCTGTAGTTTTTCTTGAATATTCTATGCTTTTATTAATGCTAATAGTTATTTTATGTTTCCTTGAATTTTTGCATAGACAAAATAAGTTTTATTTCTTCCTTTCAAACTATTATACCTTTTATTTCTTTTTTCATGCTTTATTGCACTGGCTTGGCCCATCAATACAATGCTAAATAAAAGTGGTGATAATGGGCACCCTTGTCTTATTTCTAATCTTTTTTTTTTTTTTTTTTACCGGGAGGTCCCGGGTATCAAACCCGGGTCCCTCCATATGGGAGACGGACACCCAACCAGTTGAGCCACATCCGTCCCCCTTATTTCTAATCTTAAAATAGTTTTCAACATTCTCCAAGTCAGTATAATTTTGCTCTAGGTATTTTAAAGTTGCTTTATATCAGGTTGAGGAAGTTCCCTTCAGATTTTAGTTTTCTAGGTGGTTTATCTCATGAATGTATATTAAATTTTATTGAACATTTTTTCTGCTTTACTTAGAGGGGTGTGTGTTTTTCTCTTTTAATATGTTCATATAGCAAATAACATTAATTAATTTTCTAACATTAAACCAAGCATTGTTTTGGGGATAAATCTAATTCATCACATTTTATTAAACTTTTAATCATTGCTTCATTCAATTTGCTAATATTTTATTTAGGATTTTTACATCTGTTTATAAGTGAGATTAGCTTATAACTTTCTTTTACTGTCTTTGTCTGAAGGTTATTCTAACATCATAAAAAGAATTATAGAATATTGTCTTTTTTTACATTGCCTGGATGAGTTTGCATAGATTGGAGTTACCTGTTCTTTGACTGCATTTTCCTTAAATCAACCCATCTGTACTTTTTTATTAGAAAAATTTAGTGATTCATTTTCTTTAATGATTACAAGATAGTACCATATTCTGTTTTTTCTTTAATCAGTTTTAGTAAGTTGTATTTTTCTAGGAATTGATACAGATCTTCTAAGTTTTCAATTGCATACAATTAGACAGTTTATACTATCATTTTGTCTTTTCAATCTCTGCAGCATTCGTAGTTATAATACCTTCTCACATGTAATATTATTTTACCTTATTTATAACTTTACTTTTCTTTAGAAATTTTTCTACATTATAACTGTTTTCAAAATATCAATCTCTGGAACATGAGCAAAAAATAGTGGAGTGAAGAACTTTGAAAATTCTCTCTTCCATAAAATCAATGAGAACTCTGGCTAAAGTTGTCAGAGTCAACATTTTAAAACTTTGGAAATTAACCAAAAGCTTGCAATATTCCAGGTAGTGTTGTATTCAAGGAAAATGATTGACTCTTGATAATAACACAGCATTTATGGTGTTTTAACTTGCACTATACCCATCCCACCCTAGCCTTGAAAACCAACAGCCTATAATCACAGAGGTAATTAGCAGCCAGGAAGCCATTGGAGGGGGTAGAATGAGATTGAGTCTTCCTCAAAGGACCATGACCAGTGAATTTTCATGATTTGATCTGTGCAGTGGTTCTCTGGAAGATCCCACTAAAAGACCTATTATTATTTGACCCAACTTTTAGTTCACCCAATGCAACTGCCTTTTCCCTGTAAGCATTTGTCAAAAGCAACAAGAGACAATTGTTTAACATTGCAACTGCTATGTTAGCTATGCTAACCAAGAAAAGAAGGGAAGACTCAAACTACTAAAATCGGGGATGAAATAAGGGAATGTTGCTTCCAACCTTACAGAAATAAAAAAGATTATTTACAAAACTCTGAACAATTGTATGCCAACAAATTAGATAACTGAGACAGAGTCATAGAAGAACACAAACTACCAAAATTGACTCAAGAAGAAATAGAAAATAAGAATAAAATCAAACAAATGAAGATTAATCTAGTAATCAAAATATTTCCCAAAAAGAGAAGCCCAGGACAGATGGTTTTGCTGGTGAATTATTCCAAACATATAAAGAAGAAGTAACACCAGTCCTTTACAAATTCTTTCAAAAGTATAAAAGGATTGGACATCTCCCAACTCATCCTGTGAAGCTAGTATTACTCTGATACCAAAACTAGACAAGGACATCACTGATCAATATCCTTATGAATATAGACATAAAAATCCTCAACAAGATAGTAGCGAACTGAATCCAGAAACATATAAAAAGGATTACACATCATGACTAAATGGAATTTATCCTGGGAATGTAGGATCGGTTCATCAAACAAAAATCAGTCAATATGGAGAACGAATGTGGCTCAAGTGGTTGAGCTTCCCACGAGGGAGGTCATGGGTTCGATTCTGAGTGCCCCCTAAAAACAAACAAACAAACAAAAAACAACAAGCAAGCAAATGAAAAAACCAACTCAGGGGTTGAGCACCCGGGCCCAGGTACCTAAAATAAACAAACAAACAAAATAAAATAAAAACTATTAGAACAATGTAATAAGTTTAGCAATATTTCAGAATACAAGATTTATATACAAAAATCAACAGTATTTTATACATTAGCTGTAAACAATCTGAAAATGAAATTAAGAAAATTTCATTTATGATAATCAAAAAGAATAAAATATTAGGAATAAATTGAACATGACAAGTATAAAACTTGTACTTTGAAAACTACAAAAAATTGTTGAAATTAAAGAAGACCTAAATAAATGGAACAACATCAGTATTCATTTAAAAAACTTAATATTATTAAGATGGCCCTATTATCCAAGTTATCAATGTAATCTCCATCAAAATCTCAGCTTCCATTGTTGCAGAAATCGACAAATTTATCTTAAAATTGATATGGAAATGGGAGGACCCAGAAAAGCCAAAACAAATCTTGAAAAAGCAGAAAGTTCAGAGTCATACTTCCCCCGTTCACAATTTGCTACAAAGCTATATTAATAAGACTGTGTGGTACTGGCATAAGAATAGACATATAGATCTGTGTAATAGAATTGACAGTCCAGAAATAAACCTATTCATATGTGGGCAATTAACTTTCAACATAGATGCCAAGACAATCCAATGGGGAAAATAGTCTTTTCAACCAATGTTGCTAGTCCTAACAGATAGCTACACATACAAGAATGAAGTTGGACCCCTATGTCACAGGATATATAAAAATTAACACAAAATGGATCAAATACCTGAATACAAAGGCAAAAACTATAATGTTCTTAGAATAAAACATAGATGTAAATCTCTGTGAATTTGAATTAAGCAATAATTCTTACATGGCAGCAAAAGCACAAACAACAAAAGAAAAAATAGCTAAATGGCACCTCATCAAAACTTTCATGCTGCAAATGATACCATCAGTAAAGTAAAAAGGTAACCTACAGAATGGGAGAAAACATTTGCAAATCATATATCTGGTAAGGCTCTGGTATGCAAAATATATCAAGAACATTTACAACTAAATTATAAAAAGATAAATAACCCAATTAAAAATTGGGCAAAGTGTTTGATAGACAATTCTCCAAAGAAAATATTTGAATGGCCAGTAAGCACATGAAAAGATGCTTAACACCATTAATCATTAGAGAAATTTAAAAACACAGTGAAATACCACTTCACACCCACTGGGATGGCTATAATAAAAAAGATAGAAAATAACAAGTGTTGGTCAGAATGTGGAGAAATTGGAACACTATACATTGCTAGTGGGAATGCAAAATTATGTCATTTCTTTGGAAAAGTTTTTCATGTCATCAAAGAGTTATACATGGACTTACCATATGATCCAGCAATTATACACCTAGGGATATACCTAAAATAATTGGATGTATATATATATATATAAAACACATATACCCTTTACATTCACATACATCCTAGGATGTTTATGGGTATAAACACATATCTACACAAACACTTGTATACAAATGTTCATAGAAGCATTATCCATAATTGCCCAAAAGTGGAAACACCCAAATGTCCACCTATGACTGATGAATAGATAAAGAAAATGTGGTATAGCCAAACAATGGAATATTATTTGGCCATAAAAAAGAACTGATACACACTACAACTTGGATGAAGCTTGAAAACATTATGCTGAATGAAATAAGCAAGCACCAAAAGGGCACATATCATATGATTCCATTTATATGAAAAATCCAAAATAGGCAAATTCACAGAGACAGAAAGCTGATTGGTGGTTGCCCTGGGACTGGGTGAAGGGGTAAACTGAGAAGTATGGAGTTTTTTTGGGGGTGATGGAAATGTTCCAAAATTATGTAATGGTGATGGCTGTACATCTTTGTAAATATACTAAAGACCACTGAATTTTCCACTTTAAGATGGTGAATTTTATGGTATTTGAATATCTCAATAAAAAAATTAGACTTTGGTGGGAGGGGAAAGAGGTGGGTATATGGGAATCCTCTACACTTTTGAAATAACTTTTCCATAATCTAAAACTTCTTTGAAAATAAAGTTTATTATATGAAAAAAAAAAAAAAAAAAACTTTGATTTATTGATCCTCTCTATTCTGTGTTTCATTAATTCATGATCTGATCTTTCTTCTACTCTTATTTTTCTAATTCCTTCAGTTAGAAATCTAGTTCATTATTTTGACCTTCATCACTTTCTTTTTTTTTTAAAGATTTGTTAATTTACTTACTTTTTATCCATTTTAAACCCTCCCCCTCATTTGCTGTTTTTGTGTCCATTTGCTAGGCAATTCTCTGTGTCTGTTTCCTGCCCTCTCTTCTCATCCTTCTCCTCTTGTCTTCACCAGGATTCGATCCTAGAACCTCCGATGTGGGAGAGAGGCATTCTCCCAACTGCACCACCTCAGTTCCTGGTTTTTCAGCACATCTCGTCTTGGCTCTCCCCTGTGTCTCTCTACTGTTACATCATCATCTTGCTGCGTGGTTCGGTGGGGCCTGGGGGCTCACCCGCTCACGGGGCTAGGTGGCTCACCCACTCATGAGGCCTGGGGGCTCACCCACTTGCAGGGCCTGACAGCATACTTGCGCCTTCTACATTTTTCTTTATTTTACCGGGAGGTCCTGGGGATCAAACCCAGGTCTCTCCATATGGGAAACGGACGCCCCCCCAATCACTTCCTAACATTAACATTTAGGGCTACATTTTTTCCTATAAATACTGCTTTAGTGAGTACCTATACATCTTGAGAACATTCTAATTTCACCATTATTTATTCTTCCACCAGTCAGTTGTTTAAAAATGGGTTTTTATAATTCCAAACATATAGGTTTTTTCTCATCATTTATGCTTGATTTTAACACAATTACATTTAATTACAGAATGTAGTTTGTACGATACTGTTTTAGTGGGCTACTTGATATAAGCAGTTTTAAAATCTCAGTGGCTTTACACCAAAAATAGTTTATTTCGCACATAAAGCGACTGGTCAGTAGATTTCCTTGGTGGCTCTCTTCTAAGTGATGACTCAGGGATCCAGGCAATGTCTGTCTAGTAGTTTTGCCCCACAGGTCTTTGCCAGAGACCCTGCCATATCCAGCTGGCTGATCAGTGAAGAAAGTGTGTAGTGATCATATATGCTTTCAGGGGCCATACCCAGAAGTGGCATAGTCACTCTCACCCACCTTCCGTCAGCTGGAACTAATTCCATATTCCCATCTAGATGTAGGGAGACTGTAAAATGTAGTTTTGCTGTGGATCCAGGGAGGGAAAGCACATTTAGTGAACATCTAGCTCGTCTTTTCTACGGACACAATTCTTTGAAGTGTAATGGGGCTAATTTTGTGACTTAGCCATAGTAAATTTTCATAAATCTTTTATGCCTGCTTGAAAATAATATGTAATCTGCAATTGTTGGGCATAGTATTCTATAAATATCTACCAGATTCTTTTCAAATATTCTATACTACTACTGACTTTCATTTCATTTTGTTTTTTCCTTTTCTTTAAAAAAAAGTTCAAAAGAATTTTGGTTTTTTCTTTTCTTTAAAAAAAAGTTCAAAAGAATTTCATTTCATTTTGTTTTTTCTTTTCTTTAAAAAATGTTCAAAAGAATTTCATTGCATTTTGTTGTTTTCTTTTTTAAAAGAAAAAGTTCAAAAGAATTTCATTTCATTTTGTTTTTTTCTCATACTGACTTTCTATGTGCTTGATCTATAAACGTAGAGAGATATGTTAAACTCTCCCACTTTGATAGTGAAATCGTTGCCCTTCCTTTGTAATCCTATTATTTTTTGTTTGTATATTTTTGAGACCGTTGGGTGCATACAAGTTTAAAATTGTTACAT
The DNA here is from genome assembly GCA_026826555.1 of Tolypeutes matacus. Lineage (NCBI taxonomy): Eukaryota > Metazoa > Chordata > Mammalia > Cingulata > Chlamyphoridae > Tolypeutes > Tolypeutes matacus. Next base: position 8,400,681 of record JAKSZT010054489.1, read on the forward strand.
ATTCCTAGTTATTTGAATATTTTATCACCATTTAATGGTCTTCTTTATCTGTAGTAGCACTTCTTTCCTTAAACTGCATTTTGCCTGATATTAATATAATTATATTGGTTAGCTGAATTCATATATATTTTCAACCAACATTGCAGGCTTATTAAAGGGTTCTTTTACATTTGATGTGTGGTTAATTGATTATATTATTAATCATAATAATTTTGGAATTTTAAGTACTTTTACAGATGGCCTTATGCTTTTTTCAAATATTTAATATAAGAACATCTGATCTTGTTATCACAGTCTCTCAAAATATCCAATAGTTGTGAACTGCTAACAAACATTCAATCATGTCTATGTCATAAGATATGTCAATACCTAAGTATACTTAAATATGGTTGCCCACTTAATTAACTTAACATAAAGAACCTTCTTGCTTAATCAGCTGATATGATAAATAATTTAACTATTTTAGGAATAGAATTACATAGTCATACAACTAGGTTTAAATATTTTCTCTGTTCTATAACATTTAAAATGTTCTTTGACATGGACATCAAAGTAAATCATTTCTCTTTCATCCACGCTTGCTCTGGACTTACATTTATCTGCAAAATATAAAACTTCTTTATCAATAACATCAATGCATCAATCTATTCTTTTACTATTTATCTCTTCATTGCCTGTTGCCATGCTCTCCTGTGTTTTCTTTGCAATTTCAAGTATGGTGCTATAACAACATCGATACCTTTCATCTCATAAAGTTCCTTGATTTATGCAAAGCTCTTTTAGGCATATTCATAGGTGGTCAATAATTATTTGTTGAATTGAATTATCCTGCTTCTTCATGGTTACCAAATAGAAGTTTGGTGATGATACAATCATGAGTTCAGTCCGTGACACTGAAATCTGTTTGTTCCTAATCTCTATGTGTGAGTCGCCAGTCCCATGTATGTGAAATGCTTGCTGCAATCTCATTCTTTACCATGTGCTAAGAATGCAGCAAGGAAAGACGGGTTATCTCTATGAAGTACAACTAAGAAAAACTAAGCCAAGTGTATTAAAATTCCATCTTACTATTCAATATAGATTTCTCTGAAAAAGCCAGTCCATTTTCAAAAGCTAAATGGATAATTTGAAAGTAATTTGCAACTAATATTTAGAGCCCCCGCCCCAAAATTTCCAACAAGAATATTTCACAGATTTATTGAACTTTACTTTGATTAAGACTTGATTGAATTTTCATTTAGTTCTTACCTTTTCTTGCTTCTAAACTAGTTGATGGAATATCCCTGGCCATGTCTGAAATTCTGCCACCCTTACTGAAATGATCTATTTCTATAGCAAGACTGCCAGCTTGAGATAGTTTTGCCTGCTGAGCCATTTGCAATGATGGATGATACAAGAAACATAGCACTTTCCAATTTGGCATCTTTCAGGCATTAACTAGGGCTTTTATTCCACATCCTTGCAGACCGCCATTATTTTTCTTTGAACTCATTGACTTCTAGATAAGAAAATGACACATTTCCTTAAGGAATTCCCCCAGTTAGGAGCCAATGTTACTTTTTAAGAACTTTTATAAAAGACAGAAGTGGCAAATAAAAACCTGGGTTCTTGTATTGGAAAGAAAACGGAAATTTTGTTAAAATAGGTAAACAAGGATTTGTTATAGACTATACTACATAGTAGGAAGTACATGAAACTCAAAATTGGGCATTTATAAAAATTAAGAGAGCATAACAATTTCAGCATTTGTAGAAACTTTATGTGTGGCAGTGATTCTTGCTATTTGCCAGATATTTTCATTTGCCCCCTTCTACACAGTCTGCAGAATTGTACTTCCTGGCCCCCTTGTGATTGGATGGGGCCATGTGGCTATCTTCTGCCCAATGGATTTCTGGTGATACGTGTCTGAATCATACAATGTAAAATCCTCAAGAGCTCTTTTATCCCTCTAGCTGGTAATTGGCAATGCTTGAGACAGTGACCGTCTTGCCAGTCTGATTCCCTGAGTTGGGAGTCCACCCCTGCTGATGTACAATAGACAATAGGCATGGCCAAGAAGTAGTCCTTTGTTACCTTAAACTACTGAGATTTGGTGGTCATTTGTTCTTGCAGCATGAATTATGGCTAAGACATTATGGAATTTGCTTTTGCCAATAGGCAAAATTTACAAATCTGCTCAGGATGCTGTTTAGATAAATTTAGAGACAAGTCATCCATAACAGGATTTTAAGTATTTCTAACTTTTTGAGGTTGCTAATAAGAAAGGACAACCATGTCTTTTCATTAATGTTGCTGAACAGAATCACACATTGGACATTCTAGATGTGGGTATACTATGGACATTTTTAACTTCTGAGAAGTAAGATAGTCAGAGAGCAAAAGCCCTGATATTGACAAAGGATCAGAGTGTTATTTCTTATTGCATCCCTTGCTGGCTCTGTAACTCTGACAAGTTCCCTAACCTCTTTACCCCTCAGTTTTCTCATTTGTAAAATGGAAATACTATACTGCCCGTGTGGTGGTTATAAGGAAAGCCCCAATAAGAACAATATTATATCCCTATTATTAAAAAAAAAAAAAAAAAAAAAGTAAAGGCTTGCTCAGAGGCTGGTCTTAGAGGAAGTGCTTAGTAAATTGAGCCTCTCTTCTTGTTTTGAAGGGATAATGACACTAATGTAAACCACCTTGCTAATACTGCAGGCTGTGACTCCTTGTTGCCACCTTTTCTCACCTTTTCTGTTCTACACTATTCTCGCTGATCCTGCTTCACTTTTCATGAGAAAAACCACCCTGACCAGCAGTCATCCATGGCATTTGTGCCCCATCAGCTCCAAAAGAGGAGCACGGTGATAATAGCTCTGCTCTATGTAGTGAGCACTTGTTCAGAGGACCTGGCCCGTCCTCTATGCATTTTACCTGCATTTTCCTCCTTAAAATAGCTCAGCAAGGCAGACATTTTCAGGATAGATATTTGCCTATAGTCAGACTATACAGCACAAATTTAATCCAAGGAGGTCTGACTAAGTAGGAAAGCATATATGTGGGATTGCCTAGAACAGTCTCTATTCATGTCCCAGCATTCTATCTGGTTTAGCATTTGTCCCAGATTTTTCATTTTTATAAAAGCATTATTATTAATAGTCACATTAAAATAGATGAGATGGAGTTGCTAGGCCTCCACTTTTACTTCCAGCTTCTGCTTTGGTTGCATCTAGGTCACGTGTGAAAGGCACAAGTCAGAAACAGAGTTCTCAGTTTAACACTTGGTTATATTTGAAAAACAACCACAGATGACCAATCTTTGTTCTCCTGACACTTTCCAGGTACAATGTAACTAATACTTCCTCTTCAAGGCAACGATGTGATCTTGGACACTAGGATGTGGGAAGAGCAAGCTCCTTGTGGTCTTTGGTGGTAGTGACGATGGGAGAAGAATTCAACAGTGCTGCCCCTTACCAAGCACATGGAGAAACACAAAAGTCACTGATACCCTGACTAGTGCTACCTGAAAGGTACAGCAGACCATGGAGTCAGGTAGAAATGTGGGAAATTGAAGGTTAGGTATATGTGAAACATGTATGGGAAACAGAGACTGAGAACTCTTTTCTGGAGTGTAAACAGGGTAGTTCCTACTATATTGGTTCTATCATTTATGTCTACAACTATTTATATTATAGTTTGGTAACCTTTTAAAAATTTACAATAACTCTTTTCAGCAGCAATGAATTCCAGGGAAAAGGGTGAAAGTTGAATGAAATTTTAAGTACTGAATTTCTGTTTCTCAAAAAAGTTGACGATCATGTAACTTGTACAAAGTGTTTGCAGTATTTGACATCTACTTGGGGGTCAAAATGATATTTGTGACTGTTTGGAACCTAAAAATGCAAATCTACTGCAGAGATATCAGCATCCATTTTAAAAGTTAGCAGTTACTTTGTGACGGTTACTCCAGAAAATGATGATTTAACCAAACTTACAAACAGGAAGAAATCGGAACTGACTTACTACTAAAATAGCAAGGGAGGCAGTGAACAAATGGAAGGATGAGCACTCATGTTGAGTACTGTGTATAATATTTAAATCTTCTATAAATGTACTTTGGAATATCTCAAGTTTGTTGAGACTTTTGATGGAACTCCTATTTTTAATTGGATAAATTTACATTCTGTGCTGGAGAGGAGTGAAAATAAGAATGTCAATGATTTTGTAGCATGGAAGTTTGGAGAAACATTCAAAAGAATTATAGAGACAACTTAATTGAAGAACTTTGGTAAGAAATACTTTTTAAAGAAAGGTAATCTGAATGGAAGCAAAAAGAGAGTGCTTGTAAAAATATTTGGTCTGACATATGTGCATAACTTGATTTTAAAAATGGAATTGAGAATATCTTCCACTGAGCAGTATTTGTCTGAGCTTACTAGGTTCTTCAGAACCTGAAGAAATTAATTTAATTTTCTACTGAAAATATTATGGTCTACAAATGGGTCAAATGAAAATGTCAATAATTTCAAATTTACTAGCCAGAAACTGTGCTTTGAAGAAAACTGCATGCAATTTAATAAAATTTTTATGAAAAAATTAATGGCTAAGAAACTGATTAATGTATGTGAAATGTACCAAGAATAGTTATTCTGTTTATGTAATTTTTAATGTGTCAGATGATAAATGTAAAGATCTTATTTTGTTTTAAATGTTAATGGATACATGTTATTTTATTTTTGGAAAGAATTTTATTTTTGAAAATAGTTTTTTAATAGAACCATCCTATAAGTTCACCAATATTACAAAGCAAATGTATTGAACAATAAGTAAATGTTCCAAAAAGTTGTGTGATTTCAATTTTAAGCATGCCCTTTCAATTTAACAATTACATGGCCACTATTACTAAGCTGTATTAGGTCCCAAGCAGGGGTTCATGTGCCACAGCCAGGAAGCACAGCCACGTAAGGTATGGTGACTCTGTCCAGCTCTCTGGATGTGGCAGGCCAACTTCGCTCAAGACTTCGTCGTGAGTTCTTTGGATAGTTGTTTTAAATGAAGAACTAAGCATAATCATCTTGCTGCCTCTCCAATTTTAAGGGTAAGTGTCTTTCTTCTGGGCGTTCTTTTTGACTCAAGGCCATCAGGTTTCAGGACATACAGTCACCTGAGAGTTATGGCTGATAAATGTCTTCATTGCCTCAAAGAAATGTTCTGGAGCTATGACGTTCTCCAGTGTTGCCTGAATTCCGAACAGAACTACATGCCTCTGTGACTTTGAAGATTAATCTCTGTCACTCACAGCTTGTTGGCTTCCCCTGTTCATTTCTGCAACGCCTGCAGATGGTGTGGAGCTCTGTGCCAGAGTTATTTATCCACAAGTTCACTTCACATATAACTCCCTCTTTGAGACATTCAAGGGACAGTTAAATACTGAACAATTATGCAACTCTTCTCAGTCTTTATGCTTCTATCCAAAAGGATGTCTCTGCAGTAATACTTTCTATTCCTGGAGGTTGTTACTGATACCTCACAACTTAACGCAGTAAGGTCATTGCCTTCAAGAAGTGTCTCTTACTACAAAACTAAACACTTTCAAAATATACATGAACAATAAACTTTTCTTTTTGTAAACATTCCTTAGCATACTTCCAATGCTGCCTGCTGCTTTACTGGGTTTTCCTCCCAGAATCTGAGTTATGGAGTTCACCCGTCTGCTCCCTTTTCCTTAGTTTACATGTCAGCCAACATTTTGGCACTTAGGGCCATAGCTTTGGAAGAAAGATATAAGGTGGAAGGGAAAGTTAGAAATAGGAAGAAATAATTGTGGTAGTAAGTTCTTTACCTCTATATTGTCTTTTATAACACTATGAGTAGGTATTTTTAACCTGTTTTACAAAGGAGGCTCAAGAGCCTCCTTTTTTTTACTGAGGCTCAAAGATTAAACAACTTACAACGTCACACCCCTAATAATGACAGAACTAGGACTTGAATACAGGCAGTTTACTTGTAGAACCTACAATCATAACTTTGAAGCGGTACCTCTTGAGAGAGTGTTAGCAGAAGAAAATGAAGGAAAAATAAAAACATGGGGAAAGGGGATGGGAGAGAGGGGAAAACAGGTGGAAAAGAAGATGAGGAAGACTTGGGAAGAGGAGTGAGGAAGAAAAAAGGGAAAAGGGAATAACATGGGAGATGGAGGCAGGAGAAAAGAGAGAGAAAGAGAGAGAGGGGAGAGGGCTAGTGGAGTGAGTCCTAGTACCCATATCTTCCTTAGTTCACAGCTTTGGTACTTTCTGCCTTGGTAAATCTTGGGTAAATTTAACAATTATTAAAATAACTACCATCTTTTATTAAACAGTAATCTTTTTTCCATACTGTAAGGGTCTGCTCCAGATGATTTGCTAGAAGGGCCTTTAGGTATTAGAAAGAACACTGGCTTTGAAATCACTGTTCAGTTTCATTTCTGGAAATTGGGAATAAATACCCACCTCGTAGCTCATTATAAATGAGATCGTGTAAATAAATAATTGGAAATTCCAAATCAATATCCTTTACTCTGAGTGCCATCACTTTTGCCAAGGACTTAAGATTTAGAAAGGAAGAATTTAACAAAGGAAGAGGAAACAATAATAAGAAATATTCACTGAGCACTTGTTCTATGCCTAGGTCAGTGTGCACTACTACGGCGCTTGAAGGAAGTATAGGTTCCCTTCCTCTCTCTTCTCCAGTGAAGGCAAGCCCCAGCTGGTACTTCTCTAAACCCCAAGCAAGGGATGGAATAGAAAGTAGTAGTAAAGAGAACAGGCTCAGAGCAGTACTGGGCTTTTTGCTGCTCTGGCATCACTCTCATTCCCATTCCCTTCCAGATCCGTTCTCGACTTGGTGCTGACCTCTGGGAACTGCTCCTCTGCAATGTCGCCTTCTGGCTCCCAGTTAGAGCTGGCCAAGGGGAGGCCCAGGCCAGCCCCTTCTCCCCTCCCTCCCAGCCTGCCAAGACCTGGTAGGTTTGGCCAGTGAAGGACTTCCTCTCCCTAGGGTAACAGCTCCCGTGGGGGTTCCCACTCACACTCCTGATTTTGCTCTGCTCCAGTAACACTGCCCACAGGATGGCAAAGGCTTCCAGTTGTCTCTTGTACCTGAAGGCTTTGGAATCATCCTTGTTGGTTTGCTTAATCTTGCCCACACCTCTGCAAATCGTTGTTTCATTAAAGGGTCTTCAACTATCTTTCAGAATTTGCCACCTGTTTCCTTCATAACTCCGGCTGATAGAGACCTGGACTATCTGTGTGATCTTCGATAAGTCCTGAGCCTCAGCAACCTCAGTCTCATCATCTATAAAATGGGATGTTGTACTTCAAAGGGTTGTTATGAGTATTACATGAAAGTGCATGCCATTTGGTGCTTAGCACCTTGTCAGGCACGTAAATGAGGGCTGTTATTCTTATATACACCTTAAATAAATACAAATGCAGATCGAGTCAGAGCTTAAATACAAGCCTCTGCTCCCTGCTTACCTTAGGAACTTCTCTTAGTTTCAAGATCTCTGGTAGTTCCTGACTCATTCAATTTCAAATGGGTCTGGAATTGCCACTGTTTCCACTGGGCTTGTGAAAACTCAGAGTATAAAGGAGGAAGAGACATAGGTATATGTGGAATTAGTCTGGCTTCCTGGAAAACAGAAGACTGACCTTTTAAACAATCCAAGTCCCAGTGGATTCTCCCACAACCCAAGGATGCAGGCTAAATATCTACAGTATCCCATGGCCTTGTACCCACAATTATCACCTGCTGGATATATCAGATTTAGATATAATCCACCACTCCACCATTGTTCTGTGCCTTGAGATTGCAAATAGGTTTCTTTTCAAATACCAACTTGGATCAATTGGCAGTGGTTGCTTAGGTTGCTAGGTGGATAAGGATTTTCAGTCCAAGAGTAGGCTCAAAAAGAAGAATAAATTTTGTGATTGATTAACAATGTCTATTATGGACAAGGGGTGAGATAACTCCCATACCTGCTGTATTTTTGCTGGCCCTTCATTAAAATATTAAAGGATTTTTCTGGAAGAGAGTAGAGTAAGGTGGTGGCATCTCAGGGGCTTACACTGCTGCATGCCTAGTGAAAATTTTCTTTGCATCCTTCTCCTGTAGAACCTATTTCAAATAAAATGTAATGACTAAGATTACAGGTACATTTCCTCATTTGGACCTTTCATTTTTATGTGCATTTGCATTCAGCAGTGAAATTATAACACCTATTTGGTATCTGTTGTAGCATCTGGAGGTGGTTTATATTAAAAAGATTTAAGAAATAGAGCTCTCTACTGGACAGTGATTCAGTCAGAGATGTTCAATATAGCTCACTGAGCTCATTCCATCGGTGATATGTTCATGCAGCTAAAGGCAAATGTTTAAACATTTAGTTAATGCACCATATGTCTTAAATGTTTTAGTTCCATCTGACATTTTTTTAAATCCATTTTAGTGGAAACCCATCAAGTAAATTTACTTTTCTGGAAGATGATTATTCCATTCATCTTAAACCCAAACCTTCTGGCCCTCTCAAACACAATGAACTCCTAAATTGTAGACTTCTAAATCCAAAGACTATGCTGTCTTCAAGTTCTGTCTCCTGTGGTATGGAAAAAATACCAGGATAGGTGGCTCCATATGATATGGCTTATGACTTAATTTGCCAGGCTACTATGACAAATACCACAAAATGGGTTGGCTTAAACAATGGGAATTTATAGGCTCAAGGTTTTGAGGCTAAGAGAGGTCCAAAATCAAGACATTAGCAAGGTGATACTTTGTCCCCAAAGTCTGTAACATTCTAGTGCTGGTTGCTGCAATCCTTGGGGTTCCTTGACTTTCCCTTGAGTCACAGAGCGATGTCTTCCCCTTTCTATTCTGGGTTCCATTGATTTCCAGCTTCTTCCCATGCTTTCTCTAACTAGATCTGAGTGTCTTCTGCTTATAAAGGACTCCAGTAATATGGATTAGGACTCAACCTCATCCAGTTGAGCCAGGCCTTAACTGAAAATAACAACGTCAAGAGATCCTATTTACAATGGAATGCAGATTCCACTGGAATGTGGATTAAGATTAAGGACATGCTAAATTGGGGTGCATAATTCAATCTACCACAGACTCTATCCTGTAAGCCTCACAGCTCAGTGTAGGCAAAGAAGGCTATGAGAGGAATCATTCTTCAACCATGGGGGCTCAGTGTTGTGGTAAGAAAAAGGCAAAATGGAGGACTAATAAAACAAAAGGGCCAATCAGAGAGATTAAGTGGAGGAGAAAAAAATGAGAACAAAGGACAAAGGAAATTAGGAATATTACAACAGGATATAGTTGTAACTCTTATTTTTCAGACCATAAACTACTGTGAATTATAAACAATCCGGAGAGTAAAAATAATAACCTTAGAATTATGAGGCTTAGGTAGAGTGGTTAAAGTACAAACTTTGACACCAAATAAATTTAAGTCTCAAATCTTGGCTCTACCAATTACTAGCTGTGACCTTGGGCAAATTATTTCATCTCTCTAAGCCTAGTTTCCTCACGGGGTTGATTAAAGTATTAAACATGTATGGTGTATATAAAAACTCAGATTTAAAAAAAAAATAACTTACTTTTTTTTTTACAATTTAATTCCACTTCCTATATAAACTCTCAGTCTGTGAATGGCAAAAGATTTTTTTTTTCATATTCCAGTGCACTCAAATCTTATTCAGTGATTTTCTAAAGCTAAATTAAAGTATCATTTTCTCAGTTTTTATCTTATTCAAACCTTTAAACAGTTTGGTTAAGAACTCAGTTGTCCTAAGTTTGTCCCTGCTTCACCTCACCTCCTACCTGAGGGTGAATAGTTTGTGTGGAGGAGGAATATTATATGATGACCTAGCTTCTAACCCTTGCTTGTCTGCAGTTGAAGCATCTTATTCTGCTTTGTCATTTGCCACTAGCCTCTGTCCTTTCTCATCTATTCTGGTAAACCTGGGGCCACCAGGCCCTGGACATTCTAAGTTGGCATCCATTCCAGTAGAGCTGGTCCTGCCATCTTTATGATGGCATGCTACCATTCCCAGCCAATACCTGTGGTCAAAATATCCTTGCTTTCTGCAGCTTCCCTGTCCTGACCTCAGACCTTTTCCTGTCCACCACTCTCTCAGAAATTCTGTAGCCCCTTGGAAGTTTGGGGAACCCTCAACTGCTTGACATCATACTAGGGTGCATAAGACCCTGTGAGGCTACCCACAGCTCACCACCTAGGCTGGTCCCATGATCATTGATACTATACACTTCCTCCACCATGTTGGAAATGGAATGAAGGCAACCATGGGTTTCTCTGAGAGGATGTCAATCTCCCAATTTTTCTCCCACTTAGTTAAGTAGTGACACTGGACTAATTACAAACCCTAGACTTGAGTTTGTAATTTGTAGTCTACCTATTGAGAAATTATATGCATGGGCAACCAAGTAGAGAGAAAAGGATGAATAGAGAAAACAATTTAAAAGTCTATTTCTTGATATCAAAATCTTTGAAAAAACTAGAACTCTTCTTGGAAAGGAAAGGGCAATTCTAGCAGCTGCAAATCAAATGATCAGTTCAGTGATTGGGGGTGGGGGGTGGCATTTGGACTGACTACATTTCAGAGGAAGAAACTCGATTCCTAAAGCAGGGTGAAACTAGATTCCTAAAGGCCACCTGCAGTTTGGGGTGCAAAAAGCAAGACTGAGGTCACAGCATGAAGTCATACTGCCAGCTCTCTCTTACTCACTGGCAGCCTCTATTTAGCTTTTGTTGTTCTTTGGCTTCTTGAGACCAGAGACAGGCCAGCTACTCAGGCAGGGCGATAATGGGGATTGAGGTAGGAGAGGCAGCCTCACCTCTAACTTTTGACCAAGGAAGCTGTTTAACATCCCCCAGTAATTCAAGGCCTTCTCAAGGCTATCGCTGCTCCCAAAAAAAGCTCTACCTGTACTTGTGATTGACATCCATGAAGAAGAGGGAAGGGATAGCAAAACAGAATCTAGACAGACCTTACCACCCACTTTCTTGGAAGGGAGGAAGATACCAATACAAAGGGTGAAGATAGTTTAGGGGGAAGGGTTGAGGTAGAGATTTACTAAGAGAAGAGTGAAGCAGGGAGAATGTCTTTGAACATACTTAATCTATCTATTTTCTTTCCTGTTAAACCCTTAATTATTACTCATTTCCCTGCTACCCTTGAAGTATTCAGTGTTTCAGGGGGAAGGTAGAACATCCTAGATCAAATAAATCATTGCTTGGCTTTGAGTCTTAAAAAATAGATTTGTTGTTATTCCTTATTCTGACAATAGGCTGAGGACAAGTGCTTTTAGTTTTCAGAAACCATGATTTCCATGAAGTGTTTTCTTTGAACTCTCAAAGCTGAGCTTTACAAACCAAGAACCAAGGCTAGAAAAAGTAGAGCACAGGGTTTTAACATAAGCTTTGAGGTTGTGAAGGAAGAGGATAGGACCGCAGGGCAGATCCTGCCACTGCAGCTGGGAAGGAAGGGGAGCGAGTAGAGCCTGAGAAGGGAAGAAGAAGAAAAGTCAGAAGGCAGACACAAGTGAACTCATTTCCCTATTCTGTTGAGGCCAATATTGAGGGGAACTAGAAACTTCTAGTTAGAATCAGAGGATCACAAATCAGGGTTGTATTCCTTGCCATCCCAATGCCTTTCAGAGATGACTTGAGTCTACCTGGCAGCGAGATCAGAGTGGTACCTAGATGTGAAGTAGAAATGCCAAGGAAAGTGTAGGGTGGGGTTGCCTAAAATAGCATTTGCACACCCTATACTCTCCACTCCACCTCCTTCCCATTTCCCTGGTTTTCTCGTGGCATGGGGGGATCCAAAGTTCTCCGTATCCCTCGAGATGGGACAGGACTCAGCCAGCCTCAACGGATCAGCAACCCCAGGGGTAGCAAAGCCCAAAATGGGGAAATCACTAGGCTATAAACGTGACATGCAGATAAGTTACTGTAGCTACGTCATTGGTGGATACACGAGTCCCTTCCCAGTAAAAGAGTGAAGGAACTTTAAGAAGTCAGTTTTCCCCAACACTCAGAGACCATCCTGGGAAGGCAGAGGGGAGGGAGTAACTACCCAAACAGTCTGTTTTAAACCAGGAGCCTAAGAAACTTTTAATTGGTAAGATCAAGTAGGGTAGGAGAGCAAGAGGTCAAGTCACAGAAAATAAATTGAATTATTGAAATTCAAAGAAGATTGGGGGAGAGATTGACTTTTATGTTTGCTTTTAGTGTATATACTAAGGTTTTAGTATATAAAATTTTGTGTATATTATATAAGACCTCAGCCCAGTACCTGGGCTTAATAAGTGCTTAACAAATGAGGACTGTACTAATAACATTTTCATATTATATTAATAAAATTAGCTAATTTGTAATATGTGCCAAGCATTATTCTAAGCACTTTAAATGCACTTAATCCAATATCAACATTACAAGATATATTCTATTATTCTGTGACTTTACCCATATCAGTACCGCTGGTGAAATACCCTCCTTACCCCACACTCAAATCTTAGCCAGATGGTCTGGCAATCCACGGTGGATGTCTTCCTTGGAAAAGGAAAGGTTTAATTGGAGACCGCATGTTTCAGTTCTTTTCTTCCCCACCTTCTCTGGCTTGCTGTGGTGATATCATCAGTCACTGCTGGCACCAAAAATATCAGTCATACCATTGGTATCCACTGAGGGCAACTTGACAACTGCTTTTGTCGGGTGAAGAAGACTTTGCTGCTGCTGCCACCACCGAGGATTTGAATAACAAAGTCACTGAGGAAGCCACCACCAATGCCATTACAATAATCAGCCATGTACCTGTCACCACTGTTACCACAGCCACACCAAATATGCTGCTTGTCCAAGCAATGCCACTCTTGCCATCACCCAAGCCAATGACCCTTCAGAGACCACTTCTGGGGATTCATTTATTGAGTCCTACTGTGCTTTGCCTAGAATCACCCATCCCTTCCAAACTTCTGCATCTTTCCTACCCTTTGGTCCATCCAGACTCAATATTTTGTTGATATTTCTGAATTCGATGATAAATAGACCTGGGGTTTGGCATAGAGTTGAGAAAGCAAATGGATACAGAAAATAGAACAATGAGAATACTCAGATTGGGTTAGTAGATAGGACTGAGGTTAAAACTTAAAGAATAATTTTGAATTAAATAATATATTGTATATGAAAGCTTCAATCACCTTGAGTATTGAGGATTGGGACTTGATCCTCATGTACACCATCCCTTTTGTCTGGTAGTTGGTTAGTGCCTTGTCGATATCTCTAGAGATTTTCCCTGCCATTTTCACAGAAATTTTCAGGAAAAAATACTTTATTAGAGAAAAATAATCGTATGCATAGCTACTCTACCTTTGTTTTTTTTTAGTGTCATTGATATGAAGCAGACGTTGCTCTCTAAGCACACCAAACTCTTAGCTTAAGAGAGAAATAAATCTGCAGGTTTATCTCTCCCACAGATGTTATTTTGGAGCAACTCCATTCGATGCCTTTTAGATAAAGCAATCAACCTGGGGTGAAATGAGAAACCCATATACTAAAAAGTGACATATAATTATTACCACACCTATTAAGTGAATAAACCAGCCAGAGCCCAATTACATCGTCGCACCATACAATGAAATATCTCTTAAACAATTCTTCAGGAAAGAAATAAACCTGTCATGGAAGAAAAATGTGCTGTACATCAAGGCTATGTATTGAGGAAGTAGGGTTTGTGTCAGGGTCATGCTGGCTGTAACTCAGTGTGCAATTAAGGGAAATTAGAGGCAGTCCTTATTACATACATTTTACGCTTTGTTTATTGTGCTGCAAATTCTGTAGTGGAACCACTGACTTGTAGCAACAATAGCTCATTTAATGGAAAATGAGAATGTTAACAAAGGATGTTTGATGACACAGAAGCAGAGAACAGCAATTTACATTACTTGCCATGTGTCCCTTCTCCAAAACGGGATATTTGGGTTGAGTTGAGCATGCAGTAGCCACAGCCAGAGGCAATAGGACATACCAGAAATTCTACCTGAGGTTCAAGGGAATAAAAAGAACAAATTAAAACAGGGGAAAAAAAAGTGCTTGGATGATTTTTAGCTCCAAGAACCAATTTCCAATCAATCATTTCACAAAGAAAAGGAAAGGAAGGAACAAAAATGGCTGAGACTGCCATGTTGGGCTGAAACTCATCAAGAAGAAAATGCTGGTCTATACAGATCATTTCTGAAGGTTAACAGTCCCCTCAGGGTACACTTATTGAAAATTCTCTAAATTTTAACTTCTTTTTTTTTTTTTAATTAGAGAAACTGTAGGTTTACAGATGAAACATGCAGAAAGTACAGAGTTCCCTTATCCCCCCCACCAATACAGTTTTCCCTATTATTAGCATTTTGCATTAGATATTATGAGACAATATTATTATAATTATACTATGAAATATTGTCTGTAGTTTATATAAGGATTCATTCTATGGCCTTTAAAATTTTTTATTCTGGTAACATATACACAACCCAAATCTTAGCTTCTAACATGTTCAATCTCAAAAGCTCACAGGTGCCTATGAGCATCAGCTTCCACCATTCAATCACAGGTAAGTAATAGAGTGGGGTTATAAAAAGATGACTTGCACTACGATAGTGAGCTATTCAGATGCCTTCTTGCTGGGAAGCCAGAGCTTGGAGGAGGGAGTGTGGCAGACTCTCTGTGATCTGGATTACTTTGTGGATCTCTGCCTAAAAGTGAGTGGTGGATTTTCCAAAGTCAGAAATGATTCATGGCTTCCTAGAACCTCACTTAGATTTTAGAGGATGTGTGCAGCTGTGGGGCAGTCGTGGCAGCACTGGTAGCAGAGAAGTGGCAATCACATAGGTTTTGGAACGCGACCTGTGAGGGAAAAAAAAACTGTCTGGGATTCTTTTTGGATGAAGTTCCTGCATGGAAATATTTTGAGTTCTACAATCCCAGGCATTTTGACTAATAACTCTCTCCAACCCAAACAGCCATCTGAATATTTGACACTATCTACCCATTTAACTAGACTAGACTTACCATGAGTTTCTTTTGAGAAAAATTAATGACCCAATGGTGTTGGAACATCCCTTGCCCATTTACTTTAAGATCCCTTCACAAAGGGGTGCCTGGAGTCTGAAGTGGGGCAAATCAGACTCATGCTTAGCTACTGTGCAGGTATGTGTTGGGTGGACGGGCAATAAGGACAGCTGAAAAGAAAAGCTAAAATGCCTAACTCACTTGCCGGGACTCTCAGGGTGGGAGGGCTGTCCTTCTACCCAATTAGAGGCATCCTTTGAAGTCAGAACGCTGCCCAGATGGGAAAGTGGAGGAATTTACAATACTGCTTCTCTTCCACGGGGAGAAAAGAGGCTTACCACATCCTTAACCCTTCCCAGCTTTCCCAGAAATATTGATGAAAGACTGATTTTAAGTGTGTATGCTCGTCTTAGACTTCTAAAAGCAGGTTTGCATTGCTGGAAAATATTTCCTGTTAGTACTTTGGTGTCTGATCTGAATTGGGTCCTTGATTCATTGGACACTATCGGGGAGAGCTGGTGCCTAATGCCGCTGAAGGAACTGAGTTCATCGAGGTTTCAGGAATTTGGTTCCACACTTATCTGCACTCTTTGGGTAAATTATTTGGTGAATACTCTTTGTACATATCATTTAATCTTTGTTCCACACCCCCCAGCCCGTGGTTATGGCATAGATCCGAGATCTATGAGAGGAAAGTGCATTCAGTTCATGCATTTGTCATTCATTTAGCAAGTGATTGTTGGGCTCCTCCTGTGCGTGCAGAATAGCTGCAGCTGGTATTGTTCAGTGAAGTTATACAGACCTATGAGAGGCTTTTGGAAGCAGGTATCATCATTGCTATGTAGTCACATATCTAGTTTTAGTAATTCTCCTAAACTGAGATAGCAAATTCTTAAGTTTTCTACCTATTCTATAGTAAATAAAAATAAAAAGACCTTCACAGCTGGATAAAAAGAAAAGAAAAGAAAAAAAGAAAAAACAGAGCTGAGTTTATTGTTTGCCAAAGTAAGGGCAAGTCAACTCACTCAAAAACCAGTGCAGTGAATCACTCTAAGTAATAAGCAGTCGGGCAAGAAAATTGGGTAAAAGAGGAGGTTTTAGGCAAATAAGGTTGAATCCTGTAGTGCACCATTTGGCTGGGTCAGGAGAAGAGAGCAAAGCCTGCCTCGGGATTGGGCATTGCTGAGCACAGAAGCACAGAGCAGATGGGGACGGGTTCCTAGGGTTCAACTGGGCACAGGGTCACGGAGCAAGCAAATTCCTATGTGCAGGCTCCAAGCTTGGTGGAACTCTTCTTCAATACAGTAATATTTCTATTCTAACTATAGCTTACATCCTCCCATCTGCAGTCTCAAGAGAATGCTCTCAGGTTCTTGGTTTATGGCCAGGCAAAATAGGAGGATGCTCTCAAAGTCGAGTCAAATTTCCCTCCCAGAGTGGGAATTCCTTTCACATCTTTCTTTAAATGGTCGTCCACTTTTCAGTAGTCAGTTGAGGCTCCATTTCAATTCTAACAATTCATTGTCAGAGAATTTCCAGAGAGTGAACTCTTGCCATCTTTCCTTAATAAATTATAAGAACAACTGGGATGTGCTCTGTGCACTGGGCTCTTTGCTAAAAGCTTTTATGTGCATTATCTCATTTAATCCTCATAACAACCATGCACTATAGATTTCATTATTAACAATGTTTCTACATGGTAATGATGACTAGCATTTATTGAGGACTTACTTTGTGCCAGGCATTCTTCCAAGCACTTTATGTGTTAAATCACAATTTGTTTTTACTTGGATCCAAATTTTGTCCAAGGGGAGTGTTGGGAATTGAGTCACATACCTCACAAAAGATATGTTCTTAATCTTAATCTGCATACCTGTTTGTAAACAGGACCTTCTGAAGATGCTACTGTTAGTTCAGATATGGCCAAATTGAATCAGGGTGGGTCTTAATCCATGTTACTGTAGGTCTTATACAGAGAGGAAATTCAGACGCAGTGAGAGAGGCAGAAGACAGAGAAGTCTGAAGTCCAAGAAAGCCATATAGGTGGAGACTGAGGACACAGGCATGTGATGGAGGACTGTCATCCCCAGAACGCTGCTGACTCTGAGACAACATGGCCTTGCCAACATCTTGATTTTGGGCTTCTAGCTTCCAAACTGTGAGCCAGCAAATTCTTGTTTAAACCAACCCATTGCATGGTATCTGTCATGGCAGCATTGGAAAACTAAGGGAGCATTGTTTTTGTTCTATTATAATATCTTTGTCTTCAGCAACACATGAAGCCACATTCTTTGGGGAAAGCATTTTTAAAGAAAACTGGTTTCCTTCCCTAAATTGTAACTGATAACTCAGGTATACCATACTCCACACAAATATCTTCATCTGAGAGTTGCCCTCAGTTAACATAACTAAGAAGCGAAACCAGCTCTAATACTCCTTAAGGAATACCATTGTCACTTTTCCTTCCTTAGATGTTGCTCATTCTCCACATCCTTGTTTCCTATTTGAAATGCAGCTCTTGGGTGACTACCAAATTGCTGGGTCCATCTTTTCTTCACTTCCAAAATAATTGTTTCTGATTTATTAAGCATACTAACATTTTTCATATATATATATATATATATAAAATGGGATCATTATATAACATAAAATAGGAATATATATATATATATATAATTTAAAACCCACCTCATTGAATACCCTGCAAGGGGAACTGAATCTAATTAAATTCTTTTGGCTAGGGATGAATATGTGGGTCTTGACCTTCCTAAGAACCACTTATTCACTTAACAAACAAACATTGAACACCTTAAGAGGAGGAAAAAAAAAAAACTTAATCTTTCCTGCTTTACAATTGACTGGGGACACAAACAGATTAAGAAATACAGTTCAATATTACAAGAGTTGCATTAGAATAAATGTAAATCCTTTGTGACTAATGCAAGTTTGGGAGCTGGACTGTCTGGCTCCATCTAAATCCTGGTTCCACCACTTTTAAGCTGTATGCCCTTAACCAAGTTACTAAATCCTCTGTGCCTCAGTTTCTTCATCTATAAAATAAAAATGAAAATAATTTCCTTACCTTATACTCTTGTTGTGAAGAGAAAATTATTTAAAGCATGTAAATTACTTGAAACAGTACCTGGTATATAGTAAAATGCTCATTATATATTTGTTATTGTTTGGAGCAGAGAGAAATGTGTGATTTTTCTATCTTGGTTAATCAGAGAAGATTTTATTAATGAGGTGACAATAGAACTATGTCTGGAACATTAAATCAATGGATGCCTGACAAAGAAGATGGGAAAGAGCAGTGATGGCGGAGTGAACTGCAAGGGCATATGATAAGATCTGTGTCCTCCCTCTTGAGACTGAGTGGAACTTTGTTACTGTAGAACAGAAGGGTCCTCAAGGATAGATCATAAAAGTGTTATGCACTCCGTTCTACTCTCTTGGAACACTTGCTCTTGGAAATGCCATGTTGTGAGGAAGCCCAAACTAGTCCACATGGAGAGACCACATGGAGAGGCCCCAGGTAGGTGTTCCAACCAACAAATCAGCTGAAATCTCAACTGACATCCAGCATCAGCCTCCAAAGTTGCATGTAAAGATGCCTCCAGATTATTCCAGCATCTATCAATGGAGCCACTCAAAGCTCTCATGTCTTTCCAATTGAGGTACCAGATGTCATGGAGAAGAGGCTATCTCTGTTTTGACATGTCCTATTTCCTGGCCACAGAATATGTGAGCAAAATAAAATGGTTGCATTATATCACTAAGTTTTGTGATGGTTTGTTACTCAACAACAGTACCTAGGACAGGAGATACTTCCTCTTCTCTTTCTGGGGGGACAGATGCTGCATACTATGTCACCATTGATATTTGCCACACCCAACCTAAGACCACAATCCTACCCACAGCCACAGAAGCAGCCAACAAAGGCCAGCATCATAAGAATCCCTGACATCAGATACTTGGCCAGGTTCTAACATTAGGAGAGCAAGCTTAGGTGAGGGGAGGGAAAAAAGTAGGGGGGTAGACTACACAGTCATTCTTGATGGCCCCCTTGGCCTCCATTTCTCCAGGTTTTGCTGTCTTGTGCATTCATACTACTTCTTCCAACATCTTATTTTTATTTTTTTTATTTATTTTTAAAGGAGCTTTAGATTACATAAATGTTACATCAAAAATATACGGGATTCCCTTATACCCTATTACCCCTTCCCCCTCCCACACTCTTCCCCATTAACAACATCTTTCATTAGTGTGGTACATTTGTTACAATTGATGAACACATATTGAAGCATTGCTACTAAGCATGGTCTATAGATTATGTTTTACATGTTGCACCACACAATTTTATAGGTTTTGACAAAATGTATAATGGCATGGATCCGTCATTGCAATATCATGCAGAACAATTCCAATGTCCCCAAAATGCACTATGTTACACCTATTCTTCCTTCTCCCTCCCCTCAGAACCTCTGATGACCACTATCTTTATATTATGTTACAAGTTCTTCCATTATTAGAATAATAAGAAGTCTACTTTAGTCCATGGTTGCATTTCCCCCTTATGTTTATTCATTCCTCAATCTTGAGGATTTGGGGATGGTGATACCCACTCTGCTTCTGATTGAGAGGGAGCTTAGACCCCATCTCATGGGGAAGATGAATGGAATGGTCTTGCTTTCAGTTGTAGATACTCTCTGTTTTGTGGGATTTGTGTTGTCCATCATTATTCTTTTCTTAGTTGTTCAGGGTGAGTCTGACAAACTGGAGAGTAGGTGTTGGCTGAAACTCTGCTGAGATTCAGGGCTTAACTGGCATATGAACAACCAGAAGATTTAAGTCTCCAGGACATATATTTAATGGGTATAGTGCTAATTATAGGTTCAAATAAATGGGGCAGAAGAACCATGTTGTAGGAAAATTATAAATAAGTCTAACTCTGATACATTGGGTTGATGGGTTATTATATATTCCAAGGTAAGGCTCACCAATGGGGAGCCAATTTCCTGGGGTTGTCTGTCCTGCCTATAGTGTCTAGATATCTCTAGAGTCCTCAGAAACATCCCTTCTTGAGGTACTGCTTACTGTGGCAGGCAGTGAGATCCTCCTGGGATGTGCATAAGTGTAACCTCTGCAATGACCTTGTGACTCACTTTGAAATCTCTTAGCCATAAAAACTCATATGTATTTAATATTTCCCCCTTTTGGTCTAGGTCTTTTTCCAAATGCATCACTAGTTGGTGCTTGGTAATAATCCCTCGGTGCCAGGGAGGCTCATCCCCAGGAGTCAGGTACCATGCCGGGCGGAAGGTAGTGAATTTATATACTGCGTTTGGCTTAGAGAGGGGCCAGATTTGAGCAACGAGGAGGTTTTCAGGCAGTAACTCTTAGGCAATATATATTACAACACTAAGTTTCGATTTCACAAGCACAAGGTTCATAAGTACAAGCATCAATATCAAGTTCTCAGAGTTTTACTCTCAATGTGTAACATTGAAAAAAAAAAGTTTCAAACTCATCCCTTTTGTAGAATGTGCTTCTACCTGGAAACATGCAATCTTGGTGTCCTTCCCAAGGATGGTCTAGGAGTCTCACCCAGTGGAAAGGTGTGAGGAACTCACAGATGTATCTGCTATGACATGCCCACACCCTCAGAGCACTGATAGTAAGTACTCAATAAATATTTGCTTACTGAAGGAATGGCCAAGGCATTTGCTCCTTTTGAATTACTGTTCCTTTTTTGCCTCTTCTCACTCAGGCTTCTAATTGCCCCAGGTGACAGTTCCAGGGGAAAGCACAGAAAAGAGAGAAAGACTGTGGGGAGGGCAAAGCTTGCTGCAAGCCACAGTTAGGAAGCTACCTGCCTTGGTGTAATCTGATGCTTCCAGAGAAGATTTGGCTGTTGGAAGCTGAGCAGTTGAGAGCAGGGGTTTGGTTCTGACTCAGCTGTCTTCTGGGAAAGCCCTTTGTGCTCCATCACAACTGGAACACAGCTGCCTTCCAGAGAGCTGATTTCCTGATTGAGCTTGGATTTGGAAATCCCTGAGTTTCACAGCTGTGCCCACCAGCTGGCCTGAGCCAGCCCTTTACCCTTTTGCAGGATGCAGTTTGACTTCTGATAGAAACCTGCAAGCTTGACAGACAAAAGCTTGTCTGTTTGGCTCTGGCATGTAAACATTTCTTGGACAAATATTTTAGGTGTGTTTGTATAGCGGTCCTTGAGCATAAGCCAGAATGCATAACGTGGTAATCTCAGTATGCCTAGCAATTTTGAAATCCTTCCCTTTCTCATAACCAACCTTGTCATGAAAAGTCTAGGATAAGGAAGCACATTCATTCAGTACTATTCCTGACAATACAAAAACAGCCATAGTCTCTGCTCTCTAAGAACTTAACGTTATTCTCTCCATAAGTTCCTCACATTGACAACCTTCCATGGACACAGCAGGGAGGGATGAAACATTTTAATGAACATCTTTTATTTGTCCACTGAGAAACCAAGTGAATTATAAATGGACATGTGATGATCCCCTGAGGGGTGCGATAGATAGAAATAATGGCAATAACATATTGATTGTGATATTCTTTCTGAAGTCTAGTGAGGGGGACATGGTACAGTTTGTATTTATCTTGCAGGTGAGGAGACCCGGTGGTGTCCTGTGTGACTGATAAAAAAGTTGAGGGACCAGCCATCACAATTTACCCAGGCCCATCCTGCGTTTGCACTGAAAGTCCCACATCACAAAAATCCCCTTAGTCCCAGGCAAACTGCGGCAATTGGTTGTGCCATAAGCCAGAAGTCTTTGCTGGCAAAGGGATCTCCCACCAAACTGTGAGCAGAAGAATCTAAAATTTCCAGCTTCTCCTTTTAAAATGCAAAGATTCCTAAGGAGTAAAGAGAAAAATTAATACCTGAGTACAGATCACTTTATCAAATGAGCACACTATTTGTTGATTCAGCAAAAGTTTACTGAGCACCTATTCTACTCTCAGCACAGAATGAGGCACTTGGGCTATGATAATAAGTAAACCACAGCACCTGAACTTAAGGAGCTTACAGTCTAGGGGGCAAGAAAGACAAGCACTGAGAGCAGAGCGATCGTCCCACACTTGTTATATACATGTTAAGACAAAGGCACATAGTAGGGCAACTACCTGGCCTTGGGAGACAGGGCGGGTGTCTGGATGAGGTGGCATCTGAGTCCTGAAGGCGTCCAGGAATTAATGAAGTGAAAGACATGAGGGAGGGAGTGGTCCACGGACATGAAAAAAGCCCTCAAGGTAAGGAGAGCGCTGTTTTTCAAGCATATGGATCACAAGGAAATAGGACAAAGGATAAAACTGGTTTTCTTTGCCCACAGTCAGCCTTTTTGGTTATTTTTTAAAATAGAAAAATGTTAAACACTCCATTAATAGGATTCCTTGCTTTTCCCAAGGAAAAAAAAATAAATTCTGGCCTTCAGAGATCATTAAGATCATTTTCCACTCAGCTTTCTCACTTCTCAGTTTTTATCTTTGTCCAGAGCATAAACCCAGGTGTCAGCTCACCATTGTCACCTCTCCTCATTCTTTTCCACTTACTTTCTCTGCATTTAGGACCAGTCCCTGAGGAGAGAGACATGTTATGTCTCTATGGAACAGATCCAGAACTTCTTTACAATTGGTTTATCAGAGCCTTGCCATTTCTTATGGATTTATACTACTTTAAAAGTATAATCACCTAATAAAAATCAATGACCAAATTGGCACAAATACCTGAATTATCAAATACTAACAATGAAGACCTGTCTTAATATTTTTATTTACAAAAGTCATCTATATTTGATAGGAAAAAATCAATAAAATTAATGAAAAATCAAAAAATTAATGAAATACTAAGTCCCTGTCCTCTGTTCCTTCTGCCCCTGACGACCCCCCAGAGAAGCCCATTGTTAACAGTTTCCTATGTATCTTTTTAGATATTTTCTATACATATACAAGCAAAAATGGATGAACAGATAGATGGATAAACAGATGATAAGTTTTGTTAATACCAGTCATATTGATTAGGTTGTTATGTAATTTGCTTTTTTTTTTCATGTAGTATACCACAGACCTTTTTAAAATCAGATGTATCAGTCAAATTTTGCTGCAGTAATGCTATGTAACAAACATCCTCAAAATCTCAATGGCTTTCAACAACAAATATGTATTTCTTTCTTGTTACCTGAGGACAGCAGGTCAGTTGTGGTTCTGTGGGGCTCTGCCAAGTTTGACCTGGCCCAGATGAGCTCCTCTGGCTTTGCCCCAATCATCTCTGCCCAGCTCTCTAAAACATCTTCTCATTTTGGAACCCAGGCTGCCAAAGTAGCCACCATGTAACATGATGTTCATGTGATAAATGGCTGGAACGAAAGAGCCACAGCCAAGCTATGCAATCACATTTAAAGCTTCTGCTAGAATATGGCAAACATCATAACTACTCACATCCCTTTGGCAAGGTATGTCAGATGACCAAGCATGAAGGCATTGGGGCAGGGCAACATGGCCAGGATGAGAAGTAACTGAATAATGATGGAGAAACAGTATCATCTACCACATTTGTACTCACCCCATTCTTCTGAATGTCTGAATGGTATTACTCCACTGGGAGACAGCAATTGTATTCTTTAAAAAAATTTTTTTTCAATACATGCTGCAATAGATATCCTTAAATCAAAAATCTTCTCTAATAAGTAAAGCACACATCTTTAAATGCTTATGGAAATATATCCGTAGACATTGAATTACTGGGACAAATGGTGTGTTTTTAATTATTTTGGGATATTCCCAAATTGACCTCCAAAAATATGGTATCAATTTACACTATTCCAAGGTACATAAGAGTACATGTTTCCACAAACCTTATCCAAACCCTTTGAATTATCAAACTTTTAGTCTGAAAGGTAAAATATAATAACTTATTGATGTTTTAAATTGAATTTCCTTCATTTATGATGCAGTATTTTTAAGTGCCTACATTTGGAGATAATTATATCACAATTCCAGACTTCAGATTATCCCAGATACCACCCATACCACCCCTCACCTATCCCTGGTTTCTCAGACTTTTGGTTTTATTCTGGAGGAAAGCAGGGCAAGTCAGCTGACTCTCAAGTAGCGATGGTAACAGGTTTTCAACTTAAGAACCAAGTCCTAAAATTTAATTGAGGCTGTGTCTAGTGCCATGATAAAAAGACTGTGAAAGAGTACTGCAATCCATAAGTGATGTCTGCCTTTAACTTGGGAATGGCAGATGGTGGCATGTATAGAGTTTATTTGCCATCCCTGCCCTTGAAGCTGCTAGAACTCTGCCAGCAACCTAATCTTCTCCTCTACCGTTTAATTTGTTTCAAGTCACAGAATAAGTATTAATAAAAAGATTAATTAAGTCTTTTTCCTAGGTCTGTGCTATCTGTCCAGATCACAGGAAGCTTTAAAGAAAACATCATAGAAAATTATTTTAAAAGGGGCAGCCAATATTTTGTCAATGTTTTGGTATGAGCTTTGTTTGTTTTTTTATCTTTGCTCAGCTAATTGTCCTAGGCTTTTAAAAATACTTTTACCATCAGAGTAAGATTATTTTGATAACCCACTTCCTGGTGATGTTTAAATGATGGGTAATTGTTGCGGGGGGTTAAAATACAGTGTCAAAGTAAATCATAGCAGGATTCTCTGGTCAGGCTCAAGGTTAGAGGTAACCACATTTTCCAACAACAGAGCAACATAATCATGCCTTTCCTACAGATATCTATTGTCTTCCTGTGAGCCTACAGGAATCTCATTCCCTTTCCCCCAGTGTGACCAGACTCCCTGCCACAGAGCCCACACTGTCCTCCACAGCTTCACCACAGGGTACTCAGTCAGTGCCACGCAGGCTGATCCCCCAGTGCTGCAGTAACCACAGAAGCCACAGTGCTTGGACCGGGCACGCAGTTGGTGGCCTGGCCATTTTCTTTAACACGGAGAGATGAAGTCACTCAATCTTCTCTCTAATGAAAAAAAGCATTATTGGAACACAACATTGGAAATGAAGGCTCTTCCTCACAAAGGAGAAACTCAAGCTATAAGAACAAGACTCCACTCCAGACTGTGAGTAAGGGGAAGGGAAAACCAACGGGACAAATTCCTAAAAACCTGTTAAAAAAGGAGTGCACCCCTCTCAGAGAAGGCACAGGCATCCATAAAACCGGCATATTTTTCCAGAAGAGGGAAAGATTGAGTCACTTCAGTTGCAAAAGGGTGGGAACCCCAAAGGAAGAGAAATAGCAAACAAAAGAAAATAAATAAGCAAAGCAAAGCTTGGCTTTAAAGTGGCAATTTGTTTTTCTGGTGCCTGAACAGTAATCTTCTAAGGAGAGTCGTAAAAGCCCCTTCCCAACAGGCTTCTAAGCTTCAGCCGTGAAAAGGCTATTCTTGGCTCACCAACTCTGCTGATTTATTCTAACCTTGAGGCAACTCTGTAACCTTGCTTTCTACCTCAGCTTCCCAGTCAGCCAAGTGGGACATCCTACTCGCAATCTGCTTCATTTGCTAGTGTGTCATGAAGATTAATTAACAACATTAATACACTAAATGTTCTCTGGGATGGTCAGGGAGAATGTGTGATTATAATCATTATTGCTATGGATTTCCAGGTAGAATATTTTCAGAACTATTCGAAATGAGGTGGTGGCAGGGACTATATTTGGACGTAGGAAAACAGGCCAAATAGTGACATTTGAATGGCTTCAAATGTCCCTGGCCCCAAAATACTTCTATATTCTTGCCCACGTACTTGAAATTTCCTCAAATATGCTAATGTAAGACATAGACCCAAAGCACATTGGATCTGGAGTCAGAAAGCCTGCATTCCATCCCAGTGCCTCCATTTACTAGCTGTGTGATCTTATGCAACCTACTTAATTGTCCTATGTCTCAGTTTCTTCATCTGTAAAACAGGCATAATAACACCCCCAATATTCACATGCCTCACAGTGTTACTGAGAAGGCCAAATTAAATTTCTGAAAATTGGGATGATTGTGCATATATGAAATATTATCGTATCTGAGGGGAAAACATCTTGAACTATTTTATAGGCTGCAAATTTGTTTATGAGATGCAATCCACTAACATAAATATATTTAAGACAGGCAAACTTTGACTCTGGAAATGAATCAGTAAAAGATGGTGCGGTAGTGAAATTGAGGCCTTGGTTAACCAAGGTCTATCTGGGCTGCTTTGGTGCCAGTGAGAAATCAGGGAGACATGTCTCGAAACACTGCACATTTTACTCTCTCCTTGATATCAGGCCTCCCTACAGGGAATGGAGGGCAAACTTGTAATGCTTTAAATTCTTCATATCTAAAAGTGTTAGACCTGGAAAGGAATTGGAGATTATTTTCATTCAATTCCTTTACTTTATAAAACAGAAAACTGAGGCTCAGCCTTGCCCTAAAAACCCTTTCCTCCTGACTCTTAGACCAGAATTATTGCCATTACACACCATCTCCAGTATGCAACTAGCTATTAAGTTGGGGGGCAGGCGCATTGAATTATTACTCATATCACATCTGCCATTCCAATCCCACTGCCCCTACCCGAGTCCAAACTCCCAACACTGTAGGTTTGGACTAGTACAAAAGTCTCCTAGTCTACCTTCCTCTAATTTACTTTCCTTCTCCAATCTTCTCTAAACACTGTTCTTAGATCAACCTTCTAAAAATCTTCACTGACTAATGGTTCCTCTGGTTCAAAATCCACAAATGGCCATGTGTATAGGAGATGAGTGACAGCAATATCTGCCTACCCCATCTGAATCATAGAATATTCTCTGTTCCCAAGGGGGTGATGCTGTGTCCCTTTACCCCTAGTGTTCAATTTCTAGAAAAGGACTGCAAAAATGATAAATATACCACTTCCCTTGGTTTGCTGTTCATCTTAAAAATAAATCCAATTACAGTTTTCAATTGCATTTTGGTGCAATAATGAGCTCTCTTTAGAATTGCCTTATTCAGATCAAATTAGTTTTTGGTAATTTAAAGTACGCTACATTTCCCAGACACTTCTCAATGCACCCCCCGTGTTTGAGGCTGTGTGTAACTATTACACAAATGCGCCTAGTCAACTCTAGATGAGTTCATAACCAAAGTACCATTTTGTGGCTACCCACAGCAAGTCACTCCTCAGTTCCCTTGTCCACGGAGGTCAAAGGTCATAGAAATTTTCAGGAGCAAGTTACTTCTCAGGAGTTAAAATGAAGAGTTGGGGAGAGGGTTCTTCTAAAAACGTTACTACATAGAGGCCTAAAAACTTGTCTGTGAATAATCACCATTACCAGTCAAGGAAAGTTCTTGGTCAGTTACTCTCATATACTGACATAAATGACACAGGGCTACCTGATGATTACAAAAATGACAAACCCATGGAAGCGGCTGTGGCTCAATCAGTAGGGCTCCCGTTTACCATGTGGGAAGCCCCGGGTTCGGTTCCCGGGGCCTCCTGGTGAAGGCAAGCCCACCTGCACGGCGTGGTTAGCTGACCCAGCGAGCAGCAAGGGGGGGATAAATGAATAAATAAATAAAATCTTTAAAAAAAAAAAAAAAAAAAGACAAACCCTGAAATCATCGACCAAAATTCCCAAAGATGACATTTTCTAAAACATTTTCATTCCTAAAGAAATGGCAGATAGAGAAAAACAGTTGTGTGATCCAAAGTTGTGACAGTAAGAGAGAAGGAGTAGAATGGCAACTTTATAATGGAATATTGTTCTCTAGGTTCTCTAGGAAAGTTCAGCACATAAAACATCAATAGATTTTGGAATCATTAAAATTTTCTCCACTAATTTTGACAGGCCAGAAAAGTCATCTAAGAGTTTAAAAAGTACAGTGTGACCTGATTTTTGTGCAGGAGTCTCATAAAGATATGTACCCCCCTTTCATACAATGAGAACAATAGCCCTCAAGATCTTTTCTCTTGACATGTTTGCCTTCCTTTCAGAGATTACTTGCCATTGGATTTTATCACTTCCCACATTTCTCTTCTCATGTCTTCTCTGCTAATTTTAGGCTAGAGTCTGGGGTTGGAAGGATCTTTGGAAAACATAGTTAACCTCCCCTCAACTGCTAGAACCACATTTGAACTATCTCTGATAGGTAATCACCAAACAATGCTTGAATATTTTCAATGTTAGGCAACATTTTCCATTGTTGGACAGTGGTCCTTTGGGTCAAAGGTACATTTAATTCCAAATTAAATTTGTGTTCTTTTCTGACTGCAGAAAAGAAGGTAGACAATAAGTTAACAGTATATGAACTTGAAAAGCCACAATTAGATGACTCCCAAGATCAGGAAAGTGGATTGCCTTCTGAGAGAGTCAAACTGCAAAATAAGCACTATGGGTCAGAACACACATAGGTGAAGACCTGGATGGAGACAGGATGGCTTCCAGACCAACAGAACTTTGAAGTAACCTATTTGAATGCATTATATTATAGCTTTGAGATTTTTGTCAATCTTCAGATTGAGGTGGAAGGGGTAAAAGTTGGTCAATTATGAAAACAAATAAAAAAGAAGTCATCAGGTCCAATATCGGCAGTGTTTAAGCAAACACTGTACAGAAAGAAGAGAGCCTTGTCTGTTGAACTTAGAATAACCCAGAATGTAAGGTAATATAATTCCAAAATGGAGTTGGATAGAGACAGTATATTTTAAGTGAATCCCTGTTTCACCTTATTTATGATGAAACTGAGGCCCATGTTTAAGAGAGCCTGATGGTATATGTTATCTATATTCCCTTGTTCCCCTGGCCTGGACCACCACCCAGACCCACCACCACCTCCCTTTTGACTGGATAATGACTTTCTCACCTCCAGGTCTTAGGTTAGAAGGGAGGCCTGATGGTCCTCATGTATAGTCGCATAGCAAGCACCCCATACTTCCTTTATCATAGGTCTTCTTATCCAGTATATTAATATCTGCTTCTTAGAATTCACATGTCTTTTTAAGATCCTAATATTGGGGACCAGGTCTTCCTTTTATCTCCAAAACCTGAGAAGCCAGCAATTGTCTAGCCCATCATAGGTACTTATTCTAGGTTGCATATTGTCCCCCTAAAATTCATATTTACTTGGAGCCTGTGGATGTGACCTTATTTGGAAATAGGGTCTTTGCAGTTATAATCAATTAAAGATGAGGTCCTATTGAATTAGGGTGAATTTGTTATAGCAGCTGTAGGAAACAAATACAATGTTCAAGAAAAACAATTATTGAATTAATGCCTTTAATTTGTCCACTGGAACAGAATGTGTCGATCAGGCCAAAGTTAATCATTCTAGTTGTGGTATCTGCCTCAGATTCCAGAGTGATTGTGTTGGTATGAGATATTTTCTTAGGCTTTGTCATCCCTCAGGCACCGACTAAAACAAAACTCTGGACCTTGTAAACAGATAAGATTTAATGGGCCTCTCTCTTAGCTGGTGCCATATTTATATAGCTGACACCTCTTTTTAGCTTACTTTATTCTAGTCAATTTCTACATGTACTAGAAGACATTCTAGTTCATTTCTCTACATACCTGAAACCTGGTCCAAATGTGTACCTCTCAACTTTATAATCTCTATGATAAACAACTCTATTATTCTACTTGCAAGTTTTACAGACAGACTTTCTGGTTAGGGTCGGGGGTAGTTGGTGGTGTTATTTCACCTGGGCATCAAAATTATGACATTAAGGGAACTGTTTGAGGGTCTTTCAAGGTTCATACTGAAGATATAACTGCATTTGCTGTTTATGTAACCTGTTAGAGGTGAGAATGAATGAAAGGGTGGAAAAACATTCTTTCTCACTGTCACTATAGGAAAAGGTGATAGATTCTTGACATAGATGATAGGAAGAATGCAATCAGAAAGTAGTAAGGAAAAAGATATGGAATGGAAAAAGGGGTGGTAAGAATTTGGAGAGTAGAAGAATGTGACACAGAAGGAACTTAAAAATGGGAAAAGCACAACAGATTTTCCTCATGGCAGTTCATTTCAGATTTCCTGGTGGAGTGGGGTCTATTCAACAGGAATACACTGCTTTCTAAGAAGAATTTAAAGACTTACACTGGCAGGAAGAACACTGCTAATGCCTACAAGAGAAAGAGACCCAGTACCTTCTATGGGACTCAGAAACAGCTGACAGACCTGACCACACAACTGGGAAGGTTTATGGATTTTAAATATATACTAAGATGTGACAGAGTCTGGCAAGGCTCATCAAGCCCACAAATTGCTACCCACTTTTGATGATTAACTGTGGAATAAATGACACAGTTAGTGAAAAAAACAAAACAAAACACAGAAATGTGTCTCTAAGAATGTTAAGGTTCTGATTAGAAACTTGAATGCTGGAAAACTCCAGGGACAATTTTATCCCTTCTTCCCATTATATTTGGGGATGAGGAAAGAAGAGAAGACCTCAAAGTTTAAGTTACACAAGGGCAAGAACAATTTCCATTTTGGATACTACTGTAACCCCAAAACCTAGTACAGAATCCAGAAAATAGGAAATTTTCTGATTGAAATTTGCAGTAAATGAATAAATGGCTGCATAGATTAGATAAAAGAGGATGTGCTCATTTTCCAGTTTACCTATGGTTAAAGAATTTAAAGTAAAAAGATTGAATGGGATGGAAATTGTAACTCAAGACATAGAGGGAGAAACGGGTGAAAAGCACTTCATTCATTTAACAATTTCATCAACAACATAAAAAGAATTACATTCCAGGATACTAAAGAAACTGACATGCGAAATCTCAGAACTGCTGTTGTTAACATTCAGAGATCATTAATAATTGAAGATGCATCAAAATTTCAGAGATGGGAAAATATTATTCGGAGTTTTGGAAGGGGGGAAAGGTGGCTACTATAAATGACAAAAAGATAAGATTGATACCAATTATCTGGTTTCTTCACCTTTAGAAAAGAGCTTGTGATTATGAGATGCCATCAGTAATGACCCCCAAATAACTCTAAAAATAACTGGAAAGAATATGAGAAACATTATTAAAGTATATTCTAAAAGGAAGAACTATGAGAGGAAATTTGGATTTATAAGATCTATTTTAAAACTTATTTTGAGCAATACTAATGAAAACCACATGATAATATTACTAAACTAGGGATGTAGATCAATGGAACCAATAATTTAATATATGATTATAAAATACTTCAAAAATGAAAGGAAGAAATATCCTATAGTAGATGGGTTCAGATCATAGCAGGAAGGATAAACAATTATAATAACTTCTCTATGTGCACATAGATATGCTCCAGTACAATCAAGGGACTAAATATGTTTTCATTTATTTAATCAAATAAACCCGGAAGAAACAGATTAAATATTTCTGTCAATTAAGAAGAGCTGTTCAGTGGTTGAACACCTGCTTCCCATGTACAAGGTCCCAGGTTCAATCCCCAGTACCTGCTAAAAATAAAAAATAATAAGAGAAGTTCACTGTGAAGGGTTTGATGCAATTACAAATATTTTTATATAATAAACATTATTGAGAGGCTACTCTGATCCAAGCACTATTCTAGGCACTGGGGAGTCAATACCAGAAGGCTGAGGCAGATTCCATGCCCTCATAGATCCTACCTTCCAGGGACAGGTACTGAATAGGTAAACAGGTTAGGAAAGAAAACAATTCTGGGGAATGATAACATTATAGAAAGGCCATTATAAAATATAGATAAAATGAAAAAAAAAAAAGTAACTGAATGAAGAAATATTTGCATCAAAAATGATAGAAAAGACTAGTGAAGGAGGATGATCCACTGATGCGCCCTTGATATTGACAACTAGGCTTATGAGCTTTTGCTCTTGAAATTGAAACTTAGCCTATTGTTATGGGATGCTTAAGGGTTGCCTCCTGAGAGCCTCTTTGTTGTTCAAATGTGGCCTCTCTCTAAGCCAAACTCAGCATATGAATGCATTACCTTCCCCCCAGTGTGGGACATGACTCCCGGGGATGAGCCTCCCTGGCACCAAGGGCTTGCTACCAAGCACCAACTAGCAATGCAACTGGGAAAAGACCTCAAATAAAAGGGGGAAAAGGTAAAGACAAATGAGTTTATATGGCTAAGAGACTTCAAAGTGAGTCAGGAGGTCATCCCAGAGATAACGCTTACACACATCTCAGCAGGATCTCATAGACCTCCAAAGTGGATACTACCCCAAATAGTGGGGCTCCTGAGGGCTCTGGAGACACCCAGGTCCTGTGGTCAAGGAGGATAGCTCCGGAATTTGGTGCCTTGCCATTGGGCCCTACTTTAGAGTTTGTGCTCCTGAGAGTGACAGAGTTGAACTCAGTTATGTCTTCCCTGCACATGGCTCATCTGTCCCTTCTTTCTAAATCTATGCTTGGTGCTGGAGTTTGTAGATGTACGTCCAGAGACTCGAGTCTCTGGGCTGTCCATGTGCCAGCTGGGCCCGGAACCTTGACAGAGTTGCAACACCTACTCTACAGCTCATTGGACTCACCCAGGACAACTGGCAGGGAGATGATGATGGACAATGGCCATCCCAGGGAACAGAGAGATTCTGCAGCTGCAAGCAGGGAAGTCCCAACCATCTTCCCCATGGGATATAAGACCCCTCTCAATTGGAGGTGGAGTGGACTTCACCATCCCAGAATCCTCAGGATTGGGGGAAGAACTATGGACTAGAGTGGACTTACTGGTATTCTACTATAGCTATATTGTGATTCTAGCAATGGAAGAAATTACAACATTGATGTGGAGCCAGTGGCACTGAAGGCTCTGGGGGCAGGGAGAGGGAAAAACAGTTGTAATACGGGGGCTTATTCAGGACTTGGGAATCATCCTGAGTGACATTGCAATGACAGATATAGGCCATTTTATATCATCACATAACATGCAGAACTGTGTGGGAGAGAGTATAGACTACAATGTGAACTATGGTCCATGCTTAATGGCAAAGCCTCAGGATGTATTTATCAATTGCAATGAATGTGCTACACTAATGAAGGATGTTTATGTGGGAGGGTGTGGGAGGTGTGGGGAGTGGGGCATATGGAAATCCCTATGTTTTTTGTGTGACATTTATGTAATCTAAGTATCTTTTAAAAAATAATAAAAAGGGGAGATTTAAGGTTCTATATATATTACTAAAATAAAAATTTAAAAACCATAGTATTGTACAACACAAACAGTAGACTTTATTGTAAATGATGGACTATAGTTAATAGTTCAATTTATAAATATGTTCTATCATCAATTGTAACAAATGTACCACACTAAGGCAAGGTGCTAAAAATAGGGTGGTATATGGGAACTCTGTATTTTATGCATGATTTTCATGTAAACCTACTTCTCTAATAAAATTTTTTTTAAGTTAAAAAAATGGTAGGAAAGGATAATTCCCTAATGATATCAGAATGCATTCCTCTGTTTTTAGAAACCAGCCCACATGACTCCAATAGCTAAATGATCAAGTCTCAAACAAACAAAATTTCCTCAAGAGAAACTACAAATAGGAAGCAAATGTCTGGGAAAATGTTCAACTAACTTGTAATCAAGAAATGCAAATTTAAGCAACATTTCAACATCTGCTAAGTTAAAAAAACAAAAAAGAGTTTGGTGAAATAAAAAACAGACTTACAGGAAAGATGACAACATCCACATAGTCTCCACTCACCTCCAAGAAAGCAACTGAAATGACCAAAGAGAAGGGCTGGGGTGGGAATACAGAGAGACCAGCAGTGATCCAGGGAATGATGCCAACCACGTTTGAACCACAGGGATTTCTACCTGTTTTAGTACCAACTGTGAGAAGAAATAACTACCTTGCCTCAAAGGCAGTTTCAGAAAAGAAGGGAAGTTTTGGCAAAGCCCATGAGCAGGTCACAGACAGATGAAAGATGATCACGCTGGGGTCCATTTCCCTAAAGCCGGGACACTCCACAGCCCTGTTAGCAAGAAAGGGAAGGAAAAGCATCTGGCCACTCTGAGCCATTTTTCTCCTAGTATTTGGCAACTTCACAATGGTACTATACAGTTGAACATGGGGTTTAGGGGGAAATTCTCCTAATTTTAAGGCACAAGGTCTAGAAGGCAAGGCATCCTAAGGAGAGATGGGGATTAATCCAATATGAACAACAGAACGAAGGACAAATATTTGGGAGAATATGTTGGCAGCCACATCAAGCAGAAAGCCAGAGGTCAAAGGGCTTTTCCCTTAGCTGAATTATTTCTAACAGTGTTCATTTGCCCTAAATCTGAGGTTCAATACAGAACTGAGAAGACCCATCCCAAGGAACTGGACCTTCTCCCACACAGTTCAGTGATGCTACTACTTTTGCAGTAGTTTCAACAGAGAAACAGTATGCAAAGTGCCCTGCTTGTCAATGTCCCTATCTCAGGCTGTTAAAGATTTAATTGCTCATATGATGCTGCTTCATACAGCCCTCCATTTATTTTCTATGGAGAAGAGCCAGATGGGGTCCAGGTAGCTACAGAAGTCTAGGGATTATCTATTTGCATCACTTAGGGACAAGTAGCAAGTCTGGACAAAATTTCTCCCGAAGATTAAGGAGAAAATGCACCAGTGTGGATCTGAAAGGCAACACAAAATAGTTTGGGAAGCATGTAAGATGCAGGCTCTAGGATCAGAATCCTGGCTCTACCATTTACTAGCCATGCAACCTTGTAATATACTTAACCTTTCAAGGCCTCATTTGTGAAATGAGGATAATCATTGGGAATATTAAATGAGATATGTATGTAAAATACTTATCACAATGTTTGACACATGGTAAAGTTTAAGTATTATTATAATCATTACTACTTTATTATGTCTATGCAAAATTTTCCCTACTAATAAGAGATGAACATGCTTTTTACCAAGTATTTTTGGTATTTTGCCAGGGGCGTGTACTTTCCCACCTCCTTTGGAGTTAGGCATGATGGTGTGCCTTGTTTTGATCATTGAAATGTGAGTGGAAGTCATGCACATCACTTCTGGAGGACAGCTTTAAAAGCTAGTTTGTGGATTTGCCACAATCACTTGTTCTCGCTCAATCAAAGCAATCTTCCAGATGGTGATTGATCCATCACTTTGTATCCTGCAGGGAGGATGACTTGAAGCAGGACCCCAGCCAACCTGCTGTAGCATAAATGAGAAACAGTATCTTTTTTTTAAAGTCACTAAGAGATTGAGGTTATTTGTTTCTGCAGCACAAATTAGTCTACCCTGACTGATAGGGAAATAAAAGGTAAAGGAGTAGGTTTTTGAAAGCTCACTTTCAGAATGAGTAGAACGTTTTAGAAAATAGTTGTTTTTTATACCTATACATAGTAAAGAAAAAACAGGTCTATGAAGCAACAGTTAAAACATAGGATGGCAAGGCATCCATATGTGATTAACAGTGAGTTAGCAAAGTTAAAGAAAGAAAAGCAAGAGACAATTGTGCCAAGAGCTCTATCAGAGCTGAAACTCTCATGTACCAGCTTGCGGAGTTTGGGAAGTAATCATGGATATATCCAAAGACTGCTCCAAAAATATCTCTTGCAATATTGTTTAGAATAGCAAAGAAAAAAACTGGGAACAACCTAATATCCAGGAGTAGAGGATTTGTTCAGTAAACTTTATACCAGGCTGTCCAATAGAACTTTCAGCCCTAACTGATATATTCCAGATCTGTTCTGTACAATACTGGTTACATGTGCTATTGAGCACTTGAAATGTGGTTAAAGTGACTGAGGGATGGGATTTTTTATTTAATTCTATTTGATTTTAACTAATTTTAATTTAAGTAGACACATTGACTAGCAGTTTCCAAATTGAACAGCCCGTATTAAAATGATGTAGATCCATATTTGTTGGTACCAAAAAAATACCCATAATCTATTACTAAGTGAAAAAAATTAGGTTATATGTAGAACATTTTTCTTTGTGTGTGTGCATGAGTGTGTGTGTGCATGCAAATGTAACAGACAGCTCCACACTAAAATATTATCAGTGGATTCTGGATAGTGGCAACATAGATGATTTTTGCTTTTTTCTTTGAAACTTTCTGCATTTTCTGTGACTTTAAATGAGATTACAATATTTTTTTATACAGAGATACAGTTCTTTTCATTTTAAAAAATAAAGTTGATAAAAGCTAGTGTTTATAATACTGCAGGAAAATTGCTGCTGTTATTGAAAACTGATATAATTATTTTGGAAAACAATAAATATGTTTATGTCTTGAGGATGTATCCTAAAAATAACTCCCAAAAGGAAGGGAAAAGCTCTATTCAAAAATCCTATCCCTAGGGAATAATCATTCCAAATTATTTTGCACCAAGATAATTACAACTCTCTTGAAATATATCTATAGATTATAATGGAAAGTGAATAGGGAAAAGTGTTTAAAACTGATTTAGGATCGTAGGACTTTGTTTTATTTTCCTTTGATGGTTTAATATTACTCTCTCAAAAGCTAAATCTTTGTAGAAGAGCTTGTATATCAAAAGGATAAATAGTACTAACTGCTGAAAAATACCCCCCCAGGTCTCAGTGACTTCACACAATCAAATTTTATCAGCCGTTCATGCCACAGTCGCATGTAGGTGGCTGTTCTCTGAGTGGCAGCACCTTCCATCCCTTGACCCTCCCAGGTCATCATGGAAGAGGGGAGAGAGCATGGAGGGCCATGCAGGGAGTTGCTGGCCAGGCATGGAAGTTGTATGCCTCCTCTGTCCACACTCTATCGTCTAGAGCCCAGTCATATGATCCAGAATGCAAGTGACATTGGGAAATGGAATCTTCCTCTACGTCCAGGAGGAAAAATGGGATTAGGGAGCATCTAGCCAGTCTCTGCGGGACTTATGTTAAGCCAAATTCATTTACGTTCTTTTTTTTTTTTTTTTAATTATTTGTATTCCCTTCCCCCTACGGTGCTCCCTCGTCTGTCTGTTCATCTTCTCTA
Source organism: Tolypeutes matacus (assembly GCA_026826555.1). Lineage (NCBI taxonomy): Eukaryota > Metazoa > Chordata > Mammalia > Cingulata > Chlamyphoridae > Tolypeutes > Tolypeutes matacus. The sequence continues at coordinate 8,437,770 of JAKSZT010054489.1, forward strand.
GGAGGCACCAGGAACCAAGCCAGGACCTCCCACGTGGGAGGTGAATGCCTAACTACCTGATCCACATCCGCTCTCATTTCATTTACTTTTTTGATAAGCTTATTAAGTAGGCCAAGCAAGTTGATGGGTGCTTCTGTTGCAGTACTGAAGACTATTTTCATAATTTTTTTTAAAATACAGAAAATTACAAGTATAATATAGTAATTATCCATATTCCTTCTATTTGGATTGACCTTTTAACATTTTGTCAGATAACATTTTATTATAATATAATATTGCATTGAACATATCTCTCTGCAAATTGCTTTTGCCATTAATCTGTCTGAAGAACAATCAGTGTTTATACTTAGTCTAATTCATTTCTTTTAATTGTAGTAATGCATTCCATTGTATGGCTATACCATGTGCTATTTATTATTTCCCTATTAGTAGACATTTATCTCTATAAATTCCCATTTATCTCTATATTAATTCTGCAGGGGATAGCTTTGAGCCTGTCTCCTTATGCATATGTGAGAGTTTCTCTAGGATATATACCTAGAAGAGGAATTGCTAGGTCAAAATACTCAATTTTTTTCAACATTTAAAAAATATAGGGGGGGACTTCCGGGAAGATGGCGGACTAGTAAGACACGGGAATCTCTCCTCCAGAAAAATAGCTAGAGGACAAGCTGAAACAGCCCCGAAAAAGATCTTCTAGGGTTTAGGACAGCAGGTGAAGGCTGCACACCACCCAGAGGAGAGAGGGACAGAAAAGGGAAATCATGACTACAGAACTGTGAGTTGCAAGTAGCAGCTTCTGCTGCTGCCGGCACCCTCCCCCCCCACTCTTCAGAATTCTCGGGCCCCTGGGCCTGCGACCACAGACAAAGGGGGCTTCAGGGATCTGCCACTCCCAGAAAGGAGAGAGAGAGGGACACAGCCTTAGGCTGACTCAGGTTCTGACCTGAAATTTGGGCTGCAGAGCCCCACGGACCCTTCCACACGGGGGTTTGCCCTGGGAGCCTAGAAAGGACTGGAGAAATCCGACCCTCGCAACCTCCCTCTCTTCTAGCCTGGACTAATTATTGAGGACACCACGGGAGAGGGGGGAGAGAGCCTTGGGCTGACCCTGCTTTGGACTCCCAGGTTTGGTCTGCCCTGTCCCGAGAGCCTTTCCAGGCTGGGTGGGGCTGCGCCATTGTTTGCCTTGGAGCCTACAAGGGGCAAAAGATATACAAACCTCTCAATCTCCTCCTCTACTAACAGGGACTGATTGTTGAGGATTCAGAAGGGAGTGGAAATATTTCCTATCTGGGAAAAGGGGGGCGCTACGAGAGAAGTCTGGAAAACTGTCTCAGAAAGTTTGAATCACAGGGCTCCTAGCCCCCACACAGGAAGCTCTATCACATTGATCTGGTCTGTGTCACAACAAATACGCTCCGACCAGGCATTGAATTGAGAGCTGCCAACAAGCGCCAACTCCTGGCAGACCAAGGAAGTGCACATAAGAAAATTAATAAGTAAGAGAGGCTTTTCCTGGCCTCTATAGCCTCCCTGCCCAAGGCCCTAGGAAACGACTCTACAACCAATTACTGGGTCCAGTGCCCAGTTTTGAGCAACCAGCAGAACAATCCTAACAATCAAGGTTGAGCCAAAAATCAAAGAGCGGTGGTAACTCACAGCCTCCTGCCACTAAAACCCCATAAAAGAGAAAGAGATAGAGCATCTAAGTAAAATACAAACTAATCAGATGCCTAAGCACCTGCAAAAAATTACGGGCCATACTAAGAAAATAGAAGACATGGCCCAAAAAAAGGAATACAGCAAAGGCCCAGAAGAGATGCAGAATTTGAGAGAACTAATCAGTGAGATGAACACACATTTCCTAAATCAAATTAATGAGATGAAAGAGAATATAGTTAAAGAGATCAGTGACATCAAGAAGTCATTGCGCTAACGTAAAGAAGAATTTGAAATCATGAACAGAAAAGTAACGGAGTTCATGGGAATGAAAGACACAATAGGTGAAGTAAAAAATACATTTGAAGCATACAACAGCAGACTCGAAATTATGGAAGAAAGAATAAGTGATACTGAAGACAGAGCAGCTAAAATTGAAGAGAGAAAAGAACAGAGAGAGAAAAGAATGGAAAAAATTGAGCAGGGACTCAGAGAGTTGAATGACAACGCAAAACTCAAGAACATACATGTCATGGGAATTCCAGAAGGAGAAGAGAAAGGAAAAGGGACAGAAAGAGTATTTGAGGAAATAATAGCTGAAAATTTTCCAACTCTCACAAAAGAAATGAACTTACATGTCCAAGAAGCACACCATACCCCAATAAGAATAAATCCAAATAGACCTATGCCAAGACACATATTATTCAGAATGTCAAATGTAAAAGATAAAGAGAAAGTTCTCAGAGCAGCAAGAGAGAAGCAAACGATCACGTACAAAGGATGTCCAGTAAGACTTTGTGCAAATTTCTCTTCAGAAACCATTGAGGCGAGAAGACAGTGGTATGATACAATTAGGAAACTGAAAGAGAAAAACTGCCAGCTGAGAATTCTTTATCCAGCAAAACTGTCCTTCAAATATGAAGGTGAATATAAAGTATTCACAAACAAACAGAAACTAAGAGAGTTTGCAAAAAAGAATCCACCTTTGCAGGAAATATTAAGGGAAGCCTTAGAACCTGAAAGAAAAAGATAGGAGAGAGAGGCTTGGAGGAGAGTATAGAAGAAAGAAAAGCAGAAAGGATAACCAAAAGAGTAAAAAGAAAGACAAAAATAAGATGACATATGAAAACCAAAGAATAAAATGGAGGAAATAAATAGTGCATTTGCAATAATATCATTGAATGTGAATGGATTAAATTCCCCAATCAAAAGATACAGACTGACAGAATGGATAAAAAAACATGAGCCATCCATATGCTGTTTACAAGAAACTCACCTCAGACACAAGGATACAAGCCGGCTGAAAGTAAAAGGTTGGAAAAAGATACTCCATGCGAATAGTAAACAGAAAAGAGCAGAGGTAGCTATACTAATATCAGACAAAACAGACTTCAAATGCAAAAAAGTGATAAGAGATGCAGAAGGCCATTATATATTAATAAAAGGGACGATCCTCCAGGAAGATATAACAGTCATAAATATCTACGCACCTAACCAGGGTGCCCCAAAATATACGAGCCAAACTCTAGCAAAACTGAAGGAAGAAATAGACATTTCTACAATAATCGTCGGAGACTTCAACACCCCTCTCACATCATTAGATAGAACAACTAGACAGAAGATCAACAAGGAAACAGAGAACTTGAACAATATGATAAACAAGTTAAACCTAACAGACATATACAGAACACTGCATCCAAACTCTTAGGGTTATACATTCTTCTCAAGTGCCCATGGATCTTTCTCCAGGATAGACCATATGTTAGGTCACAATACAGCTCTCAATAAATATAAAAAGATTGATATTATACAAAGCACCTTCTCAGCTCATAATGGAATGAAACTAGAAATCAATAACAGACAGGAAAAAAGGAAATTTGCAAATGTGTGGAGACTGAACAACACTCTCCTAAATATTCAGTGGGTCAAAGAAGAAATTGCAAGTGAAATCGGTAAATATATTGAGACAAATGAAAATGAGAACACAACATATCAAAACTTATGGGATACAGCAAAGGCAGTCTTGAGAGGGAAATTTATAGTCCTAAAATGCCTATATTAAGAAACAAGAAAGAGCTAAACTCAAATATTTAACTGAACAACTTGAGAAACTAGAAAAAGAACAGCAAACCAATCCCAAAGCAAAAAGAAGGAAAGAAATAATAAAGATTAGAGCGGAAATAAATGGAAATGAGAACAAAAAAGCAATAGAGAAAATCAACAAAACCAAAAGCTGGTTCTTTGAGAAGATCAATAAAATTGACAAACCCCTCATTAGACTAACAAAGAAAAAAAGAGAGAAGATGCAAATAAATACAATCAGAAAGGAAAGGGGGGAAATTACAAATGACCTCACAGAAATAAAAAGAATCATAAGAGGATATTATGAGAACCTATATGCCAACAAACTAGACAACCTGGATGAAATGGACAAATTTCTAGAAACTCATAACCAACCTACACTTACACAACAAGAAATACAAGAACTTAACAAACCAATCACAGTTAAGGAGATTGAATCCGTCATCAAAAATCTCCCAGAAAGAAAAGTCCAGGACCAGATGGCTTCACAGGTGAGTTCTACCAAGCATTTCTAAAAGAATTAACACCAATCCTGTTTAAACTCTTCCAAAAAATCGAAGACGAGGGAAAATTACCCAACACATTTTACGAAGCCAACATCACCCTATTACCAAAGCCAGATAAAGATTCCACAAGAAAAGAAAATTACAGACCAATCTCTCTCATGAACATAGATGCAAAAATTCTCAACAAAATACTTGCAAATCGAATCCAACAGCATATCAAAAGACTTATACATCACAACCAAGTGGGATTTATTCCTGGTATGCAAGGCTGGTTCAACATAAGAAAATCAATCAATGTAATACACCACATTAACAAATTGAAGGAAAAAAACACATGATCATCTCAATAGATGCAGAAAAGGCATTCGACAAAATCCAACATCCTTTTTTGATAAAAATACTTCAAAAGATAGGAATAAAAGGAAAATTCCTCAATATGATAAAAGGCATATGTGAAAAACCCACAGCCAACATCATACTCAATGGGGAAAGGTTGAAAGCTTTTCCCCTAAGATCAGGAGCAAGACAAGGATGCCCACTGTCACCATTGTTATTCAACATTGTACTAGAAGTTCTAGCTAGGGCAATTAGACAAGACAAAAAAAATAAAGGCGTCCAAATAGGAAAAGAGGAAGTAAAACTCTCACTGTTTGCGGATGACATGATCCATTATTTAGAAAATCCTGAAGTATCCACAACAAAGCTACTTGAACTAATAAATGAGTTCAGCAAAGTGGCAGGATATAAGATCAACACGCAAAAATCAGTAATGTTTTTGTATACTAGTACTGAACAATCTGAGGAGGAAATCAGGAGGAAAATTCCATTTTCAATAGCAACAAAAAGACTCAAATACCTAGGAGTTAATTTAACCAAGGAAGTACAGGACCTATATGCAGAAAACTACAAAATAATGCTAAAAGAAATTTAAAAAGACCTAAACAAATGGAAAGAAATTCCGTGTTCATGGATTGGAAGAATAAATATCGTGAAGATGTCAATCTTGCCCAAACTGATTTATAGATTCAATGCAATACCAATCAAAATCCCAACAGCTTATTTTACAGAATTAGAGAAGGCAATTACCAAATTCATCTGGAAGGGTAAGTACACCCAAATAGCCAAAAGTATTCTAAAAAAGAAGAGCAATGTGGGAGGAATTTCACTGCCTGACCTTGAAACATATTACAAAGCTACAGTGGTCAAAACAGCACGGTACTGGCATAAAGATAGACATATCGATCAGTGGAATAGAATTGAGAATCCAGAAATAAACCCTCACCTATACAGTCAGCTGGTTTTTGACAAACTTACCAAGCCCACGCTGATGGGAAAAAACAGTCTCTTCAACAAATGGTGTTGGGAGAACTGGATATCTATAACCAAAAGAATGAAAGAGGACCCCTATCTCACCCCCTATACAAGAATCAACTCAAAATGGATCAAAGACCTAAATATAAAAGCCAGGACCATAAAACTACTGGAAGAAAATGTAGGGAAACATCTTCAAGACCTTGTAGTAGGTGGTGGTTTCTTGGACCTCACACCCAAAGCACGTGCAACAAAAGAAAAATTAGATAAATGGGACCTCCTCAAAATTAAACACTTTTACACCTCACAGGACTTTGTCAGAAGGGTGAAAAGGCAGCCAGCTCAATGGGAAAAAATATTTGGAAATAACATATCTGATAAGGGTTTAATATCCAGGATATATAAAGAGATGTTACAGCTCAACAATAAAAAGACAAATGACCCAATTAAAAAATGGGCCAAAGACTTGAATAGACATTTCTCCAAAGAAGAAATACAAATGGCAAAAAAACACATGAAGAAATGCTCAACATCACTCATGATTAGGGAAATGCAAATCAAAACTACAATGAGATATCATTTCACACCTATCAGAACGGCCACTATTAAAAAGACAGAGAACTACAAGTGTTGGAGAGGATGTGCAAGAGAGGAACACTTCTTCACTGTTGGTGGGAATGCAGGATGTTACAACCACTATAGGACTGTTTGGCAGTTCCTAAAGAAGTTGAATATAGACTTGCCACGTGACCCTGCAATACCACTACTGGGTATATACCCAGAAGAACTGAGAGCAGTGACACGAACAGACATCTGCACACCAATGTTCATAGCCACATTATTCACCATTGCTAAAAGTTGGAAACAACCCAGGTGTCCGTCAACAGATGAGTGGATAAACAAACTGTGGTCTATTCACACGATGGAATATTATGCAGCTGTAAGAAGAAATGAAGTCATAAAACATGGCAACATGGATGATCCTGGAGGACATTATGTTGAGTGAAGCAAGCCAGACACAAAAGGACAAATACTGTATGAATGCATTACTATGAACCAAATATATTGTGTAATATATTGTTTGATTCACAAAAAAAAAAAAAAAAAAAAATTTACATGTATCCATTACATTTAATTGAGAAATGTATATATTTATTCATCTGTGTTTACTTTTTAGTTTTTAATTGCTTATGTTTTCAATTATTAAACGTACAAAATAAAGTTAAAAAAAAAAGCAAATATATATATATATATAATTTGTATGAAGATGTAAAAGGTATGTTTATAAAATCTGAAGGTGACAAAAATTCAGAAGGGAGAGATAATATGATAGATGACAAAATCAATGTTCAAAATTTTTTCATAAGTGGGAATACCAGACCACAACCAACAAAATAGAATTTAAGAAAGATAAAGGGAAAATCTTGCATTTAATCCACAGAACCAAATGCCCATTGCAGAAAGGCAGAGACATAACTTGACAGCAATTTATTTGAAAAATGCCTGGGGATGTTAGTTAATCACTACCTTGCTATAAGCCAACAGTGCACTGGAATCCCCAAAAATCCATACTGATACAGTTGTATTAATAGAAGAAAAAGTTTTTCAGGGTCTCATCTTTAAAATTTATTCTACTCTATCAAGTCAGAACTCTGTGGCATTCAAATGAAACCAACTCATATTAAGTTAAGCAAAACAAGAACACGATCACTTCACATACAGCACAGCAGAAAGGACAGAGCTGAAAGAACTGGAACCAGTACCTCAAATGCTGCTGTGACTCCCTTCTTCCTTTAACTATCTTTTATCCCACTGGCTTTATTCTCTAAGCCACCAGCTGCATGAGGCTGGCCATGGCCATAATAAGCAGGTTCAGATGACCTTCATCTGTAGCTTCATTTCAGGAATTCCCAAGGGAGGTCTCTGATGGACCCAACATGGGTCTTGTGCCCACACCTTGGATGATCATGATGGTGGCCCCTTCTAGAATCAATGGTTTGAATTGGGGAGGAACAACTGCTAGATGGCCTTATGAGGACTGTTAATGAGTCAGAAACCTCAATTTATGTCTATTAAAGTCATTGTCCTTCACCAGGGAGTCATTGGACAAATAGTTGCCTGCAAGCATACTTAATCACTGTAGTTGCTTTCTTAGACCTTCTCCTGATTCTGTAAATCCTAGTTGGCTGTGTGGTCAAAGTCATATAAACAGTGAGTCTCAGATGTAGGAGAGACAAGTAAACTAAAATGCGTGATATTTCATTCTTTGTTTCTTCCATTGGTTTTATTTTTATTTTTATTTTTTTGTTATTTTGGTTTTATTTTTAAGATTTATAAAAATAGAAATAGTTTTTTACTACTGCAGGTATCAAGAAAATTACTACCATCAGCTGAATGGAGCATATGTGTCTGGATCATTACCAAACGATATTTATTGAGCTCTGACTGTGTGCAACCTCATAGGTGTAGGTTTAGATTGAAGGATTTATAACCTCACAGGGCCACCCAAACCATGCAGACAATAACCCAGAGAAGATGGACCACATGTAGAGGGAAGACTTAATTAGTTGCTGGTTTCTGAATAGTGGTTTCTGATCACTATAACATCTTAAGAACGGGCATCAGTAGAATCCTGACAAGAAAGAGCTGTTTGGAGGAAATGGGATTTCCAATAGACATAAAGGAGGAAAGGCATTTGGTTAAAAAGGAAAGAAAAAGACCAAAGATGCAGGCTCACATGTAGAATATTTTACCAGGAACCCTACATCAATGGTTTTAAAATCAGACCCAGGAATGGGATCACCTGGAAAACCTAAAAATTAAGGTTTTCTGGGCCACAACTCCAAAGATTCTGATCTAGTCAATCTGGGTAGAGTTTCACAATTTACATTTTTAATAAAAACAGCTGATATTCTATAAAATCTACATTGTGCCAGACACTTCTATGTGCTTTATGTATAACATTAACTCACTAAATCCTCTGCATAGTCATATGAGTTAGGACCTACTATTACCATCCCTACTAATAAGAAAACTGAAACCCAGGGAGGCTAAGTAATTGATTAAGGCCATACAGAGCTGGAATTTGAACCCAGGGAGTCAGCCTTCAGAATCTGCTTTTAATCTGTTTGCTCTACTTCTCAAAAGTAGAAAATGATGTCTATAAGTTCTCCCTGGGTGATTCTGATGCATCAGAATGGACCAGCATTTATAAATGACGACACTGTAAAACATAAGAAAATTATCATTTACTGAACTCTCCTCATGGCACATAGTAGGTACAGAATGTTGTTGAATATGTTCCAGACAAAAGGAATCAGCACAGCAAGGACTTGCAAGAGGGAATGTGCTGGGTTGACTACAGCACATTCTTCATTCTACATTTGTAGAACATTCTACAAAAATATTGAGTAATCATACCATGTGTCCTGTGGCCATTGAAAGAAAGTGCCAAGAATCAGAGAGTAAAAGATGCATCATTCTGACCCCACTATTAATACCCTTCCCAGCCCCTTAAATCTTTGCTTATTCATGCCCACATACCACTTTAACTATTTGGAGAAACAAGGATCTCAACTCTTCTTTCAGTGCATCCCTTTCTCCAGTTCAGTCCTTCTTAGAAATATCTCAGAACAGTAAGAGGATTTGAAACTCCAAAAAGTTGATTTCACTACTTCTTTAGTGCACCAGTAAATTGTACATAATAAATATTTATTGGTTGGTTGGATGGATGGATGGATGATGGATGGATGGAAGAATGAACAAAAAGATATAGATGTTTCATTGTTGACCATTATCCATGTCTCCTATGGACTTAGCAGGACTGGCTCTTCCAATGATGACATGCAATATGGTGTCATAATAAAATAAATGCATTGTCTTTGGAGTCAGGCTTCTTAGGTTCAATCTTGCCTCCACCACTTACCAGCTGTGTAATGTTAGTCAAGTGACTTCTTTCTGAATCTTCATTTGTTCTTCTAAAAGCTGGAAATAATAATAGCAATTAAACTGAGGGTTGTAATAACCCCTACTTCCAAATGTGTTGCAAAATAATGTACGTGCTAAGCACAACTGCCTGACATATGAAAAATGCTCAATGATAACTATTTCACAAGAAATGAAATCAAATTTGGTTTCTTGAGACTTCCTTTCTAATATCTTTTCAAAGTGAAGCTTTTCAGGGATTATTTCTGCTGAAAGGCAAGGCTTTTGAGAACCTGAAAGGTAAATGGCAGACTTTTATTCAGATTGGTATAGAATGAAGGAAGGAAAGAAGGAGGGAGGGAGGGAGGGAGGGAGGGGAGAGGAGATAAATATAAATACAAAAACTTTCCTCTTCTGAAACTACACTAACATTTCTTTATGCCCGTATAACTCAAAAGCTTTAGCTACAAGTGATGGAGTTATTTCAGTTATAATTCTCTGCAAGGAAAGGTAACCTAGCCAATTTCTGAGAAGACAATTTGAGTTGCTAGAAATTCTGGAAGTTCTAAATGTTCAGTAGAGGGAACATTTAAAGGTTAAGAACAAGGTGACTCCAATTAAGGAGCTCAGTTAATACACTATGTCCTCAGGGTTTCATGTGTTCTGGACAGGGATTTTTTTTTTAATTAATTAATTTATTTATTTATTTATTTATTTATTTATTTAAGTGCCTTAGAATCCGTATAGGACTTTGAAGTTAGACAAACCTTAATTTGAATCATAGCTCCAAAATTTCATATTTGTGTGTCATTGGACTAACAGTTCTAAAGCTCAAACAATTCGTGTGTAAAGAGGAAATCATGATGTTACCTTTGCAGCTGCTTATTGGGATGATTAAACAAGGTCATCCAAGCAAAGCACTCAGCCCACAACCCAGCATATAGTAAGCAATCAGTAAATATTGACTATACTTATTTCTCATTGCTATTATTATTTCCATATTTCCTGTTCACTTCCTCCATCAAGTACATAATACTCTTGGGCATCAATGCAAATATGGCCTACAGGGGGGACCCTCTAGGTTTTGCTTTACTCAGGGCTTAACCAGAGCTCACCCAGCTAAACAAATTCACCGCTTTTTCCTCTTAATTTTTTTCTTCTTCCACGTCCTATTACTGGAAGATTTTCTTTATCTCTATTTGCCAAAATGCCTTCAGGCCTCCTCCATTCCCTTCATACAAAAATCCTTAAAACCTTGACTTTTCCCAGCAATCTTTTCCTCCAACTAACTGGAAGTGAAGAAAGATTCCCCTCCCTTCATCTAGCACCGATTTTTGACTTGGAATTCCATTTCAACAAAACCACTTGCACTAATGCTTATACCCAATGTAAATAATTCATTAGAGATATATATTTGTTTGATGTTTATATAATTGCAGTGTGTCAGCAAAGTCTATTTTATCAATCACGGAAATAACAAGACTCTAAGTCACCGACAGTGAGTGGAAAATTTCCCTTTTTAAAGAGGTAAAAATTTAACAGGCATACAGATCAGTCTTGGGAAAGTAGAATGCTAGCACAGCAAAGGACTTTTTAAAATCATAGATTTTAATATGCTTATTTTATAAATGAGGAAAATAAGTTCCAGAGTATTATAATATGGCCATAGTAGGCCTTGCAGCATTCTGGAACTTCAGAGGTAAGGATAGCTGGGAAGGGGAAAAAGGTAGAAATGGTAAGCCAGGTATACAGTGGCTAAAACCCAAGATGTTTAGCAATCATCATCATCACCATCATCACAAGAGCAACAAAAACCAGTAATATTGGCTAAAATTTAAGTATGATCTTGACACTAAGCTAAGTGCTTTACATTTATGTAGAAAAATTACCATGGGTAAAACAGAATAGATGAATAACCCAATTTGTTAGAATTTGAGAATTCTAACAATTTTAGGTAATTGTGTGATGTCTTGTCTAACCATAGGGCTAGACCACACTGCTATGAGAGGAGATGGCATTTCTTTTGAGGGAAATGTATATTCTTATGTTATTGCCATCACAGGAAATGTTTCACTCTGGGCAGAAAATATATATACTCCAGTAGTAGGTCCTAGATCAGGGTAAAGGCAAATCTTTCTGCCCAACTCTGGCACCAAGAGTTAATTTGGTTGGGACTTCAAGAAAGAATGGGAGAGATCTAAATCTCTCCTGTCATAGTGGAAAGCTACACCTGGCCACATGGAAGCAGGACAGAAATAAAGCTCATTAAGGGACTCCAAAGTAGTAAAAGCTTGTGCCTTGTATAGGTTGCTCTCCATTTCATACTTTAGTTCCAGTGCTCCTGGGACTTTGTTCAGCCTACTTTCAGTTGTGTTCTAGGATACTATGGAGGCATCTATGCCTTTGCTTGGGAGAAGGTATAAGTGTCCTTTCATCCAAGGCCAGAGTGGTGGAAATAGACACATTTCCCAGTGTAATGGCCATCTCAGAAGAGTCCCTCAGCTTTATAACACCTGCTGGAACTCTGAAACCTTTATAATGTAAAGGATTGCTACACACAAATGCCTTGGGCTTAGAGTAGCCTAGGGAAACAAAGGAAAAGGGAAAAGTTTCCACTATGAAGTTGCATGGAATAAGGAGAAAAGACCAACCAAATGAGGTGAGAACTAAGTGAAATGAAACTTTTGGCAGGAACAGGAAATCAGAGCAGGAGGTAACCTACAGAAGCATATATACTATAAAAATTCCTAGAGATAGTTTGGGCAAGGAAGGTGCTGGATTTCTTACCCTACATACAATGACAGGGTGGAACATATTTATTTGAACATTAAAGGACAGGATGACCGCATAAATATGAAAGATTTGTGGACACGATTGTGCTGGATTTCAGTGTTACATGTGTTTTACCTCAATTAATCGTTGTAACAATTATTTGACCTAGTAATAGTTGCCCTCATTTTTAGGTAAAGAAACTGAGATTTAGAGAGGATGAATAACTTACCCAAGGCCACTGATTCTTTCTCCCTCAGAGCTTGTGGTTGGCATTTTTGGCCTCTCTTATAGAAGAGGTACCCAAATGTCTCTCACCTCTGCCAAAAAGCCCAGAAAGGCCTCAATAAGCATAGCAGAGCCATCACCCTCTTTACTGCTTTCTCCACTAAGACCAAGAATGAAAACCAAAGTGGCAGCTAGGTTTTAGTATTTCTTGGTACTGGAAAGGAAACTCAGTGGTGAGTTTCTCCACTGAGCAGTGGCGCTTGTAGCTCTGAGTATCTTGGGCACAGATCTCAAACCCATGTTCAAAGTGGCTGCAAACAGAGTGCCCAGGGCTGGAGGATGCAGCTTAGACATGGGCACCATCAGTACCCTCTTTTCCTCTCCACACCCAGCTCAGGACAGCAGCTGTAGAAGCTTGGGAATCCAGAGCAGAAAGTTCTATAAAGCCACCATAATTTGCTTTACAGACTCTTACAATGACTTAGGTGGAAGCCAAGTATGGAGCTCTGTGGGAGTGGAAGGTGAGTCTAATGGGTTGAATGGTGTCCTCCCAAAAGATATGTTTACATCCTAACCTCCAGAACCTATGAATGTGATCTTATTTGGAAACAGGATCTTTGCAGGCATAATTAAGGATCTCAAGATGCGATCATCCTGGATTATGCAGGTGGGTCCTAAATCCAATGGTAAGTGTCCTTACCAGGGAAAGGCAGAAGGCAACTTAAGACAGAGAAGAAGATGCCCCGTGAAGACAAAGGAAGATTAGAGTGATGCTGCCATAAACCAAGGAACTCCTGGAGCCACCAGAAGCTGGAAGAGGCAAGGAAGGATTCTCTGCTAGAGCTTTCAGAGGGAATATGGCCCTGATAACACCTTGATTTCAGACTTCTGGCCTCCAGAACTGTGAGAGAATAAATTTCTGGTATTTTAAGCCACCCAGTGTGTGGCAATTTGTTATGGCAGCCCTAGGAAACTAACACAGTGGGGATGACAATAACTCTGGAGAGGGGCAAACAATATAACCTGGAAGATTCTGTATGCCACGGCCTAAGCTACACAGCATGGGGAGTGGGCCAGGACTTGCCCATGTACTATCAGGGGAAAAGGGGAAAGAAAAAAAGAAAAGAAAGGAAACACTAGGCTCAAATGACTTCACCAGTGGATTCTCACAAGCATGTAAAGAAAAACTCTACTAATTCTCTTGCAGAAAATAAGAGGACAAAATGTTTACTAACTCATTCTATGAGGCCAGCATTATTCTGAATCTAAAACCAGACAAATACACTTCAAGAAAAGAAAACTAGAGATCAATAACCTCCTTGAAGATACAAAACTTCTAAACAAAGTTTTAGCAACAAAATTTTATGGTCCATCATGTTGAGTGAGATAAACAAAATAACAAATATTGTATGATCACACTAATATGAAATTATTAGATTAAGCAAATTTATAGAGTCAGAAACTAGAATACAGGTTACCAGTGCGGGTTAGGAGTAGGGAGTGGGGAGTTAATGCTTAATTGGTACAGAATTTCTGTTTGGGGTGATGGAAAGTTGGTGGTGGTAGATGGTGGTGATGGTGGCACAGCCTTGTGAATTAATTAACAGCACTGAATTGCATATTTGTGGTTTAAGGGGGGAAATTTCAGGTTGTATTTACGTGTTACTAGAATAAGAATTTTATAAAAACAGCCTAGGACTGTATAATACCAACAGTGAACTATAAACTATGGACTGTAGTACAATTATAATAACATTCTTCCAATTGTAACAAAGTACCACACTAATGCAAGATGTTAATAATAGGGATAGGAGTATATGGAAATTCTGTAATATCTGCATGATTTTTCTGTAAACGTACAACTTCTCTAATAATAATAATAATATATAGTATAATCCACCAGGGCTGAATATTCAAAGGGACAGGGAGAAGAAGAAAATTCAGGAAAGGAATAGCAAAAGGGAAACATGGGGAACTTGACCTAAAAGAACACTTGAAGCAAACAGTGGATGGCATTGCCTAGAAGAATTTTCTGAGCCTTATGATCCTAGTGGCAAGTGTTTTTATAAAGGGCTCCTGCAGCTATTTCATGAAGATACCTAGGTCGGACTACCTGGATGCAGAGCCTAAGACAGGCATATATGATTTCCTGAGGAACTGCTTTCCTGGAAAACAGATAAGGAAGTAAGAGAGAAGGATAAAGAAGAGGCAGAAATGACACAAGGATGTGGCCTCTCCTTCACCTTTTCCACAGAGTACTCTGGAATGTAAATTACACCACAGAACTGTCCCACTTTGAGGCAAGGGCCTGGGCTTTTGTAATTAAGTATTGGATTCCCCTGGAGAGTCAGGTATATTCTCCCAGGTGAAAAAGAGCTTATAAGCCTAGGCCCTAGGGTACTTCTCAGCAGAAGTTCACAGGAATCAGCTGTTAACTGCAGCACTCACAACAGCTGAGGAAATGGCTGTAGTGGAAATCAAGGGGCTCTGAGTCAGTCCCTGTGGTGATCTGAAGCTGTATGTACCCAGAAAAACATGTTCCTAAATTTAATCCATTCCTGTGGATATAAGAAACCATTGTGGGAAGTGGATGTGGCTCAACTACTTGGGTGCCTGCCATGGGAGATCCCATGTTCAGATCCTGGTGCCTCCTAAGGAAGAAGAGCAGATGCTGACTCCTGCCTCAAAAAGAGTTAGACGCCACTGCCCCTGCAAGGAGCTAGATTCCACCCCTGCCACAACAAGCAGAGGCCACAAGTCAGCAGACACTGCAGCCCACAGGGAGCAGATGTGGCTCAGGCTGTTGGTCACCCACCTCCTATGTGGAAGGTCCCAGGTTTGGTGCCTCCTGGAGAAGGCGAGCAGACAGACAAGTGAACCATCTGGGGGAAGGAGGGGATAAATAAATCTTAAAAAAAAAAAAACTTTGTAAGTAGAACCTTTTGATGAGGCTACTTCAGTTAAGGTGTACCCCACCATAGTCAAGATGGGTCTTAATCCTATTACTGGAGTCCTTTATGAGAGAATAAAATTCATACAGAAAGAGAGAGAAAGCCACAGGAAGCAAGAAGCTACATCAAGAGAAGGGAGAGACCAGGAATTGCTGCCGTGTGCTTTGCCATTTGATAGAAGAGCCAAGGATCACCAGCAGCCAGCCCCAGAATGCCATAGTCTTCAGGGAAAAAGCATCACTTTGGGATGCCTTGATTTGGGCTTTCTTTTAACCTCAAAATGGTAAACTAATAAATTCCCATCATTTAAGCCAACCCATTTCATGGTATTTTGCTTGAGCAGCCTAGGAAACTAAAATAGTCACCGACAGAACTTTAGGCAGCCACCCCACCCAAGACAAATGGGGTTAGAAGTAAACCGTGGTAGTGGAGCGAGTTAGGAGGGAGTGTTCAGGAATTGTTTAGATCAGGGGTTCTTAACCAGGGGTCCATGGGCTTGAATTGAAATTCAAAAAAAACATTATTCTTGTGGGGATGTGTTGGTGTGATATACTTATACATACAGTATAGTATGGAATTAGTAAGGGGTCCATGGTTTTCACCTAACTGGCAAAGGCGTCATGTAACAAAAAAGATTAAGAAGCCCTGGTTTAGAATTGGCAGGACAGAGCCAGTTGCATACAGGAGAGGGTTAGCTTATGGGCTGTAAGAGGCACAGGACCACACTCAAGTTTCTGGCTTGGGGAACTGGAGGAAAGGTGGGTCATTTTGAAAGATAAGAAAGAAAGAAAAGAGGCAGACTTGGGTGGGGGAGAGAGATAAATTCAGCCTTGGGTATTTTCAGTTTGAAAAAGGGAATAGATAGATCTTGAAATGCAGACCCGGAGATCCACAGCAGTTTCAGGGGCCAACTTCACGTGACCAATGAGGTTGGGGCAGGGGCGAAGAGAAAGCCAAGTGGTCTAGTTCTGGGCCTCACCCTTTCCATAGTAGCTCTGTTGTCTTAGTTCAGTTTCCCCAAACACAAATGCTCATGAAAGAACACAGCTGCAGGTAGTATATCGAAAGAGGATTCCAGGAAACACAGGTGGAGAGAGTAAGAGGGAGAAGGGAGGGAAAGCAAGAAAGTATATATTAGTGAGTGGGTTATCTCTGAAGACAGGGGTCATAATTTTCTGGAGCATCTTTGAAATCGTGTGTAGGATGCACTGAAAAGTTTTCCCACCAAGGGACAAAAAGCTCAGGTATTTTTTCACTATATCTGGTGTTCCACTTTTGAGGGTGGCTCCTGGGGTGTCACAAAACCCTCAATTCTACGCTGCTCTGCAGATCAGCTGAGAACCTGTGTGATGCTGCAGGAAATATTTTTTAAAAACTCTTTGACAGAGAAGCATGTACACAAACTGCCCACCTTTCCTGGAGAACTCAAGCTGGGCAAAGGCACTGTGGAGAAAGGCTTCTGCTCCCTTTGCTCCTTTGATTCATACATTGAATTTCCATATAATTTTTTTTTTTTTTTTTTTAAGAAAAGATCTCCTGCCTAGACGAACTGGCTGGTCAATAGTCCTATAATCAAAAGTCCACAGCAGAAGACACTTTGAAAGAGTGGCTATTGCCTCCTCTGGTATCCTCTCCAATTCTCCATGTAAAATTAATAGCATACCTTGGGGCATCCCTCCCATTATCTCGTTGTCGCTAAAAGGGACAAGAGTAGGAGCAGGATAAACTCTGCCATATCGATTTCCAGCGTGAGCTCCTCCATGGCTCCAGGGAGACACCATTGCTTTCAGTGCCTATTAACAGTTGTGTCTTTTAACCTCCCGGTCAGCCTGGCAGTTGGATTCCAACAGAGGCTCCAGCTCCAATTACTTCACTGACACATAGCCTGGCTGGAGTGGAACTTGCAACTCCACATGTTGAAGCTGGAAATTGAACTTTCCTCCAGCGCAGGGACAAGCAAAGAATGACATTCAATAAAGTCCAAGCTCCAGCCTCACTGGCAAGGAGGCAGGAAGGACCCACACACCAATTAGCCAGGCAGCTGTGGCCATCAATCAAGTGTGTCCTGGGCTCTCGGCATGTAGGTCGAGCCTGGTCCCTGTCTTGGCAATGACTGAAAACCCATCCCCAGAAAAGCCAAGCCATGGATATCATTCTAGCAAAGTAGTTCAAACCCACAACCTGAAGGACCATACAACAGGTATAGCATTAGAAATGTGCACAATACATAGGAAATAATTCTGTTTGCCTTCAATTCTTGGCAAAGATCCCTATCTTCCCAGGGAAATGAGACATGGAAATGACAATAGGACGTATTTATTAATAAATAAATACTTATTAATATTAATAATATTTATTAATATTTAACACTTTCTGTAAAGATTTATACCCACCTCAACATGGCCTGAATCGGGTCCCTTTCAATAGTTTATCATTTCCTTTAGGTTGGCCTAAGTCCCAAGTGGAGGCTGTAATAATCTGCCACTTGGTTGTATGTGATGAAAAAATTCACAATGGTGATTCAGTTCAGTACTAACAGTAGTCCTGTAATGGTTAATTTTATGCATCAGCTTGGCTAGGTTATGGTGTCCAGTTGTTTGGTTGAACACGGGCCTAGATGTAAATACAGAGAAATTCCATAGATGGGATAAGCATCTACAATCAGTTGACTGTAACTAAACTTTTATCAGAATTTCCAGCCTCCAGCCTGCCCTACTGAATTTGGACTTAGCAGCTCTCACAATCACATGAGTCAATTCCTTAAAATAAATTTCAATATTTATATACATATATCCCATTGGTTCTTTTTCCTCAGGAGAACCCTGAGTGTTACAAGTCGTGATTATGCTCATTGTACAACATGGCACATCCCTATCAGTGTGCGCGTTACTATCAACCTGTTCCTTCCCCACACTTTTCAGTGTTCTCTTGAAGACCTCAGCTACACACCCAAACCTACATTCTTTGGGGTCTGAATTCTAGGCTTTCTCCTGTGAATCTTCATCAAGGGCAGCGTAACAGAGTGCTTACAAGCAGGACTCTGGAGCCAGGCTGCCTGGGTTTGAGTCCCTGCTCTGCCATTTAATGGCCACAGAAGGTTGGACAACTTTAACTTCTCTGAGCTCAGTCCCATCATCTGTTAGCTGAGGATAAGTGTACCTACCTCATAGGGTGGTTGCAGGAGCACTTAGAACCATGCCTGGGCCACAGGGCTAATTTTTTTTTTTTTTTTTTTTTTTTTTATTTTATGATTCCACTTATATTTTTAGAATAAGCAATTTCAGAAAGACTTCTAAGCAGATTTGAAGTTACTGAGTCGGGGGAATGGCGTGCTATATATGGAGTTTATGTATGGGTGATGAAAAAGTCTTAGTAATGGACAGTAGTGATGGTAATACCATATGGTAAATGTAATTAATCCCGCTGAATTCTATACACAAAAATGGTTGAAATGACAAATTTTATGTGATTTAAATGTTACCTCAATAATTTTTAAAAATCCTATATAACATATGAGAACTATGCAATGTCGGCAGAAATGGTCTTAGATGATATCGAAAAGATACTGGCAATGTAGATGGGCTTCAAAATGGGCAGGAAGAGAAATAGCATTCTGTCATTGCATCTTAGTGTAGCACAGCACCACAGTACCATTTACTGACTATTTTACGTTAATATGAATGGTCTTTAAGTGCAAAACCAAGAAGTCTATTTCTTATTTCTTTCCTGCTCCTCTCCTTGCTCTCTTTCTTCAACGAAGGAAGGTTCAGTAGCACCTCAGTCCATGCTTATTAACCAACAACTTCCCTACACTCTAGCCCTGTCCTTGTCCAAGTCAAGTAAACATCCCTCAGTAATGTGTGAGCTGCACCCCCAATTTACTGACAGTTTCTATGTCCCCTCGCTGCCTTGGAGGACATGTTAGAGGAGCTTCTGAGTGAAAGGGTAGATGAGGAGGCCGTATCTAATGGCAAGGTAAAGTCACCTGTTTTTGACTAAGATAGATATGTTCCTTTCTTGGATTCATTCTTTTTCAGTTGAATACAGATATGAAAACATGACCATATACATTACAGATGTTAGCTACCAGCTTTTGGGAGGAGAAAGGTTGGAGAGGGGACTCCTAATAACAGACACCTGATACAAGAGACAGCCTCAGCTTACAAACTGTACAGTAGGGAGCCTTTTCCTCAGAAATAACCTTTCCTCATTGGATAGGGCTAATTTTTAACAATTATTACTGAGGCTGCTCCGTTCCTCAGCTTGTCACTTCCTGCTCTCATGGTCACAGGTGTAGTTACAAAACTGCCCAGGAACTTCTAGACCCTATGGGCATCTGCATGAGTGGGTGTGCAGAGTAGTTGGAATGTGGGGGAGAATGGAAAAATTAAGAGTCCAGGGAGGCCAGCAGGAAGGTTGAAGAATACTTCAGCATCTGTGGTGGTCCATGAGGAGGCGGCCCGAAGCTCACGCCACGCGATGAAGCCAATGAAGCCTGGTTTCTGGAGGGAGGAGTGGAGTGTCAGCACGTGCCAGCAAAGGTGGTGAGTGTGGTGCTGAACCAGAGTTGTAGGGCAGGGACCCAGATCAGCCAGGACTGCTGTTTGGAAACCAACAGGGGTTGAAGCAAGTCACCTCAGTAAGGGCTTTTTGTTCTTCCCTTCCCAAATGGAATCACCCCCACCTAGCCATGCTGCTCCCCAGGGAAGGGCTTAGTGGACTCCTGGGCCTTGGGAGTTTGGAAGTCAGGCCAGTTATTTCAGTGCCTGGAGACCTCGCCTTTCCTGACTCCATATTCCCAGAAGTGGGTTCATTGTTCAGCCTGGAAAACAGTTGATAGTGAGAGGGAACTTATCATAGGCCAGCACAGACTTAGGAAATGCTTTAGAACAAGAACATTTGGAGGTTTCACGGTATGTTGAAACAGGAGTACCCATTGTTAGGGTAACTGCAGGGGTTCCAAACTTTTTTGGCAGATGAATTGTTTTTGCAAAGGAAACCTTACGTGAAGTCCCAAAATGTAAAAGTACCAAAGGCAGGGCTGCTCTGTTGAAAGCTGCCCATTGGCTTGACCTCCTTTGGCCCCTGAGGAAACTCCAGGGAAGCTTCCATCTCCAAGGATCATGCTTTGGAGAAAGCTGCTCTAGTGCATTCCGGACAAATAGGAGGAAGTGTGGGGCCCATTCCCAGGATTCCTTTCTTGGACTATATCCCCAGGGCTTTTTATGGTTTCTTTCTGTTCTTTAACTCTCTCCTCTCACTCCACACCCACAGCATGGGAGAAAAGGAATAGTCATGACAGAACTGGAAGCCAGACCAGAGGATAAAAGAGAACCTTGAAGAGAACTGAGCCTGACACCTAATGCAGGATGGAAAAGGGGGCAAGTACAGTGGGGAGGTGAAAATAACATGCTTAGCTGGAAAATTACAGGATAAATGGGTCAAGGCAGCCACAATGTTTTAAAAGTTTCCCAGGAAGAGATCGAGCAGCAGCAGCTCTTCATAGAGGAAACAAACAGTGGCGACAGCAGAACTACCTGGGAGAAGAGCATGCCTAGGAAGCCAAGGCCCACATACTGCCCTTTCTGCCACTGACTGTGTATGCGAGCTCTTTCCCCTGGCTAAGGAGGCTCGTACCCAACTGTCTACCCCATCTTCACGGGTGTATTAGTCAGCCAATGGGGTGCTGATGCAAAGTACCAGAAACCTGTTGGGTTTTATAAAAATTATTTATTTGGGGTAGAAGCTTATTTTCACAAGGCCATAAAGAGTAAATTACTTCTCTCACCAAAGTCTATTGCCACGTGTTGGAGCAAATGGCTGCTGATCTCTGTGAGGGTTCAGCCTTCCTCTTCAGTCTCCATAGTCCCAACTTCTTTTGGCTTGTCTCGCTCCCTGGGGCTCATTTCTTCCCAGGCTCAGCTGCTCTGTTCTCTCCACAAGGTCAACTACAGACTAGCAGGCTCTCTCTCTTCCCAGGGCCTCTGCGGTGTCTATTGAGCTGTCTCTATTCCCCTGTGTTCTTCTTCTGTGTATTTACTTCCCGGGGCTCTGGCATCAAAACTCCAACTCTCTCCTCTGCTGTGTCATTTTTTCGATGAGTCCCCTCCCACCAAGGGGACAGGGACTCAATATCCTACTGACGTGGCTTAATCAAAACCCTAATCTTAATTTAATCAAGTAAAAGTGAAACCTCTGAACCTAATACAATCAAAGGGGAACACACCCAGAGGAAGAGACCAGTTTACAAACATGATCCAATATCTATTTTTGGAATTCATAAACAATATCAAACTGCTACAATGGGTTACTGGATTTCCAACAGGAAATGCTGATTCTACACTGGTTTGGATTTCTGTTATTTTAGTCAACCAGGTGAGGAGCTTTTTGGTTGTCCTGCCCTTGTAATGAAGGAGACCAAGGAAAATCTGGATACATGAAACCTGAGAAATCCAGAAAGATGTTATAGAATTCCTTTCCCATGAGGCAAAAGAACCTCTTACAGAAAGTCTCCCCTAGGAGAAAGGGTAAAGGTCATTATCAGGGCAGGCTTTAAAAAATTCTGATGCTCAGATTGTACCTCAAAACACTTAAAGTAGAGTCCCTGTGGGTAGTATCCAGGTATCGGTACCTGTGCACTGCCAAGATACAGAGGGTAGAGAGGTAGGAGTTTGTATGCATGTATATGTGCCATGTACATACATATACATACACACAAATGCATATACATGTACACACAGGCATGTATCTCCAAAACATGTCCTTTCACTGTTATACTGAAACTTTGTTTCACAGGCCTACCCGAAGATTAATCATCTAGAGGAACATACCTTTGCTTAACATTTTCCTTCCTATTGATCAGAGCTTACACACTGTTACAAGTTAACCTGTAGATTTGTATTCAGAAGACATGGACATGAATTCTGCCCAGTAATAAAAATAACCCTTAAGGGTAAAGTTATATTGCCCCATAGGCTATTACCCAGTTTTGTATCTGCTAATCTATTTCTAATCTAGCAATCTTATTCTAACATTCTTTATTCATTTCCTTCAAATATCTAGGTCCTCTGTCTTTCCTTGAACTGGCTTTGCCATGCTACTGGTTCCTTCATTAATGAATTGAATACATTTTTTCACAGATTCATTGTATTTTGTTTGAAAGTCTCTTTTTTGTTTGTTTTTTACATTTTGAAAATTATACTTTCAAAGTAGGCTGCCACTTGCATATGCTCCACTTTTCACTTATTTTCCCTTCAATGTTTGTGCCCTCTAAAAGACTTCTCCAAAAAGCTCTCCTGATTCTGGAAATTCCCATATCGGCAACTCATTGCTGGATTAGGTGTGCAATGCCATAGCATCTTAGGTGAATGTTAACCAGATGTCTAGCTAGTCACTCATCAGAACACTGTGGGAATAGAACCATGAAGGATGGGTTTTTAAGAAAGAGCAAGACTCTAGAAAAGCAATACAATGTTAGGGGGAGTACGGCGAGTATAAATTAGGATGGCAGAGACCAAAAATAATGGCACTTGACACTTAGAATGGAGAGTAGGAGAGGGTGTGATGGAAATATCTACTTAACAATTTTGATCCAAAGTTAACTTGGTCCTGTTATATAAAGATTAATGAATGAATTATAAATAAATAAGAGAGTAAAGCAGATCTAAATGGTTGAGACTGTGTCGAACAAGCTATATTGATCTCATCTTCCAAATATTTCAAACCTATTGCAGCTGCATAACTGATAGTTTCGGGCAAAGGGCTTGCTGCCCAGCATGTGCTCCGCTGATAGTTAGAGCCCAAGGCTGGAGCCTAAGAACTGTCTTGCCCATTGACTATGAACTTGGCAAAGTCATTTGCAGGCTGATTCAAAAGAACTATAGAATCAAATTGGAAATTCACTAACCTCTCTGATGGTTGTCCTATTTAATGGTTACCTACTATAATTTACAATGGAAACCCACCCTACTCCTTAACTATAAGCAGGAGGTCTTATTCCCTGTTACATTAGCATCTGAATAAGGAAATTATAGGTCTGAAGTCAGGGATATGTCCCATTCCCATCCCTGACATAGGTTACACACTAGCTGAAGTTAGTATTTTATCAAATAGTTTATCAGCAATACTAGGAGACCTTTCCAGCAAGGTCTCTGCCCACCAAAGCTAGTGTGTGCTAGTGCCCCCAGTCAGACTGAGCTAATCTAACAAGAAGTAATGAGAGATAAGAAAAACCACAGGAGTTATAAAAATACATACATCAGGTACCCTACTGAGGAGGAAGGGGAAATTTACTGGGAAGTGAAGGCAGTGCACCAAAATGATAAGAAAAGTAAAGTACAGAATGAAATGAAGATTTTTTTGAGGAGTTAAGATAAATAATAGAACAATGCCTTTTCTACTATAAAAGGAATACCAGGTCGACTAAGGACTCAGCAGGGTTTTTCCAAGATAGAAAAGAAAGTCACTTGCAGGAGGAGTTGGGCATTACAGAAAAGATGGGCAAGTGTGTATCTTCAGCACATGTCACCAGGGAGGAAAATGCACTGTGAGCCGGAAGAAGTGCTTTCCCAAAGGAAGAAAGGCAACAGTGTCATGCCCTGGGACAAAATTCTCCAGGATGAAAGGAGTGTGAAAGTCTGTTTGGAAATACTCAAACCAAGAATTTCTGTTGGTCTCAGAAGCAAGTGAAGCACAAGGGCCAATGAGAGAGGCTTTAATCTTCTGTCTTCTCAGTCAGTCTCCATTCCAGAAGATCAGGGCCTGGCTCTCTCCGTAAGAGCACACTTCCCTATAACATGGTATAAGCACATGATGGTAGGCACCACACTGCTCCAGCTGAGGGTCAGGGCTGGGTGGAAGCTCCCTTTCCCACAGCCAAGTTTTTCCCCTTCCCTCTCTATGACCTTCTCATTCTGGGAGTAGAGTTAGGATCAACACTTAGTCCTAGACTAAGATAACTAGCCAAGGATCTAGGAAGGAGAACTTTAGCCAAAAGCCTGTGTTCTAAACTTCTATATCCAATTTGGGACCAAACAACAATTTCCTGTCTACTCTGGCTCTGTTTGAACACAGTGCTCTATTTCACTTCTTGGTATTGAAAAAATGCATTAACCACTGGGAAAAATCATATTATATCTCTATCTTGCACCATATAGAAAATAAATTCCAAGTAGACTTTAAAAACCTACAAAAATCTTAGAAGAAAATCTGAGCAAAAGTTGGAGACCATTTTTTAAGTGTGGGCCAAGGCTCAGAAAGAATGAAGCCAAGACCAATGGAGCAGATGCTGTTGGTACCCAGCCCAGATCCCGCCTGGGACCTTTTTAATCTTTAGAGTGCCCACAGCCCAACTTTTGCAGGTGCTGGGAAAAAAAGCTTGTGTATGCAACCTTCTCTAGAGGACTGCCCTCAACAATTTAACCCTCTTGTGCTGGAAGGTGCTGTGAGCGCCTCCACCTACCCTCTTGAAGCTGAAGCTAGACCCAACCTGAAACCATATCCTTGCTTCTTCCCCTTCCCCATCCTACTTCCCTCTCTTCACTTACAGTTTTTTCCTCACAGTATTTCCCTTATAAACCACTTGCACAAAAATCTCCATTTCAGCCTCTATTTCTAGATAACTCAACCTAGGACACCTGATTGAATTAAATAAAAATATAAATCACTATTATGCAGAAGATGCCTAAATAAATTTTAAAAGCTATTCATATATATATATGACTACATATTCATATATTATTATGAACATTCATATGTAAACATGTGTCTATCGCACACACAACAAAATATTTATATTCAAAATATGCAAAGAGTGCTTATAAGTCTTCAAGAAAATACACAATAGAAAAATGAGCAAAGGACTTTAATTGGCAATTCACAGAAGAATAAATCAAATACCAATAAATATCTGAGATGTTCAACTACAGTAGAGCCTTCTCAGGCACTCTATCTGCTCTCCCTGTGTCCCTACTGCTCCCTGCACCTTATTGTCCAACCCACTGCTTCCCCATTATTATGCCCACACCTGGTGCCTGGACAATTCTGTGCACAAGATAGGCACTAAATAACAGTCGGTGACTATGTAATAGTGTTCTGGGGTGGATAGAAGACTATTTTTAAGATAATTCAATTCAAGAAGCTATCATAATGGTTTTGAAAAATCACAAAGGTGAAGAACAACTAGCACTAGTATGTGAAAAAGAAAACCGTTCATCACAAGTAATGAAAGATATGCAAATCAAAAGGCAATGACTTTACTTTTTTGCAAGTTTACATAATATGTATAACTAAAAACTAGAGAGCCTTGTTACCTGGGGTGCAGTAAAATGTACTTTCCGCTTGTTGGCGGCATTGTCAGTTAGCAAATACAATTTGGCAATGCATTTTGGATTATAAACCCTAAAGAATGAGCCAAAATATGGAAAACATCATGTGAAAAACAATATTTACAATTATGGTGCTTATGATAGCAAAAAATTTAGAAATATCCCCCAAGGTCCAATACTAAAGGAATTGTTGTATAAATTGGGGAACATCTGCTCAAGGGAATAATAGGCAGATACTAAAAATGAAAAATATAAAGGCCAAATATCAATACAAAAATTAATATAAATGTTCAAATTCAAATGTAAAATTACATATGCTTAATGACTACAGCTATGCAAACACATGTAAATTTTAAAAGCCTAGAAAAGAAAAAGTCATGGTTTTAGAATCTTTTTTCTCTTCTTTTTTCCCCCTATATTTCAATCTTTCAAAAGTTTTTTATCAGTAGATTGCTTTAAAACTTTATTGAGGAAAATGAGACATTTGTAAGTATATAGATAAGTGAATTAAAGACAATGCCTGCAATTTAAAAAGATAAACCCCAATATAGAAATCCCAAAATGAATGAAGACTTAGGTATTAATAACAGTTGATATTGCCTAAATTTTACTGTGCATAACATTGTGCTCAGTGCTTTACATGAGTTGTCCCATTTAATCCTCTAACAACCTAATAAGGAAGATATGATTATCATCTCTAATTTAACAGAAGAGAACACGGAGACTTTGTGAGGTTATGTAAGCCATCCAAGTGAATGCAATTTGCAAATAGTTGCCATAGAGATGGCTACCTGCCCTCCAAGACTTGTGTCTCCCCTTGTACAGTGTAGAGTTGGGGCTGGCAAGTAACTGCTGAGCCAGGGCCTCTTCCCTGGTTGAACTAGGTGGAGACATCTGACTAGAGGACTGTGGTCAGTCCTCAGCAGGGCAAGTGTTCAGCTATTGGGGATGAATCAGGTCAGTCAAAAGCCTGATAACTAAGATGAATGATTAATGGAAAGAATTACTCTTTTATTCAAAAGAAGGTGTTGAAAGATCACAATATCGCAATTTTCAATTGCCAACATTTAAAAAATGTTGCTTCCCAGAATTGAAGAGAATGTCAGGAAGTGGGCAATTTCCTACCTTACTGGTATAAGGCAAGTTGATGCTAACGTTCTGTGGGACAATTTATCTTATTTATCAATAAAAAGTCCAAAAACTTTAGAATTCTGTAAAACCCTTGACCCAGGGAATCTTTTGGAAATTATCTTAATGAAATAATAATAATAAGAGTAAAAATGCAGAGCAACAGTACTGTTTATCTCTGGATTTTTAATATAATAGAGACCGGTGGAAACAACGTAAATTTCCAGTTATATGGAAGTGAACAAATTATACTTTGGCTACACAGTGCGTTACAATGCAGCTATTTTAATTCATGTTACAAGAGAATATTTAACACCATGAAACGATCATGATACATTATACAGTGTGATTCCATTCTTACTGTGTTTAATACACACATCTATATCAGGCATGAATTTGTTCCTTACATGAAGGTGCAAGAACTATCACATTTTTTTATTTTTCTAAGCCAGATGAAATTTGGCTTGGAGCCCCATCTTGCCTCACTAACAGGAAGAGCCATGTCAGGGACTGTTGGGGCTCCCTGCCACTGACAAACACATGCATTTTCCTTTGGATCTTGTTACTATCCCAAGGCTGATGTGGTGCCAATAAATGGGGAAGGCTCCTGGTTCTTAGACCATGGTATTTACCTCTGTGGCCGTTGCTTCTTGAAGTATATCTTTTTTTTTTTTTTTTTCATTTGTTTTTCAAAGTATATCACAATATCACCAAGGACTGCAGTTCTCTCATAGCACTGGCTTGTTACAAGCTTGGCCACAAGAGGTTCCTGCCACTGTTCTCAAAGCAGTGTGGTAGTTTGAGGTTTTTGTGGGCCCCAGAAAGTTATGTTCTTAAATTAATCCATTCCTGTGGGTGTGAACGTATTGTAGGTGGGACCCTTTGATTAGATTAGTTCAGGACCATTTGATTCGTTTACTTCAGTGAGGTGTGGCTATGACCCAGGGTGGTTCTTAATCCTCTTACTGGAGTCATTTATAAAAGGGATAAATATAGGAAGAGGGTGCCACAGACACAGAGAGAAACCCCCAGCAGCTGAGAGAAAAAGTCCCATAAGCCAGAAGAAGCCAAAAGAACCCAGGAGAGAAAAAAGACCCAGGGGCTCAGAGAGGAACCCACAGAACCTAAGAGAGAAAGCCACAGAAGCAGCAGCCAGAAGCTGAAAGCAATAGAGCCTGGAGAAGGCAGAGACTGGCAGATGACGCCATGTGCCTGATCGCCCGCAGCTGCAGCTTGAGGAGAAAGCATCTCCTGAGGATTCCTGGACTTGGATGCTCTCACGGCCTCAGAACTGTAAGCTTATAAATTAAGAAATCTCCATTGTAAAAGCCAACCCATTTCTGGTATATTGCCTGGGCAGCCTTTAGCAAATCCAAACAGCAGTAATTCTCAGGGACACAGTACCAGCACCATTAGAGGGCCTGCCACTGCTGGGGTTGCTGGCTGGGAGGCACACAAGTCTCTGACCCTTGGGGAACCTGCCCTCATTTTCTTCTCTCAACCCCTCCTGGTGACTTCAATTCTCCTCTAGGGTTGCTCCACCCAGCATGTTTAAGCTCCAGTTTATCCCTCTCCTCCCCAAGTAGGGCAATTCCACCTTCATTCCTAATCTTCCAAACCAAAACCTTATTTGATTATTTCTTCAATGACCCCTAAGACTAAATAAACTATCCATCGCAATCTTTCAAACCCAATCCACATCCAAATCCACACTTATACCCAAAAACCCACACAACCCACACACAGATGAGCTGCAACCTTGAATACAAAGACATGAGTGGTTTTTTCCCCCTGGAAGTATATGTGTGTGTAGGGAGGAAAGATTGAAATGGGAAGGGTAGAATGGGAGAAGAGGGGCAATTGTCTTTTTATTTTCTCTCACCTAAGCAGTGAGAACAAGTCATCAAATGTGCCACATATGTACACATTAAAAAGCCTGAAATATGTTGCTGGTGTTTTTCTTTGAATGCTAGAATTATAGGTAAATTTTTATTTTCTTCCTGGTATTTATTATTATTTCTAGTTTTCCCACAATAAATATATGCTGTTTTATAGTTTAAAAGAATGCAGTTTATTTTTCCATGTAAGATATCAACTATATTTCTTTTTTATAACTCCCTTGCCATCCTTTCTAATATGCAAATGTATTTTTAAAACAAAGTATAACTTGAAAGAAATAAGAAATTCTTTATCGAGGGGCATATATCATGGCTGTAAAGGCATTTAAAAAAATAATTAGGAGGAAATTCCAAAATTTGTCTCTAAGTGGTAACTTCACAGGAGTCAATCTGTAACTTTCTGAAGTGACTAAGTAAAAGGTAATGCTGATTTTTATATAAATGCTTGTGTTTATTGCTTTGCTCATATTTATTTTAATCATTTCTGTTCCCCTATAGATTTTTCAAATTTGATACCACCTACCACTCTGGGACATATCCCCACATTGTGACCGAAAGCCCCTATACTTGAAGAAAATTTGGCTATTCCCCTAACACACAGTCTCATTAGGAGATAGATTAATAGATAGACCCAAGTTCAATATGAATAGCTATTACCCTCTTCTCTTAACCTTTCAGGATCCAAATCAGAGATTCTCTTGCCCCATGTCAACAGCCCAATTATCGAATAGGAAAGAGATGATGAATGCTTTGAAAAAACCTAGCAGCCCTGTGGGGGCCTGGAATGGCCGGAAGGCCATGCACCCTCCCACTTCTCTTTCCATTCTGGATACACTTTATTTCAATGTTCTCTACTCGTTTTCAAGCTTTTATTCCAACTGGGCACCCATCTAGATATTAAAATTCACATATTCCCTTTAAGAAAACTCTATTGTGAGGTCATCATTACCCTTGACTCCAGTATAGCTAAGTCTTGTGGTTCAGAAGTAGCCTCGAGAAAGATAGAAGGTGGAGGGAAAACAGAAAAGGTCATAAATAGAAAGTATTCAGCAACTTTTTCCCCATGTTGGGCCCATCTGATTCTGGAACACCTCGTGTTCATTACCAAACCCAGAGATTATTTGACACAGATGTGTTTAAAGGTTTCTTGCCTTTTATCTCTTTTTTCACATTGCCTTATTAAAATCACGACCAGGTTTTTTTTTTTTTTTTAGAAAAAAAGGCAACCCCTACAGCAAGCTTGGCTTGCTGTTTGGCCGAGGAATGAGTTCATAGGCTAGTCTCTGGCTCCAAGGCCTGGTCCTGCTTCCTGCCTGGGTGTGGCATGTCCTTGGTTTTCAGAGCAGGCCCTACTTACACGGAGCTCAGGAAAGGAAAACATCTGTGCACTTAAGGGGGTGAGAAGACAGACCGGGGTCCAACTCTGTCTACCAAGCACATTCAAAAAATCTTTGGGTTTGCAGCTTTAGCCAAGAGATTAATTCACATTGTTCTGAATCTGAACTGATAGATTGAAAGGTCCCTGAGGACTATGTCTTTAATTAATTCAATATTTATTGAGTAATACTATATGCCAGGCATAGTCCTTATTTGTCTTTGTAATACTAGGTCTGAGCTGTAATTAACAGACAATAAATGTGTGCTGCTTGTTTTAATGGATGAACTTTTCCCCACCTACAATACAGACCTAAGAGGTCAAGGATTTGATCTTTCCAGGACCTAGATTAGGTCTTGATACCTTGCGGGTCCTCAAAAATCTTTGTTAAACTGATTGATTGGTTAATTTATTTATTGATTGATAGTGAGTGAAAAAAATGATTCAATCCATTTTAAAAAATCGTAGCTGGCCCTGGAGGGAAGTAATGTAGTTGTACAATGGAAGATTTTGTCCTTTGGAGTTAGATCTGGATTCAAATTCCAGGTTTATATTCCCAATTTTGGCTTTCCCTATCTGTAAAAGCAAATTAATAATATTTATCTGATAGGATGGTGAGAATTAAATGAGTTAATGAATATCAACTGCTCCATGTATTTTAATGAATATGAAGAATTTGGCTCATTTTAATGGGTCAAAAATATGCTAGTTCCCCACCTCTACTTTTGAATCTCAGTCCTTCATCTTTAAAATAAGGATGATAATACCCACTTCAGAGAGACATTGTCAAAATTAAATTGCTCCAGGAAATGCCTAGAACAGTGTGTAAAAAACATTATCTCTCACATTTCCTCCAATTTCAGAAGGAGGCCAGTGGGTGAGGGTGTAAAAAGGAGTGGATTCAGCTTTTTTTGGTCTCTGTGTATGAATTTCTTCATCTTTAGCCCTTCAAAAGCCCCCTGGGAAGTAGCACAGACTGGTTGTCCCTAAAATCTATGCTTCTCTTCTAGATTCCCTGGGTTTTCACACATAAGTGTTCTGAATAAAACTACATTTCCCAGTCCCCCTTGCAGCTAGCTGTGGCCTCTGACTGAGTCCAGCCAGTGAAATCTGAGCAGTAGTGGTATACAACTTCTGGGTCCTACCTTTAGAGGAAAGGGATGCGCCTGAGACACAGATAAAGTGGTTAGCCAGCTCAGACAAGATGGACAAGGGAACTACCTTGGGAAAGCAGAATAATGAGATAATAGTAGCCTAAGTCCCTGAACCGTGGAGCTACCATGTCAATCCCAGAATGCTTATGTTCAGAGAGTCAGATGAGAGAGAAATTTAAACCACAGATATTTTAGGTCTTATTATTGCAAATGAAACTCATTCTGACCTAATAGAGATGTATTAGGAAGTCTGTGAATATCCAGGTCTTATTAGTGACAAATCCTTCCGGAAGGACCTTTTTCAGTTTCCCCAGGAGGTCTCCCGAGTACCAGGAGGCAAGGCTGATCTGATTGACTGGTGCTGCCTGATTACCCTCTTAAGGGCGTGTCTATACAGATTTAAAGTCCCAGGAATACTGCGTGGGCAGCCAATCAGAATCCAGCCCAGCTTTCAAATCCTCTTCCAAAGCCTACCGTGTCCTGACTCGTAGTTCTCTCAGATGCTGTGAATGCCTCAGCAGCTCACTGTACCACCAGCCATTTGGTCCCAACTCCACACTGTTTTCTAGCCCAAAGATTTTCATTTTGTTTTGTTGGATGCCCTTTCTCCTTATCAGCAAACTCATTTACAGCAAGAAGCATGTTTTAGACATCTTTCTCAAATTTGGTATCTTTATCAGATTTTGGAAGTGATCTTTGACCATGAATCATCATGCTCTGTACTCTGAAAACCCTTGTGGACTCTAGTCATTTGTTTATATGTCTCCTAAATTGTGAAATCCTCAAAAGCAAAAACAGTGCCATAATAATCTCTGCATCCACAGAATATGATTCATGCATGTACCTCAGTAAATGCTTGTTGACAGATCGATGAATGAATCCTGACAGGTAGGATGATGCCTTGTATTTAATGCCTAGATGCTTTGATGCCTCTAGATTAATGAGGTAATGTGGACGTTGCCAAGGTGGGAAGTTTTTTGGTCTTTGGGGCTGTTACTTGTGTTAGTTAAATCACTTTCATTTGCAAGCAACAGTCTTGACAAGCTGACTAATGCAAAAAGAAATTTTGGTCTCATAGAAGAGGGTAGTCAAATGAGGGATATCAGACATTGCTGGATCCAGAGATTCAAAATAAGTCATCAGGACTCTGCCTCTTCCTTTTCCCCTGTCTTAGACAGGCCTCTCTATGATGTCTCTCCGGGTGGCTTCCAGGAGCCAAAGACTTAGCCTCACAACCCCAGCAGCCTGATAAAGAACATTTTCCCTAATATCTGTGTCAAAAGGGGACCAGGGAACATTTTACTTGATTGGTCCAGACCTGGTACGTATGTCCACCTTTGAATCACTATGGCCAAGAGATTTGGATATTTTACTGGACTTGTCTAGGTCACATGCCTACACCTCTAGCTAGAGGAGACGGCAGGCTGGGTTAGTCCCACCCAAGACTTTTGTATGAATTCCCAGACAGGGAAGAGTTATAAAACAGAAAAACCAATAGGCATCCAACACCATCCTGTGGCTGATACCTCCTCCTAAATTTGGTCTGCCCAAAGCTTCGGCCCAGGATCCACATCACTCTGGGTTTCTTCTTACCATTCTTTCCACTATTATTACCCTGCAGTCATGTCTAAAGCATTTTTTGCAGTGTCTCCTTCTGTCGCAGCCCCTGCCTTTACTACCAACATGTAGTTGATAGTGTACCAGACAAAAAGCCAGTGGGCATCCCACGGTTGGAAAGACTGTTCAACCTCCTGACTACTTAAAATCTAGTGTCTAGGGACAATTTGAGCAAGCCCCTGGTGATGACACAAAAGAAGACTCTGCTGCTAGGCACTCCTTTCTGACAGAAAAGAAATTCTGTTTGACCTTATTGACTGGCCCCATCAGCCTGTCAAGAAAGCATTTGGTAATTATTCTAATGAAGCAATTTGCTTTTCAATCAAGATCAGAGCTATTCTGCAAAATCTTCAAAAGGCACTGGACCGCTTCAGCCTCAGTGAATAAAGGGAACCCTTGAACAATACAGGGACCTCAGTGTCTCTGTGTTCTAAATCTGCCAAATTTTCCAGGGCTTGTTAAACAGTGTTGATTCCTAGTTCAAAGAAAGCCTTCCACAGTCGTGTGGTGAGAAGTTCTAAAAAAGATTCTAGATGTAATTCAGCCCCAGGGGCCACCTCACCTCTTTCCATGCCTTTGATCCCCTTGGCTCCTTCTACCTAACCACACCCCTGATTTCTCAACCTTAGTCCGACTTCAAGCAAGTCTTCGGTTAGCCCTTTGGCCTGCCCGAGCACTCACAGGGGCCAATGTCTTCCTCCACTTTTCTCGTTCTTTCTAGCAGATCTTTAACATTCCCATGATCTCATTTAGTTACTGACATTTGCTTTAGCACTTTACAGTCTGCAAATCTCTTTTCACAAACATTATTGTGAATAAGTATCACAATAGCACTGAGATAAATATTATTCCTTTTTTATATTAATATATATTACTACATTACACATATTATAATATATGATTATTAATTATTAAAATCTATTACTATTGTGCCATGACAGGTAAGGAAACTGAGGCTCAAAGAGGGCTTTGTAATAGCTTAAGATCACACAGATAACAAGTGGCAGAGCCAGGTCTCAAACACAAGTCCTCTCATTACAAATCCCCTGCTTTTCTTCCCCATCTCTTCAATTATATCCTGTTTGCTTATCTTAACTCTCCAGTAAGTGCAATCTCCTTGAGGGTAGGAGGCAGGCCTTTTTTGCTTCTAGGTTCTAATTTCAGAAAGCCCAACACAGTGCTATTCGTGGGGTAGGTATTCCAAAATAATTTGTTGGCCGCCTTGCCTCTAGCATCCGGAGGATGTGCAAAGCAAAGCCTTTGTCTAATAGTGATTGGAATTGAGCATTTACATATCCATTCATTCAGCCTAAAGCACTTGTTTTCTGTCTTCTAGGTGCCAGGTGGAGGGATAGGTGTTGGCTATACATTGGTAAATAAAACAGACATGATCCCAACCCTGAGGAGTTTACACCTCTCATAGGTACAATCTAATGATGAACTCTTCATTTCCCCTACCTCTATTAGTTTTCTACTGCTGCATAACAAATTACCACAAATGTAAGAGGCCAAGCTGTTGTTTTAAAAACAACACCCATTTTTGGCTCACAGTTCAATAAGTCAAAAGTCTGAGCAGGCTCGACTGAGTTCTCTGCTTAGGGTCTCACACAACCAAAGTGAAGATGTTATCCAGAATGTGTTTTTATCCGGCAGCTGTGGGGAAGTATCTACTTTCAAGTTCATGAAGGTTGTTGCAGAATCCAGTTCCTTACAGTTGTAGGACTGAGGTCCCAGTTTTCTTGCAGGATGTCAGCCAGGGGGTTCTCTCTGCTCCCAGGGGCCACTTTCAAGTTTTTTCCACATGGTTGCCTCCATCCTCAAGCCAGTAATGGGTGCAATTGTTTCAACTCTCTGACTTCCCTTTTGCTACCAGCTGGAGAAAATGCTTTGAAATTAAAAGGTCCACATGACTAAGCCTGGCCAACCCAGATGATCTCCCTTTCTTAAAGTCAACTGTGCCATATAACACAACATTATCACAGGCATAATATGTCACCAAATTCACAGGTTCCACCCACATTAAAAGAGGAGGAGATCATGCAAGGGTGTGGGTCATTGGAGGGTGGGAATTCTTCCCACCACATCATGGCTGCCCAAATTCAGGAATTTGTAACTTCACATGGTATTTTGCTATAACCTAACAAGTAGTCTTTCCTTGTCCTGGCTCATTCATATTTAACCATATGACAAAAGTGTCAATTACGCACACTATCCCACCTCTACACCTTTGCGTATGCTAGTTCCTCTGCCTGGAATGCCTCCTTTATTTCTTGTTCCTCCAACACAGTGCTCCTCAAAGTGTCAGATTCAAAGGTTTTGCCCTCTTAAGGGTATTCTCAGCACCCAGGCACCCATAAACCAAAGTTAAATACTCCCTTCTCTGTATTTTCACAGGGCTTTGTCCATTCTATCACTAAAGATCTTAATCCAGATTATATTAGTCTTAGTCACCAGACAGTGATCTCTGACAAAGATGTTTCATTCATCTTTGACTGCCTAGGGCCTCCCACGAATCTTGGCACAAAGTGAATACTTGGTAAATATTTGTTGAAATGAATTGAACTGAACCTTCTATCCTCTGTTGTGGGGATTTATGATAGGAAGGAAATACAGATTTGAGACCCAGTTTTAGGTTACAGAATAAGAACATATGTAATTTTCATGTCCCCACAATGCATTCATTTGTTTTCTGTTTACCATGCCCCAATTAGCTGTTAGGGAACCATCACACCCCCACTCTCTATTCATGTGTCCTCCAAGGATGGACTCATCCATGACACAAGTTTGCTAATAAGAAGCGCAGTGATTGATTCCAAGACGGACACTCCACCCAATTCAGCCAATGAGAGTCCTTCTGAGTGCTTACATGAAACCTTGGGAAAAGGGTTCCCTCTTCTGTGAGGGTTCTTGAGCTGGTAGAATAGAAGTTTGGAGCCATTAGAAGCTCTTTTCCCTACCTTCTGAGGGAAACCTCCCTGATAATGAACTGACTGACATAGATAAAGATAGAACTAAGAGATGTGATAACAAAGAAATACTGAGTCTTGAAGATATCATAGAGCCTCTGGACTGAGCCACGCTTGAAACTGGTCATCACCTGAACTTACCAATAAACAAAGTTCTTTGGACTTAAATTCCCACTAACACAAGCACTTTCCCTAGTTATTAATTTGAGCTGGGTTTCTGTCACTTGCAACCAAAAAATATCTGAAAAACAAAGGTTGGTAATCTGGTTATGGAAAAATCCAAAAATAACCCAGTTCCCTCTGGGACTAAACCCCCAGGGAATTGGAGCTCTTAGTTCATTTTCAGTCTTCCTGAGATGGAGAAAATGGGGCCATCAGGACAATGACACAATAAAAGCTAACTCTGCCTCCAGCCTCTCCATAATAGCTTGTTGGGTCCTTTGTTTACACCATGTGATGGAATCCAGGGACCAAAGGTCCAAAGGCCAAGGGTGATGGGTGATGGGACAGAGAGCAGTCATTTCTCATAACCTGCAGAAGTAGCAGTCTCAGTATTGTGGCCAAGCTTGTCTGAGGGACCGCAGCTGTGCAATCTGCAAGCAAATGACAATCAACATAACTATTGATTGTCCTGACCAGCTAATTATGACCCTGTAATTTCCTGAATCCCAGGATTTCTCCCTTACTGCCTGCACTGTAAGTCTCCCCATAGGATCTCGTTTGTTTGCCCTCAAAGCATCCCTAGAGAGGAACTTCTCCTCTCATCCGCCTTCCCCGTGTCCTTTTCCAGCCTGTTCTCCTCTCAATAGCTGCATCACTACATTCCAAAGGGGCTTTCAGCTTGTTGCATAATCAGCTCCTCTTCTAAGACTTCCCCCTAACCCTATCATTACCTCAGGGTGTTGGAACTTTGCTGTGTGCTGCTGACAGTATCATTAAAGATCCCAGCTGTTCCTGGCCCATAACAACCCCCTTCAACGGGGTCTCCTTTCAGGAACAGCTGCAACAGCTCCAGAAAGGAAGGGAGGAGACATACTTAGCCTGATAACAAGCCAATAAGGAGTAGCTAGCTCGTTTACCCAGAAAGGCTGCTATGCAGATGTATCCATGGTGGAGACCCAGTAACTGTCTCCCCATCCCAGGAGAGGAACAATTTCTGCTGCCTCTGAGTGGAAACTCTCCATCACCAATGGAATGAGATTAAAAAATCAGAACCCCACCTCCTGTTTCAAGGCGAGAAACCTGGAAAAGCTTCTTGCTTTCCCCATAATAATTCACACACAAAAAAAACAACAAACGTGTCAGTGGTTTCAAAAAAGTTAATCTTGTATGTACACACATAGAAAATGTACTCACTTATGCCAAATTAACAACACAGAAGAAGTGCTGGGAGTTAACATTTGTTGGATACTGAATACATGCTGGATGCTGGGCAAAATGTTCAACATACATTTTCTCATGTATACTTTGGGCAAGCCATTGATCAATAAGGAAACCAAGGAACAAAGAGATGGACTAACTTCTCCAAGTTTGCACAACTCAGAAGTGATGGGGTTGGGATTTCAACTCAAGTCTGTCTGATACTACAGCCTATGATATACTGTTCTGCTATCCACATGCCAACCACTTCCTGATTGCTACAGAGTCTGGCATTTAGTGGGCACTCAGTAAAGGTTAGTTGAATAGAATTTTTTACAAATCAAGAAGACTGTTTCCCACTGCTACGCTGCTATGCTTTTATATGCACTATTTCCTCTCCCGGAAATGTTCTACACCCCCAGCCCGTGAGACTATCTGGAAAACATCTGAATCTTCAAAATTTACATTAATCATCATGTACAAAAAAAAAAAAAAAAGACTTTACTGAATAGCCCCCTTCCCTCCTCCTGTAGACAGTCTTAACTGCCAGAATTCTACATGTCTCTACTATTGCCTGTGTCACAATTCTTTAGGTATCACAGATTTTTAATTCTCTCTCTACCCCATGAGAGCTAGGCAGAATTGCCTTAAACTCCCCATTTCCATGCCCTTAGGAAGTACTCCCTCAATATTTTTGCTAAATCCCAGTGCTTTCTCATCTCTTGCTTCAGCTTCCTGCATTGTAGCTTTTGTCCATCACTATACCACTTTGAAATGAAACTTAACTCCCTCTTTGATCTTTGCAACCAATACCAAATATTCATGAGTCTCAATAGCTTTTCTGAAGATATTGAGGGTAGTG
Organism: Tolypeutes matacus; assembly: GCA_026826555.1. NCBI lineage: Eukaryota > Metazoa > Chordata > Mammalia > Cingulata > Chlamyphoridae > Tolypeutes > Tolypeutes matacus. The sequence continues at coordinate 8,475,887 of JAKSZT010054489.1, forward strand.
CATCAAATGGGGTCAAATACTATAGCACTCTGCTTTCTACCATTGTGTTCACTCTTACCCTTCCAACTTTCACTCTCCCTCTCTTTTATGAGCAAAATAATTCCCTAAATTCTTCATACAATCTATGCAGAGAAATTTTTCCCAGAATCCTGGCATCAAATACCAGAAATGAATTCTTGGAATAAAGGAACCATAGGGAGCGAGGATAGAGTATGGAGAGAGAGTCTTGCATTGTATTCTAAGCCCTTATATACCAACAATTATTTATTAAGCATCTACAGTATGTGAGGTAATTGGGATACAGAGGTAAAAAAGAAAGAGACAAGATCTCTATTTTCATTACACTTACATTCAAGTACAGGGAACAGAAAACATATTAATAAATGAGATGGTTTCAGATTGTAGTGATGTGAAAGTAACTTGGTAGGGTGGATGATGACTAGTTAGGATGTTGTGGTCAAGAATGGCCTGTCTATGGAGGTAATACTCAGGCTGAGAGTTGAAGTAAAGGAGCCAGCTGTGTGATGAGTTTGAGGAGATTATTGTAAACTGAAGGAACCAGGGGCAAAAATTCTGAGCTGTCATTGAGTTTTGTGTGTTCTGGAAAAAGTAAGTGTTGAAGTTGCCATAAAAGAGGAAGAGATAAGTAGTGGTAGGTCATGTAAATGATTTAGTTTGTGTGTTTGTTTGTTTTTCCCTAAGACGAATGGAAATCTGTTGAAGAGTTCTAAGAGACAAGAGTGATCTCATCAGATTATCAAAGCATTTTTCCAAATAAAGTGAGCACTTTCTCTTATCTATTCACACAGTTGTTTCTCCTACTAGACTCTGAGTTCCTTGAGGCCAGGAACTATGTCTATGTCATTTTTATCATTTTATACTAGACCCTTAGCCCAATACCTGGTGCACATGCTCATTTGATATTTTAGAATGAATGAAAAATATTTGAATTAAAGAATAAGTTATTCCACAAATAAATACTTAGCAAGAACTTCAGTGTTTCTATAATATATATAAAAAGATTTGCCAATGAGAAGTTTCAAGGAAAGAACATATCAGGGCTTCTACCACCTCACTGGCTCCTATTCCACCTTCACTCTCACTCTCACTCTTTCTATTTCATATCTCCCTTCATCAAATATAAAGTAAAGTCTTCCCTTTGACAGCTGTAAAGTAATTCTGGCTCCACCCAGACGACAAGCATTTATCATAGGAATTCTAGTGGCACCTACTAATACAAAAATGTATATTAACTATTTAAAACAGTAGCAATAATAATGTTTTTGGAGTCTATAACATATAATGTATTTGTTTTAGTTTGCTAAGCTGTTGAAAGCAGACACCGTAAAATGTGTTGGCTTTAATTATGGGAATCTATTAGCTTACAAGCTTACAGTTTTGAAGATATGGAAATGTCCAAATTGAGGCATCATCAAGACAATGATTTCTTCCTGAAGATTGGATGCTGGCAATCCTGGACTCCTTTGTCACATGAGAAGGCACATGATAGCATCTTCTGGGTTTCATTGCTTTCAGCTTCTTCCTTCTGTGGCTTTCTCTCACTATGAATTTCATTCTCTTATAAAGGGTGCCAGTAAAAGGATTAAGACCCACCCTGGGCCATGCCTTAATTGAAGTAACTTTGTCAAAAGTTCCTACATACAATAGGTTTACACCCCAGAAATGGATTAGCTTTAAGAATAAGATTTTTGGGGGTACATACAGTTCTAAACCACCAGAGTATTTAAGAAAATTATGACAAGAAAAACACAATGGCTATGTATGAAGTTAAACAGTTGCAGGGGTCTTACATTTTGGGAGAAGTGATAAAAGTGCTAACTTAAGGCAGTATGTAAAAAGTTCATAAATCAATAATGCATATGGTGATTTCTAGGGTACCCACTAAAAGAATATATGACTAAAAAGTCAAAAGAGGAGAAAAATACTTTACTAATCCAAAAAAAGACAAGAAAAGGGAAATGAGAAATAAAAACAGATGTGAAAAATAAAAACAAGATGGCAAACCTGAAAGCAATTATCAGTAACTACAATAAATGTAAATGGTTTAAAAATAAAATTGAAAGACAAATATTGTCAGACTAGATTAAACAGAAACCAACTACATTCCATTTATAAGAGACAGAAGTTAAATGTAAAAAGAACGAAAAAAAAAAAAACTATAAAATTCAAACCTAATCAAAAGAAAGCTGATGTTACTACATTAATATCAGATGAAGTAGACTTTAAGGCAAGAGAAAAATAAGAATATTTCATAATACTAAAAGTGACAACTCAACAGAAAGATATAGAAATCTGAAAGTTAGCATATAACAACATAGCCTCCAGATATGTAAAACAAAATGGACAGAACTGAAGAGAAATTTTAAAATCCACAATCATAACCCAAGAGTCAAAGAGGAGTCACAAGGAAAATATTAGAAAATATTTTCAACAGAATGACCATGAAAATACAACATATCAAAACTTATTGTATGAAGCTAAAGCTGTACATATATTAGAAAAAAAAAAAGTTTTAAAATTAATTATCTAAGCTTCCACTTTAAGAGACTAAAATGAATTTAACACCAAAACAAGTAGAAAAAAGGAACTAATAACAGTAAAAGTAGACATCAGTGAAACAGAAAACAGAAAAGCAATATAGAAAAATCAACATGTCCAAAAAAGTATTTCTTAAAATATTAATAAAATTGATAAAGGAAAAAAATAGTGAAGAACAATATTAAGGAAAAAATTAAGTCATCACTACAATTCCTACAGAAATTTTAAGTATAATGCAATACAATACTACAAAGTGTGCATAACCAGAATATGTAAAGAATTCTTACAAATGAATATGAAAAAGAAACAAATAATATAACATTTAAAAAGGCAAAAACTTTAAATAGGCAGTTTGCATAACAGAATATACAAATGTCAATAAGGAAATGAAAGTATTAGTCATCAAGGAAATGCAAATTAAAGTTACATTGAGATATCTCCACACATCAAGGGAATGACTAAAATTTAAAGAGCTAACCAAACAAAGTTTTCATAAGAATGAAGTACAATAGTATTCTCAAACACTCCTAGAGGGAATAGAAATTGATGCACTTTTGAAAACTGTTTATCAGTATCTACTAAAGCTAAACATATGTGTCTCTATGACCCAGTAATTCCAATCCTATGTATTCAGTCCTCCAAAATGAGTGCTTATGTTCAACAAATTCATGTACGAGGATGTTCATAACAGCTTTATCATTTATATGCTGTAAAACTATAAACAACTAAAATATCCAAAAGCAGGATGGATGAATCTACTGCCACACTCAATAGCATGGATGAATCTCACAGACCTAATGCTAAGCAAAAAGAAGCCAGATACAAGTAGGTTCATACTTTATGAGTTCATTTCTATTAAATGAAATTCAAAACCACACATTGAATCTATTGATGGTATCGGAGGTGAAAAGAACAGTTTCCTTTTGGGCAGAGTGTGTTAGCTAATAAGCGGCACAAAGGAATCTTCTGGAATTGCAGGAAATGGTCTTTGTCTTGATCCAAGTGATGGTTCCACAGGTGTATACGTATGTAAAAATTCATTGGGCACTACACCCAATATTTGTGTACTACACTGAGTTATGTCTTGTTAAAAAGGTGAAAAACAAAAAATTATATATTATTTAAATATTCCTTAAACAAAAGCAAGGTAGCCATTAAAAACAATAGTCATTGTAAAAATAGTAATTACAATCCCCCACTAGTCTATGGACTTTCCCAGGACAGGACTGCAACTTGTTTATAATTACATTCTTTCTTCTTGGCACACAGTAGATAACAACACATAATTGGAGAATTGTTCAGAATTAGAGTAATGGGAGGGCCTAAGTTTTTCATGTTTCCCCTTTTAGAGTGCTCTCTCAAACTCATCTGATGGTGGAGTCCAGATGGCATCTCTTTAGGTGTCCATTGTTTCCACTGTGTTGGGCCAACAAATCATGCCAGCTACCACATGGAGAACATCAAACTTCTTAAAGCACTAACCCCATTGAGTCCAGGAACTGGCAGATATCTGGGAATGCTGAGATGTAAAAGAATGTCCAGTGAGGTCTGTCAAGTGGTCTCATTGAAGGCTTAGAGGGCAGAATATATAAATAGGATTCAAAACACTGGGGTAATAGCGAGGACAACGGTGAAGTGACCTTGAGAACTTTTAAAATGAGGTTACTTTTTAAAAATGAGGCTACCTGAGAGATCTATCAATGTCACCTAATCAGTTCTTTTTTTTTTTTTTAATTTTATTGAAGTATATCATTCATACATGAACATACATGAACTGTAAGTATTCAGTAAACATCGTGAACTTATAAAACAAACATGCATAACATCATACAGGGCTCCCAGACATCACTCCACCACCAATACCTTGCATTGTTGTGAAAAATTTGTTAGAAATTATGAAAGCTTATTTTTTCTTTTTGTTTGCTTTTTTCAGGAGGAACTGGGAACTGAGCCTGGGACCTCCTATGTGGGAGGCAGGAGCTCAACGCTTGAGCCACATCTGCTCCCAGACTCACTATTTTTTTTTTTTGTGTGGGTAAAAATCAAATCTTTCACAATACATACTAATATTTGTAAAATGTCACCTAATCAGTTCTTAAAGAGTTGGAGAAGTGCCCAAAATTCTAATGAAAAGGTTTAGGGAATAGCCTCAGGGCAGCATAAGTTATAAGGCATCTACCTCAAACTGTATACACTTAGCATCAACTTGGCATCGCAGGGTAAACCAATTTACAGAGAAAAACAAATTGCTTCCTGGTAAACCTGGTCAGAGCTGATCCCTCATCAAGTGCATTGAATTTTGTTTGGAGAAAGGATGAGTTAGCACAACAGGAATGATGGGCATGCCATTTACAAAAGACTATCCCAAAGGGAACCCATGTGCCAGTGTTTACCTAGCCATATCTTGACTTTGGCTCAGAAAGAAGTATTGTGCAATGAAAGGGGTTTACTAATGAGGGGCAAGTAGACTTTTTTTGTATCATTGCTGCCTAGGTGAAATTGATTTGGGGTCTTATCCCCTTCCTTTGCTTTGATTCCTTAGCTCAGAAATGTCCTGAGAAATGTTCTGAGGCCTTATATAATTTTCTACGTGGAGCCACAAATAATAGGCCTCAGAAAATTTCCCATGTGGAGAGAATGTGACTGTGAGCAACATGTCCTGATTGGTGATAATGATTATTACCTGACATTTGTTGATCATATTGAGCAGCCAACTGCTGTGCTATATTACTCAAGATAGGCCAAAAGTACTGTTTCACAAAACCTATATCTCAGTGGCTTAACCCAACAAAAGTTTAAAATTTTTTCACTCACTATAGTCCTCTTGGGTCTTTGGTGGAGAAAGGCAGTGTGGCAGTTTGGCATTGTTTATGAATTCCAAAAATAGATATTGGATTATGTTTGTAAACTGGTCTGTCCCTCTGGGCATATTAGATTATATTGGATTCAGAGGTTTCACTTTTACTTGATTAAATAATAATTAAGGCTTTGATTGGACCACGTCAGCAGGACGTTGCATCCCTGCCCCTTTGGTGGGCGGGGGCTTACAGAGAAACCGCACCTCAGAGAAGGGAGTTTGGAGTTTTGATCCTGGAGTTGGGGAAGTAAACACACAGAGAAGCAGATACGTGAGGAAGGAGAGAAGTCTCCATTAAACTTCGCCTGATAGTCTACGGCTGGCCTTGTGGAGAAAGCAGAGCAGCTGAGCCCAAATAGAAACAAGCCCTGGGAAGAGAGGAACCCAGGAAGCCTGAACCTTGGCAGACATTGGCAGCCATCTTGCTCCAAATCGTGGCAATAGACTTTGGTGAGAGAAGTAACTTACACTTTATGGCCTGGTAACTGTAAGCTTCTACCCCAAATAAATACCCTTTATAAAAACCAACCAATTTTTTTATATTTTACATCAGCACCCCTTTGGCTAATACAGGCAGAGAGGGCCTAATGCACACATTCAGTTGGATTTGGTCTCTCCTACTTTGGCACCATCATCTCCTAGGTCTTTGGAGACCTCTTCATTCAATTGGGTAATGGAGAAAGAGCAAGGATTGCACAAAGGAGGTTTGTAGGGCCAATCTAGAATTGATGTGCATAACTGTGTTCATGTTCCAGTGGCTAGAACTCAGTCACAGAGTCACATCTAACTGTAAAGGAAGCTGTAAATGTCATCTCCTTGAGTACTCAGGAAGGAGAACCTAGAAATTAGTGAGTCCTAATATTCTTAATGTCTCTGCCCCCTGAACTAAGTACTTCCCAAGGATTAATTCATGCAATCCTCATCATAGTCCCAAGAAGGAGATACTCTTATTATCCCAATCTTAGAGGGAAAAAAAACTGAGGCAAAGAGAGGTTAAGTAACTTGCCCAAGAACAAGAAACTAATTATTTCTGAGCCAAAGGGAATTTAGAACAGAGATCCTTCATTTCTAGCTTCCATGGTTTGAACCACTACAACACACAGCGGCCATTAATTGTGGCAAATTAATAAATTGGCATTTGGTTTTTTAAGTTTCAGTGCATTTACAAAACTTTGATTCTGAACCTGTAAAGGGAGTACTAGATTCTAGAACATGGTGACCCACCAAGGCACTTCTTCCTGTGAAGCCCTGGTGGATGGCCAGCCAACTCCTCTAGATGAAATTATATCCCACCTGGGAAAACTGTGGCAAATAAGGATAAGAGCCATAGTAAATGAGGTCTGGCCAGCAAGTCAGGCATGACTCCTAGTGTCTTGTGTGAAATGAACTTTTTAAATCCTTACAACAACTCTACAAAATAGATATTATTATTATAAAGAAATTATAACACAAGGAGATAAAGAAACTTGCCTAAGGTCACAGATTCAGAAAGTATCAGGGGCAGGATTCAACCCTAGGCAACTTTAATCCATGCTCTGAGCCACTATGCTAAAGAAACACTCAGCAAAGATGGTACCTACACTGTCATTTTGTTTCCTCTACATTTGTTCCGATAGTCACCCACATAGAATCAAAACTTGACGTAACTCAGTTATCACCTTCTCCTTCTGGGAGTGCAGGGCTCTTCTTCACACAACATAGATATGCAAGAAATATTTATGAAATTGAAACTATTTAATTTTGCTAAACTGTAGAGGGAAGGTTTCCCCTCCTTCCCTTAGTCTACATCCATCAAAATACCTTTTTAATCCTTATATAACTCCATAAGCGGGACAATTTTACTCCCATTTTACAGGTCATGACACCAAGTTTTAACATAAGGAAATGAAGTCCCAAATGTTATCTGACTTAGATATGAGTGTAAACCTCCTGGTAACACTTTCCTGATGAACCTCTCTCTAAATGACAAGAAATATCCTACTCTGACATTCCAAGATTATAAACTGCTGAAAATTCAGGATTTTACTTTCACAATTTTTCACCACGAGATTTTTGTACTTCTAGGGAAGTAATTTCTGTGAAGCACTGGCATGAACAACAGTCACAAGTGGGAAGAGCAATGGGACAAGAAGAAGGGAGGAAAGAGTCCCATAATTTTAGAAAGAGTATGAAAAAAAGAAGTTAAACTTCTAGGTTCTAGTTCTGGCTCTGCTTCTGTTTTCTAGCCATCCAGCCAGTCTCACCCCTTTTCCTCCATTTATTGCAAAAGGTGGAGAAGATTATAGACTGGGTATAAAGGACCTTGTCATGCTTGAATGAAAGATATTGTGTTATGGCCAGCACAAACCCAGTATTGCTCATGTTATGAAATCCATATTGTGATGTAAAAAATTGGGTTCACCTTTTGCAGGAATACTTTTACCCTGAATTTATAGGTCAGAGCAAGTAAAACTGCATTCTTAGGTGGGAACACTAAAGATAGATGTAGCTCATGGAAAACAGAAGGATAGTTTTGAACAAAGCTAGCCCTACACCAATTTATAATGAAAGTGAAATTTGTGATCCATACTATCCCCCTTTCTTTCTCCATTCTTTCTTCCTCATTAAGTGCCCCTTTCCCCTGAGTACCAGTTTTCTCAGACGATCCTGTGTCCCCAGTATTAGTCACTTGATATGTTACACCTCAAGCAGTATTGCATTTTAGAGGAGGAATCCTAAGGAAGAAAAAGACTATGCCTAGCACTGTGGACCCATATCTATTCCGCCATTTTGACATTTGCACCAACATCCTTCTGTTTGGAGAGGATTGTGGGGGAGGAAAGGGGCTGAAGAATGCTGAGGTCCTTCTCAATATTGCTAAATACACTTAATTAGTGTAAAACAGTTGTTGAACTTAGATGATTAGTATCTTCCATCCAGTATCATCAGCAGTGGCCATTCTAGACTGCATTGATTGTGGTAGTTTTCAGACTGAGCACTGGAGTTCCATGAGACACACTGGGAGTTTCCATGGAAAAAAGTATGGTCATGGTGAACATGCTTACTGTGGACCTTGGTCCACACATTCTTAGTCTAGGGATGGAATTTTTACTATAGGACATTTGTCCTCTTCATGTCCCCCAGCCCTTTTTCCTTTCATGGACCAAGGCGTAAGTCTCTTTTTAAGGAAACCCCCTTAATCTCACCTCAGAGATTAGTATATCAGCTCAATAAATAGACAGCTGGAGGCTATTGTCTCCATCACTTCACAGATATGTCAGACAACCTGAATTTAATTTAGGCTTATCTGGGACCTCTCTCCCTCATCTTACAGTTCATAAATACACACAAAAGTACAGGTGCCAGACTCGAGGTTCGCCATCACTGTCTTCCCCAATCCTATTCCATCTAATTTCTTTAAAAAAATTTATGAAAACAATCTTCAAAAAGTGCCTAAGGGTGTGGTGCATTGGTGAAGGGGTGTTATATGGGAAATTCTACACATGTGCATGATTGTTTTGTAAGTTCACAACCTCTGTAATAAAAAATATTTTTTTAATAAATAATAGGGTGGGTTGGGGGAAAATACACCAAACGTAAAATTTGGACTATAGTTGTTGGTAATATTTTGACGATGTTCTTGCATAGTTTGTAACAAATGTTTCACAAGGTGTTGGTGGAGGGGTGATGTATGGGACCCCTGTATGATGTTATGCATGTTTGTTTTGTAAGTTCACAACTTTTACTGTATACTTATTGTTTATGTATGTTCGTGTATGAACGATATACTTCAATAAAAAATTATATTTTTTAAAAAGTTCCTAAGGATAGAAGCCAGAAGCAGTGGAAATGAGAGGCGCTGACATGAGGGGAGAGTGCTGTGTGACGGGGGGTTGCGAGAACACGGCAACTTCCAGAAGCAAGCAAGCCCTGCCGATATCTTGGTGGTGGACTTCCGGCCTCCAAACCTGTGAGATGATGAATTCCTCTTGTTTAAGGCTCCTCCAAGAAAGTGCCTAAGGCTGAGAATCCCTTTTTAAGGGATTCTATCTTCCTCTCTTTCCTCCAAATTCAGCAATTCTCCAGTTTTCAACCCTGCCCATGACTTCCCCTTATTAGGAGTCTTACTACTGTAGTATTAGCTCTCAAACCCCTTAATAGTCCTAGTGCCTCTAAGAATTATTATGCAGAAGACATCTACATTTTTACTCTGCTTTGACAATGTTTGGTCATCTCTTTGGGACTGGCCCATTATACTAGTCATACAGCAAAGAGAACATGGTTCTCTTTAAAACATGAGGTGTGTCACACATCCTTGTGTTTTGGTAAACCCCTCATTAGAGAGAGAGAGACCTCAGTGGAGCTTAAGTCTTTGACTCCTTGTGTTTTGGTAAACCCCTCATTAGAGAGAGAGAGACCTCGGTGAAGCTTAAGTCTTTGACTTATTAAGTAGCATAGAAATTCTTGGACTAAATTAGCTGTGCAGCATCAGGTTCATGCTGGTTCTATGATCTCATTATTTTTGGTTCCTCATTAAAATCAGGGAACTAGTGATTCTAATTTCAAAGTGTCTTTCCATACTCACAGACATAAAACCTTGGTTTTAAAAAAAAGTATATCCTCATTCAGATACACTTGAGAAGGTTGGTCACTTTGGTTCATTATTTGTAAATAATGCAACAAGTCCCTAGGATTTTTTTGGGTAAGTTTAGAACATCCTGCAAATCTATATGGACACTGTATATCTCGGTTCATGATTGCCTGTTGTCATTCAACAGATTCTTTAGGGGAAAAAATGTATTGAAATATGTACTCATGGATTATTTGGAGAATTAGTGAATTTTAATGACGAGGACTAACTCTAGTGATTTAGAACAGTATAGTAGCTTTGTGGTACCAGCAAAGAGAGCCTCTGAAAAGCCAGAATGGTGCAAATAGCATCTCAGTTCTTCCTACTTCAATCTGAAGCAAAGTTTGCCCTCAGATCCTGACCATGTTATTTTCTTTATCACAAATATTCTAAATGAACACAAATATTACTGAACATTCAAAATGTGCCATACTCTGCCTAGTCCATGAAGTCACAACAATGAAAAAGCATGGTTTTTCCTGAAGAAGCTTTAAGTTGATTGGGAGACACTGATTCATTAAGAGTAAATAATCTAATAATATAAGGCCTGTAGATACAATGTACAATGGGAATTCACCATGTCAACAGATTAAAGGAGAAAATTCTTAGGATCCTCTCCACAGATGTTGCAAAGGCATGTGTGAGCATTCAACCCCCAACCACAAAGGGAGGAATCTTGTCTCCTTTTCTATAAGAGGGCACGTTAGAATGAGCACTTGGCCACCTCATTCCAAAACAGAGGAATTAGCCATTCCAATTGATCAGTTTGCCATTCACTGAGCACCTTCAAGGAGGCTTAGTGCTTTCTTAGACATTTGGGCCCTCAAGCACAGAGTAGGTTTTTCTTTTTCCTCTGTTTCTTGTCTCATTGGGGCAAGTGCCTCCCTACCATATGGGAGCTCTTGCTATCTCTACCATTATCTCTGTCATTATCTCTAGCTCTAGCTCTGTCTCTCTTTTATCTCTCTCTCTGTTTCTCACCAGTAATTGGGGGTGTGAATCAGCCCAAGGTGAGCTTCTCCAGTACAGTTACCAGAAGCTCTGAATTGTGGGGGTGATTAACCCTTTGGTCCTAATTGGCTGATGATTCTGGGGTCTCTTTCTATAGCGTAGGGAAAGAAGGAAAGATTCTTAGCCCTCTCGCCTCCAGCCTCCCACAGTGGATTACCATGCCAGTCCTTTCTCCAGAGTCTTCCTGGACACTTCGTTTCTCTTGGCACTTTTCATACCCTGAAAGTTAACTACCACCAACATCACTCATTTGTTCACTCACTGATTTATTCAACAAGTATTTGAGGACTCACTTCATGTCCAGCTCTGCAGAATGTCCTAGCAATTCAGTAGTAAACAAAACAGACATGGTGTCTGTCTTGTGAATTTATAGCCTAGTCTGGGCAATAAATAGTAAATTTGATAATCACAAGGACAGTTTATAACTATATTTTTGATACATTCTGTGAAAGAAAAGCTGAGTGAGCAATGTATCATGAGCAGGATGAGCTTGACCTGTTCAGTGGGATCAGGAAAGGGATCCTTTTGGGAATTCCCCTTTAGGGTGAGATGTGAAGAATTGGGAGTAGGAGAACATAGACCTTGAAACAAAACAGGATTAAAGTGAAAGTGAAGCATGAGATAAGATTGTAAGAGTCACATTTTAGAGGGCCTCATGATTCTTAAGGATTTTGAACATGATCCTAAAAGCAAGGGACAAACATTGAAGGGTTTTAAGCGGAGAAGGAACATGATCGGTTCTGCGTTTTTTCAAAGTTCACCTGGATTGAATTAGAGAGGGGCATCTGCAAGACCAGTTCAGGCCACTGCTAGGCCTATCATGGGAGCAATAGAGATGGAGAAAAGTGAATGGATTCAAGATACATTTTGAAGGTAGAATCAACAGCCATAGTTAATTGAAGAGATGCAGTAGATGAGGGAAAGGGAACTGAAAAGGATGATTTCTAAGGGCTTGAGCAACTGCATGAACAGAGGAACTCTATCTTGAGATAGGAAACTGCAGGAGGAGCAGATTTGGGACCCTGGAAAAGGATCAGGAGCTCCATTTTAAGTAAGCTGGGTTTTAGGAGATATCCACAGGAGCTGCCAGCTGTACTTGGATATCCAAGTCTGTAGCACAAAAATAGATGACAGAGATGACTATATAAATTTGGAATTTGTCAATGTATAGATGGTATTTAAAGCATTGTAAGGAGATTCCCTAGGGAGAATGAGAAGCGAGAAGAAAAGAGATTGAAGGAGTGAGATCCCTCCCTTTGCCACTAGAATTAACTCCTATTAGGTGTCTCTGGGAAGGGCTCTCAAAAAATAAGGGACAGGTTTGCTTTCAATTAAAATGATAGGATTAGGGGGGTGGATGTGGCTTAAATGATTGGGCGTCTATCTCCCATATGGAGGGACCTGGGTTCGATCCCCGGGACCTCCTGGTAAAAATAAAGAAAAATATAGAAGGCATGTGGGCTGCCAGGCCCTGTGCATGGGTGTGCTGTCAGGCCCCACCAAGCCGTGCAGCAGGATGATGACGTAACAGGAGAGTGACACAAGGGAGAGCCAAAATGAGACGCACCGAAAAACCAGGAACGAAGGTGGTGCAGGCAATAGGATGCCTCTCTCCCACATCGGAGTTTCCAAGGATCAAATCCCAGTGAAGAAAGGAGGAGAAAGATGAGAAGAGAGGGCAGGAAACAGACACAGAGAATTGCCCAGTGAATGGACACAAAAACAGCAAAAACGGGGGTGGGGGGTGGGTGTTAAAAATAGATAAAAGTAAATAAATAAATCTTTTTTAAAAAATGATAGGATTAGGATGCCAGGGGAGATTTCCTATGACTTTGGTAGGCCTCCCCAGTAATTGGTATACATATCCAATCCTCCGTTCTCCCTATCCCAAAATCCATCTGCAGAAGTACAACATGATAGGATGTAAGAAGCCTTGCTAAGAGAGAGTAGATAGGGAGCAGTTGTGGCTCGCGTGGTTGAGCACCTGCCTCCCACATGGGAAGTCCCAGGTTCAGTTCCCGATGCCTCCTGAGAAAAGGAAAAACCAAACAACAAGCAAAACAATTGGAAAAAAAAAAAGGAAAAAAAACCTCAGGGAAGCCGACATGGCTCAGTAGTTGAGCGCAGGCTTCCCTCACACGAGGTCCCAGGTTCAATCCCCAGTCCCCGGTGCCTGAAAAAAAAAAGAGAGAGACAGAGAGAGAGAGTAGAGAAATACTCTCTTTGATGTGCTGGATTTTCCCCTCATAAATCCCATCTGCAAATGTGTAGTGTTAATATTCTCACTAGCCCTGTTAACCATGAAAAAATCTCCAGGTAAGAAACCAGAGAGTAGCTATCAAACCCTACCATTCTGACGATTTACTGAAATTCATTGACTAGATCACAATACCAAAGAACATTCATCCTACAGCAATCCCTAGATTCATATTTAGGCAACAGCTTACCTCTTCATTTCAAAGACCTCTAAGTCTATGGAGTTTTCTGCAATTTTTCAGGAATATAACCACAGTTACTTAAAATTTCATATCAAGAGCCAGTGGGTCTCTGACATTCATGTTTTGGGTATGATTGAATATGACATTCATGTTTTAGGTATGCCAATTTTAACATGCACCTCTTCCTGTTGTCTTTTTTTCACTATCTTTTTCCTGTGATTCTTATAAATGATGCCTGACTCACAACAGACCAAGCACAAGAAATAGAGGTCTAAAGTATGATAAGAAATATGTGGCAGCTGGTCAAGTAGGACCCCAGTGAGAGAAAAAATAGAAAGGGACCCATTTCAAGTTTGCCCACAGCGCTTTGAAAGCATTACCTCTTAAGTCAAATTGGATATAATCATGGAAATCACTTCACAGCACAGAATTATTATTTACCTAAAAATGCAGAATCAATTCACTCAAGTTTGTAGTATAACCATTCATTTCACATTTATTTTTTCCATTGATATTTAATGATCCAAAGAAATGGGAATAGGTAGAAAAATACACCCAATTTCTTTGCTGTCCTTGGGGCTAGCTCTAAGGCTTGTTCTACACCAGTGGTTCTCAAACTTTAATATGCATAACAATCACCTGGAGCATTTGTTTAAATAACTTCACCGGTTCTATTCCTTTAGATTCTGATTCATAGGTCAGAGTGTGGCCCATGAATTTGCATTTCTAACATGTTCACAGATGATACCAATGCTGCTGGCCCTTAGACCATGTTTCAAGAACCACTGTTTTACCTGATCTCCCACAGCTCTCCCATGGAATTGAGCCCCAATTGCCCACAGCAATAACTGGCTCAATAACTCACTCTTGATTTCTTTCCCTTCCCTGTTTGACACCCTCATTCCTCTACCTCTTTCCTGGGATCATCTCCCCAATAAATTACTTGCACTCAAGTCGTAGGCTGAGGGTCTGTGTTAAACCAAACTAAGTCAAAGGGAAAGCCAGAGAGCAAATAAGCAGAAAGAAAAACAATCAGAAACATCTCACCAGGACGGCGCTCTCTGTTCTTGCTCTTTTGGGGTCCTGAAACATTCTAATGACTTGTTGTCTTTGCATGTTTCACGTAAGATTCAAAGTTCCAGGTTGGAGGAGTGCCAGACAAACCTTTGGGCACATGCCTGCTTTCTGGCTGCCTATACACCCATGTCCAAAATCTTGAAAGCATCTTGGATTCATCATTCAATGGTATTTTCATCATCCAATTGGTCATCACATCATATTAGTTCTACCTCCTTATTTCAAAGATATCTTATAATCCATATTGCCTTTGTCTTGGTCAGGCCCTCATCCTCTTCGCTTTGACAGACACAGTCAAGTGACTGATCTCCCTGTTTTTATTCTGGTCCCTTTCCTTGGCACCCTTCATATGGATGCTAGTGTGAGCTTTACAGAAAGAAAAAATGACCAGTCCCTTGAAACCTTCTAGTGGCTCCTTGGGATGAAAGCTAAGATCAAGGAAGGATTTCTATGATCAGGTGCCTCCTTCTCCAGCTTAGTCTCTTATCTCTCCGGCACATACACTGTATCTACATTTAAGCCATATCAGATCACTTTCATTTTCCTAAACAGATGCTCTGTTTCACCTCTAGACTCTTCCAACATGCCTAGAATTCATTTATTTAACATGTATTTATTGAGCACCTACTCGGTGATAAGCACTGTTTTAGAATCTAGATGTGGTTATATAATAGTGAACAAAAGTAAAAATTCTGCCCTCATGGAGCTTACCACCTAGTGGGGCAACATAGATAATAAAATCAGTAAGTGAAATGTCAGATGGTGGCGTGTGTCAAGGAGAAAAATTAAGCAAGAAAGGGAACTGGGTGTGATAGAGTGAGAAATTCAATTTTAAATAAGATGTGGATGCAAGACCTCAATGAGAAGGTGATATTTGAGCAAAATACTGATGGAGGTGAGGCAATGAGTCTTGCAGGTATCTGGGGAAAGTCATTCCAGCAAGGAGAACAGCAAGGAGCAAGGCTGAAAACCCTTCCTGTCACTCTCATTCTGCCCAGTTTCACTTGTCTAATCCTTTCTCATCCCTCAGGACTCCAACTAATATTATCCCACTACCCAGAGTTTTCTTACCGTTCATGGCATGTTCTTGATTAAGAATCCTATCTCAATGGTCTCAGAGCATCAGACATACTATTGTGGTAGTATTTAAAATACCAAAGATAATAAATCAAAATTTGCATGTATAAATTACTTACTAAATGCCAGGCACAGTGCTAATGGCTTTACTTAGATGATCTCATTTCAATTCTCACCAGCACTATTAGAAGACATGTGTTTATATCATTTTACAAATGAAGAAATTAAGACACAGAGAGGTTAAGTAACTCGTTTAAGATCACAATGTATTCTAATCTTCTGCCTGTCGTCTGAACTCTTTAACAGGGACTATGTGGCTACTCCAAGAAAGCATCTCTAACTCTGCTTTGAATAGCCCTTAACACATCTACATAATAAAATGGCACTACTCTTTGTATGTTTCTTACCAAATCATGCCAATGAATTTACACACATTTGGTGAGTATGTTTGTGATGGTCTGACTTAAAAGTGATATTCATTTGGTGGGGCTCTGAAGTCACTTCAAAAAGAAAGTCTTAAACCAAAGTCTGCAAATAAACTCACTAACTTCTCCCCAGCTTAGGACATGACTCCCAGAGATAAGCCTCCCCGGCACTGAGGCGTTATTACTAAGCATTAATCAGTGATGCATTTGGAGAAAAGCCTTGATCAAAAGGGAGAAATATTTTTTAAAAATAGAGTTTTATGGCTCAGAGATTTCAAAGCGAGTGGGAAGGTCATTCTGGAGTTTACACTTATGCAGATCTCAGCCAGACTATACAAACTGCCACAGTAAACAAAACCTTAAGAGAAAGTGTTCCTGAGAACCCTAGGGATATTCAGTCACCATAGACAAGCCATACAGCCTCATGGAATCAACACCCCCTCAGTGGGCCCTATCTGGGAATAGATGCGAAGCTATTTCCCCCAATATAGCATAGTTACACCCACCTATAAATCCCCCAATCATGATTCTTCTACTTCTTTTATTTGAACCTATAATTTTCAATTTACCTGTTAAGTATATTTCTCAGAAACATAAAGACTTCCGATTTTTCCTATGCCAGTTGAGTCCTGAAACCCAGCAGATATGCAGCCAACTCCCACTTTCGATTTTTTAGGGCCTGCCCTGGACAACTAACAAAATGATGATGATGGACCTGCCCCATCCCAGAAGCAAGGAGTATCCTCAACTGCAAGAAAAACAATTCCATTCCTCTGCCCCATAATATCTACGTCCCCTCACAGCCTGAAGCTGAGTGAACAACATCCCAAATTACTCAAGACTGAGGAATGAACAAAAATCAGGGGGGAGGGGTGGAAGTGGCTCAAATGGTTGGACGTCCATCTCCCATATGGAGGAACCTGGGTTTGATCCCCAAGACCTCCCGGTAAAAAGAAAAA
Organism: Tolypeutes matacus; assembly: GCA_026826555.1. Classification (NCBI taxonomy): domain Eukaryota; kingdom Metazoa; phylum Chordata; class Mammalia; order Cingulata; family Chlamyphoridae; genus Tolypeutes; species Tolypeutes matacus. The sequence goes on from JAKSZT010054489.1 coordinate 8,492,899, forward strand.
AAAAAATATAGAAGGTGTGCGGGCCACCAGGCAGGGGCGCCGTCAGGCCCTGCACGTGGGTGCACCATCAGGCCCCGCGGAGCCATGCAGCAAGATGATGAGGTAACAGGAGAGTGACACAAGGGAGAGCCAAGACCAGACATACCGAAAAACCAGGAACTAAGGTGGTGCAGGCAGTAGGACACCTCTCTCCCACATTGGAGGTTCCTAGGATCAAATCCCAGTGAAGACAGAGGGAGAAGGATGAGAAGATAAGGCAGGAAACAGACACAGAGAATTGTCCAGTGAATAGACACAAAAACAGCAAAAACAGGGGGTAGGGGGGTTTAAAATGGATAAAAGTAAATAAATAAATAAATAACTCTTTTTTTTTATAATCAGGGGGGAGTGTAACCACTGACTAAAGCAGATTATTGATTAAAAAAAAAAGAAAGGCAGAAGGAAGGAAGGAAGGGAGAGAGGGAGGGAAGGAGGGAGGGAGAAAGAAAAGGAAAGGCTGGCATCCTTCAGAGAAGCTGATATGGAAATGCAATGCACAGCTGATTTGGCTACAATTGGGAGAGATTAGTTATATGTGTTAAACTGAGGAAACCAATACTGGTTTCAATTAGAAAGTCATTTGGACAGATGTTCTGAATCACAGATGTTGATATGCAATCAAACTGCTTCTCACATGGGCAACTCTATATAGCAAGGCTCCAGGTGAGTAGCTCCAGGGATTTATTTATATAACAATGGTTAACAATTCTCCCAAGCAACTCCATGGAGGCTTGAAATTGTCTAATATTTATAAAGTTCTGATAACTACACAAACCATTAGTCAGTTCCAGAGTTGTATCTTCTGTCTTCTTTGCCCTGTGTTTCCCTATTGGAGGTATTTTGTCCTTGGGGGACATTTGACAATGCCTGAAGACATTTTTGTGTGTGTGTGTGTCACAACCAAGAGAATGGGACTGCTACTGGCATCTCATGGGTAGAGGCCAGGGATGCTGCTAAGCATCCTACCATGCACAGGACAGCCCCTCCACAGTAAAGAATTTTCTGGCCCAAAGTGTCAATAGTGCCAAAGTCTGATCTTGTTGCCATGTGCAAACCCTAGTGTCCTTCCTTGTTTCCCATCCAATGATATATCTGGGGTATAAATAGTATCCTTAATGTCTGATATTACAGAGCATCCTTGTTGCATGATACATATTTCCTGATGTCATATGGGGAAGAAGCATTGGAGCAAAAATGATTATTAGGCTGGCATGCCCTCCTCACTATCCATGAGATAAACACCTCTAGCTCTTTGAAGCTTGAGAGTATCACTTCTGATGTGAAGACGTCCCTGACACCCTACAGGAAGAAATGACCACCCTTTCTTTTGCACCCCAACTGTATCCTTTATACAACTCTAGCATAAGAACTATAGCACTTCATTGCCATCACTGATTACATACCTGTCTCCCTTCAACTTCCCCATTAGCACCTTACTGGAACTCAGAGACCACATCTTATTATTCTTAGTTTCCCAAGCTCCTAGCACAGGACATGGCCCTTAGTAGATATTCAATACATATGTTTGAAATGTATACATTTTTAGGGAAATCCCAGAGTCCAGGAGTTGTTCCACATTTAGCTACTTTAATTTCACTGTAAATGTGTCTCAATTCTTCTCTGGTTTCCAAATAGAAGCCAAACAAACCACATGGTTCATCCCTTTGCCCTCAGCCTCCCAACCCATACCATTAACTCTTTGAGTTTGGAAGACATTACCCCAGTGCCCTCAAAACAACAACATGAAGTCCTACTAATGGTGGGGAAGGATGATAAAAAATAGGCCGCTTAAAAATCAAGCACTTTTCCAGGGTAAAAGAGATGCAAACAGCCACAGCACCTTCCTGTGAAACAGAAGTTTCTATTTAAAAGACAGGCAAATAAGAAGCAACTTTATCACAATGCCGCTTTCCCAGATTTCTTGGCCAAAGCAACACATCAGCCTGTATCAGGTTCTCGGCGTTTCATGATAGATACAGCTCCAGTGATGATTCATAGCCATGTGAGGAAGGGAGGATTTTATATGAACTCAATCCTTTTTAAAAATGCAGTCCAGTATAAGGCCTGGTTTTGTCAATCCTATGAGATGTGTAGCACTCAACTTCTCTCTCTGGCAAATAATGAGGTAAGTGATGAGTTCTGCCAAAGGCATAGCTTTTCAGTAGTTCTCCGTTTTTCTGTTCTCAAGTAGCAGAGGAGGTCCTTTTACTCTCTTGGTTCATATGTTCAAGTCTCCAAAAAGTTTCATGAACGCAGTGGAGAAACTAGATTCAGGAATCTAATCTTCATCTTTTTTCTTTCTCCTTAACTTTCTTTGGTTTTGAGTGATCTGTGTAGGTTTTGGATGACCTCCATGTTAAGAATTTAAAAAGAGCTCCACTTACATCATTTTGACTTCCCAGTATTCAATGGTTTAGATTTCTTGGTTTGTTTATGTTTTCAATAAGTTAAAGTTTCTATCACCATCTGCTCCTGATAGGATTTGAGAAACAATGCTAACCGTTTAAGAATAAATAGAATACAGTTCATCTGAAGGAAGCAGAAGAGATAGGTGTTATCTGTATAGCCTGAACTGAGTTCATTATCAATGTTGGCCTAAAGTTTTCCTGTAGCTACGCTAGAAAAAGGAACAGATTGCAAATGTGAGCAAGTCAACCCTGAGGAATGAGAATATTGAAAAGGCTGGCAAGGCAGGCGGAGAGAGCTTCACGAGCAAGGAGACCCTCCTGTCCAGCCTGGGGTGGCCATCTCACCCTGCACAAAGACTGGACGAGAGAAAGAAGTAGCTTCTGGAACTTACCTGATGATGATGGCAAAATACCTCTGGATTTCTGTTCAAAGGTCACAGAATTGTGAGAGAAGGACTAGAACCTTGATTTTTTTTAAAGGAATTCCCTTCACAGAATTTTTAAAATTCAGTAATTCCCTTCAATAATAAAGTCTTAAAATCCCATTTGCTATTATCAGTAGCTGCCATTTATTAGGCATTACTCATAGCTCAGTTCCTCTACTCATTCTATCCTTAAAATAACTCAATAAGAATAAGAATAATGAGATTTAATAAGAGTGTATGATTGCGGGCACTGTTCCCTCATCTTTACACGCTTTAACATATTAAATCTTCTCAACCACCCAGGAGTGAGGAAGAAGAGGCATCGTTATTGAATACCTGCCATGGTCACAGAGGTATTGCGTATGGGGAGGTCTGATGTGGACCCAGACAAGGGTTCTGCCTCCTGGGCCACACTTTTTTTTTTAAATAACAGGTTTATTGACATACAATTAACGCACCACACAATTCACCCCTTTAAAGTACACAGTTCAGTGTTTTCTAGTCTGTTCACAGAGTTGTGTGATCGTCACCATTATCAATTTTAGAACATTTTTATCATCCCTAAAAGAAACCTGGTACCTCTGGCTATCACCCCACAATCTTCCCACCCCCCTCAGCTCTAGGCAACCCCTAATCTACTTTCCATCTCTATAGATTTTCTCTCTGAACAAGTAATATAAATATAACTAGATATTATGTGGTCTTTGTGGCGGCCCCTTTCACTCAGCAGAAGGTTTTCAAGGCCCATCCATGTTGTAGCATGTCCTTCATCCCTTCTTATTACTGTACAGGCCTCACTCTTTACCACTACACTGTGCTCCTCTCTAGGCTGGCATTATCTTTCTCTTTTTATACATGAGAAAACAGAAATGAAATAACTTGCCCAAGGTAACACAGCCAGTCAGAGGAAGAACAGGTACCTCCTGACCCTAACGCCATGCCCTACACCACCCAGCCACACTGCCTCCAAACACGACTATCCCTATAGAAGTTACCTGCACCAGAGAAATTAAAATGAGCCTCATGTGTCCTGATAACTTTCTTCTCAATTCCATGGAAGGCAATAAAGTAGTGGTTGAGAAAATGGACTTTAGAATTACGCTCAGTGCCAAACCGTGCAACTTTAGACAAACCACTAGGCCTTCCTATACCTTGGTTTCCTTGTTTGTAAAAGGACAATGACATTCACATCTCAGATTCAGGGCACACCACATGTAAATAGCACCGCCCAGTGCCAGGCACAACATAAGGGCACAATCCATAAGCCCATTCTATGGGTAATGGGTATTTAGGCAGGTCAAAGACAAAGAAGGAACTTCAGTAGGAGGAAGAAGGAGGAAAAGGAGAAAGTGGCAAAATTATGATTATGTGAAAATGCTGTGGTTATTTTCATACCTCTTTCTCTAGGAGAAAAACAGCAACATTAAGCATTTGCAAGAATGACTTAAACTACCCAAAGACATATGGAGAGGACCCCAAGGGAAAGCTGCTCTCATCCTTCCCTCCCTTCCTTCTGCCTGTGCGTGCCCCACTTAGCATCTCCATGTTTCTACTACTTAATTATTTGATGCCAAAGAATTCAAAAGCTTTTGATGGGAGTGGAGACTTCAGCGTGTTCCCTGGAAAGCCTTAAAAGGCTAAAACAGTAACCTTAATATAAGGATGCCAGTTCCACATTCAACCAAATTTATTTCTGTATTCCCCTCCATGCAATTAGAGAAGATAAGTATTAGGTTCAGGATTCACAGTAGGTTTCTGAGTTTTGAAATGAAATCATTTATAATTAATTGAAAATTGTCTTTCTCAAAAATAATGTACGTCTATTTTTAAGATCTTACTAGCAGAGAAACTATGGATATAAAATAAGGGATATGGAAAAGACAACACTTAAACCTTGCTCTTTTTAAAAGGGAAAAGAAAAGGGAAGGCTAATTAACATTACAGGCTATAAAACAACAAGTTGTTTCAATCACTAAATAGATTTTTCCCTCTTGCAAATAGTCTTCATTCATTTATTGAGGTAATGTGCACCTATCAGTAAAATACAATGGTTCTGCTGCTGGTTTTGGAGAATTCATTCCTTGTCAATAAAATTTTTAAAGTTGCTCAAGGAGAGGGAACCTGGAGAGAGGATCATATCTGGAAACATCTTTAGATGGTTCAGCTCATGATCAAGGAAACTGGATACCTTGGAACCTAAGTCATTGATCCACCCAGCCCTGAACTCCTTGCACATTAATCTAAACTATTTATACTTTGGAAAGTAGCTATTGAGGGAAGCAGTACATTAGCAAAAGCTACTTGTCACCTTCCAGGACTATTTGAATATCATATGTTCCTTGAAGACTGGAATAGGAAGTAGGAGGTAGAGATTTGCGGTGTTGGCACAGAATTTTGGTTGTAGTAGACTTCATTTTGGTGGCCACCAACAACTAATCTAGCCCAGTATTTGTGTAGTCCCCTCCCATGTTAATCTGGGCTGGGCCAGGATCAGCTTTGACCAATGGGACATTAGCAAGTGTGGTGTAAAGAGCATATCATCCTGTTGGATTGCTTGCTTTGGGGACAGACCCTCTCAAAACTCAGCCACCATGATGTGAGAAGCCCAAACTAGTCACATGGAGAAGAATTGAAGCCCTTGACAAGAGTCCCAGCTGAGCTCTCAGCCAACAGCCAATATTAATTTGCCAACTTTTGAGCCATCTTAGAAGAAGATCCTCCAGTCTCAGTAGAACCACCCCTGACAAGCCATGCTAGTCAGTGCTATATAGAGCAAAGAGGAGGTGACCCTAGTAAATTCTATCCAAGTTGCAGAATACTGAGTAACTAAATAAATTTTGTTCTGAGCCACTGTTTTGACGTGGTTTGATATGCAGCTTTAGATAACTAAAACAGTTGCATGAGCATAGAGTTCAGGATGAATGTGAAGTAAATGCATTAACAGTCGAATACCCACCTTTCCGAACTATCAGGGGTGGAGAGGCTGCCTCTGGTTCATGCTGAGAGTTTTGAGAAGGTTGGATCATGCCCAGCTATTCCTCATAATACTATCCTTTAATAATAACAGCAAAAAGCATCATTTATTTAGCTCTTTCTAAATGCCACAGACTGTGCCAAGAGCTAAATATGTACAGACATATAGCATATGATTTTGTCCATATAACAGCACTATGAGAAAAAAAAATCTCTATATATGGCAGATAAGGGAACTGAGATTTGGAGAAGGTAAGTCACTTGCCCAAGATGTTCTGACCAATAAGGGACAGGATTAGGATTCCAACCACTTCTCTACTACTAAATATTCCAACAGGATATGCCATCTCTACCCCAGGAAGGAGTTGCTGCCCCACCTCTAGAGCCTGGGTCTCACATTTCTTTACCAGCAGGGAGGAGGGACTTCTACTAATTTTTCCATCTTTCCACTCCCTGGCCATTGTCTTCCCAAGCACACACATCTTTTTTTTTTTTTTTTTTTTTTTTTTTTTTAATAAATGCCAAACTTCAGGCAACTTCTCTCTTCTGGAAGGAGAAAGAGGATGAATGCGTTCTCCTCAATACCCCAATCCTCACAGGAATTCCCACCTTTGTTTTTCTCTTTAGTCACCACTCACGCACCTCTGCTCCATTAGAGGATATGAATCACCAAAGGGGGAACACTCAGACCCTGCCCTGTCACAGTGATAGTTCTTGGTATTCTCTTGGGAGATGTGGGCATAGGGGATAGGGCCAGCAAAAGAGTGTAATAGCTGGTCAAGGCTTGGGCCCCAGATGCCAGTCCTCACCCTTGGTGGGCTAGGCTAGATCACATGGCACTCCAGGAATGCATACAGGCTGGCACCAAAGCCCTTTATAGTGACCTTTCCCCTTTACCCCCTAGACCCACACCCCAGTCTTGGCTGACTAGAACTTTATCGGTACCTCTGAAGGAGAAGAAAAAAGTCCTGGAACAGGCCAATGGAAGGAGGACCCCAGGGTGGGACTGGTCTTATCAGTTTATCATCCTGGCTTTTCAAGGTGAGATTACTTTTAGCAGCAGAATCTCTAAGTCCATTGAAATGTGTTATGTATTTTTTAAACTATTAATACTAATAACCAAAAGAGGAAAGACAGGAAGAAGAGAAGAATGGGGATGGGGTTAGGAGGGAGAAAGTCTTAGGTTCTGCCTAGTGGTTACAATTTGCACTTACACTCCCCTTTAATTACAGCATTCCTCCCACTGTCTAATAATTATTCATTTGCAAATCTTTCCCCCTGCTAAATAGTGAGCTCTTTCATGAAAAAAATCCTGTCTTAGAGAAATTTGCGACTCCATTTTATATGGTGCTGACATATATATTTTTTGAATGATTGAGAATGAATGAACAATTTTTTTTCTTAATTTCTATGGTAATCCTAGTTGCTGGCATCCTGGCTCTGTGTCCAAACTCCTTGTTCTGCCTCTTCAGCTCCCATGGACCATAAATCATGATCTGACAGGAAGACATCGAGACAATTACACTTGCCAGGATACAGAATCCCAAATACTTGAATTCTGCTCCCTCCTCGAGGTATCCAAGAAGACACATGCAGAGAAGACCAGGAAAGCACATACAATTTATTGCATGAGAAGTTATCTCCAAAATCAGTCTCTATCTCCAGCTCCCAAAGAGCAAGCCTGGGCCATGTATAGGGCTCTGGCTAAAGGCAGGTCTGAGTAGCTCTCTCTTCTCTTTCAGGTCCCAGAGCTATGGTGAGGTAAAGCAAGTCCATAACACACCAAGGACAAGCAAACCTGAGACATAGCATTTCCCCTAATGCTTAGCTGGTCTAGTGGGCAAGACTTGCAGGGGCTTTCCTGGAGCACGGCAACAATCCAGCAGGTATAGCTTCAGACCTTCTTTGTGCACCAGTAAAAAAGAAGTGAGGAAGAAAAAGAGGAAGAAATAAAATCCCGAGATACATTAGAGGATGCCTACTACTCATAGAGGAAGTCCTGCTACTCTGATCCAGGGCTTATCCCCTTCACTTACTAGAAAAGCTATTCTGACCTCTGGCATGGTGGCACAGTAAATGTCCTTCACGTTGACCCCTTATCAACATTTCTTCTTGAGGTAGAATTTGGAATTGGGAACAGGGGAGGCTGTGAGCTTCCCTAGAGATCAGAATGACTCTCAAGCCATGACTATTGAGGACTTGTTTGTGCTGAGCCCAGCTACCTTATTTTGACCTGTGGCGCTTTCGCACTACTGTTTTCCATTTTTCTACTGTGCCTTTGGTCTCATCTCTCTTGACCTTGGCTCTTGGTGTTTGTGCCCATTCCCATAGCGGCTGCCCTTACAAAGGTCCTCTTTCAGCCGTGAGTCCTCTGTACATCTCATCTTGGGCAAAGAGAGCAGGAATTTTCTTTCAGTGAATTCTGGGATCTTCACATGCATCACCCCTCTTACTCTTCATTTTACTTTGCTGTAGGGTGGAGATCAACAAATACGAGTACATACATAGTAATCAAAGCTGCACACATCCCTTTGCCTTCAGTTGATTAAGGATGATGTTTCAACTCACAGCACATTGCTCTTTTGGGCTCTTTTTTCATATATATAAATCCATTTAAAATGTCCTTGAAATCATTTAAAATTTTTGAAGCTTGAAAAGTAAGAGGCAGAAGAGGCATCTCCTTAAGCCTTGTGCCCTTCCCCATTTCAAGCAGTTGGGTAAGGCTGGAAGTCCAAAGCTAAGGCTTAAAGTTTTGGGGTATGTCTTTTCTGTGAAGACTTTACCCCCAAAACCGCTTCAGTCTCCATCTCCAGAGCATTGGCTGAGAGCTCAAAAGACTGAGAATTGAGTTTAATGCTCAATGTTAAGCAAAGTAAAAAATCAAATATATCAATCACTTAACTAAAAGCACATTTTGATGGAGAATACAAGTAACTGGATAGCAATCCTGAGCAAAGCTTGCCTTGGCAACTCTCTGATGAAGACACTGCTCTGCAATGCTTCCAAAATGCTTCTAAGCAGGCAGCTTGGCAGTCCAAATCACTGGAGAGATATGCCTCCAGTTCCCAGAGCCAGAGCTGAGGAAGGGGAAGGTGGTCCACCTCCAGACAATAATGCTACTTCCCACCTCCCTAATGCCTCATCAACGTTGGCTCATTCACCTTTCCTATAGCTTTGGAGAACTTAAGTCAGGATCCCAATGTTACAGTTGAGGTAACAGTTATGCATTTTCCCACATATTCAGCGGGTCAGTTTTGACTTTGAATTCTTTAGAGCTGGAATTCCCACCCACTGACCTCTAGATCATCAATGAACTCATCCTCCAAACCAGGGCCTTGTTGAAACTAAGCAATTAAGAGAGAAGACTGAGATTCCTGGTGGAATGGTACAATCATGGTGCGACTGGTGCTTCTAGACCTTTCTTCATCCAGATATCTATAGTTTTTTATAGGCTGTACATCATTTCTCTTAGCAGATCTTCTGGGAAAGGCTGTCATCTGGATTACCAAGGAGAAGCTGAAGAAGAGGACAATTGAGTGCTTTTTCTGAGCCCACAGGACAAACCAGTGTTAGCCCTGATTGTGCTCTAGCAACCCACTTCCCAGTTTTATGTTTGAACTACTTGATTCTGGTGTTCACATAGAGGAACAGGACACCTGAGTGTGAAACAACTGAACACACCTTCTCTTTCATAACACAAAGTGCTCTATCTCTGTCAACAAGCCTGTCACAATTCAAAGACAGAGTGGTAGAAACAAGGGCAAGGAGAAGGGCCATGCTGGGGAGCTGGGAAGGAAGTGGTACTCCCTGAGAACCACCCTCTAAAGATGATACAGCTGTCCTTGAAGGATGTCCACGTCACTCGCACTATACCATCCCCATTAGTGGGTCTGCTGTAATCAGGGAGGGCCACAGATATTCAATTCCGTGAAAAGCAGCTTTTAAAAATAAAATTCAGTTCTTGGCATGTATTACAATACGTTCTCTGTTCCAAACTTAATACTGATGCCACCCACAGGACCGCTGTCTTAGCCAAATACAGTAAGAAAGTGAGGCTTCTCCCAGAAGGCCCACGTGAACGGCTTCCAACAGCCAGGATTGGGGAACCCTGCAAGCAGCCGAGAAGACTGCCACGACGCAGCACCCAGAACATGCTGTGCCAGAGTTGCTCTGCCCTCGCCTTTGAAAATTGTTATGTGAAAAGAGAATTCTATAGACTGCAGCATCAGATGTCTCCTGACACTCGGAATTTTTTGAATCTAGGAAGTTAATGCCCAGTTTTTGCTTGCAAACTCAATCTATATAAAACAAAGAATCTCTATATATCCACAGTGTACATTCAGTTGTCTTTGACTACCTACTTTCTTAAATGATTTACTAATGTTTTGTATATATAATTCTTATATTCTCAACTAGATCGTAGGCTGCATGAGGACAGAGAGTGTGCAGCTCTAGATGATCATTTGAAACCAGTAGATGCTCACTCCTAGCACATCACACACTTGGCTTCAAACACTAGAGGACCTTCTTTTGATGCTTTGCATTATTCAAGCATTAGTCCTGAAGCACTTGCTTTAATCCATCTCTTTTCTTGCTTCCTGAACTCTTTTTCCTGGTTTTTAACCTTCTACTCTGTCTTCTTGCAGATGACTCTCTTCGTTCCTTGTATTTAGCCTTTAACTTGGGACCCTCTTCAGTGGAGGCTATAAGCATAGGCTCTGAAGTCAGTCACTGCTTCTTAGCAGTTATGACCCTGGGCAAGTTATTTCCCTTCTCTACACCTTAATTTACTCAATTGTAAAATGGTACTCATAACAGCACCTACCTTCTAGGGTTGTTGAAAGATTCAGTGGCTTATATGGAAAACAATTAGAAGTCCTAGCACAGAATTCTCAATAAATCTTAGCAATTGCAGGGCATTTTTTTCTGCCACCTCTATGACTATGAAGGCACTTTAGTCAACTTGGGACACTACTTAGAGCATCCCATTTTCCAAGTACTTTACACCTGGCAACTTACACCTGGTATTCAGTCCAGCAGACAGAGGATATATTTATTTTGGCTATACAGACCCACTTTGTACCTAATATGAGCAAAGCATATTGTAAGTACTAAGAACTTTTTCTCCCATGACTAATTTCTTCTTTGCTCCAGTTTATTTAAACTGAGCTCCACAGAGCCTTCACTAAATTAAACATGAAAGTGTTGTTGCTTTTTAAAACTGGTTTCCTGTAAAAGAAATATGTGTCTTGCCTCTCATAAATAACCTCTTACGGGTCTTACTTGACCATGCCTGGACTCCACCCTTGAGGGGACATTATTCATTCAATCAGCTAACGTACATTAACATGGACCCTGCCTTTAGGTGATTAATATCTGGTTGTTAAGGCAAGGCTAACACATATCATACGCTCAAAGAACAATAGAAAGTATATAATTAAGTACTGAGCCAAGTAAATGGTGCTGATTATCAATACAGTAGTTCTGAAAAGGGCCTATTAGGTAATGGGTCATAGTAACTCACTTACTGGTTCAGTAAACACTTATTGAGCATTGCCTAAGTGCCAGGTTCTGCGTCCTGGACATAGGTGGAGGACATTGTGGCTTTTCTTCTCTCTGGTCCTTTATTATACATCAAGCCATGAATTGAGGAGAACTGATTCATCTAAGCCAATCATGGTAAACTCACTTGCCTTGCCGCAGTTTCGTTCCCAAATGGCTGCTCGGGCTAAGGAGAGTTGGCTGGGGGCTTCTGAGAAAGTTCTTCCTCAGTCTGAAGAAACTGTCACACGAAGAAACAGTCTCTTCCTCTGGCCATTGCCATGAAGGAATGTGAAGTCCATAACTGTTGCTCACATTTTGCCACCAGCTTGAAGTCAGAGAGGAAGAAAGTGTCCAAAGACCTATAGGGAAACAGAGTAGGGTGCTACCAGATTAAGCCAAATTTTAAATACATGTACTTATCTTCTGAACTCCCTTTTAGGTAATCCAATGCAGTTTCTTATTGCTTTCCTTAGCTTGAGGGGTGTTTTTTTGTTTGTTTTTGCTTTTGTTTTCTGTTACTCATAGCCATACATATTCTAACTCATGAAACATATGAAGATGATGAGATATAATCAACCCTCAGGAAGCTCACAGTCTAATGCAGACAAATATGGAATCATATAATATTACAATATATACATTAAATGCAATACAAGGATGTTCCAGGAGTAAAAATAGGTCAGAAAAAGGAGTTGGTGAAGACCTTATAGAGTTACCTTTCCCAACTTCAATTAGTCCTAGAAGGGCTGTCAGTGAATGATGTCAAAACAGAAAGAAATTAGCAATACCCCAACCTATTATGGCAGAAATTGGCTCAATTCTCTTTTACCCATCAAATTCAGATTTCATTCCTGACATCTTAAAATAGGGAAAGAACACCTTCCTAGAATTAAGAGCTAAAGTACTGAACATGTTCCTTTGGCTTGCTTCCTGTTCTTGGAATCAGTCAGGAAGTTTCTCTTTTAAAGGCTATTTTTGATCTCCGAAGATGCTGTCCACTATAGAATTATAGAAAATTGGAGCACATTACCCGCTGTTCATCGGTCTTGGTAATTATGTGTATGTAAGGAAAAACATTTTCTCTGTTTGATATCATTCGATGGTTGAAACCACACTTTCAGCTCCCTCTCTCTACAGAAAGAAATATTTTTTTCTTCCAGTTAAAAAAAAATCCAGCTACCTATTGGCTCAAATGGTAATTAATGGTTTTACATATGTTTTGGGCTTCAATGTGTAACTGTGACATTGGAGAATTCTAAACTGGATTTTGGAAACATTAAAATTTTGTTATGGCTGCGGTTAGAAGGCATGGCATGGAAATTTTGCTTAGTTCAGTCCCAGATCCTCAAATTAATTGCCAGTTTTCTCCAGTTTTCATAAACGCATTCTTAGTAGTAAGGCTTCTGTGCTAATATCTTCCAGGGAGGCCTCTCAAAAGACCACTCAGGTCCTCAGAACTGGCCGGCAATTCCCTTAGTGGTATCCGATGGGCTAGGAAATAGACTTACAGTGATTACGAACACAGATTTTGGAACCAAACCTGCATTCAAATCCTGGCTCTGTAGCTTATTACGTGCCATTACTTTGGACAAGTTACTTAATCTCCTTGAGTCACTCTAAAATAATGCCTACCTAAATAAATTATTTTGAAGAATAAAGGAGGTAATGTAGGCCAGGTCCTTAAAACAATGCCTGGTATTCACTCAGTCTTTCATCAAATGTATTGAGCTGGAGATATAAAGCAGACCAAAGTGCCCCTACAGAGTTCATGCAGTAAATGCCCAGTAAGTAATAGGCTTATATTTTTAGTAATACCTGTTCCTCCCCCTAGACACAGCCCTTATCGAGTGCTCAGAGTGAAAAAGCTAAGAAATGGTCCTAGCTTCCTATTGTGCCTCCTACCTTCCACCCCACGCCCACTGCACCGTAGGTCCCACGGGCTCCACCGCCATGTGTTCTAACCTCATCCTCTTCTCTCTACTCCTCCTGCTACCATCCCAGCCCAGGCCAGTACCATAACCCTTACTCTGAACTCCGTAGGACCACATTGGCCCCATATGATCCATTGTCCACACGGTGGTCACTGATTTTTAGACGATGAAAGGCATCAATTTTATTTACAGGAAAACCTCAAGTGGTTACCCATTTCACATGAAATAAATGCTTCCCAGGCTTCACCATGATCTGGATGCCACCTCTCTCTTCTAGAATCTTACACTCCCATACCACACACTGAAGACGCTCTGACCTTCCTTCTGCTCTTTGAACAAACCAAAAAGCCTTTGCTTGAAATCTCTCTCTCTCCCTACATCTTCACATAACTGGCTTCTTGTGTCAGCTCAAATAGGTTTCCTCATACAGACTAGTCCTTTTTTTAACTCATTTTAAAAACAATTTAATGAAGTGTATCATTCATACACGAACATACATAAACAATACATGTATAGTAAAAGTTGTGAACTTACAAAACAAACACATAATATCATACAGGGCTCCCATGCATCACCCCACCACAAATACCTTGCAATTCTGTGAAACATTTGTAACAAATTATGAAAAAGCATCACCAAAGTATTACTACTAACTATAGTCCATATATTACATTTAGTGTATTTTTGCCCCAACTCACCCTATTATTTATTTTGTTCATAAACTGTACAATTTATCTAAAGTGTACAATCAATGGCATTTGATATAATCACCAACTTGTGCATCATTCATCACTTCAATCGATATTAGAGCATTTCCATTACTCAAAAAAAAAAAAAAACCTAACAAAAAACAAAACACTATCATACCCATATGTTAGTGATACTAACTACAAATCCTATGATGTGCTTTCCAAACATTTACAAACAACTTTTTACCAATTCTGCACAAATTAAACCTCAATTTTCTGTTCTCTAACCACATTCTTTTTTCTGCTGACTTACATTCTAGCTATTAAATCTATGAGTTGGCTCATTATATTTAGTTCATAATAGAGAAGTCATACAATATTTGTTCTTTTGTGCCTGGCTTGTTTCACTCAGCATAATGTCCTCCAGGTTCATCCACGTTGTCATATGCTTTACGATTTCATTTCTTCTTACAGCTGCATAATATTCCATCATATGAATACAACACAGTTTGTTTATCCACTCATCAATTGATGGACACTGGGATTGTTTCCATCTTTTGGCAGTTGTCAATAATGTCACTATGAACATCAGTGTGCAGATGTCTGTTCGTGTTACTGCTCTCAGTTCTTCTGGGTATATACCTAGTAGCAGTATTACCTGGTCACATGGTAGATCTATATCCAACTTAGGAACTGCCAAACAGACTTCCACAGTGGCTGTACCATTCTACATTCCTACCAACAATGAATAAACATTCTTATCTCTCCACATCCTTTTCAACACCTGTAGTTTTCTGTTTTGTTAATAGTGGTCATTCTAATAGGTGTGAAATGATATCTCATTGTACCTTTGATATGCATTTCCCTAATAACCAGTGATGAGCATTTTTTCATGTTTTTTCATTATTTGTATTTCTTCTTTAGAAAAGTGTCTATTTGGGTATTTTGCCTATCTTTTTATTGGGTCATTTGTCCTTTTATTGTTGAGTTGTAAGATCTCTTTATATATCATGGATATTAGAACCTTGTTGAATGTATGATTTCCAAATATTTTCTCCAATTGAGTAGGCTGCCTTTTTACCATCTTCACAAAGTCCTCTGAGGTGCAGAAATGTTGAATTTTGAAAAGGTACTATTTATCTATTTTTTCTTTTGTTGCTCATGTTTTGGGTATAAGGTTTAAGAGGCCCCCTCCTACTACAAGGTCTTGTAGATGTTTCTCCACATTATCTTCTAGGAGTTTTATGGTCCTGGCTTTTATGTTTAGGTCTTTGACCCATTTTGAGTTTATTCTTACATAGGGAGTAACATAGAGGGTCCTCTTTCATTCTTTTGGTTATGGATATCCAGTTCTCCCCGCACCATTTCTTGAAGAGAATTTTCTGTCCCAGAAAAATAGAATTGGTAGGCTTATCAAAAATCAGTTGGCCATAGAGGTAAAAGTCTTTTTCTGAACTCTCAATTCAATTCCATTGATCAATGTATCTATATTTAGGCCAATACCATGCTGTTTTGAACACTGTAGCTTTATAATATACTCCATGAACAGGGAGCATGAGGCCTCTGACTTTGCTCTTCTATTTTAGGATGTTTTTGGCTATTCGGGACTACTTTCCCTTCCAAAGAAATTTGTCGATTGACTTTTCTATTTCTGTAAAGTAGGCTATTGGAATTTTGATGGTATTGCATTGAATCTATAAATCAATTTGGGAAGTCTTCCAATCCATGAACATGGAATGTCCTTCCATTTGTTTAGGTCTTCTTTGATTTCTTTTAGCAGTGGTTTGTAATTTTTGAATACAAATCTTTTATATTCCTGGTTAAATTAGTTTCAGATATTTGAGTCTTTTTGTTGCTATTGTAAATAGATTTTTTTTTCTTGATTTCCTCCTTAGCTTGTGCATTACTGGTGTATAGAAACACTACTGATTTTTGCTGATGTTGATCTTGTATCCTGCCACTTTGCTGAACTCATTTATTAGCTCAGGTAGCTTTGTTGTAGATGTCTCGGGATTTTCTATATATAGGATCATGTCATCTACGAATAGTAAGAGTTTTACTTCCCCTTTTCCAATTTGGATGGTTTTTATTTCTTTTTCTTGCCAAATTTCTCTAGCTAGAATTTCTAGCACAATGTTGAATAACAGTGGTGACAGTGGGCAACCTTGTCTTGTTCCTGACCTTAGAGGGAAAGCTTTCAACATCTCCCCATTGAGTACGATGTTGTCTGTAAGATTTTCATACATGCTCTTTATTATCTTGAGGAACTTTCCTTCTATATCTATCTTTTGAAGCATTTTTATCAAGAAAGGATGCTGGATATTGTCAAATGCCATTTATGCATCAAATGAGATGATGGTATGGTTTTTTCCCTTTGATTTGTTAATGTGGTGTATTACGTTAATTGATTTTCTTATGTTGAAACACCCTTGCATACCAGGAATAAAACCCATTTGATCGTGATGCATAATTGTCTTTATATGCTGTTGGATTCAATTTGCAAGTATTTTGTTGAGAATTTTTGCATCTATATTTATTAGAGAGATTGGTCTGTAATTTTCTTTTCTTGCAGTATCTTTATTTGGCTTTGGTATCAGGGTGATGTTGGCTTCATAAAATGTGTTGAGTAATTTTTCTGCCTTTTCAATTTTTGCAAGAGTTTAAACAGGATTGGTGTTAATTCTTCTCAAAATGTTTGGTAAAATTCACCTCTGAAGCCATCTGGCCCTGGACTTTTCTTTGTTGAAAGATTTTTCTTGACTGACTCAATCTCTTTTTTTGTGATTGGTTTGTTGAGTTCCTGTATTTCTTGTAGAGTCAATGTAGGTTGTTAGTGCATTTCTAAGAACTTGTTCATTTCATCTAGGTTGTCTAATTGGTTGGCATACAGTTTCTTATAATATCCTCTTATGGTCCATTTTATTTCTGTGGGGTCAGTTGTAATGTACGCCCTTCCATTCCAGATTTTATTTATTTGCATCTTCTCTCTTTTTTTTCTTTGTTAGTCTTGCTAAGCGTTTGTCAATTTTATTGATTTTCTCAAAGAAACAGCTTTTGGTTTTGTTGATTTTCTCTATTTTTTGTTGTTGTTCTCAATTTCATTTATTTCTGCTCTAATCTTTGTTATTTTTCTTTCTGCTTGCTTTGGGATTGGTTTGCTGTTCTTTTTCTAGTTTCTCCAGTTGTTCAGTTCGTTCTTTGATTTTAGTTCTTTCTTCTTTTTTAATATAGGCATTTAAGGCTATAAATTTCCCTCTTAGCACTGCCTTCACTGTATCCCATAAGTTTTTATCTGTTGTGTTCTCGTTTTCATTTGTCTCAAGATATCTACTAATTTCTCTTGTAATTTCTTCTTTGACCCACTGATTGTTTAAGAGTCTGTTGTTTAGCCTCCATATATTTTACAGATTTTCCCCTTTCCCACCTAGTATTGATTTTCAACTTCATTCCATTATGATCAGAGAAGGTACTTTGTATAATTTCAATCTTCTTGAAAATATTGAGAGCCATATTGTAGCCCAACATGTGGTCTATCCTGGAGAAAGATCCATGAGCACTTGAGAAGAATGTATAACCTGTGGATTTGGGGTGCAATGTTTCGTATATGTCTGTCAAGTCCAGCTCATTTATCATATTGTTCAAGTTCTCTGTTTCCTTTTGTTCTTCTGTCTAGTTGTTCTATCTGTTGATGTAAGTGGTGTGCTGAAGTCTCCAACTATTACTGTAGAGCCATCTATTTCTCCTTTCAGTTTTGTCAGAGTCTGCCTAATATATTTCGGGGCACCCTGTTTAGGTACATAGATATTTATGACTGTTACTCCTTCCTGGTGAATTGTCCCTTTTATTAATATATAATGGCCTTCTGCATCTCTTACCACTTTTTTTGTACTTAAAGTCTGTTTTGTCTGATACCAGTATAGCTACTCCTGCCCTCTTTTGGTTTCTATTTGCATGAAATATTTTTTTCCAACCTTTCACTTTCAGTCTATTTGCATCCTTGGGTCTAAGGTGAGTCTCCTGCAGACAGCATATAGATGGCTCATGTTTTCTTATCCATTCCTGCAGCCTACGTCTTTTGATTGGGGAATTTAATCCATTAACATTCAATGTTATTACTCTAAAAGCATTACTTCAGCCATTTTATCCTTTGGCTTTCATATGTCATATCTTATTTTTGTCTGTCTTTTTACCTTTTTGGTAAAAAAAAAAAAAAAATGTCTTCACTTCTACACTTTCTTCCAGGCCTCTTTGTCTTGCCTTTTCTTTTCTGGCTGCAGAATTCCCTTTAGTGTTTCCTTCAGAGCTGGATTCTTGTTTACAAACTCTTAGTTTCTGTTTATCTGTGAATATTGTAAGCTCACCATCATTTGAAGGGCAGGTTTGCTGCATAAAGAATTAGTGCCTGGCAGTTTTTCTCTTTCAGTATCATAATTATATTATACCATTGCCTTCTTGCCTCCATGGTTTCTGAAGAGAAATCTCACTAAGTCTTAGTGGACATCCCTTGCATGTGATGTTTTGCTTTTCCCTTGCTGCTTTCAGAATTTTCTCTTTATCCTTAGCATTTGGCATTCTACACATTATGTGTCTTGGCATAGGTCTATTTGGATTTATTCTAATTGGAGTATGCTGTACTTCCTGGACATGTATATTCATGCCTTTCATGAGAGTTGGGAAATTTTCGGCCATTCTTTCCACAAATACTTTTTCTACCCCTTTTCCCTTCTTGTCTCCTTCTGGAACTCCCATAACAATTATGTTGGCACATTTTATGTTATCATTCAACTCCCTGAGCCCCTGCTCAAAATTTTCTATTCTTTTCTCTCTGTGTTCTTCTTTCTCTTCAATTTCAATTCTTCTTTCCTCTACATTATTGACTCTTCTTCCCCTCAATGATTTCAAATCTGCTGTTGTGTGCCTCTGTTGTGTTGTGTCTTTCATTCCCATAAACTCTGTTATTTTTCTATCCAAGTTTTCAAATTTTTCTTTGTGCTCACTCAGTGTCTTCTTAATGTCTTTTATTTCTTTAGCCATGTTGTCCTTCAATTCTGTGATTTTAGGAGATTTGTATGAACCTCATTGATTACCTGTTTCAAGTCTTGTGTCTCATCTGGAGCTTTGATTTTTTTCCTTTTCTTGATTTATATCTTCCTTTTTTTTTTTTTTTTGTATGGCTTTTAATATTTTGATGTGCCTAGGCATCTGATTCTGATGCTGAGCTTACTCTGATGTTCGGTTTCTCTCTCTTGCCTAAGGATTTACTGTTAAGTAGCTGTGTGCTACCACTGTTCTTTGACTCTTGGTTCAACGTGTTCTAGATATTTAGGATTGCCCCTGTTTAACTTCTCAAACCAGGGCTAAGGACCCAGTAATGGGGTTCAGGCAAGTTTCCAAGGGCCTTGGAAAGAGGGACAGTAAAGTCACCTGCTTGCCTCTTCTATTTATTTATTTTTTTTATTTTTTATTTTTTTCCTTTTTCATGCACTTTTTCTTTTCTGGCCAGCAGATGGTTCTCTTTGGCAGACCGCTCAGCTCAGACCCCAGGTGCTAGGGGGAATGCATTCAGTGTAACTCCTCAGGTGGGTGGGAGGTACCTATGCAATGTCCTCAAGGCAGGCCAAGCCTCACAAACTTTCTCAGAGGCTGTTCTCCACCTTTGGCCTGCCACATCCTCCTTCCCTCTGCCCCTTCAGCAGCCATCCTGGAGCAGTAGGGAGGGTGTTTGAGAAGGCAAATTATCTTTAGCCCTGAGGGCAAACAATGTCATGGGCCCCATCTGGGCTGGAAGTATGGAACCCCTCCAATGCAGCAGACCAAGTTCACTGGCCAAAATCTGAATTTGCTGTAGGTTGTGTCCCTCCCTCTCCCCTCTCTTGGGGAAGAGGACCCCTGCGACCCCCTCAGTTCGCAGCCATTGATGTCCACAGCTGCTGCAGTCTGCACATTGCTATTTGTTCCGTAGGTGGTGGGGCAGGGGTGCCTGCTGCTGCTTTTGCAGCTCTAGTCACAGGATTTTTTGGCCAGCTGAGACCCCCTTCCTTTGGCCCTTTCTCTTCTGTTTGGTGTCTTGCCTTCCCTTGGTGTACTGAGCCCCAGAGAAGACTTCTAGACAGTCTATTTTTTTCTGGGAGAGAAGTGATCCCTCTGCTTCTCTAATCCTCCATCTTCCCAGAAGTACAGGCCATTTTTGACTTCCATGTCTGTGTCAAATATAACACATTATTTTATCTTCTTTATAATACCAATGAGCTTCTTTATAATACTAATGGATTCTACAGCCGCCTAGAATGTAAGCTTCCGTGAGGGGAGGCCCCTCATCTGCCCTGCCAGCTGCTGTGTCCCTGTGCCTATCAGAGCTCCACGGTGAGTAGCTTAGAAGCCAGAACTTGCCTCATTTTGGAGACTATACTTACATGATATAACTGAAGTTTGTAGTTATAAAGTTAGTAATCCTCATAGCTACTCCCACCCGACTCTTGGCTCATTAAAAATAATCCTGCTTTGGCTGCTCATTCCCATTCCTTCCTAGTTCCACCAAGGAGGATTTTTGCTTGTTGAGAAAGATGCTAAGTTGACATATATAATAAAGTGATGGGAAGAGAGATGAGGGGAAGAGAAGAAAAACCTTTGTAATCAGTTTTCATGGAAAAGTGATTTTTGGAGTTGGGGTATATGAGAGGCATTGGAGCAGCTGCAGGGTAGAAGGGAACTACAGAGAAGAGGAAAGGTACTGTCACAAATGTTAAAAAGCACCAAGCTGGTTTATGAATGTGACTCTCATTGATGATCTCCAAGAATTGCAAGTAAAAGACTTGAATTGCTTTAAATTGCTTTTGGTTGTTAGATTGTGTCTCCCTGAAAGTGACACATCACTCTGTGACTGAACCACATGGATCACTACATATCACTACGCAAATTAAAAATTAATCCTATAACAATTGTAATGATTAATATTCATAGTGATTGTATTATGAACCATGAACTACACTAAGGACTTAACATGTATTATTTCATTTAATTCTTACAGCAACGCTTTCCACCGCCACCCCAAGATGGCTCTCTTATCTGTTTGCTCCTTGTTTTTGCTCATTGTTTGCACTCATTTGCAGCTTGATGGTTGTTTTTATTTATTTTTTTGCTAATTGTCAGCTCATTGGGTTTTTTTTTTTTTTGGTTTGGTTTTTTTGTTTGTTTGTGTTTTTGTTTTTGTTTTTGCTTGTTGTCTGTTTGTTTTTTCTTTAGGAAGCACCGGGAACCAAACCTGGGACCTCCCATGAGAGAGGCAGGTGCTCAACTGCTTGAGCTGCATTTGCTTCCTAGGAAGCAACATTTTGAAATAAATTCCACTATAATCCCCATTTTTCCGATGAAGAGGTTCTAAAGCATAGAGATGTAAAAGAAAAATGTTCCCAGATACACAGCTAACTAATGGCAAAGGCCATTCCCAGACCCATGTCTGTCTAACTCTACCCATACATTATTTGTTATGGTAACCCCTGGGCAGAATGGCCTCAATGATTGTCTAGAAAGAAAAAGGGAAAGAGCCAGAGATGTGAGGCAGGAATCCAGGAATCTCCTGTTGCTTAAGGGAGATCATGCTACCTAAAGCTTGTTCCGCAAGTTGATTGTCAAGCACTAATGAACACTGAGATCAGAGCCAAAATCAAAGAGATAGTTGAGATTTCTGTTACATTCCTCAGAAAGAGACCCAAACTTTCAAAAACTTCAAAGTCATTTTACCCAGCATTTATTGCACAGGTTGAGCCCGCAGGTATTTTTTCCCTTGAGCACATCAATTCGGAAACCGTTAAAAACAAAACTGGGTTCACAAAAATGTAATTGATAAAGCTAACTCTTTCCTGGTTGACTTTTTATGGCTTCAGCTAAAATGCAAGCTAAACTGAATTCCATAATGGACTATGCCTCACAATAATGGTAGTCTATTTGTGTGCAAATAGCTGAATGGCATCTCTCAATTTCAGGCTCTGGCTGTAAAATCCTATCAGTTTTGGGTAGATTATAATTATGTATCTACTATAATAGGTATTGGATCAGTGAGAAATTCTGACACCAGTCTGGGCAGTTAGCACTCATTATTTACTATTTGAATCTTGGGTTTAAATGGTGGTCAATCTTTATGATAAAAAGTGTTAGATGGTGCCATTATTTATTTACTGTTTGATCTGAAACGGGTTATTTAATTTCTCTGAGCCATAGTTTTGGAAAAATGGATGTAATAATGGCTCCCTTATAGGATTGTTGTATAATTAATAAGATCATGTATACAAAGCATCAGGTACAATTTTTGGCTCAATAAATTACAATTTTTCCTATTCTCTATTGTCAGGTCACCTAGATGGTCATTTGGTACTGCCAAGTAGCCAATTCTTAATAACTCCCCCACAACTCATTTATTTGCTAAAGATACCTTAAGAAAGGGGTCCTTCCCATAACTCCAACCTAGTCTTTAATGGGAAGACAGAGACGACCCTCAGTGGAAACTGTGGGAGCAGGAAGCAAACTCATGGACAGTGTCAAATAGATGCATATATAAGGTCTGCTCTGGATCCACTATTTGCCCTCCTTGTCTCATATGGCATCCTCCGGCATGAATGATATCCATCAAACCCTGCATTTCTGAGGACGAGGGTCACAGAAGGAAGTCACTGGTCTTTGCAAGAGATGTTTATTTTCCCATTAATAAAGGGAAATTACTTTGTTGGTTGGGAGCCCAGATTTTCAAATTACTCCCATGGCTGTATCTAAAACTAATTCAATATTTTAAAACTCAAATTTGTTTGGCATAATAGACTCAAGGCTGTCATATCTTGTGACATGGCCAGTCAGAAAATGTTCTTTTGGAACACGATGGGCATACTGGGGAGAGTGGGAGAAGGAGAATGACAAACATTTATGTCTGGAGGGTTATAGCCAATTTCTAGGACAAACCCAGCTTCAGAGAACTGAAGAAATTAATCCAAATATGTGGAAGATGGTTATACTGTTTGTTGACAGTATGGTGGGATTAAAGGAGGCCAGGCTTTAGAGTTGGACAAACAGATCTGGGTTCAAATACAGGCTCTACCCTTTATTCTTGGGGTGAGGCTGGGTAAGTTACTTAGCTTGCTAAGCCTCAGTTTCTTCATCTGTGAAATGTGGATCATAATACTAATTTTGTCATGGGGTGGAAGATAATATAAGTAAAGCACTTGGCTTGAGGCCTCATACATTTTAAGTGCTCAATAAATGATAGTGTTATAGTTTTTGTTCTTGGGTTAGCAGCTACTATGTGCTAGGTCCTCAACATATTTATCTATTATCCTCCAGGATATGATAGTTTGCCATGTTATTATTAACATCCCCATTTTATAGATTAGAAAACCCTAATGCCTTTATCCAATGCCACATATTTAAGGAAAAGCCAAGGTCTGGCTGATTTCAAATCCCACATTATCTCCACTGACTATACTACCACTGTGGAAGTTAACAGCATCATTATTAAGATGCAGGCTATAGTCTAAGAAAGGCTTTGACATGTGAAAGGAAGAGGTAACAGGACATCCTGACTGGCGAGTATGTACAGTCCAGCAGAAAGATCATTTTTGAGACTTGAACCGATAGAATGATAACAGGGCTGTGTTCAGGGTCACCAGCTGGACAGAACTTAACGTGCGAGGGCTGGAGGCAACAAGGCCAGAACTCAGAGCAGAGCTGGCTTAGAGGCCGGGATGGGTGGGAGCAGTTACCTGGCAGCCCCATTAGAGTACTTATAATCCCTGTTGAAAGCAAGATGGCCCAGGCTCAGGGCTGGGGTGGTGCCAGCTGAACTGCAGATAGGATTCAAGGAGATCCAGCTGTGGGGAGCAACAAAAGAGAAGCAGGAAATCAGGCAAGTCCTGACAACAGCAACCCGTTGTTAGTGGGTTTCTTTTTTTTTTTTTTTTTTCTTTTACTTTGCATACAGTTTCCCTGGAATCATGAAGACGTAGTCTTAAACCTGCCAATTCTAGAGGCTCCAGATTTACACATGCATACTGCACTGGCATTCTCCAAGTACAAGTCTACAAAACGCAATGTTTTTTCTCTTTATAGCTACCCACTGATCTATGACCTAGGGTTTAATGACTGTCACTTCTCTAGCTTCTTCAAATTAGCAGCTACCTTCTCCATGAGCACTGGCAATTCTGGGAGTTACAGAGCACTCCTTGGCCTACCGCCTGCAACTGTGACCCATGACCTCAGGGCTATTTCAGAGTCAGAACATACAGGAAACAGGTGAAATCACTATCCCAGCCATATCCATGACAGCATCGCTAATCAATCACAGCACTCCTTTCTGTTTGTCCAGAAAGGTCTCCCTACCCTGCCCCAGGTGGTTGCTATCAACAGATTAGATTTAGCAAGTGACAAAACTTAGTGACCAGGGAAGCGGATGTGGTCAAGCAGTTGGGCTTCCGTCTACCATGTGGGAGGACCCAGGTTCGATCCCCAGGGCCTGCTGGTAAAGGTGAGCCAGGCTCCTGAGGCAATCAATGCAACAAGATGATAACACAACAAAAGAGAGATGCCGGGGAGTGTCAAGGTGAGACGCAACAGAAATCAGCAACTGAGGTGGCGCAAGCGACAGGGTACCTCTCTCCCACAACAGAGGTCCCCAGGATCGAATTCTGGTGAAGCCTAGAGGAGAAAAAAGAGACACAGAAGAGCACACAGCAGATGGACACAGACAGCAAGCAGCAGGGTGGGGGGTAGAGGAGGAGAAAAATAATTTAAAAATAATAATAACGTTAAAAAAATAAAAAAAAAACTTAGTGACCAGCCCGAGTCTAGTGTTTTCCATTTGAACAAGCCACTGAATTCAAACTAAAACAAATCGCTGTGGTTTTTAATTGACCTGCCTGGTTAATTGTATAAAGAAATGACCAATGTACATAATCATAATACAAGAAGGAATAAGGAGTACTGATTCTCTTACTAGCTATCTGATTGAATTTGAATAAGTGAACAGCTACTATGTACCAAACTATATTCTAAGAACTTTACACATGTTATCTCATTTAATACTCAGATTAAGTAAGTGCTTTTATTACTCCCTCTTTACAGATGAGAAATGGCACTTTAAAGAGGTTAAATAACTTCATAAAGGTCATGCAAGGTTGTCAGTGATAGCCTGAAATTAAAACCCAGGCCCACCGAACTTTACAACCAGAGGACTCAACCTCTATATTCCGTACTGTCTCAATTAGATATAGGAAGTGCAAAATAAAAACAAAAGACTAAGTTAGAAAATAGTGGGTACATCTTAGAAATACTCTGAAGGCAGGAGAGAGCTACTAAGGCAATGGCGTTTTCTTAAATGCTTCCCAAAGGACCAAAGAACGCTAAGAGTAGTGGCAATGCAAGACAATCACTGTTCACAGTCCCAATGGGAAAGGACATTATACAATTTACAGCAGTTGGCTAGGAGATGAAAGAAAGAGTGCATGGACACACAGCCCTTTGATTCCCACTGCTCAGTCAGTTCACTGATTTAACAAAGTCGGACTTCCCTCCATACCTATGTGCACAGTGCTCCCCCACAGTGTCCACAGATGCCCTTGCCCCAGGAGGGAGATTGAGATATGATAGTCGATGCCAACTCATCAATTACCATGTACAGGTCAAACCCAAAGGTCTTGTCATTCCAAAGTCTGTTGCTGCTAATACCCTCTCATTTCCTTGGTACTAGGGAAGTTCCCGAGGGGAGGGGAGCACAGCTGGTAATGGAGGACCCGTCCCTTATCCAAACAGCAATTTAATCCCCCAGCTAGTCTCTTGCAGTAAAAAAAACTGTAGCCACCGGTATTAGTCAGCCAAAGGGGTGCTGATGCAAAGTACCAGAAATTTGTTGGCTTTTATAAAAGGTATTTATTTGGGGTAGAAGCTTACAGTCACAAGGCCCTAAAGAATCCAACTCAAGGTTACTACCTTACCAAACTCTGTTGCCATGTGTTGAAGCAAGATGGCGGGTGACATCTGCAAGGATTCAACCTTCCTTCTTCTTAAGGCCCCATGGTCCCAGCCTCTTCTGATCTCAGCTGTAGGCTGGCATAAGGCTCATCTCTTTCTCTTCAGGGCTTGTTTCTTTCTGGGCTCAGCTGCTCTGCTCTCTTTACAAGGTCAGCTGTAGACTGTCAGGCTCATCTCTCTTCCTGGGACCTCTGCTGTGTCTATTGAGCTGTCTCTATTCCTATGTGTTCTTCTCCTTTCTATCTACTTCAGTGTGAGAGTCTGTTTTATCACTGAACCAAGGGGGCAGGGATTCAATGCTGAGTCACACTTTAATGACATGGTTGAATCAAAGCCCTAATCTTAACATAATTTAATCAGACATCTCAGCTGAATCTAATACAAGCAAAGGGTCATCATGCCCAGAAGAAACAGACCAGTTTACAAACAAAATCAATATTTCTTTTTGGAATTCATAAATAATATCAAACTGCCACACCACCCTACCACGATCTCCTTTGACTTCTCTCTATCTCTCAGTATTTCTCTATTATCTCCTTGTCTTCCCTTATTAATCTTTTGGATGCAAAGTCTCTCCCTTATAGAGCAATGCTAATTCCTCTTCTGGTGCTCTCTATTACATTTCTCCTGGGACCTTGCTTTGTTAGTTATCCCTTCCCTGTCATGAAATTTCAGTCTCCTCTTCTCTGTACATGAAGAGAAAGTAGATAATTCATGCAGTTAAAGTTCTCCTCTAGCCTGAAAAACATAACTCCCCTTGTGCCTGCTTCCCCACTATTGCCCAAACCCTTTCTTTCCTTTCCCTACTTGCAAAAGTGTTTGTACCCACTGCCTCTACTCAATTGCCACTCTTCATTCTTACCCTAATATCAGTCACCTCTGTCACCATAACTCTAAGAGGAACGACTTTCTGCAGGTCATCCACGTGGATGTTTGTGTCAGATTGTACAATGAGGACTCCTGTTTATAAGTAAGAGAAATACTCAAACTGTTCAAGGAAAAATCAGGGGTGGCTGAGAGGTGGGAGAGTAAATAACTTACTGGTTTACTGTCCAAACCTTGGAAAGGTCAGGAATGGATCTGGCTAGAACATCACCGGGCCCTCTGTATGTCCATCTTTATCACTGAATGTCAACAGAGAAACTGGCCTCATGTTTTTATTGTGTTTACCAGTTTGTTGGAAACCTCCTGAGAAAGGACAAAATTGGCCTGCCTTGGATCATATGGCCATGTCTTAAACCACTCACTGTGGTTAGGAGGGAAGAGGTGGTGATTGGGCCAGCCAAGGTCCTGGGTCTACAATGCTGGCCAGAAAAGGGTTGTGCCTGGTACTAGAAGAAGGTGGGAAACTACAAACACAGCTGCTGAGGAAATGATGAACTGTGCAGCCACCATGATTTGTATCTACTCAACAGACCGCCTATGTGTATAGCTGAAAGTGTGGCAGAATAAAATAATAGGAGAATCAGGATCATTATCAAAATCACTAAGGCTGAGCAGAAATATTAGGATACACTTGCCTTTCTAGCCAAATATGAATTTAAAACCTTGGATCAAGTGTCCCTAATGAGTCTGAGGTGCTTGTGCTGTGTGTCTTGAAGATACATCCAGCAAGGCCATGGGTCCCAAATATCAGCTCCATCTATCAGTTACGCTATCATTATAACAGCACTTCTTTGCTTCTGAAAAGGGCTTTTCATTTTTGAACTTCGTAATTCAAGCACAAATCACTATGGGAAGCCTCCCACCATAGTTACCAGTCGACACCCTTGGAAGGAGTAGTTAACAGAGAACTCTGAATAAGAAGAGCCTACAGTCACAGGACTAGAGAATTGCTGGGAACGTGGGGCCAATGAAAAGGAGGAAGAGGGGCTGTGTAGTGGGTTGAATGGTGGCTCCCAAAAAGATATGTCCACCTCCTATTCCTTGGAAAATGTGAAGGTGAATTTATTTGGAGAAAAGGTCTTTGTGGCTATGATTAAGAATCTTGAGATGAGGTCATTCTGGATTACTTAGGTGCATCCTAAACCCAGTGGCAAATGTCCTTCTATGAGACACACAGAGGAGAGACACACAGAAGAGAAAGCCACATGAAGGTGGAGGCAGAGATTGGAGCCATGCACCACAGGACAAGGAACACCTGGACCCACCAGAAGTTGCAAGAGGAGAGAAGCGTTCTCCCCTGGAGCCTCTGGAGGGGCTGCAGCCCTGCCAAGACCTTGATTTTGGATTTCTGGCCTCTGGAACTGTAAGGAAATAAATTTGTGTTGTTTTAAGCCCCCCAGTAGAGTGGTAACTTGTTACAGGAGCCCTAGGAAATTAAGACAGGCTACAAGGGACACAAGGGCTGACCCAGCTTGAATTCAGCACACAGTAATATCATACATCAGGATAGGGCTTTGATGTCCTCTGAACATTATTATTCCCATCAACAGATGAGTGAAGCACAGAGTGATTTGTTAGGACTTGCCACATGCCAGTTGTGCCTAAAGCTCTCCATGATTTAGTTCAACCCCGTTTTATGGGATGAGGTTCAGAGATGGCAAAGAACCTGTCCAGGCTGACACAGCTAGATACCAGCAGATTTGGAACACTTACCGAGATCTAAAGTGCCGAAAATGGGGCAGTTAATAAATAGGAAAATTTGCATCCGAAACTAGGTTGTTGTTTGTTTTTTGTTTTTTTTGCCTTCTAGGCTAGTGCTCTTTCTACGGAATACACCACCCTGCCTGTTGGTGCCATGTTGTTGAACAAAGAGCAACAGAGGAAGGGACCGAGGCTCTGAAAGGATAAACTTACCGGA
This sequence comes from Tolypeutes matacus, assembly GCA_026826555.1. Lineage (NCBI taxonomy): Eukaryota > Metazoa > Chordata > Mammalia > Cingulata > Chlamyphoridae > Tolypeutes > Tolypeutes matacus. The sequence continues at coordinate 8,521,720 of JAKSZT010054489.1, forward strand.
GTCGGCACATCATTCTAAACCCAGCATGGCTGGGACCCCTGGAAACAGCTTGCTTTTGTTCTTGGTAATTCTGTTCCCACCATTCAGCTGATCCTGGAAGCAACGGCAGGCTGGTAGTTTGAAGTGAGCTCATCACTCCTGGTTTTTAGCTTCAATTCCTCATGACTGCTTTATATTCTGAGCCCTGCCCTTATTTCCAGTGCCTCATAAAGAAAAGTTTTACATTAGAATTGAGTGACTCTGCCTTGTTCCTCATCCCAGACTGTATTTTTACATTATCAGGTAAATTAAAAGCCATACATTATGTGCATGTGCATTAGGGAAACTTATTTAGAATTCTGTTTAGTACACATTTGCAGAGCTTTTGCTGATTCAGTGAGTGCCACACTTACCAATCAGGTGTAAATCAGCCTTTTGCTGAGGGGAATAATTTGGGACTGACAAGACCTGACAGCATCCATTTTGTACTTTCTCAAGTTTCAGGTTGTCTCCAGGCCTTTTAAACAGAGCCGGTGAAGGAGGGGGAACGTCACACCTGGGGAGAAGAGTGAAGCAGCCCATCCGCAGGTGGCGGCAACACCTCCCACAGAGTCACTGCTCTGATGGTAACTGTCAAGAGCCAGGACAGGCTTTCTGGGCAGTGGCGCAGGGCCCTGCACAGAGGAGGGCAGTGGGGGGGGAGGGTGCGTGTTTGGTTTAATTCTCTGCTGGCTTGAGAGTCTTAATTTTTTAAGAACCGACCCTGCATTTTCATTTTGCACCGGGCCCCACAAATTCCGTAGCCAGTCTTGTCGAGAGCTCCCTGTTAGTGAGCACTTTCTCCGGTCTGGGCCACAGCTTTAATTGCCTTATCTAATGACTCCTTATAATATGCAGTTATTTGGCAAATATTGAGCCACCCACTACGTGGCAGCCACTGTGCGTGGCCTCGAGGGTGCTGGAAGGAGCAGGGCAGGCACTAGTCCTACCTTCGTGAAACTTACTTTTAAAACAGTATGAATGCGAGATGGATGTGGCTCAAGAGGTTCGGCGTCCATCTGCCATATGGAGAGACCGAGGTTCGATCCCCGGTACCTCCCGGTAAAAAAAATAAAAAATAAAAAAAAATAAAACAGTATGAAGACAAATCATTTCAAATTGTGATAAGTGCTCTCAGGGAGGACCCATTTGACAAAAGGTAGCAAGAGAAGGCTTTCCTGGGAGCCTGAGATGAGAAGACTGAATCCTAGATAGATTAGGTGACATAGCCAAGGTCACAGAGCCAGCCAACGGCAGAGCCAAGCTTTGAAATCGGGTCTGACTCCTAATCACTGGGTAGTGTATTAAACTGTAGATTCTGATTCGGCAGGTCTGGAGAGTGCTGATCCCGCTGGCCCTGGAACCACAGTTGGAGTACAAGGCCCAAAACCCTGTGCTGGGGGAATATGGTTGGGGCCCTGAGACCTGGAGGGCCAGCTCTTGCCCCTGGAAGTCTGAAGTGGTCCATGTCTATGGTAAGGCCTGAGAGGCAGAGCAGGATCTCGGGGCAGCAAGTCCTCAGGGATTTCATGAGTCTGCCTAAATCTTGGTGAAAAGAATGCAAACGGTCGCCATAAAAGTGGCTGACCAAGAACTTGGAAGGAGAGAACTGACAAACAAGAGCAGGAGTTTCTTCTGCTCTACTGATTCTTTCCTGATTGCGAGGCTTAGGTTTTGTCACCTTGGGCATTAAGTAGTTCTTTCTCATGGTCCACGGCAATCTCTCTTTCCGTTCACTAAGCTCATCTCCTTTTGCAAAGTTCTCTATGAATATAGACCTCATATTAAAGTTAATTGGTTTACGAGATACTTGGATTTCTAATTTCTAATTTAAACACCTTCCTCCTTTTCAGTTTTGTCCTTAAAAAAGTATAGGAGTCATTTTTTAAAAATCTCTATAATATTTTTCTCTGATTCTTCTGCAGTTTATATGAGCCAGATCTGACATTATAAGATCTGACTAATTCATAGCAAGAACAACCACTTCCCAGCACCCCACCACCACCATCATTTATTAAACTTATGGTCAGCTATGAATGCCAGATCTTTTCAGACTGTATATTGAGTCTCTTTGTCCTCCATTTTTGTCTTTTTTGCTCATTACTGAAGCTATGGTGATTAACACAGTACCTGGCACATAGTAGATATTTAACAAATATCTGTGGAATGAATATATAAATAACAACCTTCAAAACTAGTTTCTTCTGAACGGTAACCTGCTTTTTAAAGAATATTTATTTTCATCAGTCCTAGGAAATTTTTTATTTTATTACTATCATTCAGAGTATTACAAACCTACCTGAAGGGGAAAGTGATCTCACTTAAAGTAGAAATATGTGTGTAGAATTAGCTGGCAGCATCTAATAAATATTTTTCATGAGTGGTCCTTGATGGAAGAATGTACAGAATCTCTAATAATTGAGACAATATGGAGAAAAAAGAGACAGGGAGAGAGCTCTGGACTCAAAAGTCAGACAGCCAAGCTTCCAGCCTAAACTGGCTGTGTGACCTTGGGGAATTCATTAGACCTCTCTGGGCTTTAGTATTCAAGAACTGAAATGTGGAACTGGGTAGTATCTAAGGCTCTATTTAGCACTAACAATCATGGGCCTATCTGAACGCTCAGATTGGACAATTGATAAAAGAAACCAGTGCCCAAAATGGAATGATTTGTAAAGAAACACAAATATCTGTTTAAGATGATCCTTGGGCAAAAAACAGCTCTTTCTCTCTACCTTGCAGTCATATTTCCTACCCTTGCTGTTTATTGCAATGGTCTTTATGAACATGATTTCCTGTTTGACCACTTTCTGTTTTCAGAAACTTCTAGACATTTGCAGCCTACTATCCCATCATCTGGCTCAGCCTCTGCCCAAGTTTTGGCTGGAAAAATCTCAGTTCTTTTTGCAGTGCATTTGATCTGCCCTCAAAACTCCCATTGACTTTGCACTCTCATCTCAGGATCAGGCCCATTTAACCTGCACAACCGTGCAATGCAAAGTTGGATAATTAAACACCCCGTGGATTTCAACTCTATTCTCCAAGATGTCAGAGGTTTCCTGGCAGCTTTGTCTCCCTGGATCCCAACTCTCCCTCTCATATCCTTCAGATGCTACTTCTTCTTTCTTACAGCCATTTACTTCTTTGCACCAGGGCCACAGTTGGGAGATATGGGGCGATTTTGGCTTTAGGCCGGCAGCACTAGAGCATCAGTCCACCTCCATTTGCCTCTGCTCCTTCCTGCCTGCCTTCTACTGGGAGCCCATTTTTGCCAAGAGATTTTGTTTTGCTTGTTTCCAATCCAATACACAAGCTTCCCACAGGTACCTAATGTGCCATCTGCATTGTAGTAAATATCATCTCCGCATTCAGCCTCAATCAATGGTTTTTCTCTCAGCATCTGGAATTTGTATGTCTGTTGGGGCATTGGTATACAATCATGAGTGGAAACAAAACAGCACCTGTGAAATGGGATAATCTAGGAACAGAGGCCAAGGAGCTTTGGAGTAAGCAAAGGAGAAAACTCCAGCTATGTTTAAGGGAAAGGGAAGCAAGCTAAAATGTATTGTGGACCTATTAGGTGCCTGGAAATGTGCTGACTGCTTTTAATAACATCATCTAATCATCTCAATAACTCTATGCAGCATTAGCCTTAATTTTCAGATGGAAGAAGTGAGGCTTGGGGAGGGAAAAATAACTTGCCCAAAGTCACACAACTAATAAGTGGGTTCAAACCAGGCCTACTTAACTTCAAAATCCATGTTCTTTCCTTTTTAACCAAACTGATATGGATGGAGAAGAAAGAACGAGAAGTAGAGGAGAGAGGAGTAGAAAGAGGTACAAGAAAGGAAAAGAGAGGGTGGAGAGACACCCTCAGTTGTCTCAAGTGGCGCTCAGAGTGTGTCACCAAGGCTAGAAACTACCTACTCCACACTTTACAGCAAGAGTCAATATGTGTAACTCTCTTAAGAGTCTTTCTGCGGGGCGGATGTGGCCCAAATGGTTGGGCGTCCGTCTGCCATATGGAGGGACCTGGGTTCGATCCCCGGGACCTCCCGGTAAAATAAAATATATTTATATATAGAGAGAAGGCACATGGGCTGCCAGGCTCTGTGTGCCGGTGAGCCGCCAGGCCCCAGGAGCCATGCAGCAAGATGATGACGGAACAGGAGAGAGACGGAGGGGAGAGACAAGACGAGATGCTCCAAAAGCTCCGAAAACCAGGAAGTGAGGTGGCACAGGTGGCAAAACACCTCTCTCCTACATCGGGGGTCTCCAGGATCTAATCCTGGTGCAGACTGGAGGAGGAGGATGAGAAGAGATGGCAGGAAACAGAGAATTGCCCAGTGAATGGACACAAAACAGCAAATGGGGAATGTGGGGGGGTTAAAATGGATAAAGTAAATAAATAAATCTTTAAAAAAAATAAAATAAGAGTCTTTCTTCATCAGGCCTCTTTTTGGGGCATTTGCCAAGTGTGTTCAAGCATCTCCATATCACCAATGAGCTACTCCATAGCCTGTGTTGAGAGAGGAAAACCTGTACTGGCCTTGCCCACCTACGTACAGCCACTGTTATCCATCACTGTGCTGAAAAGCACCCCCAAATTTAGTGGCTTACAAGAGCAACAATCTTACTACCATCTCCCATGGTTCTAAAGGGCAAACTGGGCTCAGCTGGGTGGGGTCTTGCCCAAGGTCTCTCACTTGTACTCAGACGGTGACTGGCACTGAAGGCATCTCAAAGGTTTTCTCCCACACTCATCTGGTAGTTTGTGTTGTTTGTCCTTTGAGGCCTCACCTGGACTGTCTACCAGAACATCTGCATGTGGCCTCCTCTCCATGCAACTTGTTTTTCGGGCTTCCTCACAGCATGGTGGCTGGGTTCCAAGAGTGAGCAACCTGGGAGACCCTGGTGGAAGCTGACCTGATTTTTATGACCTAGCCTTGGAAGTCTCATAGCATCACTTCCTCCATAGCCATAGCCTGCCAGATCCAAGGAAAGGGAACATGGACAGCACTTCTCCGAGAAAGGAGGGCCACTCTCAGACTGGAAAAAGAGCATGTGAGATGGGAGGTCTTTACATGTCCCCACTTTCTGTCAGAGGCTGCCACGTGGCCACATTTCAGCTCTCTCCCACGTGCATAATACACTTTCTCTCCCCAAACCTCCAAGTCTCATGCCATTGCAGCATCAGTTCAAAGCCCAGGGTCTCATTAACTAATTAAGGCCTAGCTGCAAGTGAGGCTCCTCGGATCCCTGTCCTTGACTACTGTCCCTCTGTGTGAAGACCTGTGAACAAAGAGACAAGTTATCTGCACCTGAAAATCACTGATCAGTAAACATTCACTCCATACCAGGCCCTGGACCTAGCATTTTAGGTGAGTTATCTCATTTACTCCTCAACAGTCCTGGTAAGAAAGTAATTTTCTCCCTAATTACAGATGACGAAAAGGAAGCCCAGAGAGGCTGAGTGCCTAAGCTCTCATAGCTACAAGTGGAGGACTCAATGAAAGTAATTGAACATACATTATATGCAATGTTATAAACAAATTATAAACGCCTAACCATACAGTTAACTTAAGCATAATTTATATTCAGCAGCAATTCTAAAAATGTCGTCCATAGATCCCTGGGAGTCCAAGATGTCAAAACTGTTTTCTTAATAGTATTAAGAGTTTACTTGATGTTTGCACTTATGGTGCAAAGCATTGGGAGTGAAAATAAACCAGGCCTCCTCAAAGAAAGAGCTGATTTCAGGACTGGAGCAAGGTGGGTGCAAGATGAACTTGGAACAACTTAATATGCCAGAAAGTAAGGACGTGCTCAAGAAAAGAAGATGATGGGCATGACACAAAGACACAGGAGGCAGCTTGGAGGGCTCCCACTGGCCAAATCTGGGACAATTTTAGGACCAAAATAATTCAATATAGTAATGTTTTATAAATAATTGAAAAAAAATAGGAATTCATGAGTTCATACTAATAAAATATAGAGGAGATATAGATAAATAGCTATATATATAGGTAGATGTTTAGATGGATGATTTAATAAATAATTAGATAGATGATAGAAAGATGATAGATAAAAGGGGGGAAGAGAGAGCTCTTGCTTACAGTAGAATACCAAGGTTAACTGGTAAATGTACAGGGAATGTAGGAGTTAGAAATCATCATTTTACCATCATAGTAAAGATTGGATCAGACAAGAATCATCAATGGTGGCTAAATCTAGGGGGATATTTTGATGAGAAGCAGGAATTTGCATGGTCTTGAAGGGTCTCCCCACGGCCCACTTATTGTGGTAAACATAAAAATAAAACACAATGATTATACAGTGGAGGACTTGGACCACACCTTGACCAGGTGATCCAATTAACATTACCATTGAAAGACATATGACTATCTTGTACTTCCAGATGTGATTCCCTGAGAAGGTCATCTAGGCATTATTTCAGCTGAAAATGCATGATCTAAATCTAATCACGAAGAAACATCAGAGACACACAAAATGAGGAATGTTCTATTTTTTTTTTAAATGTGGTGTGAGGAGGAATGTGACATGTACTCTTAAAAAATGTCAGTGTGGGGAGTGGATGTAGCTCAAGCGGTTGAGTGCCTGCCTCCCATGCACCAGTCCCAGATTTGATCCCCATTACTCCCTTAAAAACAAAAACAAACAAATAAGAAAACCAACTCAGGGAAGCCGAAGTAGCTCAGTGGTTGAGTGGCTGCTTCCCACATTCAAGGTCCTGGGTTCAATCCCCAGGCCCGGTACCACCAAAAAAAAAAGTCAGTGTCATAAAAGACAAAGGCTGTGGCAGTGTTCCCTACACTGGATCTTGAATGGGGCAGGAGGGTGAGAGGAGATGCTATAAATAACCTCACAGTTCAACTGACCAACTGGAATATGGACAGTAAAAACAAGTCAATGTAACTTCACAAACATGATAACCCCACTGTGCTTATTATGTCCCTCTTCTTAGGAAATGCCCACGGAAATATTTAGAAGTAAATGTCTATGATGTATGAAACTTGCCCTCAAATCGTTCATGGAAAAATTAGAGCTGAGGGGTGAGGGGTGAGAGGGCACATGATAAAGCAAATGGAGTAAAATGTGAAAAAATATTGGCAAATCAAAAGAAAGAGTATATGGGTGTTCTTTTTACATTTTTATATTTTCCAATTTTTAAAGTTTAAAATTATTTCCAAATAAAAAGTTTTTTGAAAAAAAAACAAGCAAGAGTGGGTCAAACTGCTGGTGCCTTTGTACAAATTCAAGCAGCGCCACTAAACTGTGCTGGCATTATATTCTTCACCCCAACATACTTGAGGAAAAGCACTTATGCAATTTTTGAAGATATGAGTGGAACTAGCTGCTTTCTTATCTGAGAATTTCATTTTGACCTGAAAGAATGACTGACAGACAAACTATGGTTGTTCAGACTTGAGTATTTGGCAGACTTCCTCAAAAAAATTAATGAAATGAGCCTGTCACTTCAAGGAAAATAATGGACAGTATTTGTTGCAATGATAAGATTTGAAATTTCATGCAAAATCTAGAAAAATTGCATCTGCCATCATTAATTTGACAGCTTTCCAATGCTTAAATACTCCTTTGATGAGCTTAGTGATGATATTGATGACTATGATTTTATATATTGTATATGAATTATGTCAACATTTGAAATATTTGCCTGACTCAGTGAACCAATAGATTCCAAATAGCCAAAGCATGATGATACCTGGCTCCTTTCTCTTTAGATTTCCTTTCCATCCAGTGAGGTCTCTTGTAGCCAGATAACACATTTCATTTTTTCCTAGTTTAGCTAACGTAGGTTTCTTAATGATACATTAATTCCTAACATTACTCTGGAAATGTCTTTATATTTCTTCCATGCTGTAGTTCTGCTCTTTACAATGAGTGCTTTATGTCCTGGTTCTGAAAGCTAGGTTCTCTACCTTGAAATGATAACCAAGAGAGTTATCGTGTGCTCCTTCCAGTCAATTTTAATGAATGGGATCCAGGCTAAAAACAGAACCCACATTAGTGAGAAACATGGCTGCTAAGAAATTTCCAGTTTATCATGGGTAAATTCCTCTTTTCCTGGAAGATCCCATGACACTTCCTGTTTAATCAATTAAATCTCATTTTATTTAAAAAATTTAAGTAGGTGAAAAAATTTTTTTGAAATCTGAAAGACACTCTAAAATAAGTCATTCTGTTTTGGTTGTTATAATTAAATAGTAAATGAAGAAACTAAGGGACATCATGGGGATAGACTAAAGAGTAATAGATTTGGAATCAGAAAACCAGAAAAATTGTTCTAACTTTTTAACTTACCCAGGATATGTCCTTGAGCAAGGACTAGATGAACTTGTAAGTCTCTTTCACCTCTAGAGTTATATAATTTAAAGTAGAGCAAACCTTCACTGTTGAGGATCCAATCGTGTCCCCCACCAAAGACACATTCAAGTCATAAAACCTGGTCCTGTGAGTGTGGCCTCAGTCTTCAAAGATCATGCAGATGAGGCCGATTGAATTAGGGGATGCCTTAATCCAATATGGCTGAAGTCCTTATCAGCAAAGGACATTCAGACTCAGTAGTAAAAGCCAGAAATCAGTACAAGCCAGTTCAGGAGAAGCCAGAGAATAAGGTGGATCACCATGTGACAGAGGCTCGATACAAGCCAGAGAACCCCAAGGATTGCTGGCAAAATATCACCAGAACATTACAGACTCTCAGAGAAAGCATGGCCTTTTGAGACCTTGATTTTTAATTTCTAGCCTCTAAAACTGTGAGACAATAAATTCCTGTTATTTAAGCCAACTCATTTTGTGGTATTTGTCATAGCATCCCCGGCAAACTAAGACATTCACCAGCTATCACTTGCTGCTCCATACCTCCCTAAACAAAAAATGATGCCACATTTTTATTATCCGTGCTACCTGATAATTAATAGCACAGACTCGGCTTTGAGGTGGACAAGGGCCCAAACCTGAACTACATGACTTTTGAGTATCAGTCTTGTTATTTGAAAAATGGTTATGATGATATCAAAATATTGTTTCACAGACTAGCAGGGTAATGTATATAATACATTTAGCACAGGACCTGTAATAGAGCAAATGCTTAAAAGAGGGTAACCACGATTGCCATTATAGCTAGGGCTGAACAGTCTCCACAGAGTATAGTCATGTTGCCACTGAATACATTTTTGCAGACAGTTTTCTATTTCTTCTTCTGTAAATCTAAATGCGTTTTACCTACAACTCAGAAAGAGTTAGGCTAAATTTATCACTTTGCATAAAATCAGCAAAAACAGTAATAGGATGTACTGTCAGGGAATAATGGCATGCATTTGTAAAGGATCAGAGTTTCTTGCAAAGGAAAGAGAGATTTTGGAACCCCATGTGGAAGAGCTCCTTTGCTGCTGAAGCTTCATCTGTCTGCTGCCCTTCAGACCATCAATCCACTGAAAGGTGGCTCAGGAAACAAGAGAGTGTCGTGAGTAAATAGCCCTCATTAAAAAGAAGCTGATTGTCAGGACTTCTCTGTCTTGTGCTGTGCTGTATCCCCAATGCCTAGAAAGGCATGTAGCACATAGTAGGTGTCCAAGAAATATTTGTTGAATGAATATAGGAATAAATGGAGCATTTGGCAGCTGGCAGTGGGCTTTTTTTGTTTGTTTGTTTGTTTAGTGATTTACAGTATAGTTTACAATTTAGATGATACAGTTAAATAATTTTGATGATATTTACCATGTCCTGTGTCCATTACTGAAAGGTAATGAAAAGCCTTCCCCATGACCACCAAACATCCCATTAGATCTTGACTGTTCCCTTCTCCCCAGCCCCCCAGGGCCCATGATACCCCCCTCTCCTAACCCATGGAATGTCAAGATTCACAGTTGCATGCTCTGGGGATTTGAACCAGCACTTCCTAAACCATCCACCCCCCAGTGTTGTACCACCAAACCCAGGAACACCACCGCTCATCTGCCCCATCCCCCAACATGCAACCACACTCTATCCCTTTACCATAGATTATGTCCATATGGGAGATGGCTCAAAGCCTGCTCTTCTCTTACTCTCCTTTGTTAACCTATCTTTCAGACAATGGTTCTCAGAGACTGCTCACTTTCCTCAGTTCAGATCAGTGAGGTCATATACTGTTCATCCTTCAGTGCCTGGCTTGCTTCACTCAACATAAGGTCTTCAAGATTCATCCACGTTATTCCATGTGTTAGCACTTTGTTCCTTCTTACCGCTGAGTAATATTCCATTGTATGTATGTGCCACATTTTGCTTATCCATTCGTCTGTTGATGGGCACCGGGGCTGATTCCAACTTTTGGCAATGGTGAACAATGCCGCTATAAACATTGGTGTGCATATATCTGTTTGTATTTTTGTTTTCAGTTCTTCTGGGTATATACCCAGTAGTGGAATTGCTGGATCATACGGAAGATCTATTGCAAGTTTTCTGAGGAACCGCCAAACTGTCCTCCACAGTGGCTGGACCATACCGCAGTCCCACCAGCAGTGGATGAGGGTTCCTATTCCTCCACATCCTCTCCAACATTTAGTGTCTCCTGTTTTTTTAATAGCTGCCATTCTGATGGGTGTAAGATGGTATCTCATTGTAGTTTTGATTTGCATTTCCCTGATAGCAAGTGATGTTGAGCATTTTTTCATGTGCTTTTTAGCCATTTGTATTTCTTCCTTGGAGAAGTGTCTTTTCAGGTCACTTGCCCATTTTTTATATGGGTTGTTTGTCCTTTTATTTTCGAGATGAAGGATTTCTTTATATATGCAGGATATTAGGCTCCTATCAGATACATGGTTGCCGAATATTTTTTCCCATTGGGTAGGTTGCCTTTTTATTTTCTTAATAACATCCTTAGAGGTGCAGAAGTTTTTAATTTTGAGGAGATCCCATTTATCAATTTTTTCTCTTGCTGCTCGTGCTTTGGGTGTGAAATTCATGAAACCATTTCCTATTACAAGGTCCTGTAGATGCTTCCCTACATTATCTTCCAAGGTTTTTATGGTTTTGGCTCTTATATTTAGATCTTTGATCCATCTTGAGTTGATTTTTGTATAAGGTGTGAGATGGTATTCTTCTCTCATTCTTTTGGATATGGATATCCAGTTCTCCAAGCACCACTTGTTAAAGAGGCCACTCTCTCCCAGCTGAGTGGGTTTCGTGGCCTTGTCAAATATCAGATGACTGTATATGCGAGGATCTATATCAGAACTCTCAATCCGGTTCCATTGGTCAGTAGGTCTATCCTTGTGCCAATACCATGCAGTTTTGATCACTGTAGCTTTGTAGTATGTTTTAAAGTCAGGTAATGTGATACCTCCAACTTCATTTTTCTTTTTCAATATATCTTTGGCAATTCGGGGCCTCTTACCTCTCCAAATATATTTTGTGGTTAGTTTTTCCAGTTCCTTAAAAAATATAGTGTTGACTTTTATTGGGATTGCATTAAATCTGTAGATTAGTTTGGGTAGGATAGACATCTTGATGATGTTTAATCTTCCCATCCATGAACAGGGAATATTTTTCCATTTATTTAAGTCTTCTTTGATTTCCTTTAACAGTGTTGTGTAGTTTTCTGTATATAAGTCCTTTACATCTTTAGTTAAATTTATTCCTAGGTATTTGATTCTTTTGTTTACTATTGTAAATGGTATTTTTTTCCTGATTTCCTCCTCAGTTTGCTGGTTATTGGTGTATAGAAATGCTACTGATTTTTGAGCATTGATCTTATAGCCTGCAACATTACTGAACTCCTTTATAAGTTCTAGAAGCCTTGTTGTCGATTTCTCAGGGCTTTCTATGTATAGGATCATGTCATCTGCAAATAATGAAATTTTTACTTCTTCTTTTCCAATCTGGATGCCTTTTATGTCCTTTTCTTGTCTCAGTGCTCGTGCAAGTACTTCTAAGACAATGTTAAATAGGAGCGGTGATAGTGGGCATCCTTGTCTTGTTCCCGATCTCAGAGGGAAGGCTTTTAGGATTTCACCGTTGAAAATGATGTTAGCTTTGGGTTTTTCATATATACCCTTTATCATTTTCAGAAAGTTTCCATCTATTCCTATCTTTTGTAGTGTTTTTATGAGGAAAGAGTGCTGTATTTTGTCGAATGCTTTTTCTGCATCTATAGAGATGATCATGTGATTTTTTTCTTTCAGTTTGTTTATGTGGTGTATTACATTGATTGATTTTCTTATATTGAACCATCCTTGCATACCTGGGATGAAACCCACTTGGTCATGGTGTATAATCCTTTTGATATGTTGTTGAATGCGATTAGCAAGTATTTTGTTAAGGATTTTAGCATCTAGGTTCATTAGAGAAATTGGTCTGTAATTTTCCTTTCTTGTGGTATCTTTATTTGGTTTTGGTATTAGGGTAATGTTGGCATCATAGAATGAGTTAGGTAGTATTCCTTCTACTTCTATTTTTTGGAAGAGCTTAAGTAGAATTGGTGTTAGCTCTTTCCGGAATGTTTGGTAGAATTCAGCTGTGAAGCCATCTGGTCCTGGACTCTTCTTAGTTGGGAGGTTTTTAATGACTGAGTCTATCTCTTTACTTGTAATTGGGCTGTTGAGTTCATCTATTTCTTCTTTCATCAATGTTGGCTGTTTGTGGGTTTCTAGAAACTTGTCCATTTCCTCTAAATTGTCATTCTTGTTGGCATATAATTTTTCAAAGTATCCTCTTATGATACTCTTTATTTCTGTGGGGTCAGTAGTGATATCACCTTGCTCATTCCTTATTTTATGTATTTGCATCTGTTCTCTCTTTTTCTTTGTTAGTCTGGCTAAGGGTTTGTCAATTTTGTTGATATTCTCGAAGAACCAGCTTTTGGTTTTGTTTATTGTTTCCAGTGCTTTCTTATTCTCTATTTCATTTAGTTCTGCTCTAATCTTTGTTATTTCCTGTTTTCTACTTCCTTTAGGTTTAGTTTGTTGTTGTTTTTCCAATTCCTCCAAGTGTGCAGTTAGGTCTTCAATTTTAGCTCTTTCTTCTTTTTTAATATATGAATTTATGGCTATGAACTTCCCTCTCAGGACTGCTTTCGCTGCATCCCATAGGTTTTGATATGTTGTGTTGTTGTTTTCATTAGTTTCAAGGTAGTTACTGATTTCTTTTGAAATTTCCTCTTTGACCCACTGTTTGTCTAAGAGTGTGTTGTTTAACTTCCATATCCTTGTGCCTAACCTGTTTCTCTGGCCCTTATTGATTTCCAACTTCATTCCGTTGTGGTCAGAGAAATTACTTTGTATAATCTCAATCTTTCTGAATTCATTGAGTGTTGTTTTGTGGCCTAGCATGTGGTCTATTTTGGAGTATGTTCCATGTGCACTGGAGAAGAATGTAAATCCCGCTGTATTTGGGTGTAGTGTTCTGTATATGTCTATTAAGTCCAAATCTTCTAATGTATTGTTGAGTGCCTTCGTTTCTTTATTGATTCTCTGCCTAGATGTTCTGTCTAATGATGATAGTGGTGTGTTGAAGTCCCCTGCTATAATTGTAGAGGAATTTATTTCTCCTCTTAGTTTTTCCAGAGTTTGCCGCACGTATTTTGAGGCACCTCGATTAGGTGCGTAAATGTTGATGATTGTTCTCTCTTCTTGAGAGATTACTCCTTTTACTAATATGTAGTGTCCATCTTTGTCTCTTACAATAGTTTTGCATTTAAAGTCTATTTTGTCTGATATTAGAATAGCTACTCCTGCCCTTTTTTGGCTATTGTTAGCTTGTAAAATGGTTTTCCAGCCATTCACTTTCAGCCTCCTTGAATCCCTGGGCCGAAGGTGGGTTTCTTGTAGACAGCATATAGATGGATCATATTTTCTTATCCATTCTGCCAATCTGTGTCTTTTGATTGGTGAATTTAATCCATTAACATTCAGTGTTATTACTCGCAACGAATTTCTTACTTCAGTCATTTTTTCTTTGGGTTAATGTATGTCATATGTTGTTTTGTTTCTCTTTTTGAGTTTTCAGTTGTTTTTAAACTCTCCTCCAACTCTCTCTCCTTTGTTTTTTCCTTTCAATTTGTAGAGATTCCTTTAGTATTTCTTGAAGTGCTGGTTTCTTCTTGACATACTCTCTTAATTGCTGTTTATCTGTGAATATTTTGAACTCTCCATCATTTTTGAATGCCAATTTTGCTGGATAGAGAATTCGTGGCTGGAAGTTTTTTTCTTTTAGTGTTTTGACTATGTCATACCACTGTCTTCTTGCCTCCATGGTTTCAGCTGAGAAATCAGCACTTAATCTTATTGTGCTTCCCTTGTATGTGATGGTTCTCTTTTCTCTTGCTGCCTTGAGTATTTTCTCTTTGTCTTGAGCATTGGACAGTTTGACAAGTATATGTCTTGGAGTTGGCCTGTTGGGATTTATACTATTTGGGGTGCGCTGTGCTTCCTGGATCTGCACATCCATCTCTCTCAATAGAGTTGGGAAGTTTTCAGCCATAACTTCCTTCAACACTCCTTCTGTTCCCTTTCCCTTCTCTTCTCCTTCTGGGATGCCCATAATGCGTATGTGTGTGCGTCTTGCATTATCGGTTAATTCCCTGAGACCATACTGGATTTTTTCTATCTTTTTGTCTATGTTTTCTACAATCTCTTTGATTTCAACTGTATTGTCTTCCATATCACTAATTCTTTCCTCTGCCTGTTCAATTCTGCTGCCATGTGAGTCCAGCGTCTTTTTCATTTCTTGACTTGTGTCTTTGTTCGCCATCATATCCATTACCTTTTTAGGTGTGTTAGCTATTTTTTCAGTATGTTCTCCCAGTGTCTTCTTTATATCCTTAATCTCTTCCTTCAGTTCTTTAAGTTGGTCCATGATATTTGTTTGGATAGCTTTGATTAGTTGTTCGATGTACTGCATTGCTTCCTGGTTTTTATTTTGTGCACTGGACTGGTCCATGTTTTCCAGTTTTTCAGAGTCATTTGTATTTTTCTGTTGCCCTCTGGTCATCATATTATCTTGATGGGTTTGTTCAGTTGATTAGCTTTTCTCTATGCTCAAGAATTTTATTTAGCTGTTTGTTCTGCGTGTGAGTTAAGTTTTCTCTTTGGCAGTTTTTCTTCTTATTTTATTTCCTTACTTCTTTCTATGTTCCGAATCTCCACCATTCGGTCCACACCGCCGATCTGCGCAGATAGATGACCCTAGCTTCTCACTCCACGGGTGCACAGCACAGACCCCCCGGGCAGGACCCCGTCCCCAATCCGCCTTGCTCTGGGAGCTTGCAGTGTGCGCCCTCCTACACCAACGCCATCTTGCCGCCTCTCTCTCGGCAGTGGGCTTTTAATGAAAACTTTAAGACCATAGCTAGCCTCACAAAGAGACATTTATTGATAGAGGCAGAAAAAGTCACACAAGCAGGTCTGGAAGTGTGGTGGACCCCTAACTCTCTTTTCTTTTTGCACAAAAGTGTCACTGGGGCAAAGGCAACAATATTACAGTAGCAGAATTTATCTAATGAAGTCAGGACAAGGATTATTTAGGAAACAAGAACAAAAACCGAGCTGCTTCCCATCTCTAAAGCAAAAGCTGCCCACTGAGTAATTGTGTCACTAAGTCCTATCCAATGTGGAAAGCACTCAGCCTATTGAGAAGCAGCTACGGCCATCAGTGGAAATGAAACATCAGTGAGGTCAATTTTGATGACCCCAAGTACCACAGCCAACTGGGAGGTTGCCATCTTTTTCAAAACTCTTGATTCTTTTTTCTTCTTTTTTTTCCTTTCTTGTATATGGATACTGAGGCTAAGGAGGCAAGGCAATCTACCCGAGGTCCCAAATCAGTTAGTGGCTGTGTCAATTAAGCTGCTATTAGACACAAGTAACAGTCCCAGAACCATGAGCAAGAACTTTCTTCACAAGCCCCCAGCTGACCCCTCCTTGCTTCTTAGTGACCCAATTTTCGTTCACAGTTCCATTCATGACAGTCATTGGCTAAGGGGGTAGAATTATCTTAAATCAATCAGGCACATTCCTGAACCACAAAATTGCTACTGTCTTAAGGAAGAAGGCAAAATGTATGCTAGATAGGCAAGTGACAATGTCCACTACAGTGACTCAACTGGAACATGAAACAAATCCGTCTCTTAAATGCCCTTGACCTTTCCTGTCTACCTCCCATATGGAGAAACTTTAAAACTTACAGGACAAATAAATGAGGAGATGGTTAGTCACATTGTTAAAAGAACTTTGCCTTACAAAAGGGCATCATGGTTTCTTTTCTTTTCTTTTTTTTTTAAGATTTATTTTCCTTATTTATTTCTCCCCACCCCCTCATTGTTTGCACTTGCTGTGTCTGTTCGTTGTGTGCTCATCTTCGTTTTAGGAGGCACCAGGACCCCCAATGTGGGAGGGAGGCACCTAATCGCTTGAGCCACCTCCACTCCCCACTTTGTTGTGTCTCTCATTATGTTTTCCTCTTTGTGTCTCTTGTGGTGTCATCTTGTTGAGTCAGCTCACCACACCAGCATGTTGCATCAGTTTGTTGTCTTGCTCATTTTCTTTAGGAGGCACTGGGAACCGAACCCGGTACCTCCCATGTGGTAGGCGGGAGCTCAATTGCTTGAGCCACATCTGCTTCCCAGCATAGTTTCTTTTAATAGTGACCCTCTCACAAATAATTTAAAGAGACTACAATAAGGAAAGTTCTGATTTTCCTATGATTTTCAAGAATAAGTCATTAACATCAGTTGAGGCACTCTGGTATAAAAATCATCTCCTCCTTCTCCTCACCTTTTGGTACATCAAATGTAATGGAGAATACTCCAGGAATACTAGAAGCCACTATTTTATTACAAAGTTATTTTACTGCTCATTAAAGTAAAAACATTACACTTAATAAAAGCTCAGTAAGTTATCAGCAATCATTCTTAGGGGGAAATGATTGCCAGCCTTGTGCTTTCTACTATACAGCATCCCCAGGTACTTGGCAGGAGTGTGTTGGGGAAGCTGGAGCACCTACCTACAGATGCCTTGGCGCTGGAGGATGCTTTCTTTGAGCCTGCCTCTCCAGGCAATTGACACTGGTCCTTTGGCTCAGAAAATCATTATCTTCTTTAGGTTTGAAGAAGATAGGAAAGCAAAGAAGCCAAATGAAGAAGAACCATATTCAGGCTTCCCTGAGCTTTGGGCCCCAGCCCAGCAAGTCCAGCTGAGACAGTTCCATATACACCCCACAGTGGTTGAACACCTAATACTGTATATCAAGTTAGACTGGACCATGTGGGCTTCCATAGGGCAGAGAAAGATTGCTCAGGAAGGAGATGGGATGAAGCCCAGAAAAGGGATAAAGGGCACAGAGAGTGACCCTAAATCCAATCAAGAATCTAAATTCCAAATCCACCCCAAACCAGTTTCTCTTTGGTGGATTTCCTGAATTCTTTTTTTCTCTTAATGTCTTCACCATCTGTCAATCACTCAAACTTGAAGACCCACAATACTATTCGACTTCTCTCTTATCCCCCATTCCTACTCAGCTGTCAAGGCCTGTGAGTTTTAACTCCTTGACTCCTCTTTTCTTCCTTTCCATTTTCCTTGATGTGACCCTAATTCAAACTCTCATTAACTCCTGCTTGTATTATTAAACTGGTCTTGTAACTAGTCTACCCACCTCCCAATTCTCCACTGTCTATACTACTCTGCTTATTGCTGGATTGATTTCCATGAAGCATAGCTCCAATTCTGTCATTTATCTGCTTAAAAACTTCAATGAGTCATCTTTCCCTACAAAAATAAATCCCAAGTCCCAATTCTAGCCTTACAGACCCTTGGTGTTCTGACATCTTCAGTGTCATCTTCTAACTCTCCTCTGTGTATGCTCATTCACATAGGGCTTATTGGGATTCCCCAAGCATCAATCTGAGCCTGGAGTCTCTCAAATCTCCATTTCCCCTTGCCATCCATCCTTTAAAATCCATTTTCAATGCCATGACCTTCAATGTCCCTGCACTCACAGGATGGGATCTCTCCTTTCTCTGAAAGTCCAGGACATATCGCATTTCCCTGTTGTATTCTATTGTCAAATGTAAGCCATAGCTTTCCTACTGTATCCAACTCATTTATTCAGAGATTCAACAAGTATTATTTGAACAGACTACTGTTGCTGTTATAGGCACTGAAAATATAATAGTGTGCAAAACAGACAAAAACTCCTGCCCTTTTAGAGTTTATGTTTCATTGGGGGAGAAAAAAAATAAAATGAAGACAATACATAAGTATTATATTAGGTAGTGATGAGTGCTAAGGAGGAAAGATAAAGCAGAGAAGGGGGCGGGAAGTAATGAAGGCAGAGGGAAAAGAAAATACAAAGATCATATAGCAGAATTTTCCAGACATGTGCAAAGTTCATGGATGAGATGTGAATGGAATGAACAAGGGCCAAGTAATAGAGTGTTCCTGAAGGCAAAGTTTGTGTTTGAAGGCAAAGATGGACATCTTTGCTGTCTCTGTATCAAATAGTCTGGAATCACTGTAAAAGAATAGGTGTGAAATAATATCAATTGAATTAATTAAAATATTCATTCATTCACTTCTGCATTTTTATATTTATGAATGGTGTCATTCTTTTGTCTCCTTAAGAATTTTTATTGCTTCTTTTCATGCAGGCCTACTGACAATCAACTTTCTCAGTTTTGGTTTGCTTGGAAATATCTTTGTTTTATGTTCACTTGTGAAGGACATTTTTTCAGGATAAAGCATCCTACATTGCATCCTTTTCTTTCAGAAATTTAAATATTCATTGCTTTGTCTTCTGGCTTCTATGATTTCTGTTAAGAAGTCAGCTGACTAATTACAGCAATCAAGGTAAAAAGTCCTGGCTGCTTTTAAGATTTCTCTTTGCCTTGGTTGAGAAGTTTTCTTCTGAAGTGCCTAGATGTGGTTTTCTTTGTATTTCTTCTGCTTAGAATTCATATAGATCTTTGAATCTGTGGGTTGATATCTTTCATCAGTTTGGGAAAATACTCTACCATTTAACTCTTCAGATATTGCTCTGACCCATTTTTCTCTCCTTCCCTTGTAAGAATGCGGTTACATACATGTTTGATGTTTTTTCTGTGTCCCATGTATCTCTTATGCTCTTTCCTGTACTTTTTTTTAAAAACAATTTTGTTTCTCTCCATGCTCAGTCTAATATTTTCTTCTAGCCTAGATTTTCCAGTTTACTAATAATCTCTTCATATTTGTTCTATCTGCTGATATATCTATCTACTGAATTCTTAAATTGAGTTATTGTATTTTTCAGTTCTCAACTCTCCAATTGATTCTTTTTTATAGATTCCAGTTCTATGCTGAAATTTTCCACGTTGTCATTTGTTTTCTTAAAAATATCAACCACAGTTATTTTTTTTAAAGATTTTATTTTCACTTTATTTATTTCTTTATTTATTCTCCCCCCGCCCCCACGCCTGCCCGTTTGTGCTCGCTGTCTGCTCTCTGAGTCTGTTTGCTGTGTGTTTCTTCTGTGTCTGTCTGTCTCCCTTTGTTGTGTCATCTTGCTGTACTAGCTCTCCATGGGCACTGGTCGTCAGCTCTCCGCAGGTGCGGGCCGTCACTCTCTGCGGGCAAGGACTAGCTTCCCTTCTCCAGGAGGCCTGGGGAGCTGAACCCAGGGCCTCCCATATGGTAGACGAGGGCCCAATCAATTGAGCCACAGCCGCGTTCCCCACAGTTATTTTTAAGTCCATATCTGACTAACTCAAAATTTGGATCACCTGTAGTTCTGTTCCTATTATTCATTTTTCTCTTTAGCCTATTTTTGATGAGCCTAACAATTTTTGACTGAATGCAGGATATTGTATGTTAAAACTTGTAAATGCTTTGAATGATTTTATTTTCCTCCAGAGAGGATTCATCCAAGCATATGGCAGGTAGTTCAAACAGGACATTTCAATTAATTATTGCTGCCTAAGATAACCACCCCCAATTTAGTTGCATAAAACAACAAGCATTTATCATCTTTATGAGTCTTTGGGTCAAGAATTCAGGCAGAACCCAGCAGGAATACCTCACCTCTATTTCACTGTGTCTGGAGTCTCAGCTGGGGTGGCTCAAATTAATTAATTTTTGTATTTTAAGTGCTTTTTCTAGAAGAGGATAGATTTTAGTGAGATAGTCATATGCTTTGACCTTGCTGACAGAAATTTCACAAATAATTATTGACCAAATGAGTGAATGTGAATGAATGATTGCCTAGTGCAACTATGCATGCCTTCCTTAAAAGGTGCAAAAAACAACTTTCCTAAGACTAGCACTGGAAGGAGTGTGGGAGGTCAGAATCTCCAACGCAACTTTCTGTCCTATTTGTACACTTGGCCCTTACTTCCTCAGAGCACGGCAGAAACAAGAACCAGTATGTTCAAAAAGTTATTTTACTAAGAGTAGGGGATAGCAAAAGAGAAACAAACAGAGAAAGAACCATGATATTACCTATTCTGATTCACAAGTCATTGTGAGCTCTCTAGGTTCAAAAGTTTAGTTCCATTAACACAAGTCCCTCAGGAAGAAGGGCTCCCTACCACCTACTCTGCTTCCATTTTGTAGAGGCCATATTTAACCACACCTTCCTGAGTGTGCCTCCCTAGCCTTCCAAATTATTCCCAGCTATCCAGTCAACAGACAATGAGTGAGTGCTAACTCTAGATCAGGAACTATCTCATCAAAAATTACTAAGATGCTATTTTTGCTCTCAAATATCTCCCCATCTTGTGCCATATAGGCACCTAAACAAAGCACTCTACTCTAATGTGGCATGTACTGGGGAATAAATATGGTAAAACAGATGAAGGGCACCTAACACACCCTGGGGAGAATTAGTTAAAAATACTAGAGGAAGTAATGACTGGATTCATTCTTGAAGAATCTGTGAAAAATTACCTGGGGAAGGTTTGAGAAGGAAAGAGATTAGGATTCCAGTCAGTGGAGACCACATGACCCAAGGTATGGAGGCTAAAAACAGTAAATTATGTGCAGGAGACAACGAACTGTACACTGTTGTTGAAGCAAAAAGTCTAACACTTGGAAGGATCTGAGAAGCCTCAGGGACAAGATCATGGAAGACCTAGAAAACCACGTAAAGGAGTTTGAACTCAGTCTCCTGGGCGGTGGACAAATCACTGATTGCTTTTAAGCAGCAAAAAGATGTGGTCAGACATGTTATTTAGATAAACCATTCTACATGCAATACATATCTTCATATTGATTTGGCAGGCGGTTGCGCCAGTGTGCTCAACAGTCACAATCCAAGAGTTGTAAAATCTGTGCTTTTTATTATATACCTCAATTTTAAAAATGTTAAGAATACGAAAATTCACTAGCAATAAAAGAAATGCAGTTTTTAAAGCAATTAAAGTAAGATGTGAAGATCTTAAAATATTTGTTTCTGACCCTGGCTAACAGTGGCCCCAAATATTTACCAATGTGTAGACAAAGCAACTCCTTTCCTAAAAGTAGAGTTAGTGCAGCATACTGAGACATTCTAAACTTAGGAAGGTAGGCTTCATGATATTATAGGATGCTAAAGTAATTGTTTTCAAACTTTTGGGGGTCTCAACTTCCCTAAAATTCAATCAAAGCTATGATCTCTGGTACAGGGATACACATAAGCATACCATAAAAAGGGGTTCATGGACTCCCTGAAGGCTATCCATGGTCTCCTGGGATTCCATTGATACCAAGGTAAAAACACTTATCCTAAGTCCTTAAAATCATAGAACGTAACAGCAGAAAGAATCCCCTTTTTACTAAGCAAGATGGTCATGTTTCTTAAGCTATCTTTCCAATAATTGTATTTCCATCTTATAAGAACAATTCATCCTCCAGCTTATATGACTTTTCCACTAAATATAAGTGTCAAATCCCACCAAACCCTCTGTTACTTTTTACTATCCAAAATGGTGGGAGTATCCAAGGTTAATGAAAAATGATCAATTATCCATGGTTCTAAAATGGAGTTGAATTCATTGACCTGAGGTTTCTCAGTGGGAAATAAACCTATCTCTAATTCTAAGTCACACCGAGTCAAAGGATCAACCAATGTGTAGACATTACTAAGAATATGATTCATGGTGCAGAACCACTTGGTAGGAAAAATAGCCCACTGCATGGCTATGATATGTAAAACTGATCCTGAATATTGGAGGAGAGGCCAGGGCTACGGCAATAGACATTTTGTATTTCCGACAGATGTGGAAAATTGTTTACATGGAATAGACACTTTGTATTTCCGACAGATGTGGAAAATTATTTACCTGGAATGACTAATTAATTTGTTTTTGTTTTTCTTCATGATCCCACACCCTTGACCTAGGTCTGGTTTAGAACATCTGTGGACAGATATACTCTGACCTAGTTTTTCCTTAGGTAAAGAAGAGAACATTCAGATTTTTCACTGCATGTCATATCTATGTCCAATCTGTTTCCAGCTTTTTTAAAGAAAGAAAGCTCTTTAAGCCAAGCATATCTCAGAAGAATTGCATGCTAGTTTCTTCCTTTTCACTTCCTCACTTCTTATTTATAGCTTCTAGATATTGGCAGGAACACTTTCCTTCAGCTATTTTTTGCATAACATTGTCTAAATACTTTATTTTGAGGCCCCCATTTTCCTCACCCATTAACTTCTAGTGTCTAAAAAAATAAAGCTTCAAACTACGCAAATGCAATAACTTGGAGGTATACACTGACTCTTCCATTATAGAAACAACTGTCCTTATGTTATTTAGGTGATAATCTTAGGCATGCTCTGGATGCTAAAAATGATTTCCAAGATGGCCCACCCAAAAGCTAAGTACTCCTTGGTAGTCAGCATGGGTCACAAGTCATGCTGTGGGAGAATGAGCCCACTACATTATTCAAGGAAGTCATTGTTCTTGCATGAAACTGCAGTTATTGTACCTTATTCAGCTATGGTAATTCTACTGTAATCTTCAAGAGTAAGGCTACGTTCTTACATGTCATTAGGACTTCACTTGAGGTGCAAGGTCATTTATGATGTGAGTAAGCAGAAATTGGAAACCAAATGTGTGTGCCCTGGACAAGAGTGAGGGTCTAGCCCTTGATTCTTATCCATGCCTCCTAAACTTGGATGCTCATCAGAACCACTAAAGGAGCTTTAGAAAATACATAGATTTTGCAGCCCACCCTCAGGGTCTGAATCAATAAGCATGAGAGGCTGGCCAATATAATCTGAATGTTTCAATAAATGACCAGACATTCATTTCTGAAACATAGTCACATTTAGAATTACTGCTTATGCCAGGGTCCAGAAATCTTTTGGATCATGGATGCCTTTTGGAGTCTGATAAAAGCTATATCGACATGTGTTTTTATATCCCAGCTTCTAGCATTCCAAACTCCATGATACTGCTCAGCTTCTAGCTTTATAGTGAACTGAGGAGTTCCTTTTGCTTTTCAGAAAAATTCTATATCCATCCTTCCTCACCTCAGAAGATTTCTTTCCACTCTTCTGCCCTGCCCCAAGCCTTCAGAGTGCTGCTGCCTTGCAGTTGATGAAGGACCTCTGGACTTTTAGGCATCTCTCAAATTTCATGCTCTGCCCCCAGGCTTTGGGAAGCCACTGCCTTGCACTTGGTAAAGGTCCCATGAACCTCAGGGGGATTTTCTTCTTTCTTGTCCTGCCCCCAGCCCTTGGCAGTTCACTGTCTTGTGCTGTGAAGATCCAGCATGACTCCAGTCCTCATGTCCTCATGTCCTGCATCCAGCATTCAGTATACTGCTGCCATGACTTGGGAAAGAATTGGCAGGTGGATGCAGATCGATAAGTGACCCAGTGACCTCAGAGTTGGAATCCCTTATGCCAGCCCACACATGGCCATCAAAAGTTTAACAGTTCACCTGGGTTTACCTTACTCTATTCTACCAGGGGTTTGCTCCTCCTCCCCCAGTGGTGCCAGGGATGAAAGAAGCCATGGGACACTTTTCTCCTAGGAATGACTTAAACTAAGGTTTAGTCCGTTTAAGTTTCTTTGCATTTTCAGCTTTCTGCTGGGTAATCAAGTTATTGTAATTTAATGGACTTTACTCATTGTACTCATTGTAAGGATGAAAACGATGAGCTCTTGAAATTTTCTACATCCTAACCAAAAGGAGAAGTCAATCTTTCCACCTCAAAGTATGCTAAGGGTCAATAATAGGGAGTGTGGGATTTTTTCTTTTAGACTAAGGAAAACGTTCAAAGGATTATTGGGGTGATGACTCCAGAACTCTGTGATGAAAGTGAGAGCCACTGAGTATACACTTTGTATAGAATGTACAAGGCATAGGACTGTATAACACAGTAAACAGTGTGGTGGATGATGGATTGTGGTTAACAATACAAATATGAGAGTGTTCGCTCATGAACTATAACAAATGTACAATATTAATTAATACATAGTGTTAATAATAGGGGTATATGGAAAAAATATACCAAGTGTACACTACGGACCATAGTTAGTGGTAAGAGTCTGATCATGTTCTTTTATAATCTGTAGGAAATGTTCCACAACAGTGTAAGGTGTTGGTGGAGGGATGATGTATGGGAATTCTGCACATTATGCATGATTGTTTTATTCTCGAATAAAGAAATGAAAACAAATGTTTTCAGAACAAGATTTGAAAAGAACATGTTTTTTGTTATTTTCTGCCCACTTTCTCTGGTACGTGTGATAGAATCAGATGTGTTTTGCCCTGGAACTTTTCCATTAAGAGGAAGGAAAATGGGATTCAAGAGAACAATTAGTATCATTACTTACTTACTACCTGTGGTGGATTGAATTGTGTGCTCCAGTTTGGACATGTTCTTGGTTTTGTCCACAGTCTGGTAAGTGTGAACTCTTTGTAAATAAGATCTCTTCAAGATGTTACTTCAAGTAAGGTGTGGCCCCACTGAATCAGGTTGGGCTTTAATCCAGATTACTCGCGTCCTTTACAGGCAGAATGAAAGTCCAATGGAAAGAGAAGCCTGGAGAGGCCATCTTGTGCATTGCCATGCGACAGAAAAGCCAAGGACCACAGATCAGCAGCAGCCAGCCCCAGAATGCCAGTCTTTGGGATGAAAGTTTTGCCTTGCTCACGTCTCGACTTTGGACTTTTCCTAGCCTAAAAACCAAGAGACAGTAAATCCCCATTGTATGATATTTGTCTTAGCATTCAGGACTAAAGCACTACCTTACTTCCTTTTTTTTGGGTGGGGGTATGTGCTGTTAGCCAAGCAGTCAAATTGACTGAGCCAAGTAAATTGAACCAACTAAATCCTTGTGTAATGATGATATCTTTCATATGGATCTAGGCTCTCACTTTCGCTCTGCTACAGACTCTTGTAGGAGGGTGTTTGTGTCCATGTCCCTTTATAAGCAGTGCCCTTTCCACTCTTTTCTGCTAGGTAAATTTGTACGTATTTCTTAAGATCCCATTTAAATGCATATCTTCTACGAAGTCTCCCCAGATAGCCTACTCTCCAATAGCTCTAGCTTTGTTTATTTGATAGTATAACCTTACAGCATCAAATTATGTATTCATTACTAGGCGAAAGAGACCCCCTGCTTCTTAAAAATGCCAACATATGACCTAGAATTGGGTCTCACTGCCCTGGTCACATGATGCTCCTGGAGCTGGAATGAGGGGTGGGGTAAATGACATCAAAATCATAGGACCTCAGAGGGAAAGAGGGGTGGGTTTCCCTAAACGAAATAGGCTGTAATTAGTAGAGAAGGTTCACTAGCTGCCAAGAAGGATGATTTTTTAAATGCTTTCATTAAAACTTAATTGTTTTGGACATTATTAGAAGAAGGAGGAAAATATTTGAGAGGGAAGCTAAATTTTCACTCTATATTTCACCTGAAGTTAAGACAAGAGGGAAACGTTACCTAGGAAAAATTTTCCATTCCCCAATTAGGGGGCTAATACTAGTAAAGCTGTCCTTCCAGGGGTGTGATATCCAACTTTTTCACAGGACCACCTTTTGTTAATTTTGCTTCTATGGACCCATTTTGACTGCCAAACTACAGTTATAATGATATTTTCTATATTTCTATTGGGTAAATTTAAATTTTCTTCCAATAGGCTTTATAGTATATTGAAATATGTTACAGATATGAAGCAAAAGCTGTTAAAATATTTATACCATTTGACCTGCCAATTTTATGTCTATGATTTATGCTGAGATAACAGTCATAGATGTGCACAAAAATTCATCTATAGGAATATTTACCAAAGAATTAATCATAGTTATATTTTGTCATAACCCACAATGTTGTGCGGGACAGAGTATAAACTATAATATAACTGTAGTCCATGGTTAGTAGCAATGCTTCAATATGGGTTCATCAGTTGTAACAAGTGCACCACACTAATGAAGGATGTTTTTTTTAAAAAGATTTATTTATTTACTTTATTTATTTATTCCTGCCCCCCACCACTTGCTGTCTGTGTCCATTTGCTGGACGATCCTCTGTGTCTGCTTCCTGCCCTCTCTTCTCATCCTTCTTGTCCAGTCTTCACCGGGATTCGATCCTAGGGACCTCCGATGTGGGAGAGGCACCCTGCCACCTGCACCACCTCAGTTCCTGGTTTTCAGCATGTCTCCCTTGTGTCTTTCTCTCGCTGCATCATCATCTTGCTGCGTCATCATCTTGCTGCATGGCTCAGCGGGACCTGGCGGCTTGCCTACACGCCTTCTATTTTTTTATTTTACCAGGAGGTCCTGAGGGGCGAACCTAGGTCCCTCCATATGGCAGACGGACACCCAACCACTTGAGCCACATCTGCCCCCAAGGATGTTGTTAATGTGGGAACGCGTGGGAGGGAAAGGGAATGGGGCATATAGGAATCCCTTATATTTTTTATGTAAAATTTATGTAATCTAAAGCCTCTTTTAAAATGGAAAAAAAATAAAAAAAAAAAAGACTTAATCATAGTGACAAAAAATTGTAAAACACCTATATTTTCAGCAATTAGGAGTTCAGTAAATAATTTATGGAATAGCCATACAATTACACTACAATGTGGTCATTAAAATTCGATTATACAAGATGATTTAATGACATGGATATAAGTTAGCTATATATGAAATTTTTAAAAAATGTATAATAAAATAGTATGTATAAATGAATATTTGGGGAGCATTTAAAATAGTTTCCATGACTCCCTCTTCACCAATTTTTTTTTCCTCTACTCTAAGGGGATTGATCTGGTCCTCTCTGATTAAAGACACATTTTAGACATGTTTTCCAAGTAGAGTTAGCCAAGAAAACCAGGTTATTTGCAGTTCAGGTTGGAATAGAAGTTCAAATGTGGCAAATAATTTATGTATTGGCAACAGCATGTTTTCTCTCTTTATCTAATTTAAGCCACTAGAAAGGAAACAATAATAATTGGCACCGAAATTTCATTTTAGTCCTAAACTACCTCAAACACATTCCATTAAATACAAATGAAAAACAGATCATTCCCCAAAGAAATTCAGCCAGAAAAAAAAAATGACAGCATAATTTCTGCTGGTGGATTGCTCATTCCTGAATGCTCCGGTGATTTCACGTTGCTCTGCTTTAAAACATGATTCTAATAGAAAACTAGAGGTGCCTGAGACACTGGAAAGACCACAGTATATTTGGGGTCAGTTTTAAGATCTTAAACATTAAACGAAAAATGTTTCTTCTTTAATTGTTTAAGAGAGAGGTTCTTAAAATGAATCAGTTTTGGCAAAATATTAATTACTTATAATAACTAAGAGAGGCACATACTGCTTATAATTTATCTCAAGAATCTTATATTCATTAACTCATGTAATCCACATAAAAGCCCTATAAAGTATAGATGACTACCCTACTAAAGAAAAAGAGGCACAGAAAGAGCAGGTAACCTCTATAAAGACACAAAAACTACCAGTTAGGATTCAAACTTGGGTAGATGATCTGAGTGAGAGCAAAAAGCAAAAGTCTTGAATCTACTTTCGTGGATCCTCCAAAGTGTATTTCAGCCTAGAACAGAACAGGAGGCAACTTGACCTCACTCATTCACCCAATATTTTGAGTTCTTGCAGGTCAGAGTGACTACACAAAATTAGGGGAGGTCAATGAGGGATGACTCAGGTGTCTACATGTAACTTCTAGGTTTCTCTTTCCCTGAGTGGGATTGGTATTCAGACTATAAAGCAACATCTACAATTTATGAAGTAGGTTTGCTCAAGGTATTTTTGTATTCTGCAGCATTCATCCAAACATCTGTGTAGTTGGTATGGATCAAATTTGAAAGTTGTTTCTCCAACTAGCCTCATTTGTCCTCAAATTTGGGAATGATTTTTATGATCAGTTATACTGCTATGGGTCCAGATTGTACAAGTAGCATCATCACCACGTTCCAGTTTGGAACCTGGAACTTGGCAAGTTCCTTTCCTAGCCTCTTCCAATGATTTGCCTTAACTTATTTTTGTCTGACCTCACCCTAACTTCTGCCCCTCTCTTGCTTGAGGGCAGGGAATATGATTTTTCTTTATTTCCTCTGACGCACCTAGCACAGTGCTCAGTATGCAGTAAGTGTTCATTAAATATTTATAAATATTTTAAAATAATCATTTTACAGATGGACAATCTGAGATGCAGACCGTAAGGCCTGATCGATGTCATAAAACAAATCAACACCTCATTTGCTCCACTGCAAATATGTGATATTGGTGCTCTAGTCCTTTCTGTGAAAATGCCCAAAGAAAGAGGGGAGAAGGGTAAGAGAGATGGGAAGGAAAGAGGATGAAAAGGAAAGAGGAGTAAGAGAAGGAGGCTCATTACTAATATAAAACCTTTCTCTAAAGGCCCTGAATCACGGAGCTGCACTCACACCTGGAACCATTTCTAAACTCTTTTGAGAAATGCCAATCTAATAAATACTTCACCAGCCAGTAATTCATGAGCTCTACGCGGTAGTTTAAACCAAAGGGGGTAATAGCCACAGCTGTCAGCCTCCAGATGCTCTGGGGCCTGGTCCTGCCACATGGCCCAGTGTCCATGCAGAGGAACGCTGCGAACTGGGCCCATCACCACCGTCCCCCTGGCCTGCTTCCAGCAGCACCAGCTGCATCGGCTGGAAGGTGGCTGCTGCTGGCGGCCCGTGTGCCCCACGAGGCTGTGCGCTGGGCCGCAGCCAGGCTGCGCGGATCGGACTTCCTCCTGGCACACTGGGTCCGAACTCGCCTGCCTGTCTCCCTCAGAATCCCTGTGAAAGCTTCACCAAGCGCGCCTGAGAACTGGAGGCTTTCTGTTGTCCACAGAAGAGATGGAATGAAAACCACACAGATGAAAAGTCATCTCATTTATTAATAATTGCTTTTTTTCTTCTTCTATAAATCTGAAGGAGAAAGTCTTTGGTGACACTACCTATAAAACAATTTATCTTGGATGGCAAAACCCAGACATAAAGTTACACAGGTCGGTGAAGTAAATCATGATCTATGGCTCTGTATTTCTCACACACTCTCACACACTCTCTAGGCTTAATTGCACCGTCATTAATCATTTATAACAAATGGGGGAAACACTTCAGAAAAGACCTGTGGTGACACTACAAAAACATTGGCAACATATTAAAAACTCTGTCCCAAATGTACATCGTATACAAAGTAAGGTCTACTTTTTTGTTGTTTTTGCTTTACAATTTGTCGCCTAAATATTTCCAGTTTTCAGTGCCTTTCTTTTCACTCCTCGACATATCTTGTACATATTTTTCTCTCAAAATAAATATAAATATACAAGGTTCGTTACATGGTAATCAGATTATTCGCATGGCCTTAATTTCAGTAGTAATTACAACAAAAAAGAAAGGGATGTGTTCCTGTAGAAGAACAGAGCTATTGCAGAAATCAAATGGCCTTTGAGGCCTAAAAGGCAAATCATTACGGAAACAGAGTGACTTAAAGGCTAGTTTGACTTGATTTTAAACAAGGGTGAGACCATGTTGACTCTGATGGCTTAGAGTCTTGGTTGCAACTTTCTCTTGCTCCAGAGGAGACCACCTTCCCCATCTATGGAGCCATGGAAGTGTCAGTTTTGGCTAACTCATCAGGTTCCTGATGTGGAACACATTGCATTTATGACAAGTACAGACCCTGCTAAGTAAAAATCATGGAAATAGAATCCTTTGATATGGGAAGAGGGAAGGGAGTTGGTTTCTAGGAGCCATCTTCAATATGATTATGGTATAAATAGCAGCATCACTATCCTGAGTTTCTGGACATCACTGACTTGACAGAAGAGACTATATTCTTAGGATGCTCAATCCCATTTTGTTTAAAGAGACTTCAAGTCAACGTATACTCTGGTCTGTACATGCTTAAGTTCTAGAACTGAGCCAGAAAAGGTTAGCATAGCTGATGGTAAAGGTTACTCACTAAGAACTCTACACAAATTCAGCAACTGAGGTTCTGATATACCAGCTACATGTTGATTATAAGAGTTCATGGTAATAACTGGAGATTTTTCATACTGAAGCACACAGAGACCCGAGGGAACATAAGAAACTTTCAGGTTTGTTAAGTTTGCCAGGCCTTTTGCCTCCAAAATTCAGCTTTGTCCCAGCAAGGGTTCCATTCAAATTCTAACCTGGTGAGGCACTCTGCTTTCCCTACTCCTTCCTTGAAACAAATTTGATTAAAATTTCATTAGTTCTTAAATCAAGCACCTAGTATGCATGCACACAAGCGAATTTTAAACAGTATCCATCTCACCCCTGATTAAAGTTCAGTAACCTTGAAGAAAGCCTTCAAGTCACCAGGTATTCAAGAACCACCAAAATAAAGGCTAACATAGCCTACTGTAATGAAAAAGAAATAACTCCAAAAGGAAAATTGAAGGAAGCAACAAGGATTGATCCTTCTTTGAGCACCATTTGTAAAGAGAAGAAAATAAACTGTAATGCACATAAGATTCTGGGTATGAGATTGCACTTGTTGTTGAACCATCCTTTCTGGAAAGTATGCTGATATGCCCAGTAGACATACCTAGCTAGGTTATCTTTTGTGACATGAGTACTAAGTTTGCTTCATGGATTTTCTCTACAGTTTCAATTTTGGGGCCATTCTGCTATTTTCAAGAAAGGCGTTATAATGTACATGTGAGCTTGATTTGATATGTATACAACTTTTCACATAAATAGATACATAAGCCATCTTTAAAAGTTATTTTTAAGATCACGGGGTCCAAATGTAGAGTTGGATAAAGATGGTGTGTGGAAATGGTAAGTGGCCAAGTCCTCTATGGAGTTTCTGCATGAAATTCATTACAAAGTCAGCTCCACACTCTCTGCTCTTGGCTTCTTACCAGCTCAGCACATGTTGACCCACTTAGGGACCCCCTGTAATCATTAAGGTTGGCTGAGAGATAACTTCCGACTCCCTACAGAGATGGCTATGAATTGTAAACTTGATGCAGTGAAATACAACTCTCCTAAATGAATTAAAATTACATCTTACTGTTGGGCCTCACTGATTTGCTAAGCATCGTTGAATTTCCAGCTGTATGTTCCAAATGAGAAAAGAACACTCTAGCTAGCATCACAAAGAGATTTACTTGGAGAATGACATAAAATGAAGATTTAAAGTGGTTGAAAACGATGTCAGACCCTGTTCTCATTTATAATCACCATCTTTTCCACGTAACCCACTTTGTGCCCTGTGAGCTTTACGATTGGCAAATTTTACAAAGAAATCCCCTGAATAGACTGGTACAATCGAGGACACTGCTCTGAAGTCAAGATGACAACCTAAGTTTCCAGTTGGCGTGGAGTTGTTGAATGAAACATTACATTCATTATCATAAAGGAGAAAGATAAAAGAATGATTTGCCCAACCTGAAAATTAATTTAAATACAAATTTGCAAAGGCCAAATGAATAAAGATTAATTGCTAACCCTTTAAATTGCTAAGAGCAGCAGCTCAACTGCCATGAAATCTATTAATCTGGGCATTTTATAGAAAGAAACAAGTGCAAATACCATGAACCTAAGAATTGTTTTGTAACAAATATATAAGAGATAATCAGATCTACTTGGAGGAAAATATCATGTTTGAGACTGGGCTAAGGTTGGGTCAAATCAGAAGAGACAGCTATTTAAGGACCTGTTCTGAGTCAGGAGGCTGCAGAGAAGCCTCTCCTTCATTTGGCCTCATTGCCTGGGCACCTACTCACATCACAGAGTCCTCACTCTGCTACTGTGTAGCTCTGCAGTCTGTTGTGTCACCTCTCTGCACCTCTGCAAACATCTAGTTTCACTCCTGTCTATAGCACCCGCCTCATGCCTTCATTGCAAGTTCCTCTTTCTCTTCCACATGTCTACAAAGGATGAGTTAGAGACTATTGGATTTATAGTGTCCACTGACCTAAGCCAGGTGCTTGAAATTATTTGAACATAATTCTGTGGTGGAATTTTCTTCTAAAACAGAATTGGCAATAAATTTATGAGATGTATGAGAATTTGGTAGGGAGGGACCTAAAATGTTGATTGTTTATTCAGCATAATAGGTGACAGGTCCCAATATTGGCTTTCTTTTTTCCATTTTCTCTTGCCTCTTCCAAGTAGGAGAAAGCATTTAGTATCAGAAGTCTCCATTTTCACAACGGTGTTACAAGATCTGCTTCCCCCACCCCCAGTATGTACTTAAAATGCAGTTTCACAATCAGAAGCTCAAGATGGCATTGGCAGGGATAGAAATTTTCTCTTTAACACTCCACCAATTTCCAAGGAACATAACTAAACTTCTCCACAGACTGAAAAATTAGCATTAAATAAAACAGTATTCTTGTTTCTGGTTATTTTGTTTGCTGGATTCTTATTCAAAAACAACGTGTGCTCAAAAGTGGCTTTAGGGTCACGATATTGACGGCACACCCTAATTACCTGACAGAGATTCTCTTGTTCATTGGCGAGAATTTATAAATTATTACTTCTTTTTCAAGAGAGAAGCTTCTGAAACTTGAGGTTTCACAAATGTTAGTTTGTCTCAAAGTAATTGGTTCCCCCTAATACACTTAGTCATTCTCCCTTTGCCCCTAATCCAAAGTCTTAGCCCAACTATAACCATATGTATGTCAACTGTTGAATCTGAAATCTAGGGCACACCGCCAGAAAACACTGGGTGACTGTCATGGGTATTTCTATCTCATTAATATGCTGGTAGGTTTTTTAGATGGTCCTGTAAACAAAGGGAACATTTCTCAACTATTCTAGAAATTTCTTGGTACTAACTTCTTCCACACATACCCCCCCAATGGAAAAAGACCATCATACTTAAATGTCTCAGATACAAAGCTTTCAGTTAGAACTGCCTAACCTAATAGTCATAATACTTTTTTTCTCTCATGCAGCAACATTGTAGAGATAAAAGTTAAAGTGGACTTGCAAATTCAAAGTGGAAAACAATTTGCACTGGCAAAATTGAATAATGAATTTAACTTATGCTTGGTAATTTTTTGACACTGGGTAGAGTGACGTGTGTTTTCCATGAAGTCTGAGCTTTTGTAATGGCAAGAAACCCTGAATGACCAATGGCAATGATGTTTGTGGGAAGAGGAATAGCAGCTTGGAAATAGTCACAACCAACACAATTTTGATTAAAGAAAGAACTCTGGTTTTTAATAGTTTTGATCATTAAAAAAGTTTAAACCTGCATAGCAATCATTTCAAAAATAATTATTTAATGTTCCATAATTAAACTGTACACAACCTAGTCTTGGGACAGAGAAGCCAGTGAGGTGAGTTTGGAGCAGTCCCGTGCAGTCCCAGGAGCCAGGGGTAGAGTTCTCGTTGGCCTTTTTTTTTTTTTTTTTTTTTTTTTAAAACTCTGTTCATCTAAGTTTATTTGGATACTTGGCACAATCTGGCTCCACTGATGAGCAGATATGCACTGGGAAGAGAGAGCAGCTTGACCCCTGTCCCTGGCACTTCCCTCCCCCACTTGGCCAGATTCCTCAAAGTCGCTCAATGTCTCGGTATTTCTTCCGCAGAATAGAGACCTGGTCTTTAAAGAGGACGGGGTCGAGCCTCATCTGAGAGTGGATCAGCGGCATGTAGCCAAACCAGCTGGCAAACGTGTTCATGCAGCTCTGTCGCTGGGCAAAGTGGTCAGGGTCAGCCCAACGGGAAGCCCGAGAAGTCTAGGGAGGGAGAGAAACATGGAAGACAACGAGAGAAGTGCAAGGTGAGATGGAAACATTGCAGAAAACTGAGTCAGACAAATGGCAAGCAGGAGAGTTTGGGACCTGGCCTGGCTATTAAGCCTCGCCATGTGCCTGGCGAAAATACTACCACTGATCCTGGTTCTTAGCCTCGTCAAGGTTTTCCCAAGTTACAGTAAGACCCTCAATGTTAACAAACAAAAAAGTTGATGTTGATTAACCAGTTCTCTGAAATTGCAGGTGAATAACTGATAAATTAAACTCAGTCATTATGATCATTAAATATAAAACTTCCCTTTGCATTTGGGATAAAATACTATGATTATCAATATGCTTGAAGTTTCAAAGTTAGTGGTTGATTTGGGAATCTCAATATTCAACTTTCAAAAATTTACCTACATACCAACCTACCGACTGATCTACCGACCCACCCACCCACCCATCCATTTCTTCCTCTCTTCTACTACCTCATTACCTATATAAAGATCCCATTGAACGTTAAGAATAAAGTCACAGGCGTAGTTGAAAAACAACCCAAAATCTCTTGCATTTTATTTAAGGCTAGTGTTATGCAGCATCTAAAAATCCATTTTCACTTCTGCAGAATTCTCCACTGAAATGACT
Organism: Tolypeutes matacus; assembly: GCA_026826555.1. Taxonomy (NCBI): domain Eukaryota; kingdom Metazoa; phylum Chordata; class Mammalia; order Cingulata; family Chlamyphoridae; genus Tolypeutes; species Tolypeutes matacus. The sequence continues at coordinate 8,556,575 of JAKSZT010054489.1, forward strand.
CCACAAGTAACTAGGGAGCAGATTCACTGCTATACAAGGATGTGTACCTGAAAGAGTGACTATGGGCTAATATCTTAATATTCTGCTCTTCCGTTAACCCAAGGATAGTTGCATTTGCTACTCCACTGAAATGCCCAAAGTTTACTTGTGGAAGGACAATCAGCTCTATAAAGAACAATTGTTTACCCAGAATGGAAAAAAGACTTATTCTGGGCAAATAGAAAAGATACCCACCATCTCTTTAGTGCTCTGTGTTGCCCCTAGGGTTGGTTAAGTATTTCTAGACCATACAAATGATTGGCATTGATTTAAAAGGAAGCCTGAAATGACTTTAGTGTTCAAATTTAAATAGACCAACTAGGCAGAATGTCTTTAAAACCATATTTTTATGAAACAATGAGAAACTAGGCTGCCCAGTTACTGGGTAAAAACCCAAATTCATTTATGTCAATAGGCAACTCTTTAATGATGTGTGTGTGTGTGTGTGTGTGTGTGTATTTTCTAGGTGTTTGTGTCCTCACCCATTGTTAGAAACATTTTCCTAGGAAGGTGAGAATCATTCACAGTCCCTTTAAAACTACCTCAAGTGTCAACAGGCTTAAAAATTGGTAAACACAAATGTTAAGTTACCATAGAACAGTGGAATAACAAAACACTACTTATAAAGTATTTCATTTGAGCCTTATAACATCCTGGTGATGTTATCAAGCCAGGTATTATCATGCCCACTTTACAGATGAGGAAGCGGGTTCTGTGAAAATTAGTTGTTCAAGGCTAAGAGACAGAATTCAGGATCTGTACTTTGTCATTTCTACTAGGAGAGCTCTGCTTGGAAAATCAGAGAAAGGTATCAAATTCAGCTGTCTGGGTGAATACAAATCAGAGCAGACAGTCCCCAAAAGGTACCTCATTTTATTCTGAAATGGGTACAAGCTTGCAGGCTATTTCTGATAGGCCCATTAATTTCCAAATGGCCAGACCACCATACCCAGTAAAGTGCTGACATAAGGAAATGGAATATTGTCAAGAGCATAAGCTCATTGTTATACATGCTCAACAAATTAAAAAAATAAAATAAAATAAAAAGCCAAGTATCTTCTTGCCCCCAGATTTTAAAAATTTATTCTGTGTCAACCAATATATATTAAAGAAGATGTCTTTTTTGTGTCATAAAGCATCATCTTAGGACATGATACTCACCTCAGTACACTGATGTGTATGATGGGAAGAAGGAGGCAAAGAGAGTGCTTGGATATATCTAGTTAGACTAAAGTTAAATTTAAATTTGTCCCAAAAGATGTGTGAAATAGAAATATTGGTTTGGTAGAACTGGGCAAATCTATGTATAGGGCACAAAACCAACCCCTGAGAAATTACGTGTGATTACAGTTCTACCCTTAATGAATGTACGACCTAAGGGAACTCTCTAGAACTCTCTGAATAGTATAGGAATGTTGGGGCCCAAAACGGGAAAACATATATGAAAATGCTTTGGCATATAGTAGCTATTCAATACATCTTATTTGAATTTGAAAAATCTTTCAGCTATGAAGATGAAAAATTCTTGCAATGTTCTAACCTGGTCTTTTAGTAGTTAGAGGGCAGTAGAATTTTCCACTAAACTCTGAGCTTACTAGACAGTTACTTTGTCATAACCAGCACCTAGCACAGTGCCTGATTGAAGTACATGCTCTGTAGATACTGAATGACTGACTAAATTTTATATCCTTGACATGAAGATACCCTTGACTCATATCTTCCCAATTACCCACATGTCAACCATAACCCTCCCTCAGAGCTTTAGATATGGTTTATTTCTGATATCTCCTCATTATGTGCTGAAGCAGAGTAACTACAGGAACAATGAGTCCTCATTACCTCAATGAAGCAGGAGAGGAGAGGCCTCTTCACTCTTACCTGGCCCATCATTGTCTCCTTATACTGCTTCTTCTGGGTCACTTTGATTGGAGGCAATTTTGTCACAGCAGACACCAGGAAATTCATGAGAATGTCCTCACAATTAGCCAGTTGGTCCACCATGTTCTTCAGGCTGGCTGGCAGGTAATGGGAGTACAGGTAGTGATAATATCTACAAAAACCAAAGGCAGGTTTCTCAGTGGGCCATCGCTGCACAATGACAAGTGATCTTCTCTGACAGGAAAGACATACCCATTCCTCAAACTCTAATGTCATGGATAATGACAATGATAATGATAGTTATCACTTATTTGGTACTTGTTGTATGCCAGATTATATTTTAAGTGCTTTACATAAATTTCCTCATCTAATCTTCACAAACCTATGAGGTAGGTACCATTACTATTCCCATTTTACAGATGAGGGAAAAAGGCACAGAGATGCACATAGATGCAAATATTGCTTGCCCGTCTAACTCTAGTATCAGGCTTTTGGTTAGAAAGAGAAATTGAACACTTCAGATGGCAAGAGAAGTGACTTAAAAGTGATCTACATATCATTACACAGTGGCCTTACAATTTTAATTATTGGCTTAATCCAGTATGTATTGCATTCCATACTATCCCTTGGCATAGAGTTCAACAGTATACTGTTATATTTATATATAAACCATATATTCCAATTCTCTAAGAACAAAACTCTAATCTGGTGGTCAACCATTCTAGAGAACCCTCAATTAATGTGAATTATTTCTCACCCTATTTTTTCTTCAGAAAGACATATACCCTATATTTACAGGAAAGAAAATCACTTGAGTGAATCAAATTCATTGTGTGGTGGTGATGGTGGCGGATAATGAACTTTCGAGAAGAGAAATCTTGAGATCAAAATACAGTCTGCCTAAAAGCTTATGCCTTGTACATTTACAACCCTATTCCTGAGATGGGAAGATTCTCTATTCCTTACTTAAAAAGATTAGATTAAGATTGGTGTGTTCACATTACTAAGGTAGAAGAGGGGTAATTTTCATTAAGGATTGAGTCAGAAATGTTAACCATTTATACTTACTAGTTTGGCAATCTTACCCCAGTTCCAAGGCTTTACAGTCCAAATATGTGCAAACAACCCTTAATTTGTATCTCCAGCCCTGATCTTTCTCAACATACCCTTTTGGCTATTTTACCATGCCCAAGACTAAACTCCTGCATTTTCCCCCAAAACCTATTCCACCTATTGACTTCCCCATCTCTGCTGATGGCCACTCCACCTTTCTAGCTCTTCAGGTCAAAAAACTTAAGAGTCGTCAAACTCTCTATCCAGTGTCTCAGGACATCATGCTGGTGCAATTCTCAAAATATGCCCATAGTTTGACCACTATCACCTTCACTGCTCACATCCTGGTTCAAGGCTCGATAATCTCTTGCCTAGGTAATGCCCACAACCTCCTAATTGGTCTCCCAGCTTCTACCCTGGCCCACTTACAGTCTATTTCCAACTCAGCCGCCAGAGTCAAGACCTAGAATATATGCCACGTGAACCCCTGCACTGGCCCCCCATGTCACTTAGGAAAGTACCCATGAGGGACAGCAAAGTCTTGCATGCGGACTCCTGTGACCTCTCGGACTTCCTCTCCACTCACTCTACTCTAGTCACTTTTGTCTTCTGGAGGTTTCTCCAAAATTCTGCCTTAGGGTATTCATTCTAGCTGTTTCCAATGACTGTTTGGCTAACTTCCTCTCCTCCTACAAGTCTCTGCTCAAACCTCACCAGCGCAATGAGGAGCACCCTGATCACCCCCAATCTGTCCCCTCCTCTGCTGTCAGCACTCCCAATCCCTTATCCTGCTTGGCTTTGTGTTTTTGTTATATCACTTATCTCCTAACATATCATATAATTATTATGCATATTGGGCCTCCTCTTGTAGAATACAGACATACCTTGGAGATATTGCAGGTTTGGTTCCAGACCACTGCAATAAAGCGAATGTGGCAATAAAACGAGTCACATGACTTTTTTGATCTCCCAGTGCATATAAGTTATGGTTGCCCTATGCTGTAGTCTATTAAGTGTGCAAAAGCATTATGTCTAAAAAACAATGTACATACCTTAATTAAAATGTGAGAGAGGGACATGAAGTGAGCACATGCTGTTGGAAAAATGACGTTAATAGATTTGCTCGACGCAAGGTTGCCACAAAAATGTAAAAAATATAATATCTGAGAAGCACAATAAAGCAAAGTGCAATAAAATGGGGTATGCCTGTACAAGATCCACATAGGTAGGTTGGGAACTTTCTTCAGTTTTATTCAATGGTGAATCCCAAGCACCTTGATCAGTACTTTTGGGTCCTCAATTATTTATTTTTGTTGTTCTAAATATTCAGGTATCTATGACACCCCATTCTCTGGCTTACAGACTAACTGAAGATGTTATTCTACCATAACTTCCAGAAATGCAAAGTCAAGAGGTTTTATTGGTTTTTAAGACATGTTTGTCACACAACCAAAACTTAAGGGGGAATGGAAACTAAGTTTTTTAATGCTGATATGACTTGACCCAAGTTCCCATTTATGCAGCAGCCAGAAACTAATATAAGAAGCTATACATAATCTGTAAGAGAGACATTGAATTTCCTCACTTGTGGTAAATAGCAGCTCCTGTCAACACCATGGAGTAGTCGTTTGTCCACTTGGACGTGTACCCCCACCTCTCCTTAGAGTTATCCCAGAAATGACTGCGTGCAGGGTACCCCACAATCCTCTCAGGGAAGCTCTGCCACACTGTGAAGGCAAAATCCACCTGCAGGCAGAACACAAGCCAAACAAGCAATCAACAGTGTTAACAAATGTCAACAAAACATTACCTTCCCTCTGCTAATTCATAATGCAAAATCCCGGGACTGTTGTGAAACATTAATTCTACGTATTCATCAGCAAATTAAACTGACTGCTTGACATTTCGCCCTATAATTATGCACATTTTAATCTTTTCTCTTAAAGAAACTTCAGATTAGGGTGGAATTGAAAGAAAATATCACATTTGCTGATATATCCTTTAGAAATCCAGTCTGTTCAAATTAAAAAACAAGTCAAAAAAGCAGTTGCTTATTTCCCCTCCCTCGAAGGTGCACGTGATTTCCACGAGGCACAAACACATCTGTTTTAGAAGCAGAGGCAGGTTTCCTGTGCATATCCACAGTATGAATATACAGTACACATCATAACCAGTACAACCAGTGTACTTCAAAGCCAAAGCACCTGAAATAAAAGCATCCTCTTAAGAGCAAGAGAAAAGACTTTTAAAAAGCACATAGGTTCTAATAGGAATATAGAGCAGATATCATAAGGAAAAAAAACTATTCATACCTCTCAGGTCTGAAGATGCATAGTGCAAGGGTAATCCAGAAAAAGTAGCTGCAGTGAAAATCACTAAGAATAAGTGAGGATAAGGCCAAATGAAGGCACAATATTATTTTAAAGGTAATGCAGCTAGATGACTTTCAAGTGCTTATAATAACCCAAAGCAGGTACTTCTGAACTGGCTATAAGCTAACATTTATAATCAGCAAACAGTCTGTTTTCAAATGTATAAGCCCACTTCTGATTTCTATGATCATTTGATGAATGATAAATAAAAATTATAAATAGAAAATAAAAATGATAGAGTAACAGCAATCATATAATGCTTATAACATGACAGTGCTTATATATCCTAACTCATTTAATCCTTACAACAACCCTGTGGGGTAGGTCCATATCTATTCTTCAATTTACAGAGAGGGAAACACATACATGGAAGGTTCCCAAGCTAGTAAGTGTCAGAGTCAAGATTAGAACTCAGGCTGGGTGTATGACTTCCAATTCACTGCTGTACTATTACCACAGTTTTTTTTCAACTCTCTTGCTAATTTGATCTCTCAGACTGGTTATCATTCAATACCCTGCAACCTCTGCCCTCTCCTTCATAAGCAATCAAAATGGAAATTCCATTTATTCATAAATTTCATTTATTTATTATTATATCTTTCAAGTCCCAGCTCTGTAATGGTGGAAGAGGGACTCAGAATAATACTGATAAGTATAGGTCCTGCCCTCTCAGAGCTTCAAAAGTGGAGCAAATTGACTATTCACAGTAGCCAAAAGAGGGAAACCACCCAAATGCCCATCAACTGACGAATGGATAAACAAAATGTAGTACATGCATACAGTGGAATATTATTCAAGCAAAAAAAAAAGGAACGGAGAACTGATACATGCTACAACATGGATGAACCTCAAAAACATGCTAAAGGAAAGCTAGACATGCTAGGTCACTTATCTTCTGCTTTCAGTTATCTACAATGCCCAGAATAGGCAGTTCTATAGAGACAGAGAAATTAGTGCTTGCCAGGGATCGGAGGAAAGGGGAATGGGGAGTGACTGCTTAATGGGTACAGAGTCTTCTTTTGGGGTGATGAAAATGTTTTGGAACTAGTAAGAAGCGATGGCTGCACAATATTGTGAATGTACTAAATTGTACACTTTAAAACGGTTAATTTTGTTATGTGAACTGTACACTTTAAAACGGTTAATTTTGTTATGTGACTTTTACCTCAGTTTAAAACACAACAGAATAAACCTAATTAGTATTTCCCAAACTTTTGCCAAAAGCATACCATTATCCGTCTTTCTACCCTATTTACCTGTCACTCATTCAATTACTTAACAGTTTTCTTTTTTCTTTTTTTTTTTTTTTAAAGATTTTATTTATTTATTCATTTATTTATCCCCCCCTTGCTGCTTGTGCTCGCTGGGTCAGCCAACCACGCCGTGCGGGCGGGCCTGCCCTCACCAGGAGGCCTCGGGAACCGAACCCGGGGCCTCCCATATGGTAAACGGGAGCCCTACTGATTGAGCCACAGCCGCTTCCCTTAACAGTTTTCTTTTAAATCGATTAGTCTTTAAAAAAATCAGTCTCGTTCTAGACGGAAATGTCAGTGAAATCCTAAGTTTGATTGCAAACAATATTATTTTCTAACACGCATAAATACATAATTATTAAAATTAAATATGCTTGCAATGAATCAGGCAAAAACATTTCATGTGCACAACCCATCTTTTGGAAAATACTGGCCTGGGTGATCTTTAAGAGTCCTTTAATCTCTAAAATCTTTGGGCGTAATCAGAAATCACTATTTTAGTAAACAACTGTAAATTCAAATTCATATGGAAAATCTAATTTGGTGCCCCATCTCAAGATAAGAAAGCCCTAACAATATGGCTTATTCCCCTCCAAAACTTGAACATCCAGGGGAAAAAAAAAGTAGAGTGGTGGGGTATACCATCAGGAAAGCTTGATGGGGAGGAGGGCATCTCAAAGTTAAAAGAGAGTGAAAGAGTAGACAGCACTTGCCAAACAACTCAAGTCAGTTCCTGATAACCTGCTCATCGTCACTGGTGTTCAATGCTAATGGTGCCAACTAATGGGATAGTATGTCATACAGCCCAGCATCAAAGAATCAGCTAAGATGTCAGCACTCTTTGGGGCTTTCTATTATTCTTTGAAAAGCAAACACATGCACTGGCAACTACTATAGAACCCCGATGGGGTGTTTTCATCACACGAATTCTTGCTATCTCAAAGCCGTTTCAAGTCATTTCAAAGGAACTCGAAAGTAAATTCAGATAAAACTATGATTCTTGTGATAGTTCTGCTTTCACGCCAGTTATTTACACATCAAAGGAGGCAAAGGTCAGCTTATGGCCTTTTCTCTTAAAAACGAACATCTGTTTTCTTTTGAGGATTTGCAGCAGACCAGATAAATGTAAATAACTATAAACCAACCATTTCTGATATCCTTTAGAGGATGCTCTTTAAAAATCTATCCTTCATACTACTGGGAGCCATTTAAACAAGCTAAGAATCATTATAGGGGGACTAAAGTGAACCAACATCTATTCACCTAAAAAAAAAAAGAAGAGAAATCCTTGTCCTCGACCATTTTAGGCAACACAACCACGCCACTGAGCAGCAGGCAAAAGCAAACTAGACTGCCAGCCTCTTAAATTTACATATCGTTTTCAACCCACATTGACTTCTAATTACTTCACATGCAACACATGTTCCTCCCAGTATGCACCGAATTGCTATTCACAAGGAGGCATCACCGAGGCTAAAAGATCCGCAGGACAGGAGAAAATAGATCCTAGAGTGAGTCGACGGCCTTGGGCCCCAAGGGGTCGGGGGTGGTGGTAGGGGGACAGAAGATGAATAAATACTTCCGGGTACAGGATAATGATCTAAGCACATGCTGCAGTCGTGCTGACCACCATTCTGCCCTGACAATGTGCTGCTTTTCTGGGTTTGTCCTCCAGGATCGTCTCTACTCTCCGCCCCTGACCTGGGAGGCTGGAACCCAACACGGGGCACCATTTGCTGGCTGGTATCCAGCTGGGTTAAGCCAATGGGAGTTGCCAGCAGAATTCGGAGGTGGGGTGGGGAGAGGGTGTTTCTTCTCCACCCACTCCCTGCTTTGGCACCTTGTAGGGCAGCTTCTCCTGCCCAGGTCAGCTGCTTCAGTCCTATTACTGGATGCTGCTTGCTGCTCATGCTACTTACTCCCTGGGTGCCTCCCCATCTCTGGTGGGTCCCTTTACCCCCACCCACACCTCTGTAGGCAACCCCAGTACCTTCATTTGAATCATCTAGGTTGAATTCTGTTTGTTGCCACGACTCTGATGTGTACAGGCAGGCACTGTGTAACCAAAGTAGCTGGCATGGAGACCAGGACAAAGCCATCCCTCAATAAATCCATGTTGAATGAATGTGCTCCTGGGATGCCAGCTTCCCCAGCAGGAAGCAGCAGAAATATGCAAGCTGGAGCATTCTATCCCCCATGTTCCAGAGCTGCCATTCAAGCGCATCTTCATCCCCCAGACCTTCCACCCAATACACACTTGACACAATTGGCTGTGTGTTCCCACTTTAATACCTTCCTCCATCATTCATTCACCAAGTATTTTATAGAGTTTTGGCTCCATAAAAAGCATTTTACTAAGGTGAGCTCCAGGACGTTTTGTCCTGGGCTTGAGATTGCCCTTATACATAACAAGTCTGTTCAACACCATCTGATGGAAATTGGAAGCATCCGTGGAATTTCAAGACAGACACTAAGACTAGATCAGCACTGAGACCAGTCTATGTGCCTATCAGACTGGCATGGAGAAAAGCACTTGCTGGGGAGTGCTGATGTTTATGTTTGCTGATGTTTATGAAAAAAAGAAAGGGAAAGGAATGGCAGAAGCAGCTAAGTCTACAAGCTTTTTTTACCTGCTCCCATTAATAATGCATTTCCGATATTCTACGTTTGCATATAATTGTCTTTGGTCCCCTCTATGGTGTAAAGCGAGGTTTCAGAGATCAATACTCATTCGAGTTGTAAAAATGGGTTTTCTATTATATCTATCTTTTCCTCTTCTCTCTCTCCTCCTCACACATTCTTTGTGCAATCTTATTTTTGGCACAAATACCTGAACATCTGAAATAGCAGGGACCTCCAGCTCAGTCTTACAGTGAAACAGCTTGCTCTTGCGTGGGTGAAAGAAAATGAGCACTTAAACTGAGACAGAAGAGCTGCTTTTAGAACCAAGAAGAGTGTTCCGTAACAGGGGCACCACACACCCCACAGGCATTAGGATAATTGGGGAAGGGTGGGACTGTTTTCTCAGGGCAGCGTGGCTGAAAGATAATGCTAAATTGCCCCCTGGTTCTGCGCACCTCCCACAGCTGTGCTGTTTCCAAACCAAAAAAGAGGGCAGGCAGGAGGGGAGAGGTGAGGCGCCGCTATGCAAATGAGGAGCCAATTAGTGGAGAAAACAAAGGGGAAAACGCCCGCCTCAGGGTGCCAGGTGGTGGTAAGGTGCTAACAGGAATGGGATAGATTAAAATCCACTCTGCAGGAAGTTTTGAAAAATGTTTTCGACTGCCTACGCAAGCGCATCAGAGGTGTTGGTGGCCTGGGCTTGGGGCAACTGTCTGAAGAGCCTGCCCACCGGTCCTCAGTAGGACTTCTTACCTCTGTTGTTGAAAGCACAGTGTCCTCGTCAAGGCTGAGCACTGCATCGGTGACAATGTTGTCATAGGGCAGAAAACGGCTGCTCATAACCTGGGGGTGGGGGTGGGGGTGGGGGTAAATAGAAAGTAGGCAGGGGTGGGGGAGAAAGACATGCTACTTTAGAGTCTTCATAAAGCAGGTTCTACTACTGAGTCATCCCCTTAACCTCTTAAGTCAGTGCAGATTCATTTGATCAACAATTATTGGGCACCTACAATCTACCAGGCACCTTGCTGATCAAAGGGAGTACAAAAAGAAATCAGATATGTTCTGTGTCTTATTTAAAAATAAGATACATTTGTAGAGAGACCAAAAAGGGGATGTGAAAAATGCCAGAGGATGGGGCAGCCAGCTGCTTGGAAGAGAAGATGAAGGCTTCACAGAAGAAGGGTTATTTAGGCAGGACTTGATGGCTAGAACTTCACCAGGTATGAGGTAGAAATGGGGCATAAGAGGCAGAGAGTGCAGAAAGTTCAAAGTTGCAGAGGAGGGAACCAGCACACCCAGCTCAGAAGAGTGCAAGGAAGGAAAATATTAGGTAAATAACAGCACATGTGGCCCATGGACTTGGGACAATTGTGAAGGTGGTGATGGAACCTGGCAATTCCAGGCTAGGCACTGGTGAACTGCATGTATGTGTTGGATGGTGGAGAAAGGGGAGGGAGATTCTGGGGCAAGAGGGGAGGGAATCCATTGGGAAAAATGAGGCTGGAGAAGACAGAGCGACCTTGTGACAGTCACAGCTTAAAACTTTGGGTTGGATGAACCCTAAGAAGACCTAACATTTTGAACATCTACTATGTTCCAAGTGTGTTATGTACATCATCTCCATCATCTTTGGAACAACCCTGTTTTATAGGTGAAGAAACTGAGGCACAGAGAGGTTTTGTATCTTGCCCAAAGTGGGGCTAGGATTTCCTTCCAGAAGGAGTGGTTCTTTGGGGCACCTCAGCCACTGTGCTGTACCTGCCTCAAGGTTGGAAAGAGCTTCAAGAGAATTTGGGGGGCAGAGCTGCCTATCTCAAATTCACCACCTTCCTCTGAAAGTTGCGTGAGTGGTTATGACACCCTTTTGGAATGCACACTTGGGGTCCCATGAGCAAAGATACTCTTATCACCAAATTTTGAGGCACAAAATTCAGGAAACAAAGTACTAGAACAATGGAGACAAAGGAAAAGGTGAAAAGGATGACATATAAACCTGGTTGCCAACATCTGCCACAAATCTGAGCACCCCAAAAAGCAGCCCAGGCTATATTTGTACCAAGAAACCAGGACATCCATTGCCTCACCTCCGAATTGGGTTACATGCCTGTGAAGCTACTAGAGGACTTATGACATGAAAGAACAGAAAGTGCCCACTATAACCCATCTCTAGGAGCTCAAGGGATATGTCTACAGCATAAATGGCTTCAGGGGCTGCTTCCACACATCTGTCAACTGGGTCAGGTCCCCGCCCCCACCTTTCTCAGGCTTTTGAAATAAAATAAAATAAAATAAAATAAAATAAAATAAAATAAAAAGCGATCAGCAACCCCATATACACAGTGCTCAGAAATCTCAGCCTGAAGCAATTCTCCTGAATTGCAAATAAACAATTGTGCCTGTTTACATGTCCACTGCCTAACGCAGAAAACCATCAGCTGCCAGCTTAGCAATGCCCTGACCTTTCCCTTGTTAAGCCTACAGGGGAAAACTGCAAAGACAAGGTCTATAAATTTAAAACAGAATTTTGCAGCCAAAACAGCAAACACATCCATTTTAAATTCAAAGCTAGACATGGAGATTTTAAAGTGGGGAATGAAGAGGCCACTTGGCTTCTTACTCATCATCTGCCCAACTGCTGGTTTTAAAAGGACGCTGCTTCCTTTCTCTGAATGTGCTTCAACAACAGAGTGTAAGAGCCTCTGGGTCAACTACTTCCCAATTCTGGTGTAGAAACCAGAGACTTCCTTTCAAATACTTTGCCTCAGCCACCTTCCAAAAGCTGAAGGGATGGGCGTGAACGGAACCACAGCACTGATGAAGTCACTCCTAAGGGATCTGGGTTTTCCATTAGATCGTTTAAGAAAGATTTACCTACCATCTTCCAGCCCACCCCCTCTGGATTTAACAAACGTGATTAAGAAATGACCAGGAATCAAGAAGTTTACAGGTAGTGGGGAATATAAGAAATGGACCTAAATAATTATACAAAGCACAATAATAACTAATATTTATTAAATTCCTATTAAATGTAGCCACCCTTCTCAGTACATTTATCTGTATAGTGCCAGAAGGAGAACTGGTTACCCATGGAGACATAAAAAACAAGAGAGTTAACAGCATACATCTGAGCACTGTTAGGGGCCTCAGGCACTGGAATTGGAGCACTGTCATACCCATGACAGGCTATTCTACTGGGGACATGGGCATAAGGGTGTGTATGAGGAGACTGTTTATCTGCTGTTCCCTTTCACAGAACTGTGCCGATGGTGAGATGGACTGATGCCCAGAGACAGGCGATTATTCTAGCTCTAGCCTTTTCTCATTACATGCTTATCAAACCTCTGATAACCATGATGCCCAACTCCAGTTCCAGGAATACAGAAACTACATTTGTCATATTCCCCACAGTGTACTGAGAATGTTGTACAGTTCCTGGCACACAGTAGGTGCTCATTAATTGGAACTGAATAGATAATGCACTGATCATGTTATCCAAGTGACGGCAGCAATTTCCATTGCATTAGGTTGATTCATATGAAATGGCCATTTGGGGGCGTCAAATGGAGATTTCCAATGGTTCAACCTAATAAACTGATAATTCATCATTCTTGTAGCTAACTTTGGCTCAAAGGTGTTTTACTTAATGTGAGCTAATCTCTCATGGCTTTTCATGGGGGATAGACAAGAAGGAGTCTCTTTGATGACATTGCCTCACCAGTCCCAGTTTCATTGGTAACAACTGATATCTTTGCAATGGAAAAGGTCTATAAGAAAGCAACCAGCAAAAGCCAGAGGAAATAATGCTCACTTCTGGCTGGCAACAGTGAAAGAAATTTCAAAGAGGAGGTAGTGTGTGACCAGGGGCTTAAAGGATATATGGGGATTTTGACAAATGGAGATGAAGGGTTGAGGAGGGGTGGTCAGGACTTAGAGCAAATGGGACCAACCAAAATTAGAGGAAGGAAGGGATTTGGTGCAATTCAGATTAACTGTGAGTGATTCAATTTGGGCAGAGGCCAGGGGGCTCTGGGGAAAAGCAATGAGAGAGAAGATTGGGAAGACTGGCTAAGGCCAGATTATTCGTGGCCTCAAATGGTAATTTAAGGCAAGAGCAAATGGAGTCCCTGAAGGGCCATGAAGTGATTAGGAAGATCATTCAGCTCTGGGTAAAATGGAAGGGAGAATGGAAGCAGGGGGTCAGTTAGGCCAACCTCCGGAGAGCCTTCGATGGAGACAACAAAACAAAATTAAGGTGAAAATGTGCTTTTAAAGATAAATACGAGGAAGAACCACTATTCTGGAAGTGAGGAGTAATTCAGATTAATCAGCTAAGCAAGCCTCACGTATCACCACCTCCCCCATCAGCCTCGTCTTCATTCTCATTTCTAGAAAGCTCACTTTTGCCAGGCCCTAGATTCATTTAATGTCAATAGCGAGGCAACCCTATTAGGTATGTATTATTATGTCTAACTGAGAGGCGAGGCAAGTGATGGCGAGAAGTTAAGTAATATACACAAGGCCACAAAGCTACTAAAGAGTGAGTATTAGACCCCAGGTTTCCCTGATTTGAAAGCCTGTGGCTGTCAAAGCTGAGGAGATTCAGAAAGAAGTTGTTTTGAAAAAAAGGAGTCCAGGGTGAGAAGCTCTCATGAGCAGGAGGAAAACATCTAGGGCAATGCCCAGAGTGGCCCACAGAGACACAAAGATTCTACTGTGTTCCACATGTAGGTCCCTCCCCACGAGTCCTACCTTACTTTCTCCTTCAATGACGATGACAGGCACAGCAGTGGCAGGCCAGCGGTGTTTGGCTGGTAGGGGCTTGTCACAATTCCATAGAACTATGATCTGAAAGGGACAGTGGGGTCATTAGATGGCTTAGTAAGGCTGAGTTCAGGTAGGCCTCCAACATGGAGGTGCTTCTCACTGACTGAGAGAGGAGATGGAGAGCTAAGCAAGGCGGAATGGCAGGCATCGAAACTGAATTTTAAAGCAAGTCCACTCCCACACAACCTTCAGAACCTTATCCTTTCAATAACTAGAGACGGAGGACAGAAAGAATAACCCAAAGGAATTGTGTCAAGGGGGTAAGGGAAAGCTAGAAGAAAAAGTACTTTCAAGATAGCCAGCTCTTAAAGAAGTAGTTTCCTATATTCTGATATTTTATTATGATGAGTGAGATAACAACTCTGATCAAATTAAATAAAAACACATACTGAACTTTTGCTATGAGTTTGCATTACATCAGGCAATGAGGGAGGGAGAAATAAAGGAATTCAAAGTTAAACTAGGATAAACTCATGTTTTGGACTCCAGAATGGTTGCTGGTTTTATGTGACTATTTCCAATAAAAGCATTTCATCCAAAAAAAGGACTTCAACATGATTTAATTCTTTCTTTCTTAGTAAACTTTCTCATATAAATGAATACACAAATCAGAAAATCCAGTTAAAGAATATGAGAATGATACTGGTTTGGAAAATATCATTACCATAGATAAAATCTTCTGTTCCCAATTTTTTAATTAGTCGTGGTTGCTGTGAAAGAAAAGTTGATGTCTCCTGACAAGTTTGTAAGGAGTCAGTTTCTTCAACTGAAACTTAGTTTTCTGGGTCCTCGCAATGGCATTTCTCTTGTGACTTTAACACTCTGACATTTAAAAAACACAATAGTGTGCTTATATAGTCTTTAAAGAGTGTTCTGATATATATTCTTTTAATCTTATACTGGTACAAAATTCTCTGTAAGCCCCTCCTGCCTTACCTGTGCCAGATCTCACTTCCAAGGGCCTCTACACTGGTGTAAGGGATGTAGCGGGGTGTGACAAATGAAAGGGGAGGAATGGGGAGCAATGTTAGATGAGTCCCAGGGAGAAAAAGGTGTAACAGGTAGGGAGAGGCGAGTCTCTGGACCAATGAGCTGGAGAAGGCAGGTGCTACTCACCTGGGCACAGTACTGGGACTTGGCTGCTGCCACAAGAAGTTTCAACACTGGCTGGGACTGAGAGACCAGGGGAGTCACTGCATGGATGACTGCAGTGAATTTGGAGGGGGGCTTTAAACCTGAAATAAAACAGAGAGAGGAGCCTAATGAAGCACTGAGAAACAAGACTTTGAAAATGACTCCTCCTTGCCCAATTGTCTCACCCCGGAGCTAAGGTTCACTTCTAGCATATTGTTCATTTGCCTCCTATGTTCTGACAGAACAAAAGCAAGGTGAAAAGCTGCTAGTTAATTACTGCCTCAGCCTAGGGACCTCAGTAACTTATAGCTGAATGTCCACACCCCGGTACTTCTTTTGCTATCCTTTTACTCCCTTGCTGCTTTGATCTCCCTCCCACTTTTCTGATACCAATGTCTAAATACACATACACACCCTCCTCTCAAAAAGGCTCTATTCTAGTCGCTTATATTTTAGTATGGACCGCATGAATGTGCTGTCTCTCCCAGGGTATTAGCATGTATCTTATTCTTAATTATGTAATTAAAGGAGTTTTGCCTGATTGATGCTATTTCAAATAATAACTTGCAAGTGGGGAAGGTTAAAAGAACAGCAGCCAGAGTCTGACTGTCCATGTCTGAGTCCCAGTTCTACCACTTAGTGGTAGTGGGACCTTGAAAAATTACTTAACACTCTGGCCCCAGTTTCCTGAGCTCTGTAATGGGGCTAAAAAGAACAGTTCCAACCTCACAGCCAGTGTTAGGAGAATTAAATCAGATGAGCTAATGCATACAAAGCACTTAGAACGGGATGTGGCAAATAGAAGCGCTCAGCATGGGTTAGCGGCCATCTTCCTCGCTCTGACTGCGATTGTTGTTACTGTTATTATTATTTAGAAAAGGAAAGCTCCATATTTCCCAAAATCTCTTCTGTGTGCAGCAGTGCCACAGTATGAAGATTTCTGCCAACCATGTGCCCTGAAACCCTAGGTTGAAAGGTTTCACTTGGTTGCAAAATTACTACTGCCAGCAAAGACACAGAAGTAAGACGGCTTCCCACACGAAGTTTTCCCATAAGAGCTCGCTAAGAAATTAGAAACAGGTTAAAATGCCTTTAAACTTCATTGGCTTAGACCCATTAATTTGGCATTTCAGTAGCTTAGATGCAAACAAGAGGGCAGGGGCATTAGAGTTAAGCTTTGATATCGATGGGCTAAAGGTGAGATTCAGACTATATAAATTAAAGGAGTATTTAAATGTTGTGTGCAGCAAGTTCTATATCATATCATCCAATTAGCACTCTAATTTTATGTTGGAAGAAGCTACTCTTCCCACTAAACACACACTGAAAGTTTTGCCAGGTAAAAAGAATAACTACGATTGAAGGGTTGCCTTTTTAACAGTGAATACAGTCTCTGCCTTCAGACTTTCCTCTGATAGTTTAAGAAGCATCATTTACACACGTCTAATATGCTAACTGCAAATGCAGGTGCCAATACTCTATAAGAAACATATAGACATTTTATCAACCACTGCTTAATATGAAAATTAATAATTCTCAATAAATTATAAACTGCGGACAGTCCACTGATTTTGACAGGGTTCCCATAACATGACTGGTTTGGACTGAAATGGACTTTGTCAGCAGTTTATACTTTAGGCCATAAATTTAATTACGCTTCATCTTATGCTTTAAGCTAAACATGTTCACCTTAAAAAAGGGACAGACTATCACAGAGAACGCATCAGATTTGGGTAGAAAATCTTAACTTTTTGCCACATCAACTTGAAAGATGTTTTGCTATCCCAGTTTTTTTTCAAATTTAAAACTGCGAGTAAGGGAAATATCTAAGATGTTACCAACACAAAACACCTGGGGCTCATCTAGGCTTCTCACAGAGATTCGTCCCTCTGACAAAACTCTTTTCCCCACTGTGGTTAGACTGAAAGCTGCTTGAGAGCAGAGAATGTATCTTATTTGACATTTTATTTCTAGCACCTAGGATAGCACTGGCATAACACATACCATGAGCATAGTAAATGGTGAGTGAGTGAAAAAATTCATTCCTTCTCATATATGCCTAGTCATTTCTCATTTCCACTTACTAATTCTGTTTTTCTTTGCTATGGGATAGAGAAATTGGGATTGTGGAAAAAAATTAGGAAGAGCTCTTCTAACTCCATTTTTTATATATGATGAGACTTAAAATTACAGCTAGTGCATTGCTGTGTTCAAAATGATCTATAATTTGGGGAGCCCCATTTTTCAAAAAGACCCAACTCTGCGAAGTATAAAGAATGGCTGCTCAGATAAGAAAGTTTTTCTTTGTTTGTTTTACTATGCAATGCTCTGTTGGATTTATTGTTCTTGAACTTGGTATGCCCTTTATGACAGGGCTCTAGAAAGCAATCCCCAATGCAGGCGGTTAAAAAGGCCCCACCATAGAATAAAAGAGGGGCTTGAGTTCTGGATTGCATCTTGGGAGTAAACAAGGGCAGCTCTCTGGAAGGAATTCACTTACCTAAATTAGCATAGTAGTAAGGAAAATCTCCCAGATAAGACGAATACTGTGGTAGTACGAACAATCCTCCAGGATGTTTGTTCCATATTAAACTGTTACGTGATATGTGCTTGAATATTCTGTCCTGAATAATCTGGTAAACCAAAACATGGCACATGGTGAGGAAGGGACCCTGATGAGAATCGTTAGGAGCATGCACAATCCAAATTTGAGAGACGACCGCACTCAAAGTCGTGACTCTACCCTCCCCCCCAAATCTCAACTGATAGCAATAGAAGACAGGGAGAGAGAAAGAGATGGTTTGTGGCAAATCACATTTCCTAATTAAGCTGCAGTTTCACCATAAAATTCTATCTTGTCTTTCTATAATAATGGATCCATACTCATTTCCAAGTAGAGTGTGTGTGGAACAAAGTGTTTCCCTGATGGTTGAACACGCAGCAGTTGGTCTAGATAGATCCATATTGGGAAGATCAGTTTTCCCAATCCACCATGCAGAGACTAAGCTGAAAATGTATTGGAGGCATGACATTCTAGAAGTTGTTGAGGTTTTGATCTGTTCCTTTAATTTAAGAGATAGACTATTTGCTTGCCCTGTGGTGCTTTCCTTTCAGTCAATTTTAAGACTTTGGGTACTGGTTAGCTCCAGTTTTACTGTATTTCATCTCAAAAAGTAGTGAGTTAACAACTACTCAAAACAGCCTACATAATAGTGCAAGAACCATGGCATATTAAGACTAATAATAGCCAAGCTAGTTCATTAGTTTCTTTGGACTTTTGGGCCTGGCAGATCATTAAATTCTACATTTAGAGTGAAACAATCGCCCATCCTGAATCATTTGTCAGTTGAATGTGATTAGTCCACTTTATAGCTCTCTCTCTGTGACTTTCAAACTCTTGTAATTATACCATCCACTCATTAAGATATGATTTGGCAAATAATTAACTTGATAGCGAATTTCATGTTTTCAAAAGCAATGTGGTTTTTATTTTTGTACTTAAAAAAAAAGGAAAAAAGTAAAACCTTGCCATAAGTCTCAAGAGATTTAAGACCCAAATCACTGTTTTCCAGGTCTCCATTTAATGCAATGTAATTTTAAGTACAGACCATTTTAAATGGAGTTTTATTATTTGCTAAGGTTATTAACATCCTCATCTCATCCTACATGGTGACTAGATAAGTAATAAAGAAAGCTACATTTATCTTTACAAAACTTACCATGTTTATATATCTTAATGAGAGAAGCAAAAAGCAAGGAGGAAGTTTGAAGGAACTCAAATATCTTAGTTCAATGATTTCTACATTTTCTCTCTCCCTTAGATCAAAACTGCTAATTATATAGGGCTGGGTAGAAGCTTCAAATTCAGTGGGGATTTTAGGAACCTATCTAAAATATCTTTGTGAGAAAACAGAGATATGTTTAAATGCTGTTGTCTTGGTCTTGTCATGGTTGGAAGTGATTTTTGCACAGCTATCAATTTCACTTTGTACATTTATTTCAGTTCCTTCTCATTTGTACCTTCCAAATCCACTGTCTACTTTCCTTCACAATTCTTCAGTTTTTCATTTGGATCCTCTCTTTTCCGCTTTCCAAATTCATGTACCTTTCAACATGTGGTCTCTTAAATATCTTTGGATATCAAGACAGAATAAATTGACAACAGACAGCATCATTAACCCAACCTACATACAAATAACATGGAACTCAGAGATGTTACAAAGTGAATCATCATTTATTTTGGGTGGTTTGCTTCTCTTTTTTATAGGTTTTCTTTATGGTTCAGTATCACAATATTTTTATCTTTTAGATTTCAAGCATGTAATAGTAAGACACAGCATCTTCTGCAATGCCAATAAGCCTTCTTTTTGTTTGTTTGTTTGTTTTGAGGTACAGGGGCTGGGGGATTGAACCTGGGACCTCTTATATGGGAGGACCGCACTCAACCATTGAGCTACATCGGCTCCCCTGAGTTGATTTTTTCATTTGTTTGCTTGTTGTTTGTTTGTTTTTAGGAGGCACCAGGGACTGAACCCAGGACCTACCGTGTGGGAAGCAGGCACTCAGCCTCTTGAGCCACAACTGCTCCCCCAATAAGCATTTTATTGTCACTTCATACAGACCCTGAGGGGAAGATATCAGCACCGGTATGAGAGCAATATCAAATGTTCAATATAATCTGAGTCAAACAATTGGCCACCTCTATGTCTTACTTTCCTCATTTATAAAACAATAAAATACTACATTAATTTTTAATACCTTTTCAGAATTTGTTAGGAAGACCTGCCTAAGGTTTATACTTATGATCTGATTTTTTGCCTTCAAAAATAATTTCATTCCTCTGTTCATTTTCTAGGTGTAGGTTTTTATTTATTTTTACTGAGCTATAATATCATAGATATTGTATATTATAGACATCTTTCCATATTATTAAGGGTACTCATGGTTTGCTTGGCCAACAATAGGGTCAATTTTTCCATGCAATGCAATGAATATATTTATGAATAAAATTTTTCCACATTTAGGATTGACTTTTTAGGATTGAGGACTTTGTCAAAGGGTATGAACACTTTTAAGGCTACTCATATGTATTGCCAAATGTTTTTCTAGAAGGTTCATACCAACTAGCCTCAAAAGTTTGATCTCATTTCACCAAATAGAAAGGTCATTCCATTCCCCCCTCTTCTAACACACAGCTCTCACTACACTGGACAGCTCCTAGAATCCTTTCATTGCACTCATGCTCACTCTTACTATTGTAGAAGAAGGCATCACATTTAGAGGTTGGATGCTTTTTGGTAAAGAGAATCAACATACACCTACTCATAAACAGGTATGCACACCTTATACTGGATTTTTTCTTTAATCTCCCTTAAGGCATTCCCAATAAGGATAATATTTCTTATTAATGTGAATTCAGAGGGGACAATGACAGGCTCCTCGTTTTTTCTTTTTTATATGCCATCTGTTTTCCAAATATGGACTACTGATTACAGGCTACAGTCATTCTATGTGGCCCTGACTTGGTCTACTGACCAAGGCAATGTGTGCCTAACAAACACAATGCCACTGCATACCATCTCCCTCCAGGCCAAAGGCATTTTCTATTTCCAGCATCTCATTGATTAAAAATTTTGTTGCATAACAGCATCAGCAATACCATGGTCTGAATGTGCACTGTTAAATAACTGAAGAGGAAAAGGGAGCATACATTTAAAAATTCCAGTAAAAATGTGCTTCTCAAGCTACGATTTGCTGTTTTCAGACACTGTTACAAACTCATGCATCTTTTCTTTTGCCCACCTTGATTCTGACTGAGCTCTATGTTGTGCGATATTCTGACCAACAATGGAGTCTATGAAGGGACCTTATCTTTGCTGTGTTCTATCCTATTGTCCCCCTCCTTACTTCTCAATTTGCACAAACTAAGCTCCAAAGAGCCTAGCTCTGATTAAGCAGCTTCTTAATTCCCTGATGTAGCATAAAATACTAGCAGAGTCACAAGTGTGATGGAGTGCTGCACAAAAGAATACACCAACAACCGGACCATGGCATTGGAGAAGAGACAGAGGGATCCTCTCTATAATTGTGTCTAAGTACTGCCTACAACTCAAAGGTTCATAATCCCTAAATACCCAGTAATGCCCTTCCCATGGCCTAGAACTCGGGAAGCAAGGAAAAAGAACCCAGAGTTCTAAGAGTACAAGTGTAGACTGATGCAGAAACATTGGGATCCTTGAGTCTATGTTGTCTGAGGGCAACTTTGAATTATTCAGCACAGACCGGATGACTTATACATCTAAGTTTCAAGCCAAATGGGTATTCTTGGCATGTGATACCTAAAAACTGTCCTTATAAACACACTGGCTTTATTTATTTGTGTGTGTAGATGGCATTTTCTGCCATTTTCCCTGCTTTTCTGTTTATGTTGAATTCTGGGGAAATCTGAGTTCTAAATTAAGATGGAAAACTGGATGGTATCTCTCATGCAATTTGGTTGAGAGGTCAAATTGTTAGAATCCAATCTCAGAACTATATAAGGAAATTTGACAGTTGCTATAAATTTGAACAAAGTATATCGTTTGTAGTATTTTAAAAACAACTGTGTCGCTAAAGAATTGCATTGGCTTGAATCCAAGGGGAAGGAGGCCTTTCCAGGCTCAAAGATGAAAACAGCTTGATTTAAGAGACTATTCTGATAATAAAACACACCCAACTATTATTACAGGAAAACTGAGCACTGCTAACCTCACAGGCGAGAGACCAGATCTATGCAACAAACCATACTCAAAAGAAATGTACTTACCGAGATACCATTTTTCATCCGGTAAATTGGCAATGATGTATATGTACATTTTTAAATTATGATCTTCAAGTCTGAGAAGAGTAGAAAAAGAGAAGAATCTTCCCCCAAAAGCTAGTGAGACTCTAGATCAATACACCCTTTTTGAAGAGTAATTTGGCAATACATATCAAGAGGCTTAGAAACCCTAGCTCCTCTGGCTGAGTAAGTAATACCACTTCAGAAATTCAATCCTAAGGAAATAGTCAGAAATGTAGCCTAAGATACATGTAGAAAATTATTGTTTGAATAAAGACAGTTATCTATAAAAAATAAATAATTAGAAACAAAACTAATGGTCAACAATAGAAGACTAGTTAAGTAAATAGAGGTTTACCATATAATGGCATATTAGTAAAAAAATTTACAGCACATGGTCGTGGCACAATAGTGGATGATTAATAGAATAGAATTAAAAAGCCAGAAACAGACTCGATGACATTTCAAAATACTGAGGAAAGGATAACAAGAAATGTACTAGGACAATCAGACAATGATTTATCCTAAAATAAAAACAAAACAACAGATTTTTCAACACTGACGATATATAAAAGTAAATTGGATTAAATATATAAATGTAAAAAATTCACCATGAAAGTACTAGGAAAATGGAAGAAACTATATATATATACCTGTGTGTATTTGTGTATATGTGTCAATACATAATATACATATATATATGCATACATATGAAATCTGTGATATGCCTTTCAATTTTGTTTATTATGGTCCATTCACGAACAAAATTGAAAGGCATACCACAAATTGGGGGAAAATCTTTGCAACAAAAGATTCAAAGGGTTACTATTTTAAATTAACAAGCTCTTAAAAATTAACGAGAAAAACAGGACAACAACATCATTGCCATTCCTATTTCTTTCTTGATGAGCTGAGAAAAGGAGTTATTTTTAAAACTATAATGTCCAATATGGGTGGAAGTGAAAAAAAAAAAAAAAACACAAAAATTAAAAAATATATCAGCTGGTGGGCATATAAATTAGTTCAGTCACATTGTAGGGTAATTGACAATTTATCACTGAAACCTTAGCATTTGGCATAATTTTTGAACCAAGATTTTAAATTCAAGGAATTTATCCTAAGGAAATAATCTTGGACGTGCAGAACAATTTTGGTTCTGGAGCAATTTGCTTCAAACATGTTATTGCAGTTGGGCAGTTTGATGTAATTATGAATTCCAAAAATATAATTGGATCATGCTTGTAAACTGATCTGTTAATCTGGGCATGATTGAGTTATGATTGGGGTGTTGACTGGGCCACGTCAGTAGGGTGTTGAGCCCCACCCCTTGGTGCGTGGGGAATCCAATATAAAAGGCATGGCAAGAACAGAGCTGAAGCAATTTTTGAGAAGCAGTTCTGATGATGGGGTTTTGATGTTGGAAAGAAGGCCCCAGGAGAAGAGAAGTGAGCCATTCACCTGATAGTCTACAGCTGACCTTGTGGGGGAACCAGAAGAGCTAAGTCTGGAGAGAAACGCAGCCCCAGGAAGAGAGGAACACTAGAAGCCTGAACCCTGGCAAAGTCGGCAGCTGTCTTGCTCCAACAAGCGAAAACGGACTTTGGTCAGAGAAGAAACTTAACGCTTCATGGCCTGGTATCTGTGGACTTCTACCCCAAATAAATACCCTTTATAAAGACCAACCCATTTTTGGTATTTCACATTAGCACCCCTTTGGCTGACTAATACAGATGTGTATAATAATTAAAACAAGAAACAACTGCAGTGTCCCCAAATTGGAAGTTAATTAAAGAAATTAAATGATATCATAAATGGACTATTATAGTCATTAAAATAATTGTAGAAAAAGTCTAATAATGTGAGAAAATATTAACAATATACTGTATTATTAAGCAGAAAACACAGGTTATAAAGCATGTATAGAAAGATCTCTTTTTAACTTAAAAATTAAAATACATTCATAATTTTGCATAGAAAAAAATTAATGTGTGTGTATGCCAATAATTTACCCATTAAATTATTTTATGTTTTATGCTTTAAGGATTTTCCATTATTTTCTAAAAAGGAACATGTACTTTGATAAAAAGCATTACCATCTCCAAAAGAAAAAAAATTAACATCCAACTTTCCTTAAGGAAAGTTCTTTTCTAGGAAACATCTGGTCTTATGAGCGTAGATGGAGGACAGGATTGAAGAAGAGAAGGGTAGACACTATTATATACTCAAATCTGCTGCTATGAACAGAAGTGAAAAGTCGATCTGTTTGAATTAAGGAGTGTGCTTTGAGAGGAAGAGTTTCTTTCAAAAAGAAAGCCTATTATGGCCCTGTCACCTTCATGGGGATGGTCCTGCATCCCCAATAGCCCTTTTCACCTCGTTGTAGGACGGGGGGTGGGGGGGGGAATGACAACTACAAAGCCCACCCTGCACGAGAGGATGCCATGACCAGAAAGCATGCCTCGGGAGAGCTGAGCTGGGCTTGCAGGAGATCGACGAATGCCCTCGTGTGCTCAGGGACATGAACCAGCTCTGGCAACCACACCCAGGGTGGCAGGAACACAGGGCTGGGACCCAGGAGAATGACTTCCATTTTCTCGGTATTACTTAGACTTCCCAGTGCAGGCTCCAATTCACATTAGCTTTTGGAGCAGTAATCACTTTTCCAAAGAAAATACTTCAAGAGTCAGACCACAAATGCCCCCACCTCATTATGTTAAACATCTCAGCAGGGCCTCAATGCTATGCCTCCCCAGAGGCCCTCCCTCCCACAAGCCTGGAACTCCTGAGTGTGCAGTTTCCTCCGTCTTTTCTTAGCTCTTTGTGCTACTCTGGCGTAGCCTCAGGCCATGGCTACCTGCTCTAGTGCCAAAGGTTTTAATCATAGCCATGCTTCCCTTGCCTTTTCCCCTCCTGCCTTAAAAAAAGTAACTTGAGGATGGACACCATCTGCCTAAAAGATTTTAACATTTTCGCCACCAGAGGGGCGTAACCCTGATTTTCTTCTCAATGCCTCTCTGTAACACTGAGGCTGGAGCCGGTTGGGCTGCAAATGTCTTGAGGATGAATTCTGCTGTCACCCCAGTGCCTTAGGACGATGGTGCCAGGTAAATGATTCATATGTTTAGAATGGCAGTAGATTTTCTCCTACTTGATCATGATCTTTTTTTCTAAATGGGCTCCAGAAATATGTCTTCCACAGATGCTGCTGAGTGTGAACGACAGGAAGACAGTCATTAGCCACGTATCCCTGAACTGATGCAAGACAGAGACAACCTCTGTGTCAGAGGACGGTGATTTCGTGACATGTCTCCCTCTGTGGATTCTGTCAGGAATGGAGACATGTGCTTGGGTGTAGAAGAGCAGGTGAAAGGGGCTTAAACTGGCATATCCAAGCACAGAAATTTTGTCTTTGCCCCATTTGACCGGCCACCCACCTCCAAGAGCAAAACAGAAGGGACCATTATTCAAGACCAAGAGCCACCTGGCCTCACTTACCTCTAATGTAGTTAATACAATCTTCTCAACTGAAGAAAAATAAGCCTCCCACAAGAATTGTGTCTGCTGTCTAAGTGCTAGGATTTTATCCTGATGAATAGACCTGATTGTAGAAGGAATCTGTAACACAAGGTGAACACATAATAATTATAACTGTAAAACAAAGTGATGCCATTTGATCAAAATCACCTGAGTTCAGCTTTTATTCCTCATAGCATCCAGGCTACTAAAATTCAGCAGCTGTAAGCAGTAATGCCCCTCAGTAGCTACAAACAGCTCCTCCTGGGAATCAGCCTTAATGACCTTTAAGGTGTGACAGTTACAGATCACCTCTACGATTCATGACCAGCTCATCAATTGCTTAGGGTGTTTTATAACATAATAGCTGTTTCCTCCTTTTCAAGTTCCAGAAATCCCTCAACCTTGCACACAGACAACAAAATGTTACAGAGAAGTAGATGTAGGCCTCAGGGGGAGGCTGAAAGACTATTCTCCAAGTACTTCTAAGACCTGCCATTCCAGGTCCTGCAAAATATCTACAGAAGGACTTTGCAGAGACCATCTGGGAGCCTCTCAATCCAACCTGAAGCTGGAGCTAGTCACTCTACATTCACATACCTCCTACTTCACCCGTTGAAGCCTTCCTACTCCTCAGGGACCTCTTTTTCGCTCCAACTCTTACCCTCAATCAACCTAGTAAAAGATCATATATGTTTACCCATCACTGCTTTCTATCTGCTATATACTTTTAAAGGAAGGAACTATATCCCGTCCATTCTGCTATCCTCTCAAAGGCTGAGAGAGTGACTTTTACCTACTAGTTATTTCAGAAATAAGAGCTGAACTGAACATGACCAGCTGAAGTCCTGATAGGGACATCATTACTTTTAATAATTAAGCATAGGGGCAAAGAATCAGACAGACCAAAGAGAATTCCTGGCTCTACCATGTACTAATTCTGCTTCTTCGGACAAGTTACTTGATCTCTCAGACTCCATTTCCTCATTTATAAAATTGGGGTATAGTACTAACATCATAAGGTAATGAAGATCATATAATACTTAGCACAGTGCCTGGAACCTGGGAAGATTAATTACTGTTGCTATTATTATTATGATTATTGACATAGGAGGGATGACATTCAAGGTGAGGCCAATTGCTTAATTTCTACATGTGAACTTGCTTAGGTCTGGAACTCTAAAGTTTACTTCCAGAGTTTCTGGCAAGTTTCCTGGGCTTGCTCCCTATTTTTTTTTTTTCATCTGTGGTTCAAGGTCTATTTAATTTATGGAGTCTATACTCTTAGGGGAGATTCCTTGTGATTAGCAACTGCCCTTCTACGTTCACCTTTTTCTGCATGCTTGCTTCCCTAATGTGTGACTAATCAGACAGACACAGGGACCTGAGCTGAATGCTCTTTTAGCTGCTTTTAATAGGCAAGTTTCCCGTAGCATTGTGACTAGGACCACATCTGAATTTCCAGGGGAGGGGAAGGAAGTGATGGCATGCTTTTTTATCTAAGACTCCCCTTTGGAAAGCAATGAAACTGCTCAGAAACAGAAGCAAAAGCTCATTTGCTTTGATAATGTCTAAAATCAAATACCAAATCTGTGGCCCAAAGTATATATCTGGATACCCAGCACTGAAAAAACATGGAGGCAACAGGGAAAGGAGAAATACCAGTAGGCAAACATTAGACCAAGTTCAAGTTCAAATGGAAGCAAAATATCCTTGGAGAAGGTAGAAAAACCATTCATATCATGCATGGATGAGTCAAAGAAAATGCATTTTTACTTAATCCACTTGGAAAATTACCTGGATTTCCAAAGGAAGATTAAGAAAAAAAAATCTGCTAAATGTCCATATTCATGCTCTCTTCTAAATGTCAGTGGTATTTTGTAAGAGTCATAGGGGTCAGCAACACATTTTCATCATGTTTGTGAAGAACCAGGCCATTAGAAAAATGCCTAAAGCTACCATTGATATCTGGTCCTCCAGGAAATTGAGTCTGCTGTGGTTATGAATAGAGAAAAGGAATGACTGGGAATCGTCCAGCAATTTGTATTTTAAACATACATTCCCCTCTCTCACATAAGTCACGTCCTGATCTTCTACGTCAAGTGCAATGTATTACACCTGTTAGTGAGTGCGGTACAAGTGCCTGATAGCACTCCTCCTTGCTCTGGAACTCTAATTGACTGCAAAGACCGAGTTCCAGGTTTGGTGGCATTTGGCTATTGGTTATTAATCTGCTTGCCCTGAGAGAAAGGTATGGGAAAGTGACAAATTAATTGCACTTTGACTGGATTGTTTGGGAAGTTGCATAACTCAAGGAAGTCTTAATAAAAGGTCATGCATGACAACAAACTAATGGAATCTACGAAAATAGACATAAGAAAGCAACATTAAACTCTCTGGGTGACATGATGACAGGAATATACGCAAATAAAAACATCTGAGCTGTTCTAAAACAGGAAATGAAAAATTGTAACATAACAAAAACATTTCCCAGACCAGACATTCAGGCTCGGTGCCAGCGCTCTAAAACCATTGTTAACGACTGCGCAGTTGCCGTTCAATATGGAAGCAGCTGTGCAAAGACAGACCGCGTATGAGAGGGAAGAATACCAGGAAGTTCGGTGGGGCGAAGGGATGAAAAACAAATTCTTCAGACCCACAAATGAAAAAGTTGCTTCAGAAGGTGAAATAGGCATGAACTTTGGGAAAATGGTAGAAACTGGACAATCACAATTAAAGTGTCCCAGAATACGATCCATCTCAAAGACATTACGGTGAGTGTTTTTTATTCCCTTTATTTCCCCAATTGCCTTTAATGAACACATATTTTTAAAAAAACAAATATAAAAGGAAGGAAAAAGGAAACATATAAAACTTTGTTTGGCCTTTTATGAGTGAATGCTTTAGACATTTGCCATCTCTGTGTGCCGAGAACTTCTACTCAGTATTTCTGCAATGACTTCCTTTGGCAAAACTCCAGATCCCTTTCTCTGCAAACAAGTAAGTTGTATTTTGGGTTACTTGTTCCAAATGAACAGATTCTACAGGATCACATATTCCTCCTTTGTTTCTGAGGTGCAAAACGGCCTGAGACCACAGATCTGGGTACACAACACAAGGAATATTCCGGGAGCTTGTTCATGGCCCTCTTGGGTACAAATATTTCAACTGTTACTCAGGGGAGAGTACTGCGTTACTTTACCTGCTAGCTAGCAGACTGGCCAGTGGCACAGAAGTTGAATCAACAACAGAGTTAGAAACTTAAGTTTCTGGATATTGAAAAAAAAGTAAGGATATTAAAAGAATATATATTCAACAAATAATCATGGTGGATTTAAAGACAAAAGAGCAAGCAATGCCATGAAAGAAAAACATTAAATTTTTCTATAATTTTTGAGGAGACAGTATGGCAATTTATGCTGAACCTACAACAATATTGCACAAAAGGGGCTTCAGAAATCCTTAATGACTGCTACTGCCCTTGGATTTCCCTGTGAGTATCTTATCCCCTCTCTAGGCAGCTCTTGAGCACTTCAAGCCTTTTATTAGGTGTTGTTCTTTTTAAATATACATCCTAAAGATAACATTCACTCAGGTACTCAGACTGGATCATTTGACTAATGATAACACTAATTATAAGGATCGACCATGGAGACCGCTCTTTCTGAAAATTCATTTGAAGGCAAATGCAGAAAGGAGGAAGGGAATCCGAAAAGGCAGAGTGGTACAAACACGGTTTGGCATCATTTGTGAAAAGTTCTGATTAGTGAAGGGGGTGGATATCCATCTCTTCTCATCATGAAAGCTCATGTTCTTTACCAGCTATTTTCCTTTTTCAGAATAGATTCTCTGGACCTGGGCAGATTTTGTGTTGGAGAGTGAACAATGTCCTATTAAATGACTTCATATTCACCATGACACAGGCAATTTTCTTCTGATAAAATTCCTTTTATCGAGCTGACCTTTTGGATTCATCTTCTTTGAAAGTTTGGACGGGGACAGCAATAACCCACTGATGTGCTGAAGGCCACGGCCCTTCCTTACCTGTAATAACAATCTCTCATCGCCTATGACGGCGGCTTGGTTCCAATTAATCACTTCAGAGAATGGCAACTCCCATCCATTGCTGAGCATCACGGGGACGCAGGCAGCCTGCGTGAAGAAGGGGGCTTCGTGAGCATGGGGAAATGGACTTTAGGAACCATTTCAATGAGGGGAAAAGCCAGCACAAACTCAACAACTGGCATTTCTTATGTTGCTTAGCTCCTGGGCAGCTTAGGTCAGATGGAAAGTGAGCCTTTGTGAGTTATCAAGTCCCTAGATTTTAATATTTGCAACTCTTGCCCTAGAATGCTAAAACCCATTTCTATTCTAGTACATGGTTTGGCTGACCTTCCAGCTAGGGAGATGACTGGCCTCACTGGAGAAGTTTTATTGATGTAACAAAATCTTTCACCACCGCCCAGCATAAAACCAAGCTTAAATATACATGATTCAGTCAACGTAATGGCCACAAGCCCACTTGCAAAGTGGTTTATTCCAATGTCGTGAGCAACCAAGAGCAGAAGGGGCTTGGCATTGCTGATAGAGCATGTTGTGGACTTAATTATTCCAGGGTGTTCCCCTTTCCCCCTTCTCTGCAGCACATCTGAACTAGAACCTTGTTACCTCCAGTGTGGAGTAATCCAAACCACTGCTGTGCCAATGTGCTGCCTGCACAGTGGACTAAATAGCCAAGAAACACCACGCAATGACAAAATCCTGGTTCCAAATAAGCCATGATGGCAGAGAATGGTTTGCTCCCTGCAACATCCCAGGAGGCTACAAGAATGTTAATGCTCGTATCCTTCGCTGAACAGAGTACCCCGGAAAAGACATTCAAGAGAAGGAAGCCCTTCTGTTGGGGGCTATGACAGTCTGATTAGCAGATAGGATGACAGGGACAGGAAGTGAGAAGCATTGTTACGTAAACCCAGATTCAGACAAGGCACAGACCCCAGAGCTGGAGGGAACACAGCAGCAAGGGGACAAGGAGTAGAAGATGAGAGGGGTTAAGAGCATGCTTCCTCCTCGCCAAGAGGAAGAGTGGCTGCAGCTTGTCCATGGGAAACACGGACAACTCTCTCAGCAGGAGAAGGCATTTCTGCATAGTCAGGTTAATAAGAGGAGAGGTGCCCATACAGGCTCTGGAGCTGGAGCCAAGGACCCCTGAGCTGCAGAGCGTCAGAGAAGCTAGGCTGAGTGAGGAGTACCACCATGCCGGGCCGCACTGTCAGGATTTGGAGGAATCAAGAGAAGACCCAGAGCGGGATATAACAGACCATTCTGCTTTTGGGGAGTAGCAGCAGGAAACCCTTTTCATTGCTCTTAGGATTGGCTTCCAGGGAAAAGGCAGGGCATCTATGAAGAGCCCGGCTAGGCTGCCTGGCAGGCCAACTTGCTATCGGATCTCTAGTATGCTTATGGCCACCTCTCTGAAGGACCCATCTCACCTGGTGGCAAAACCATTTGTAATCTTCTCATGCCCCAAGGCATGAGAAAATCCCTCCCACCCCCCACTTGTAAAAAATATTCTTACATTTTCTTGAGAAATAGACTTCGGGTCCTCAAGGGAAGCCATACCTTCTGTTTAGATATCACAGGAGAGGTGATGAAGTTAAAAGCACCCAGCCTGAAATCACTCCTCGGGCCTCTTCTGGGGAGGTTTTGGGGTCTCTTACCTGCAGAGCCTCCAGGAATCTGAAGGAACCAAGCCTGCGACCACGAGGAACCAGACAGAAAGTGGCATTGTGCAGCATTTCCCGATAATCATACCTAGAAAGAGAGGAAGAGCAATCAGCAAATGGAGACCCATTAAGAACAGGGGATAAATGAACATCTGTTGATGCACACCTGCTGGAAATTACCCAGGCCAGCTCAGGGAAGCCACTGGCAGGTAGTGCTCACGTTTCCAGTTTGGGAGAGGGAGTTTTGTTGCATGAAGAAGGATAAACGTGAAAGAGCATCTTGGACAAAGCAATTAGGGTGCTGCTTGCAAACAGTACATAAAAGGACAAGTCTGAGGTCCTGGTAATAATTGGGCTTGTCCAGCTCTCGCCTCCAAAATCAGATTTTCATGTATTGAAATGTTTTGCCTCTATAATCTTAAAAAAGGAAGAAAACAAATCATTGCTAGTTCTTCTTTTTAAAACACCATCTCAGTCAGCAAAACTAAGTCTGTTCTTGTTTCCCACTCCCAAAACCCTACTCTTTAGGAAATATCTATTGCAAACATAAAACAACATTCATTTTCTCCTCTAGGTTGGCGTTTCTACATTTACAAAGAACATTTAGTTATCCCAGACAAATATTTCTGTATAAGAACCATTGACATGATGTAAAGAGGAAAAAGGTGAGCTAGAGGGAACCTAGCCTAAGAAATGGGGAAAGAGGAGTAAGGAAGAAAAAAGCAAATAGTGAGGGGTGTAAGAAATTGAGTTGTGAAGAGATGATTGTTTTTCTTTCCTCAAATACTGTTTAATGTATTACGCTGTTTCTGCATTTGGAAAACCAGAAAGTACGTGAGTGTCACCTGTGTCTTTATGCCAGTGACATTCAGGGAAGATGAAAAGGATTTCATTTGGCTGAGGGTTGTCAGTTTAAAAGTGAGCACCACAAAAACCTTCCTAAACATGCGGTCTCCAGTTCATTAGGAGATTAAGAAAACTCGTGAGACTAGAGATCCTGTGTCCTGTGAAGGCCCCAGATTCTCAAAGCCAAGAAGAAATCACTCCCATTTTTCAAGAGCTTCCAATGCTCCACAGACAGGTGTGTCTGTGACAGTAGCATATGTCACCAGCATTTTCTGACTCTAATAGTCTAATTTAATCATAGCCTGAAGGCACTGGATTTTTCCCTTCTCTTTTTGGTATACTGATATATACATTTATATTTTTATAAAGTCCACATCTATTTTTATATTCTCACACAAACTAGGCATATGGGAGTAAGCCAATTTTCAATTATAAACCCGTCATTAAGAAGAGACATCATGCAAAGGACCATTTGCTTAAACAAGCGTGTACAACTAATTTGCACAAGAAAAGGTCACTGTGAATGGATTAAGATTATCTCCATTGAGAGTAAAATTAAAACCCTTGCTGCATTAATTAAACCGCAAAATACACTTCAAAGTAGAAAAAATTTTAAAGAGGGATCAAATTTAGCTAAATAAAAATATACATTAAATTATAATGGCAACAGCTTCTCTTTTCCTTGTCCAACACAGGAAAATCATTGACAAGTATCTATAAGTTCAACTGTTGATAATGCCTGGATCTTTACCTAATTGATGGAGAAAAGGGTGGGAAAAAATATATATATATATGTGTGTGTGTGTGTGTGTGTGTGTGTACACACACATACATAAAAAGTGTACAAAGTTTAAACAGAAAATTTTCAATATAGAAAAGTCAAATATATTTCAGACTACAGCAAGGTTTAATAAATGACCAAAATAGAAACCCCTGAGGGACCAGCACAGAAGGTTCTACATCCTCATGATTAGGCTGCTAAAAATGTAAAATTCTATTAATTTTCCAGGTTGTAACAAGTTTCAAACTTGCAGAATTTACTTTAGGGAAGGAGAGTGCTGGGGGCTGGGGGTGGTGGTGCAGGGAGGAGGATATGAAATTATAGGCAAAATTCAGATGAGAGTTATTCTAGGGTGCTGATTTTTAAATGGTCATATAGAAGGATTATTTGCTGATGCAGAAAATAAAGCTCATAGGATTGAAGCTCTCACATTCACCTAAAAGGTGATGTGAGATGTGTGATGGATAGATACCCTTACAGGTGTCAGGAATCCACTAGGTAAGTGTGAAACTAGGGACAGAACACATGCAAAGTGAGCCAGTTGAGCTAGATGACTCAGTTTTAACATTCCAGTATTCCTTTGCACTATCATTTTTAGGTAAGAGAGAAGAAAGGACCTTTGAGAATATTCCACTGCTCCAAAGGCTTCTATTAGAAGATTTTCTGTATGTACTTATGTATACAGATATCTGCTCATGTGTACACAATGTAGGCCTAGCCTGGGTATGCACACAGACATACACAGTCACATAAATAATAGATGCATATGTGTGATGATTTTCATTCTGACTTCTAACCATACTCTCAGCTCAGGAACCATCTTCTCGTTTGGTCTCTGTGGGCAGCGACCTATGAATTACTAGTGCATTTTAATTGAAGGGGACAGAAGAATGGTTCTAACTGGGCCATGGATCTGTTTGGCCCTCTCCACCTAGCCTGTTTGTGGACCCTCCTTTCTATTTCGATGCTCTCCAACACCCCACCTCTACCTCCTAGATGCTTTCACCAATTCATTTATTCAGTCCTCTTTTCAAGAAATCCTATGCTCCAGGCACTGTTCCAGCCCTGCAGATGCTGTGGTAGACAAGCAGAGAAGATCCTCCCCTGGCTGCTAGAGCTATCAAAGAATCACCTGAGAACTGAAAAGCCTGATGAGAATTTAAAGTGTAAACTCTCCTGGGGTTATCTGCATTTCAAGAATAAACTATGGGAGGAGGCAGGACTTCTAGAATGACATAGTAGGGAACTCTGGGGGCCTCCTCTGGAGCAAAACAACAATTTAGCTGGTAAAAAAATATTTAACAATAATCGTTGAGAGTTTCTGGAAATTGTTATAGGGCTATTAAAGCAAATGGAGAAACATTCATTCAAGAAAATCTATTAAATCTAGGCAAAAACGGTGAGAGTCTGTGGCATTTGAACCATGACCTGCCCCATTGCCCATCCCTCCCAGCTCCAGATTATGGAAGCTCTATTCTAGGTGAGTGTGGCACAGAAGATTAGCACCCTCTTCACAGGGTGAAAAGACAACCCACAGGATGGGCGACACTATTTGTAAATCATGTATCTGATACAGGATTTGTATCCAGAAGATATAAAGAACACTTAAAATTCAACAACAAAAAGACAAATGACCCAATTTAAAAATGGGCAAAGGACCTGTACAGACCTGTTCCAAAGAAGATGTACAAAGGACCAATAAGCACAGGAAAAAATACTCAACATTATTATCAGGACCACAATGAGATACCTCTTCACACTCACTAGAATGGCTATAATCAAAGAGACAGATAATAACAAGTGCTGGTGAGGAGGTAGAGAAATTGGTACTTTCATGCACTGCTGGCAAGAATGTAAAATGGTGCAACCACTCTGGAAAATAATTTGGCAGTTTTTTTAAAACTTAAAATGGACATATCATATGACCCAGCAATTGCACTTTGGGGCATTTTATCCCAGAGAAATAAAAACTTATTTTCATGTAGAAACTTGTCCTTGAATGTTCTGTAATAGCCCCAAACTGGAAACTATCCAGTGCCCTTCAATGGTTCAACAAATTGTGGTATATCCTGACCCTACAAGACTACTCATTAGTAAAACAGAAGAAATGATGGACACACACAACATGGCAGGCCTCAAGAAAATTATACTGAGTGAAAAACCAACCACAAAAGGATACATATTGCATTATTCCATTTGTAGAGCATTCACGAAATAACATAAGGGAAGGACGGAGAGATTAGCAGTTGCCAAGCCTTAAGGATGGAGGAGAACAAAAGGGAATCTTGACAGGTCATGGGGTGGTGGGGACAGGCGATCTTCTTTAAGGGGCCAAATTCTCTCCCATTACTTTAGAAACTTTAAACATTAAAATCAAACTACTTAAAAACCAAAGATAATTAATTTAACACTTAGCGAGAAAGAAAGTAGATGAGGGAGGCAACTAATTTTGGAGAACTTTCTGCTTTAATTAATAAATGACTTTGCTACCCTTTTTGCATAGGTATTAAGTCCCCCAGAATATAGGTAGTGACACAGAAGGTAAACAGTTTTTGTAAATGACTGCAAAGAAAATGCAATAAAAATGGCACCCCTGAATTTAACCTAGAAACCAGTGCCATTCTTTGGCCATAATGATTTTCTTCTCAACATGATACTGAATAATGTATGGGATACAGCCCATTTAAAATGGGCTATGTAATAATGCATAATTAAAGTCCTTCTCCTCCATATGAAGCCCATTTTTGCTGGCAGCAACTCAGTGCAACTGGGGCTGGGGCAGCATGGCATAATGCAGGGGTTCTCAAAGTCCGGTTTTCCCAACCAGCAGCACCTAGGTCATCTGAAAACTTGGCAGAATTGCAACCTGTCAGCCTTACTCAGGCCTGCTGGATCAGAAACTCGTGGGAGAGGCCCAGGAGCTTGTGTTTTACAAGCCCTCCAGGTAATTCTGATGTGCCCTACATTTTTTGAGAACCACTGTCATGGTAGTAAAGGGGCTGGTATTTACACGCTTAGGGGCTACCGAGCTTTATTTAGACTCAGCCAACCTGGGTTCAAATCATAGGTTTGCCGTTTACAAGCTGAGTGATCTTGGGAAAGTTATCTAATCTAAATCTCAGTTTTCTGGTTGGCAAAATGGGGATAATACATATTTTGTGAGGATTAAATGATAAAATTTAACTAAAGCACCAGCATATGGTAGGAAATCCATAAATGGTGCTATTATCTTTGTGGCTGAAGGAAGTCAATAAAAAATAATTGAAAATGCAACAGACCTCAAGTTAGAAAACCTGGGTTTAAGAATAGGGACCCTGGACCTACCACTTCCTTATGTGACCCTGTGCAAAATCATTTAACTTCTCTGAGCCTAAAAGTTGTGAAGATCAAAATCCTAGCAGTATAAACTATAAAGCATGATGTGATTTCAAAAGCTATTATGGTAAATTATATCAGGATGAGAGGAATAAAAACATTTTTTTTTAAAAACTAGTAGCAATTAAAAAAAAAAACCCACAAATTCCCAAAGACAGAGCCAAGGAAGAAATGTGCAGCAGACCCTTTAATAAAGTAAAATGAAAACAGAAGCTATGAATCACAACGGAACCGCAGCTTCTAATTGAAAGGATTTTGCCTTATCAAAAGCTTCATAGATGAAGTTGGTTGTTGCTCGCGCCCTGTGGCCATAGATACTCCCATGGTTCCCTCAATTCCTTTGCAGACTGCACATCTGCCACATGAGACTGCTTTTCCTAACCCAGGAAGACAGGGAAGAAGCAAGTGATCCGCCTCTCTCCATGTAGCTGTGGTCACACAATTCTCATCTCCCTATGATGTAGCTATAGTTTGTTTCAAGTGTTCATTTATAAAGTAATTCAACATCTACAGCTGATCTGTTTCCTACAGCCCCCATCCTCATAAGTAATTAATCTTTTTTCCTTACATCCAGGTTGGAATCACATCTCTTCAGAAAAACACAGCAAACAAAAACAACTTATGGGAAGCAGCTGTGGCTCAATCAGTAGGGCTCCCGTTTACCATATGGGAGGCCCCGGGTTCGGTTCCCAGGGCCTCCTGGTGAGGGCAAGCCCACCCGCAGGGCGTGGTTAGCTGACCCAGCGAGCACAAGCAGCAAGGGGGGGATAAATGAATAAATAAATAAAATCTTAAAAAAAAAAACAACAACAACAACTTATGACTGTAATAGCTCAATAAAGTGCATTGGGATGAAGGAGATGCTATGAACATAGTTTGAGCACCTCCTGTGTGCGTGTGCGGTTGGTGCAACCCTCCCCCTATTCATACAAACATTAGTTGAATGGCTACCACGTGCCAGGCACTACAAGGAGTGTACCATCCAGGAAGAAGACAGATGGCTGTGCTGCCCAGTGATTATTATTTGGTGCAGCAAATGCTAGAATGGAGGCATTGGGTGGAGGTGGAGGTTCTGCAGAGAAGAGAAACACTACCACCACTTGGCATTGGTGAGGGGTGGAAGAAGCAGGCATGCTTCCTGGACGAAATGGGAGCTAAGTATTCAAGGAGTAGCAAGAATCAGCCTAGCAAAGGCGTAAGTGAAGGTGCTGGGCATTTCTGGGGGTGGAGATAGCACATCAGAGACAAAGGTGCCAAGGTGAGAGAAACCAGCCGCGGTTTGGGATGAGTAAAATACAGTGTGCGAGGCCAAGAGAGGGAGGGACGAAGCTGCTGGTGGGCAGGTCCCCCTGGGAGGATGCTGAGTAATATCTGGATTCAGACTTGATCCTGTGAGGGTGATCATGAGTTACCAAAGGGCTTAAGCAGAAGAACTTTCTATAAGCCGACTTCCTACATGAGCAACTAAGTTCGGAGAGCTCAAAAATCTTGCCGGGGTAGGTCACAGCTGGGATCAGCAGCATTAGTGTTCCAACTCTGGGATTTTTTATTCAAAGGGCCATTTTCTTTCCACTACATCACACCACTTCTTGAGTCAGCACACACAACATAATATTTCTTATAGAGCAAAGTCCTAAGCACTTCACCTAGTTTCAAGCATCGGCAACAAAAGGCTTCGTTTAAATAGCCCCTTTTTCTCCTACGCAAAGCTTTGCCCCATGTCACCACGAGGAGTTTGCTCTGTTATTTACTAACCATGTTGCCTTAGACCCTTGGACTTTACAGATTTAACATTCAGTATTTCATTTATTTTTGAGAGAACCCTGAAGTCCACGGCATGCAATAATATTAGCCTGGCCTAAGGCATGGATTTAAATTGAGAAACATAGGAGTGGCAGCCAATCTTTTAGTTGGAAACTGGGTCCGGCTAGCCTCTGTATTACCTCTATTCATTGTCTTGTAAGCATACAGTACAGAAATGTATAAGTCTCTGTAGTCTTCAAAAATTCTCTGGACTCCACGGCTCCTCAGTTTCTTTCCAACACCGAGTCTTTGTGTGCCATGACTGAGCTACTGTATGTTCCGGTGTTGGGTAAATGCAAATGAGCCAGGCAAAAGTGCGGGCCAGGCTCTGGGCACGGGGGCCACATTGGCTGCAGCCTCAGGGGCACTCAGCGCCCCCCAGCGGGGAGGCACTTGCTATTTGGAGGTGATGCGATCCCTTCCACAGGCAGTTCTTTGCCTGGAGCACTGCCTGCTGCTAGAACTGCCTGGGCACCCAGTTGTGCCAAGGATTAGGAATTCATTTCTTTGGTAGTATGAAGCTACCAATCCCCAGCTGTCCACTGCAGAGAAGACGATTAGGCAGAAATCAGTGACAGGGATTTATATTCACCCATTCGCTGTTCTTGGCTCTCCACGGAAAAGTCTCCTTTTTATGCCCATTTAAAATCCATTTTTAATATAGGGAAAGGAGGGGGGTAACATTTTGTGGGCTCTGGCTGGGGCGTGAGGCATCTGTATGAGAACTTAACTCTCACCCGTGTTTCCTCACTTAAGTCTCACAGCCACAATGCCTGGTAGATAACGTTATACCGGTTTTTCCCAGGGAGGAAGAGGCAGTCAGAAGGAGTCAGAAGGATCCACTGAATGAAACATCCTGTTTGAAAGCCGTGGGTCATAATCCCATATCGTTTAAACTGCCCTGCCCCCATC
Organism: Tolypeutes matacus; assembly: GCA_026826555.1. NCBI lineage: Eukaryota > Metazoa > Chordata > Mammalia > Cingulata > Chlamyphoridae > Tolypeutes > Tolypeutes matacus. Next base: position 8,595,526 of record JAKSZT010054489.1, read on the forward strand.
CCTACCGGAACTGTCTACTGACAGTTCTTCACAGCTTTAAACTTGGACAAGGTGGCAACCACTACCTGCAAATGTACTGAGAGCACTTCATACTTCAAAAGGGGTAGAAGACCATCTTGGTTCTTGCTCATTGGATAACAAGTCAATGATGAATATACAAAGGCAAGTGAAAAGATCTGGTAGAAATGACTGATAACAATTGCAATAATAATACCCCCACTTATTAAATGTCTCCTGTGGGTGGGGCGCTGTGCTACATATCCTGTCCTCTACTCATGGCTGCCCATGGGAATTCGGTGCAATTGTCCCCATTTTACAAATGATGAAGTAGGGTACTAAAGGCGGGCAGGAGCCACCAAGAGCTCCATTGTCTGTCAGAGCTGCCCAGAAGAAATAATGTGTCAGGAAAGGAGAAACCCAAAGATTGCCAAAAGATTGTGCCAGGTGACATTAACCTAGGCCAGCTTCCTGATGGAGGCGAGCATTCGGAGTACGAGCTTTTATACCACCCAACACTGAATTTCAAACTGTTCAGAGATAAATGCAATTCCAGGGCCTATGGGTCTAAGTTCTCTAGTTAGAAATACAGCATTTTTGAAAATGCTAAATAAAGGGGCTACCTGGGTATGGAAGAAAGAGAAGGAGGAACCCAATAAAAGAGCCAACAGCAGCAATTATCTTGGATGGATAAATGGGTCCAGAAGAGGGCACATGGAGGCCCCCATGGTGGGAGCTAAATGTACGTGTCAGGCCCAGTGGCAACTGGAAGGCCCGAGGTCATTATCTTACCATTAACCTTCCACCAGACTCCCTTCCACAAAAACTGGCCAAGTGGAGCGGGGCCAGGAAGCATGGCTGGAAGCCAGAACAGGGGCCGACAGCATGGTAGTCTATCCTTGGAAGGCAGCTCCTGCCCAGGGCCAAGCGACAGCCCAAGAAGCTGGTCGTGGTGGGAACACTTCTCCCCAACACACCTGCTTTCCTTCTTTCCTTCCCCTGCATAGCTTCCACTCCTACTTCAGGACCAGTGCCAGCATCACTTCCTGGAAGACGCCATCCCAGACCCCTCCAGCCCTGGAGAAACAACCTCCTGTTCCTCCCACAGCAACTCGGGCTGGCCTCTCTATTGCTTGCTCTGTATTTTTGCTCTTTTTTTGTCTTGCTTTCGCTATGCTCCACGAGACAGGAATTTGGTCATACTTCCTCCTTCCCCAGCACCCATCCTAGGGCCTGGCCTACAGGAATCACTCAATAAATGTTGGGTGAATGGATGAAAAGTGCTCAGTGTCCACGGATTTGCATTTAGGACTCTGGGGGTTGTGGGGACAAGAGGGAGACAAAAGAAAGATGCAAGCCTTTGGTTACAATATCTGTTTCTGATAACAACATACCAAACTCTTGTTTATATCAGGACTTCCTAGGATGATTTTTACTCTTAAGTTTAGGCCAAGCATAAGTTACTTAAGGAGTGGCAAAGTGGTGACTTGTATTTATGATCTTCCTTGTGCATATCTATCCTGTCCTCTCTGTCTTCATTTCTAAAGGTCTGGTATCTTGTTAAAAATTTCATCTCTTTGCATGCTGATGCGTCTGGGAAACTTGTGTTTCACCAGCCCTGATAAATAGTGTTATTTGCAAATCAGATCGAATGCATGTACCATGCTATTCAAACTGAACCTTTTCCTGGCTTCCCTTTCCATGGCTTCTGCAAATTGTAGAAACTTCCCATGGCTTCTGCTTTGGCCTCCCACATTGGCACAAGGGACAATGATTTCCATCCCCAAAAGAAAACTGGGTTCAATGGAACAGTCTGATCACTTCCCTTCAAGACCAGAGCATTCTTTCTTGCCTGGCCAATCTTAGAAGAAGTCTGGAATTCCTGGGGAGCTGCTCTCAACCGTAGGCATTGCCCAGCGGTGAGCCTCACATGCCCTGCATTCCTCGTCAGCGCTTAAGCCTTTCGTCTGGTCCCCACACTTAAGTGATTATAAAATACCTTGAGAATCTAATTACACTTAATGAAATGAGGTCTGGTTCTGCTATCCTCACCTTCCTACCTCCTCCCTCACTTTTGCCAACACTGAGCTCCACCTTCTGAACAAACAAATGAGACCTCAGAACCCTGTGTAAGCTGAGATAGCACATCCTTGAGAAATTAGAGGACACCAACACCATATGAAAGTTGCATGAAGTTAGATATCTATGTAAAGTTTAATCTTTCCCATCCTAGTGTGTGAATGTTTAAAAATGTAGATGCATATGTGTGTGCTCACTGGACACAGAAATCTGTGTTATGGCTGAAGATCTGATGCTGCCTATTTATTGTTGATTTACTGGATCACCCTTCCATTGGAATCGTGGTCATTGGGGATTGAGAAGGCCCAGAAGCCTAGATACTGCCATGTCCTTTGCAGAACCACCGCAGCTTCCTGGGGTGGGGATCTGTGGAGCTCTGAGTCATCTCTCCCTCCTCCTCCAGCTGGCTCTGGAGAAAGAGCTAAGGTGCTACCAGGTAGCTTCATTCTGGGAAGAGGCTGTGGGACACAGAGAAAATTGAAGCATCTGATGGGAGAGAGATGGACCAGGTGACCCTTAAGATGCCTTCATGGCCTGATATTTGCTCACTGGACAAATGAATACCAAGGAATCCCCATGTGCTGAGCAGCAGGCCGAGCAATGGGAAAACAACGCAAAACCCCTCCAGGAGCTACCCATTAATGGTTTTTTTAAGTCTATGGGAACTGGAATCTCCTTGTGCTCCCATTTCCTATTTCTCCTTAACTCCACACTTCCCTGGGGTCTCAGCCTGAGCAGAGCATCAGGAGGCACATTCTAGTTCTCATTAGGTTTAGGACAGGACAGGTCCAATCTTGTTCTCCTAGACTCCTTTTTCCATAAGGCAACCAAAGACATCTTTAAAACATCACGCCCAGGCTGAAACCCCTCCAAGGGCTCTCCACAGCGCTGAGAATAACATTCAGGCCCGTTGCCTTGGCTGATGGGGCCCCAGGCGAACTGGCCCCCGCCTATAGCTCCGACTGCCTCTCCCCTCACTCACCATCTCCAGCCACGCTGCCCTTCTCTCAGTTTCTCGACAATCCTCACTTGGTTCATCTCATGGACTTTTGACTTGCTATGCCTTCTGCCTGTAAGTGCTTGCCTCATCTCAGCCTCAAAATGCACAGTAGCATCAAATGGTCCCTCCTCAGATAGGCTCACCAGGCAGCCTGTCTCCCTGGGCACTCACTGTCACCTTGCAATTTGGTCTCCTTTACAGCACTTCCTGCTGCCTGAATTTGCAACATGTATTTGTTTTACTGCCTTACTCACTTTCTTCCCAAATATTATGTACACTCCACAAGAGCAGAGGCTCAACTGTTTTTGTCCACTGCTGTGACCCGTACTCTAGGAGTGTGCCTGGCCCATGGAAAGTGTTTAAGAAGTATTTGTTGAATGAATGTCAGTGGGCTCTGAGGTCACTCTCGTCCCATTCTTCAGGGGCTTACAGTGCCTGTTAGGTCATCAAGGGTCAAAGTTGCTGAAAAAGTTTGCAAGGATAATTCATACAAGTTTGTGAAAGGGTACAGAGAAGTTCTTTTTCATCTTTGCTTTGTTCAATACTAGCCTTATTTTTCTGGATAATGTTAAGAACCATCAACTTTTCCATCTGCTATGAAAGCAAGAATCCATTAAAAATGTCTTAAATTTTTTTTTCTTTAAAGAATGTCTCTAGAGATGTTTATGTAGAGTGATATGATGAAAACTCTGCAAACTAATATCCAGAAGAACAGTTTCTGGTCCCGACTTTGTCTTTAACTGTTTGACGTTAAGCAAGTCACTTTGGTTCTGAGTCCTTACTCATTTATAAAATGGGACAATCACACTAGTCTTGCCAAACTAATAAGAACTGTTGAGCATCCAGTGAGATAATGTACATAAGGATATTATGGAAACCAAAGCACTGATGAATATTAGGAAGGAAGAGGCAAACATTATCTTGGAATGGACTTTGTATTATGAGGCTTAAACGTAGAGGATGTCAGAGACCTGGTATTGTTGATGTTTCTTTTTCCCTCTCTTTCAGACCCAAATTGCTGTGGTATATCCCTAAACTCCAACCACTGCTTCAAAAGAACAGATCATTTTCCAAAAGAAGCATCTGGAATAGCTAATTTGTTATTAAAACCGATTATTAAACATACACGATAACGGGGGCTGAAAGGCCGGCCATGAGTCCCAGTTTTCCAGTGTATTAGGTGCCGGCTATTAACCAACGGGTCCATTTTCAGGGTATGAATTTGTAATGAAGATGGCTCAGAACTCTTGGCTGCAGAGCCCTTAAAGAGAGAGCAATTCTGCCACATGGATCGTCTGGTTGCTTGGTTCCCATTAAGGTACCTTGGCTTTTAAATAAACTGTCAAGTAAAACTTGGCATGAAAACACGAAGTAACTTCCTTTGTAGAGGGTCTGACAGCTCCGCTGTGTGTCAGATAGATAGCAGCTAAGAATCGCTCCAAAGGCAACTGCATGCTCTTTGGAAGGATGCTGGTACCACAAACTGCCTTTCTTGGGATTAAGACTAAGCAAAATTAGGGATGGTCTTTATGGAAAGTTAACCTGGCATTGGCCAATCAATCGTATCCCTCTCCACAAGTGTTGGTTTTGGAATTATGAAAGTTTTGGAAGTGTGAAAACATAATTGGAAAACTAACCCCCCCCCCCGGCCTAAATGATTTCACAGGTGTTTAATTATCATTTGCTGTGAGATAATACCTTGTAGTGCCATAAAAAATGGATTTAATTTTTGAGTGCTTGCAAAACTGTTGCCAAACCCAAGTTAGAGCTAAAGCTAGATAATTATTCTATAAATCAAACATACTGCCTCCTTTCTTTGAAATTTTTAATACTTGGGGATAATGATATCTGACAACCTTGAAACTAACATGAAAAGGATTTTCCTGCCAAATGCCAAAAGGTAAGCATTCGAGCATTTCAGGCACCGTTGGTTCATTAACGGTGACTAGGGCAGCCTCAGGATCTGCCTGCGGGCTTCCAAAACACGCCAAGGGTAAGGGCATTGGTGTGTGTCAAGATACAGCATTCTCTACCAAGATCAAATGGCCAAACAGCCAAAAAAAGGTCGACTGAAAAGCTGAAATGAAACCCAAACCACCCTTCACACAAAGAACCGCCTGAAAACAACTGTAACTCTCTCAGCCTAAACTAAGAGCCCTGGAAAGTCAAAAGTGGAGGCTTTTCAACTCAATCAATGAACTCTCTTTCCTATCTTATGCTTTAAGGCATAACAACTATGCTTTCTATGATAACAAAAGAGGAAAAACATAAAATCAAAAACCTTTGAAGAGCTGGGAGGCACCACAAAGATCATCCAGTCCAGGCATCCCAAATGGAGGAAAAAAAAAAATGAAGTCAAGACAGGTCAGGAAACTTGTCCAAGAAAATACTACCAGGGGCAGAACCAAGACCAAAAGGAAAGTTCTAAGTGGGCAGAGAAAGGAAGAAACAGCTTGAATATAGATTTGGAGTTCCATGCTCACCCAAAAGCTAAAAATAAAAGAAATTTTTAAGAGGCAAAAAAAAATTAGGTTTCATTCTTTAAGAGGAGTGGCGATTTCTTCAACAGGCCCAGTTTCTGTTAAGTGCTTGAGTTGCCTTAAATAACTGCAAAGGAGGTGGTAGTGGTAGTGGTGGGGGGGGCAGGCAGTGTGGGAGATTTTTGTGCCATGTTTCAGATTTTTCCAGACTTTTATTCAGAAGCCACTGATGTCATAAAATGTTCCATCAGATTAGGTGTGCTTAAAGGATTTCAGAAAGCAGGGCGGTCTGGCTAGGGCACACAATACTGTATTATTTACTGTATTATTTAATCTTGTGTACAGACTGTGCACATATCTCCAAACACTGTATGAAGTGGAATTTCAGGCAGTTCCAGTTGGCCATTACAGTTCTGCTTAAGGTATTTGTAAGACAAGATGCAGTGCAATTTGGCATCCTTCCTTGAAACTGTGTTTGGGTCCTAATAGTAAAAGTCTGGGCCACATGGGCAGAAAGGGCAGGAGAAAACATGGGAACCCACTATAGTCTGAAAGGGGTGGTGGGATGAAGGCGCATCCATTGGGACTGGCTTGGGACTAGAAACCTCTACAATCAATAATAATCATCATAATAATTATAGCTAACATTTATTGGGAGTTTATTACGTGCTTAACCCTCTGCAAATCACTCTTTGTCCATTTGATCCTTAAAAACCCTGTGAGGTAGGTAGTATTATGTCTCCCATTTTATAGAAGAGGAAATTGAGAATGATATTAATTTGTCTAAATTCACTTAATAGTCAGGCATTCTGACTGCAGGGCACACTGCCTTGCTTCTGTAATGCTTCTTGGACACATCTCACAGGCTAACGAAGTGAGCTCTGCCTTGAGGCACACCATGAAAACTACTATGGAATCTACTGCACTAATTTTTAGGGTCCTCTAACCTGAGCTATGCCTGGGAATGAGCCAGATTTTTTATCCAGCTCTGAATTAGAGATGGCACCCTTCCCAGAGTCAGCCTCCATCTAAACTGTTACTCCCAGGTCTGGGGGCACAGGTAAAGCAGGTGAGAAACAAATAGCTGTTCATTCCCTATATTTTATTCCCAACAGGACCAGTTTTGGAAATGGAAAGCCCAAGGCCTCTTCCTAAGATGTTACATGATTTTAAATTTCTCAATCCACTGCAGGTCTTTGGTGCCAAGATCTACAACGTGCCTTTTAGTTACCTAGTAAGTATGTGTGTAGCTCCTACTGTGTGTAGTGTGCAGAGTCTGGGGGCCATATGGACATCATAGGGGAGGCATGAAATAAATATTGCAGGAGACATTATTGACATTTCAATCACTTATCCACCCACCCATCCATCCATCCACCCACCCATTTGTTCACTCTTCCATCTTCAAATAGCACTTATTGTGAACCTACCAGGCATTCTGTTGGCAGAAGCAAAGAATACAATGGTGAGCAAGCAGTCGTGTCCTTTTACCTCATGGAATTTACTGTCATGTCACCATATAATAAAATCACAGTGGTTCTGAGTGTTCCAAGGAGAGACTGAGGGTCTTAGGAGAGCCCAGGGAAGAGGAATTTGACCTAGTCAGGAGGCACAGATTATGCCAAGACCTAAAGAATAAGTAAGGTACAAGTAGGGAAGGGAGTGAAGTACTGCAAACAGCATTGACAGGAGAATCAAAGGATGTCAAGAAATTAAAAAGGTATTTGAGAAATCAAAACCACATATCACAGCCGGTCACCTCAACAAAACAATCTGCTGTGATGTTGACTAAATCCAAAGGTTGTTACACAAAAAAAAGGTTGGAACTTCTGGCTGCCTGGGAAAATGAGTGTGATTAAAGACTGGATGACTGACAAGTAAGCATGTTCGGTTAAACACACTGATCATATTCTAGCATTCTAGATTCCACATACCTGTTAGGCAGCAACCAAAGGGCAGCCAGTCATTAACCCATGTTACAGACAGAAAAACTGTGGCAGGAAGGAGACTTAACATCTTGATTAGAGCTAATGAAAGGTACTTGGGGTTGTTCCAGTACATTTTACCTACTCCTGCGACCTGCCAACTCTCCTTTTTAACACTTATTTATAAACCCCTTTCTTGTTGCTGCAAAATTCCACAAGCTCTGTGGAGATACTGCTGAGTCCCTAAATAATCATATTTTCACAGTAATTAAAAGTCAAATTCCCCAATTCCCTAAATGCTATGAGCAGCATGAATGCCTGTATTTTGTCCTAACATTGAGCATCTCTAGGGTGAAGAAAAACCATCATAGAAAATACTGGGGTTACTTAATTGCAGAAAGAGGCAGCCTAAAATGCAGGAGAAGTGGTTAAAGAAGACAAGGAAGCCTCAGCTTCTGTTGGGACAGCACGCTGGGGGAGCCAAGCTGCCCGTGGGAGGTATACCCAGGAGCTCCTGGCTTCTGCTGAGGGGCCCAGGAAGGCATCTTTCTGCTACAGTGATGTGTCCTTCCCACCGACTTTAATAGTCGTTAAGTGAGAGGGGTGGACAAGGGAATTTCAGTTATTAAGGCATTAGTTTGGACGGAAGCCAGGAACAAAAGAAAAGCCACAACCGGGGTTCAGCCAGCAAAGACACTGTTTGCATCCATCTGCCTTGGAGACTAATTTAGGAATTACAGGACCTCCCCAAGAACCTCTTACACAGCAAGATAAAGATCATATTGTGCAGCCAGACAAGGCCAAGCCACTGCCACCTGCATCTTTAAGGCTGCTAATCCCTCAGCTGGAAGAAAAAGGGAAAAAAATATTGATTGATGACAAAATATAACATTTTCCATTCTTTATGTCCTGCACAAAATAAGAAAAAAACCTGCCGGTAAAAGCCCAAGGAAAGGTCCCTAGTAAATAGTATAAAACGTTTCATAAAATACTACCTTAATATGTAGAAATAACAAGAACAATGATAAAAAACAACCACTACAATCTGTAGCACATTCATATGCCAAGCGCTATGTTCATGACTTTATGTCCAGCTCCATATTCTGGGTCTCACAATCCTATGAGGTCGGTATTATTATCCCCTTTTTATAACTGAACACAGGCTGTCAGAGGTTGTTAAATATTTTGCTCAGTCTACAGCAAGTGAAAAGAGGCAGACTCAGAATCTGAACATGGTTTGTCTGCATCTGACTTTGAGCATTTGCTGGACTTCCTCACAGGTGTTTTGTACAGGCAGTTTTTGATGCCAGGGAGAAATGAGGATGAGGTCTTTCAAGGCGCTGAGAACAGAAAAGATTATGGTGCCCATTCCAGTGGGTTGATTCAAAATAAACTACTACTAAATCTTAAAACACAGCACCTACATGTATGTTAACATTAAAATGGCTCATTTCTACGTTTCCTGATCACTGCATTCCAGATGTGAATGCATTCATAGTCGGGCTTTCTCTTTCTCTCTCCTCAGCTCTGACAGAATGACAGGCACATGCTCAGTTGCCTGGAATCATCCTGAACTCAGAGAAATCAAATTAAGCTGCAAGTCTATTTAGTTTACTTGACACAGTGAAATCCTCTCGTCATAAATAACTCAGTGATCAAACGTATAGGCACTAAACGCAGCCAATGATTCAAAACCTTCCCCTTGGGAGGCTGGGTGTAGGCATGGCAGAATAATACTGAGGAATAGTGTGTTAACAACTACTCGATAAGTTTTTAAAAGAGAAAAAAAACTATAATTGAGAGTGAGTGAACTCAGAGCTTATACCAAATTAAGATGTTCTCATGAATTCCGATGTAGAAATTTGGAGGGGGTGGGGTTGGAGGGACATCTATTTTGGATGGATATGTTAGCTGAATCCTTGAAAAGTAGCATAAGCTACAGAAAAAAAAAATATCCACCTGAATTCACATTCAAGGTTAATTTGCATATATTGCTTCTGAACTGTTCTAATTCCAATTATCATAAGCAAGAACCAGGAAAAAGAATATTCATCAAAGAAATGTGCTCAGTTACTTATTTCTTCTGAGATATTATGTTCTATTTTGTTATTTTGGAAATGTTTTGGTTTAACTGAGCATATATTTTGCTCTTATACATACATACCTATGCATATGTATTAAATATGTAATTAAAAATGTATTTATGCATATATTTAAATGTATAAATAGTTAACATGTTTTCAACATCATAAACCAGCAATTCAGTAGTGTCCTTTGTAAGGGAAAAAAATATATATTACATAGATTAACCTTTGCCAGGAATCGTCTAGCTGAGGTCGCAAACCAAAGAATCACAAGAAGAATCTTGCTTGAAAATATATTCATTCCATTTAGCTCACACTGAATTTAAACTTTTTTAAAAAATTAATTGCCCACATTTTCAAATCCAGTGATTTTGTGTAAGAAATCCAGATTTCAGGCTTCTCTTGAAAATATGGGACAATCTGGCAACACTGGGCCTGCATTCCCACGTGGCATACTGGTGGGAGCTGAGCTGGTTTGACTCGTCTATGCTGTCACTTACCTGCAGGAATCTGATTTAGTAACCTCTGGTCTGCAGGTGAGGTGGCTCGATAGCAGCAACAACCCATCTCACATGGAAGAAGACATGCTGGAAGTGGCTGTCTTATCAAATATGGACTATTCGACTTTAATATGAAACATCTTATGTGAGCTGTATCCAAACCTGACATGGGGCATTTTGAGCTTTTTTCCAAGCAGCCTGGCCTCCTGCTACACACTTCAAGTATATCCTTTGCTGAGGCTTCAAGGAAACACACCTTTCCACCTTCAATACCAGGCCACAGATATCTGCATCCCCAACACAATAGCAGGAAAAAAAAAAAAAAAAAAGGCACCAGCATGTCAGAAGTGCTGTCCACTTAGCCTTTAGTCCACAGACCCTGCTGAGCCTCCGCTGCTAAGTCTGCTTACAAGCTAATTCATAAGGTATTCAGGCATGGATGCTAACACATGAAACGTTCATCAACAAAGGGACCAGTTTGTTATTTTAAAATAACTATGTTTCTTTAGGAGAGCCAACTTCCATCTTCTCCATTGAGCCTTACAGTCAATGGAAGTCCTGTTTATGATTATTTTTATTAGTATTACTATTATTTTTGGTAAAAGAAGGGCAAGGGGATGCCACCTGCTCCCTGCAATTTTAATCTCAAGAATCCAGGGGAGCAGATAGAGCTTAGTGGTTGAGTACCTGCTCCCCACTACAAGGTTCCAGGTTCAACCCCCAGTGCCTCTTTAAAAAAAAGAGAGAGAGAGAACCCATGATCCCTAAGGAAACACCAAAAAATGGGTGCAATTCTCCAGACTCCCTGAGATATCTTGCAAAGAATGTATTAGCTAAATGCTGCAAACCTGGTCAACATAATGTACATGTACGTCATAGGGGAACAATAAAATAGTGAACACTGATGATAAGTTACAGATTTTTAACTTTTGTACACTGGTGTGAAACTTTGCAACTTCAAACTTATAAAGCCCAAACTACAGAATCCATGCAACTCTGAAGAAAATTTAGACACAAGGGATGCCGAAACATGTATTCTTGGAGCAAATGGTGCTTCACCAATAGTGTTTTGTTTTGCCAGCAGGATGATAATGTATGATACAACCTCCCTGTACAGTCTCAGCTGCCTTTAAAGAGACTGAATGCCCAGCATTAATGTACACAGCATTCCAGCCCACTGGGAATGTAGCCACCTGATCCAACCAGTAGATGGGGCACATTTACATAGCAAGGGTTCCCCCTGGACTTTCAGGAGGAGGCCCTGGTGAGAAGGGAAGAGGCTCTGCCTCCTCTCCCTTAGCTCCCTCTTGGATAGTTAAAAAGATGTCAAATGAGGAGTGGGAAGAATACAACTCACCTCTAAAAGAGGCATTTGATTCTTTCCCTGACTTCTGTTTTACTCTTATTACAATGTAAACAAAATGAGGTTGAGACTAGTGGCATTTGGGGGCATCAGGGTTGGCCAGCTCAGAAGGAAGAAACATATTGCCCATACAGAGTATCTGAATATACTCTATAAAAGCACATCATTCATTCTTTCACTTATTCAGGCCAATACATTTTCAGAGTGCCTTCCCCATGCCAGCATCCCAGAAATGGGATGGGCTCCCACGGAGTTCCTCATCTACTGTGGGAGCCAGACACGGAAGATTGTGCAAATGCAAGCACATATGTAATTACAAATCATTGTGATAGGGAGCTAAAGAACAGGTGCTGGTGGGTGGGAGGTGGCATCTGGGTTTAGACTGGATGGTCAGAGAAGACCTCTTGAGAGAAGTGACACTGAAACTAAGGCCTGAAAACTGAAGAGGAGCCAGCTCTTTAGAGAGGGGTAAGCAAAGAGCAATTCAGGAAGTGGGAACCATGTGTACAGAGGCTCCAGGTTAGAACATTCTTGACACATTGAAGGAAAAACAGAAACAAAGCTGATCTGGGGTGGAGGTGGTAACAGCAGAGGAAAGAAGGTAAGTGATATGGCCAAAGGCTTGTTTCTGACTTTGGTGTAAACACATGCACCCCAGGGAGGGAAAACACACACACACACACACACACACAATTATAGAGTACTTAATTTGTTCCAGGTGCTATTTTAAATTTCTTACATATATAAACTCATTTACTTCTCAAAATAATCCTAAAAGGAAAGTACTATTTTTAGCATCTCTTTTTTACAAATGGGGAAACGAAGACACAGAGAGGTTAAGTGACTAGCCTACAGTCACAGAGCTACTAAATGACAGAGCCCAGACCATCACCCCAGAGATCTGACTTCACAATGCATGCTTTTAACTTCTACACTCTAATGCCTCTAAGAAACATCATTTTGTTCCAATGTTACTCTGTACAAATGTTGATACCCAAACATTAGTTAAGTATACTGTGTGTGTGTGTCAGAGGGGACACATGTGAACCAAATAAGAAATCTACAATTTGGTATCAAGTATAAGGCTATATAGAATTATCGCGTGTCCTGATAATCAAGCACAGTTGTGTACCCACCACCCTTGCCGGACAGCAGCTTCTGCATGCCCTCTGCTGCTTCCAGAGAAGTCTGGGTTCTGTACATGGTCTCCCCACAGGACAGTAAATCAGTGCCCTAGATATCTCCACTAAGTTTCAAACAGATGTTCGCCCTGTTCTTACTCTGCCAGGCTCCAGATGGCTGCAGATCCCTGTTCCTTCCTCCTGCAGGCTCTGGAATCACACTTCAGACATGTCAGCAACTCAGGCTGAGAAAGAAGGTGGAAAGGACCAGATCGAGTGCAGTTCTTTAAGAAGACCGTAGAGCACCGCGGTATTTTATATATGCTTGTAAGGAACCCTAAGCTGAGTCAGCATAAATCACTGGTAGCTTTTGCTACCTGGATCCCATTTTCTAAAAGAAGGAAGCTGTTTTACATGTTACATAAAAGGTTTCTGCTACCAGTTAACGCATCACCTACTACAATTTACTCCAACGTCTTCCACAGGCAACAAGCTGCACAGAATTTTACCACACTGACATATTAGTAAAACCATTTCAAACCTACTCCACCCTCTCAAAGGGATAGGAGCAATACTGAGAAATGGGGTCCAGCATAAAGATGTTGGGGGGAAAAAAAACACAAAAAACTTAAGTGCAATGCTTTAAATCACTGCAAAAAATACAAAATCAGAAATTTTTAAAAAAATCATTCTTTCCCAGACCAAGGAACAGGTTTGCACAGTTTTCTTTCTCCCTGACTTAAAAAGTTTCCTTGACACTATCCAGGGATTTATGCACATGGATGATAAGAAACCCCAGAGGACAGAGCAGGTTTGCCAAACCCTGTGTGTTTTCTTTTTCCAGAGATTTCCTACTTTATTCTCTCTTCTCCGAAGATACACTGACTTTTGTAAAAAGTAGAAGCTGAGGGTTCTCTAATGGATTACATGTCTCTAGCATTCATTCATTGTGCTTAAAAGATGAACTACCATAAGAGAAGCAGAAGCAAACATCGGAGGCCAGAACGAGTGCGTGAGATGGGCCAAGTAGTCCCATGCAAACCTTTGTTGAATCCTTCAGCATCCTTTGTAAGTTTCAATTCCTATATGTTTGACTTTTTCACGGAGGCCAGAAGGTTCAAACCAAACCTCCCTTGCTCTGTGCTTACAGAGAGAACATCAAATGGGCTTGCTCAGAAATAATTTCCTTTGTCTTTATGAAAACTCCACTTTTTTCATTCCTCTTGGAACCTACGGACTTGAGTATTTCACACCCATTGTTCATGCTCTACTGTATTCTACAGAGATAATTATGGGTAAGATTATTTATTTCTAACTGTCAAAACTCTCAGCAAGGCTTACTCTGAGCAGGCATTTGCTATCTAGAGGTGAAGGTACTAATCTTATAAATCGAGTAAATAACCAGCTGTCTACACACACTTGGGCTGCTTAGACTGAGTTACACTGCTTCGATTTACCCTCAGTTGGGGAGGGAGGGGGGCCTACAACACCACATTAATAAAGGAAGAGGCATTTCCGGTTCTCACAACAGAGGTCTGCAAAAGCGTCCTTATGTAAAACCTAAAGGAACAAAGAGTTAAGCCATAAAAATGGAGAAGTCTTAGAAGATGTTCATTCTAAGATATGTTTTTCAATTGAGCAGAGACTTCAAGTCATTTATGGTTGATTTACAAACTGAGGCACGGGGAGGCTGAGTGGGTGCTCAAGGTCACACCGCTGATGAGGCACACAGTCAGGATCAGCCCAGCTCCAAAGCTCAGACTTAGCTGCTCCAATGTGCTGCCACTGCCCAGCAGGAGTCTGGGCAGATGGTTGATAAAATGGAGGGAATGCTCTCACCTGCCCCTCGGAACTGCCCAGAGAAGCAGATAGGCTCCGAGCTGGCCAGTATTGGGGAAAGCTGACGATACAGGTGTAAAGTGTAACCAGCTTTCAAGGTTGGATAAACCCATACTTTTATCCTTTTCTGGGTATCTCCCAGTAGAATACGATTCACAGAGGCCACACTGCAGGCTGGTAGAAGTTTGTTTTTTTTGTGGGTTGGTAGAACTATTTCCAGACTGGATGAATATTTGTCTAGGAATTTCTCTCCCTGGTCTTTAAAAACATGAAGGGTGTTTGGCTTTGTTTGCAGATAACTTCCCTTCTTACTACCCTTGGCAACAAAACCACTCTGAAAAGATAAATGATCCTGAGTATGTCCCAAGGACATTCAGTTTTGTTTCCTTACCTCTAATCTACACCTTATTTTTTAAAAGTAAGTTTGAGGAAATTTATAGCCCAGTAAGATGGGTAGGGGAAAAAAAAATCATGCTATTTAAATACAAAATCCCTCCAGCAGGCAGACTGTGTATATTTAAGGGGAGAGGGAGGCGAAAAGTGGAGAGAGGAACAGAGTTGAAAGAGGCAGGGTGGGTGGAAGGAAATATCCTTCTCCATGGGCAACTCGATTTTTGGCTGCTCTGTGGACACTAACCAATTATTGTAGGTTGTCAAGGTGTGTGGTCAGAATTGGCTACCTGCCCATTATAAACTGGACTGAGATTAACAAGCTCATTCCAAGCACTCCACCAAACAGCAAATGGTCATATGATAATGATTTTGAGTCACCAAAAACCTAGCTGGATCGGACATGTTGAGGTGGATAGAGTGATAACCTCCCACCAAGTCTCAGAGAGGCTTTAGCTTCTTCAAATAGACCCAAATCCCCTAAATACATCCTTTTCTTCTTTTCCTTCGTAGCTTTCACTCTTTCGAAAGCTCTCTTTCTAACTGGGAGGTGGACATGGACATGCCTATCAACCAACCCACCCAGGAGTAACCCATTTGTCCTAACAGCCCCAGTATATGATCTTCCTGTTTTCCCATCCCTATGTTTGCAGTCTTCATAGCCCCCTGGTGAAACACAAGACCATTCAACTCCCAAGTTTAATTCAACCCAAGGTTCTAGAACCAATCTACCTCAAACAGAGCGGCCCTGGCAGGCATGGTCACCACTAGCCACGAGGACCTTTTCACACTTTTTCCTCCCAGCAGGTGCAGCTTGAGATAGAGAGCCCAAGGTAGAATGCAGTACCTCTTATCCCTTCAGCCCCGTGCCTGCACAACCACTGAAGCACCCCCTGGGGTTCCTACATTGGAAAATTGCTGCCTTCCTTCTCAGCATCCTTTCCCTTCTGGGGAACCACCCAGTCCCCTGTGGCTTGGGTGGGACTAACCTTGATGTAAGACAACCAGCCCATCATCACTTTCCTCGGGCCACAGTTTTTCAGATATGGTGTTGGGAATCATTTAAGCCAATATGGCTGCTCGGTCTGCTCTGGTTCTTTTAGTAAATGCTGGTGGTCTCTGCAATAGAGGTAGGAAGGAACTACATATATCCTCCCACACATCCTAGCTACCAAGTGGTATGTTACCATGAAAACCTGTCTCAGAACAAAGTCTGCAGTCCTGCAAAAATCCCAGCCCAGGAAGTAGGGTCTGATACCCAAAGCCAGACAGCTTCATGGCAGACTGTGGGTAGCCTCGCCTTCTCAATAATCTGCTCCTAGACTGCCTCCATTCACCTGCCCTCAGGCACAGAGGACCTCCCAAGTGCCAAGCGCCTGCCAAACACTTCACTTTTCGTCCTACTGTGACTGTTCTGCCTGGCTGGCTGGACTTCCTGCCAGCTGCCGCAGGTCCCCACCCAGGGGCAGGTCCCCACCCAGTGTCTGCCCACTACAGTGGGCAAGGCTGCCCTCCAGGCCGCGGATCTCCAGTCCAGGTCTGCTCTGTCAACCCTGATTAACCCATTCATGCCTGCCTCCACATCCACAATGTGGAAGAATTTAACGAAATTCCAATAGGTGAAGAGGCCAGATCTTGCCCATAAACAGTAGTTTGGTTTCTTCAACCCGGATGATTGTAAGAAGCTGCGAGCTTGTATCTGAGTCAGAGTTGGCCAAGGGACTGGCAGACAGTTCAGCTCCTTGAATTCAAGGCTGTATGGGAATGTTCTGGTCTCGTGTATGATGAAGTCAATTACCAGAAACTTTTGCAATCCTCCAAAATGTTTATCTCCTCCTTATAAACCTTATTACTGGAAATTCAAATAAAACCGACTTCATAAATTTCTTTCCTTCTTTCTTTTTAGCAATATTGGCTCATATTGAAGGATGCTGCAGCAGGAACAAAGTTATTTCACTTTACAGTATCCATAGCTTCATGTCAAACATAAAAACTGGCAACATTTAGGTTTCTGATTTTAAAATAATCCTATTTGAGTAGCCTGAATTTTAATGGATTCTATTAAGATAAGGAGAGTTTCAATTCTTTAGCAATAAATATTTGTTTTTTCCCTCACATTAAACAAACAAACAAACAAACAAACATAAATTGACATATTCTCCTTGAAATAAGGTTTTTTCTCGGTAAACAGTGCTTCTAATAATTTAGTGCTGAAAAGAAAATCAAACATACTAGTCTTTTAGATCTTGAACAAATTTTTATGATTTAGGGGGGAAAACCCTCATTTTACCATGGGATATGAAGCAAGAAAACAGTACAAGGTGATGTTGCTACCCCTGTTGCAAGAAACAAGCACTGACCCCGAAGCCTGAAGCATTTGATTTCAAATGCAAATGCCGTTTCCATACTTTCAAAGCTTTGCCTCTTAAGTTAAAAAAAAAAAAAAAGTTCAGATTTAGGAAATTAAAAACTTCCTTCAAAAATGACCAAACAATTCATAAATTAATTATTTCCAAAATGATTCACATTTCTTAACATATAAGCAAAGCCAAAATGGAAACAATTCATTGTGAAAACATGACTCAACTCTCAAATCTCCGGGTAAAATGCGATATAGGCTCTGATTAAAACCATCCTCCATCCCTAATTTTTCCTTTGATTTTCAAGGTGTGAGTCTCTTTTATTTGAACATCTGAGAATTGCTATGAAAGGGCATCTGCTCACCTTCAACATTTGCTTCCAGCCTGTTATTTGCTAGGGACTTTCCTGGGCACGGGTGACAGTCTGAGCTGACAATCTAGTAACAAGTGGGCATCAAATCAAAAGAGAAAGGACAGTCAGACAGTCTGTACCATTTACCATATAATGCTCCTGGCTAACCTTCAGTACATAACCATGGACATACAGTCATTCAAAATCAGTCTTTACTTCCACATTTATTTTACTGTCACGCAGCTTGATCCTGGGTGGGCTGCCTCCTTTCGCTGCAAGTGCTAGGGAGTATAAACCAATCTGACCATTCCACAAAGCACATAGAGATTGGGAGCCCCTTGAAAGTCGGGGTTGTGTCATTCCTACTTTGTGCCCAGCATCCATCTTAGGATCACAAATGAATGAAGGAATAAAATGGAATACACTTTAATGATACAGTTAGAAAAACCCATTAGCAGCATAACTCACATTGAGAGGAAGGTCACCTGGGTTTCCACTCTACAGAAGGGTAAAGCAATAGAGAAAAGTGAAAAACACCTGCCGATTTCTAACTCCCAGGCCTAAGCTCAAGTTTTGACTTTTCAGTGGGAATTTCCTAGGCATTGTCTGTGTCTTAGAGAAGTATTTAAAAGCATCCCCTAATCTGACCTTCTTTAGTTGTAGCTGGATCCCCATATGGGTTCCTGACACAATCAAGAACAGTCAACGCTAACAGTATTTTGACTGTTTTACTGTACAGTTATTTGGAGAGCATGGCACCTTTTGAGCACGCCTCTACAACAATGAAAACCAAGGCAGAAATGCAGTTCTACTGCTTTGTGCATAAATACATAGATTGTAATACTCTGGCACCAACAATGAGATCAAGTGATAGGAGAAAGTTTCCTTCAGAAAGCTCTGTAAGGAACCCCCATCCCCAGCTCTGTAAGGGTCTCTTGCACACATATGTTTCCACTCAGCCCCCCAGTGATGTCTAAAATCTAATTAACCAATTAATTTGCAAATATATTCTTAATTTATTCAAGGCAGATTTTCTTGGGTGTTGAATTATCCGACAGGGAACCAGATGCAGTACACAAGAGCAAGACCTCACTGCAATAACACAGCGTTCCCAGAAGCAGAAAGAACGACTGGGAAGACTGATCCACACAGCTTTCTAGCCCCTAATGAGAAAAGGAGTTGGCATTTCCTCCATCCTGATTAGGTTGTGTATGCTTTGGTGAAGCAGTGCTAAACGTATTTGTAAAAGTAGAGAGATAATAAAACACAACTAAGGAATGTTTCCCCAAAGTGCTTCCCCCAAATCCCCTAGAATAGGGCTAGTGAGGGCACAGTCTTCTAGGGCCAAGGCTGGAGGAAAGGATAAAATGACACTGCATTTTTGTCTTAATCTGTTTTCCTGGGATAGGGATGAGGAAGGTGAAGTTATGGGAAAGCTAGGCTCTGTCATCCTGGGAATAACTAACTGCTGTTAATTTGCATGCAGAACTCTGCTCTATAACAAAGCAGCCACAGCAGGTAACATTGTTTACTCAGACAATCAAGTTGTAATTTACTGAACTTGTGGATTAAAAAAAAAAAAAGATAGGATGTTCTTAATTGCTACATGCAATTTTATCCAGCTCAATGGCTGCATAGCCACAGATAAAAATTGAGAATAACACTATCAAATGTTAGGGGGATTACCTAATTTACAAAATGAAGAGTATCTCAATGCATACTTTGTGACCTAAAAATACAAAGTGTGGATTTTTAATATATTTTCCAGGACATGTTTGGGTAGATGGTAATTGTGCAACATTAAAACAGAAGCTGAATTTATTATTTTCTTATTATTTGTGTTCTAGTCAAAAGACAAATTATTGTTTGTATTATTAGCAATATGGAAAATAAAGAAATGACAATATTATATGATGTATTTGGGTATCATTTCTATTTTATAAATTCTCTTGTTATCCAATCAATGTCTAAGCTCTCCAAATACATATAGATCAAATACTGATGCATGGGGGTGGGGGTGGGGGTGGGGGGTGGGAACTAAAAGAAAATTCAAATCCAGGTTGCTGTTGAGGAAGCCAAGATGAGATTTAACATAATAGATTCTGAATTTTATGCAACAAGAATAACGAAGAACTTAAAAAGAAAAGTGCTTTACAGTTCTCTCACTAAACCCTTGGGTTGCTGAGTTCAAAATAGTTCCTGAAAAGAATAATCTGTGAATGCAAAACTCTTTCTAACAGTAAAACAATAATTTCCACTAAAGTGGAAGGGGTTAGGGGGTTAAGGAACTGGAGAAAACTAGCAAGCATGGTTAAGACCAATATTGAACTATCTCTCACTGGTAAGTAAGAAGAAGACTAAATGATAACTACAGCTATGCATGCCAATAGGATCAGTGATTTTCAACATTCATATAGATAATAACAGCTTATCAATACTCAAAAGAGATGAACTTGGTATTTCTGGCTTGCATTTCTGGTTTATTTGCTTGCTTGTTTAAAATACCACCAAACTTAACACACTATGGCTTGCTTCCTCCATCTGGAAAGATGGGTCACATGGCAAATGAAAGCATACAGGGTGGCCTGGGAGAATGTCTTGGTAATCTCCTTTGCCCAAGCCACCTCAATCCTCTTCACCCCGTTAACCTCAGTATTCTTTTAAGTGTGAATCAGTAAGTGAGTAAATTTGGGTAAAATGGGTCAATCCAGCTTGCTCTAGCCATGAGAAATTCCTAAATTGTAAATAATCTTTTTTTTTTTTTTACTTAGCAGAGAGTTGCAAAATGGTTTCGATAGGTGATATCCTAATGCATGTTTTGACGATTTAGCTATTCAATGCTTTTCCTGATCTATCTATAAAATAACTCTACCCTGTCCCTCCAATTATCCTGAGCAATTAGCTAAATGAGCTATATGATCCCATCAATTGACCTAACTTTGTTATTCATGTGTCCATAAAAATGTAGGCAGCATTCTGCTGACAATATGAACTTTAAAGGCCTTTCCTCCAAATGGATTCCAATACTGATGATGGCCAAAAGGAGTAAATGCATTCCTTTTCCATCTTCCTTGAAGTCGAATCACAGATATAGGTGACTGCATTTTCAACATTACTTTACCCAGTTTTTTAGCATTGTTTCATTTCCTGAATTCCTTTCTAGCCATCCATAACGAGATGCTACAGTAGGGTTGGCTAGCTATTCTCCTTTCCACATATACAAGGTGCAAGCAGTAGAGATTTTAAGCTGCAGATGGAGGCAAAAATACAGTTAAGACGTAGGTGAGACATCTGTTGGAGATTGAATCATGTCCCCCACAAAAGGCACATTCAGGTCCCAACCTCTGGTCCTGTGGGTGTGAACCCATTTTAAAGAGCACCTTTGAAGATATTATTCGTTTAGGTGAGCCCTTAATGAGGGTGGGCCTTAGTCCAATATAGCTGAAGTCCTTATAAGGACAGGAAATTGGCCACAGGAACAAAAGCCCCAGGGCCAGAAGCTGCAAGTCAACAGAACCCAGAAGAGAAAGGAAAAGACACTGCCATGTGCACTGTCGTGTGACAGTTTGAAGTTCTTCTATGAATCCCAAATAGAGAAGGATTATATATTTTTAATTAATCCATTCCTCTGGGGCCTTTTGATGGGACTGGGTCTCCGCCCTCTTGCTGGGTCTGATATAAATGGAGACACAGAGGGAGAGACATACATCACAGATAAAGGAAGCCGCCATTTTTGATCCTGCAACATGAGAGAGGACTCTGTCAACTACAGCTGCAGAAAAGCAGAGAAGCCTCGAAGGATTGAGAGGAGGCCCAGAAAGAGACAAGCCCCATGCCTGGTTGCAAACAGCTGAGCTCCAGGAGACAGTAGATTCTGGAGGGGAAGGCAGGGACCTTGGGGGCCATCTTGCTTCACCACGAGGTAGGACCTCTGAGAAAGCATCTCTGCTGATGTCTTGATTTGAATATTTCACAGCCTCAGAATTGTAAGCTTTTACCCCAAATGAATCCCCTTTATAAAAGCCAACCCATTTCTGGTACTTTGCATCAGCAGTCCTTTGGCAAACTAAGACACCAAGGAACTCCAAAGATTGCCAACTAGCCAGAAGATACCCATCCCAGAAGGAAGCAAGCCTTCTAGATTCTGAAACCATAAGCCAATCAATTCCCGTTGTTAAGCCAGCCCACTGCATGGCATCTGTTTTAGCAGCCAGGAAATGAATTCATTATCTAAAGACACTGTCAATTGAAATGGTAGGGCTTTATATGAAGTCTGCAAATCACCTAAGATAACCAGATAAAGCTAGGTAGGGGCAGGAGAAGGAAGAAGCCTCAATATCTGTCCCTTCCAGCCTCTTGTTTCAAGCAACAGCTGCGATTTCAGGGTCTTGACTGCTAACTCCACATGCACAACTGTTTCAGGCAATGCTTCAACTGCATTCTCGTGACCTTCCAGGGTCAATTGTTTATTTGCTATATTTCCATTATGCTTAAATGTGCAAAATAATCAGCCGCCAAGTCCTACTTTTGGGATACAGAAGCTGAGAGAAGGAAGAAAAAGGACAGGGAAGAATATAATGGGAAACCGAGAAAACATGAATCAGGACATGGGATTTCAGACTCCAGATTTCTAGCCCAACAAATGCCTGCCTCTCCCTTCTTCCCTGGAAAACAGTGGGCAGAAACTGCGGGTGCTACAGGAGGTAGAACCAGGCAGTGAAGAGGGCAATTGCTAGTGTTAAGAGATGCTAAAGAAGATCAGCACCAACTGAAAGAAAATAATTTAATTCATGCAACAAATATCCTGAACACCTATTGGTGCCAGGCAGTATGTTAGATGCCAACCACACAGAGATGAATAATACTGGGGCCTTGGTCTAGAGAAGCTAAGAGTCCAACCATCTAATGACTAATCAAACAGTGACAAAGTGTGATATGCTGGACGTGTATTCCGAGTGTATCAGGCTGCACTGAGATACAGAGGCATCTAATTTGTGAAGGATGTATCCAGAGGAAGTGACACTTGAATTGTAAAGAATGACAGGATTGTACGGGCTGAAGAAGGAGGAATCTATGCACACAGAGGCACAGTGGAGGGAAAGAAGGCAAGAGCAAGAGAAAAGTCAAAACTGTGCAACAGAAACAGGCAGAAGAATAAAGCATTTTATTTCAGACACTCTAATTTATTTTTAAAATATCCTAGACCCTAGACTCTGGACTCTTATAAAACCCCTCTTTTAAAAAATGCTCCACTCGTGTGTACCAACAGGAGTTGAGAGAAATACATTCATTCTCGGTCACTAAAATGGAGTTTGGGTGGTTAGTTTTTAAAAGTAATTTTCTCTCTGCTAGAAGAACATTAGGATAAAAAAATAATAATGGGGGAAGTAGATCATGGGGTAGCATCTAACCGCAAAAGATCATAACACTTGGACTTTTCTCTGTGTCCCAGCCTCTCTCCTGATAAAGAGGGACCCAACAGGTGGTGAAGTACTGAGAGGCACACAAATTAAACAATTACTAGTCACCAGTAATTGGAGATCTATTTATTCATTTGTCACTCATTCTTCATTCAACAAATACTGAACACGTATCGAGTCCCAGACACTGTTCTATAGCAGTTAGAACAACAGGAAGAAAATTTTTAAAAAATCTGTAAAGAAGTGTCACAAGTAAACTTTCATAGAGAGCTGAGCTCCCAGGCGGTAAGAAACAGGACGGCATTAAAATAACCGAATGACCAGCCAGGTACCTGCTTTCCTATATTTAGACCTTGGATGTGCCTCAAAGCTGACCAAGACGCTGGGTACATCACAGCTCTAATGACTGAGCATCTTGAAGACCCTGGATCTTAATTACCACCTTCTTTGTATGTGCTACTCTCATTTTAGTCGGTTCACCTTTGCTCAGCACAGAGTTCAATGTTTGCAATAACCTGAGTCCAGTGCAGCTGAAACGGCCTCCCCAGGCCTCATAAGAGAAGGTCACTGCATTAATACATAATCAGTTCCTCATTGCTGGAACCCATTGCCCCAAGAATAGTTCCAGGAAGGGGGCCGTGAGGAAGCAAGCAATGGCCTTCACAACACAAAACCTTGACAGGAAGTAAGGGGCCACATCCTATAAAACTGAGACTCACTGTTCCCACTGTAGCCCAACTACAGCTAAGCTGAGGTGAGAAAAAATAATTAGGTCCCAAATCTGCATTAAAATATTTTTGCAGGATTTTGTTCTTGAAGTGGAAAACTGTTCCCACAAGGTCTATTTTTAACCATTTTATTTTAAAGAGATCAGAAAACCTCTTCATGTTGAAATTTCTCAGTGGGAAATTTTACAGTAATGCTACTTAAAACCAGGCGAAAGATGACAAAGCAGAGGAAATGAGTGAATACTCGAAGTCTGTGGCACTACACCAGTCCCCACCCCTCCTTAAATCAGTGTCATGACTTGGAAAGGCTGTGAAGACAATATGGAGGTATATGTTTCATTTCTGATCCAATACACTTTTTGGGGGTACTGAAGTAAAGCACAATCTCAAATTTTTACAATCAACATTTCCTTCTAAATTACAAGATGTATTTTTCCCCCAAAATGAAGCAAAGGCAATATTTTAAATAATTGGTGACACTTAGGTTATAATAAACTGGGATCAGTTCTCTTGGTGACTCTCTGTCTCGTTTTTTTCAATGATTTAACATATGGTGTCAATGAATTTATTAAGAGAAATAAATATTTAACTTGTTATCCAGAGTCACCTTTTTCCTTTAGAGGTATATAAATATTGGAATGCGACTATACAGACTATAAAATTCACTAAAATCAGGTAAAAAAGGAAACCCATGTGAAGTAAATGACATAGCTCCTTCAACAAATATTTATTGAGCATCTACTGTGTGACACACACTTGATTTATATGACTGAATGAATACAAATCCCTACCCTCATGGAGCCTTCATTCTGGTCTAACTAAATATACACATAGAATTCAGATGTCCTGGCATAAAGATGGCCAAATTTCCTGAGATTCTGGGGAAACTCTATTGGGGAAACTCAATGGCTATTTGAGGAGAGTCTGGGAAGAGGAAAGATTTTAAAACAACTAATCCCTGCAGGCAGAAAAATCCATTGTCTAAATGCAATTGGATTCAAAGCCCTCCCTTATTTCTACAATCACACAATCTTTCAATGATTCTGTTCTAGAAAGAGAGAACTATGAACAGGCACTATGGTATGATAAGGCGGCCTGTCAGTCAGCTTGGGCTAAGCTATGCTGCGGTAACAAATGTCCCCATCATCTAGTAGTGGCTTCCAGCAACCTGAGTATCACAGGTCCACGATGGGTTATGCTCCTTGTCTTGACGATGGGGCTCAGGCTGCACACTGGGACATTACAGTTCTCGTGACAGAAGGAAAAGGGAATGGGGAGGCCACTCAGTAGTTCTTAAAGCTTCTCCTAAGTGGCACAGGTCACTGGAACTCACATTTCATTGACCAAAGCAGGTAACACACAAGAATGTATTATATACTACATGGAGGAGGGGTAGTGTACAACACAATCAGTGATGGGTAGGTTGTAGCCTTCAGCAGAGTACAGCAGACAACCAAAAAGATGTAGAAAATATTTCCAACCCTGCAATTTTCCCAAACTTGTGATTACTATTAAATTGTGACCAAATCTTCTGAAGGGAAATAACTCCCTTTCACGTCGTAATTTCTCGCCAGAGTAGAAGCACACAGGATGTAGAATGAAACAAAAACGGAGCCCAGAGACATTTGAGGAGACTCATTTTTCCGCCTGTGGTTAGATGTCAAACAATTTCCCCCCCTCAATCATTGCTTTCCACATGAAGGCAAATGAACTTCAAGAAATTACAGCATGGAAGACTACATTTTACTTTGCAACTAGTAAATTCTTCCCGAGAGCCATGTGGTATTTTACACGGCCAGGTGGGAGAGCAGAGGCTGGGGTAGTAACCAACGTTTCAGATTTTCACTCTGCACTAATTAAAAGGAATTAGAATATTGGAAAGAAATACCTTAGCAACTCGAAAGGGCATCCTAGGCCTTTGGGTTTCTTAGCAACATGTGGTGAAAGACACTTCAGCATTGAGCCACACCAGTTCATACCCAGCCTGAGAATTTTTATGCTGATTTCCAGTTACTGTAAGACTTGGTAATGGTGATTCTCTGACACTGAAGAAATCTTGTAAACATAAGGATGCCTTTTTTTAAAAAAAGAAGAACCCTCTAAAAATGAGTGTAAGCCAGTGCAAGAGTATGCAAGAGTAAAGCTAAGGAATACTGCATGGTTTCTCCTGAGAAACACAAAAGAGAATCAGAAATTTTTCAGGTTTAGTTTCTGGTCACTCCTGAAAAGGTGTGGTCCTAAAAAAAGATTTGAGTTGGAATTCTTTGTACCACTTTGGAAGCAGAGAGCCTACTATTTATGATTCAAAATATATAAGCCATAGAGGGGTTCTCTGGATACTTCTTTCAACGTTTCTGCTTGTTTGAGATTTAATAAAAGGGGAAATTATAAGTAAGTCGAGAACTGAATCAGCCTTTGAATACCCAGGAGCAAGGGCTCGCCACACACAATCATGAGTGAAATTCTCTTACCATGTAGGCATTTTTGGTAGCCTCTATAACCTAAACAACTCATGCCATCCTACCAGCAGGTTTGGCTCCTTGCACACATTCATAATACACACGACCATTAACCATTCATCCAAAGGGTACTGCAAGTCACAACATGTATCATGAATTTGTTTCAGTTCTAGGATCATTTGGCAAAAAATACATTAACCAAACACAGAATGCTGAATGACCATTTTACTGAATTCACCAAATTTATGCACAACTTAAAAAAAAAAAAAAAAACTATTTTGAAATTGTTTCAGACTTACAGGACAGCTGCAACCATAACACAAACCTCATATGGAGAACTCTAACATACCCCCAACCCCCAATCAACCAATTTTTAACATTTTTACCAACTCTGCCATATCGTTTTGTCAGTCTATCACAACTTGTTTTGTTTATTTTTTTAAATGTATGTGGAGTTTGTGGTAATTTGGATATGATAGGATGGAGTAGTCTTTAAAACTTTGGGAGATTTTTTTAAGTTAGTGAGAGGTTCTCATTTTATCTTCACAGCAGCATTTCAGGAATGGTCAATTTGTTGACATAAAGAAGATTTAATCTCCTTGCAAATATTTAATATCTAGAAAACATATATTCCATAATTAGTAACTAATGTTACTAGGCTTTGTGTTGACTCTCCTGTTAGTCTTTTTGTTTGTTGGTTTTATTGACATTTTAATCTTTTTAGGATTTGTTACCTTAGGACCCTTAACTGTCAACAATTTTGAATTATTCTTGTTTTGAATTAGAAAGCATTCAGGAACATA
Source organism: Tolypeutes matacus (assembly GCA_026826555.1). NCBI lineage: Eukaryota > Metazoa > Chordata > Mammalia > Cingulata > Chlamyphoridae > Tolypeutes > Tolypeutes matacus. The sequence continues at coordinate 8,622,426 of JAKSZT010054489.1, forward strand.
CCTTCCTTATAAAATCTAACCATCTAGTGTGGAAATCCAATGCAGATGAGTGCAATCTCAACATGGCAAGGATTTTATGGTGATAGTTCCGGGTAGTAGACCTTGGTTTGCTGGCTTTCTGTTTCGGTAAATCAAGCTTGACTGGAACACAGCCAACATTCATTTATATATTTATTGTCTATGGCTGCTGTGCAAAAATGGCAGAGTTGCATGGTTGCAACGAAAAACTGTAAGGCCTGCAAAACCTAAAATTTTTACCTTGTGGCATTTCACAAAAAAGATATGCTGCCATGGTCTAGTTCCTTATTGCATCCACAGCTCCTGGAGCAAAGTCTGGTTCATTTCTGGAACTCCATAAATACTGGCTGAATGAATGACTCCTGGTTTTTAACACAGGGTTGGCCAGCATTTACCACTCGAGCCAGTGCTCAATGGCACACAAACTCATCGGCTGGTGAGGGGTGCTGGTTGTCTGTGGTAGCACAGAAATTAGGCAACGTGAGTGAACTGGTAGAGCAAACCACTTTTGTGGTTTCAGGATTGAGGTCAACCCTAATGCAGATGGTTGGTTTGTAGCAATGTAGAAACCAACCCACATGTCTGCAAAGACTATATTGGGGAACTCCAAACACAACTAAGCTGGCCAGCCTCTAAAAGCCCAAGTCACTGCTTGTCCTTAAAAAAAAGAAAATGTAGGGTTGGCCAATATTTCTTCCCTTTCTGAAGGTTGGCAGTGATTTTGTGGTTGAGGTGATGAGCTGCCCTGAAAAGTAAGAAGGAAACCACAAAAACCACGCCCATTGCTTTTCCCAAATTCCAGTTGCTGCTGCACACAACAAAATACACATCTTCTTCCACTGATTACCCAGGATTTCCCTGGAATAAAGTAGCTTATCTAAATGTTACTCTGATGAAGAATACATTGAGAAGCCAAGCAGTGATAAAGCTAATGGGAATTTTTCTTCCATTTAATACCATTTGAAGACAAGTTTATTAAGGAAGCTACAACCAGACAAAACAAAGTGAGTTGAGTTTCTGTTGCTGTTGTTTACATTAAGTGGCAAGCGGCAAGTTTGTTCGCTTGCTTGTTTGTTTGGGGAGGGGGGGTATCTGGAAGCCTGCTTTAATTTCCTATTATCTGTTAAAGCCACTGTTATTAAGAACCATCACCGCCATCACCACTCCCAAATATTCAGTTCTACTAATTAGTCCCAGTAACATCCCCAGGAAAGAATTATGATATAGAAAATTATTTTACAAATTAAAGATGCCTTAAGTCAACTCATTTCCCCCAGAGTATGGCAACTCAATCAATCCTTGGTGTCTATCACTGTGGAAGGTGTTCTGGATATAAAAATGATATGGCATATCATACTTCTGTCCAAAGAAGTTTTGCTATCTGGGAGAAAGAAAGGCCTAAGCCCATGGAATATGAAATATGAAGGACTGAAAAAAGAAAGAGAGAAAATTAAGATAGAACACTCAATATTCAGTGAAGTGGTTCTAACCAGTTAACCCGCCCCAGAGGCATGGCTGTTATCCTCTATCACCATTTTAAAAAGTGTCCTCTGATGTGATTTTGAATTTTTATTTTAAGTACTGGAACATTTAAAAGTGATCCTGATAGATGGAATATGGGGCATTTGGGGGGGGGGGGGGATGATGGAAGTGTTCTACATGATCTTGCAATGATGGATACAGGCCATGTTAAATTTCATCAAAATTTATGAGATTGTATGGTCCAAAATGTAAACCATAATGTAAATCATTGACCATGCTTAGTAGCTGTATTTCAATATCTATACATCAATTGTAACAAATGTACCATCCACATGTAAAATGTCCTTAAAAAATTAATATTAAAAAAATATTAATAATAGGGAAAAGGGGAACGGGGGGAGGATATTGGGTATATGGGAATCCCCTATATTCTGTACGTGACTTCTATGTAACCTAAAGCTTCTTTGAAGACAATGAAAAATTAAGACATTGGGGGAACAAACAAAAGAAAATGTCACTGTACATACAAGATAACAGATCTTACAGTGATGAAAGACATAATGTCAAAAAAATTTTTTATTTTGTATTTTTTAAATTACTTTTGTATTCCAAATTTTAAAAAAAATTTTGTACTTTATTTGTTATTTGTAAAACTATTGTTGTTATTCTTATTAATTGTATTTGGTTATTTTCTTAGCTTCATTTTTGAAGAAGTTTTGGATCACAGAAGGGTTACAACTGTGGCAGGGGAGGGTCATTGGTGTGGGGTGTCAGTGATGGGGATGCATGGGAAGAGGTTCACCTGGGGCATACATTTAAGGCATATAAATGTGTTCAAGTGTTCATGGGGCACTTCAAAGTGAGTCGGGAGGTTATTCTAGAGGTTACACTTATGCACGTCTCAGCAGGATCTCAGTGACTGCCAAAGTAAATATTGCTTCAAATAGCGGAGACATCCAGACACTATAGTCAGGGCAGACAGCTCAGGAGACTGGTGCCCTGCCCATGGGCCCTACTTGGGAATTTATGCTCCCTAGTATGACAGAGTTGGACTCAGTTGTGGTTTCCCTACACATGGCTCTGCTGCTCCTCTATTTGAATCTATAGTTAGTACTAGAGTTGATAGGTGCATGTCCAAGAGACTTAAGTCTTTGGACTGTGCATGTGCCAGCTGGGCCCTGAATCTTGACAGGGTTGCAACACCTACTCTCCACTTCATTGGACTCACCCAGGATAACTAACAAGGAGATGATGATGGACAATGACCATTCCAAGAGACAGGGAGAGTCTGCAACTGCAAGCAAGGTAGTCCCACCCATCTGCCCCATGGGATCTAAGGCCCTCTCCATTAGAGGTGGAGTGGGCATCACTATCACCAGTATCCTCTGGACTGGGGAATGGACGATGGACTAGAGTAAACGTACTGTGATTCTAGCAATGGAAGAACTTTTATCTCTGATGTGGAGGCAGTGACCACTGGAGGTTCTGAAGGGGAGGGAGAGGGAAAAATGGGTGTAATATGGGGACAGTTTAGGGACTGGGAATTGTGCTGAATGACTTTGCAATAACAGATATAAGCCATTATATATCTTGTCATAACTTACAAAATTATGCAGGAGAGTGTAAACTACAATATAAACTATAATCTATGCTTAGTGGCAATGCTCTAAAATGTGTTCATCAATTGTAAAAAACTTACCACACTAATGAAGGATGTTGTTGATGTGGGGAAATGTGGGAGGGGTTGGGAGCGGGACATATGGGAATCCCCTATATTTTTTATGTAACATTTATGTAATCTCAGTATCTTTAAAAAAAAAAAAAAAAAAAAAAAGTGATCGTGGGCACCCAACACTTGGAAAGATCAATTTTTAGGGCTCCATTTGTTTGGCATCATTTTCTGGTCAACTTCTACTTCCTTTTTTAAACCTCCTTTTGGCCTTTGTGCCACAATTCTTGGGATTATAACCCATTTCCAAATGATTTCAGGATCTGCTCTTCACCAGACAATGCTTATTGCCCTTGGACGGTGCTGTCGGTGAAAGCAACAATAAAAGCTCATCCAATCATCACAGCTATAACACCCCCATGGGCAATTCTGACAGCTGGGGCTAATCCATTCAGGCTCTCTCCTAAAGGCACAGCTATTGATACTACTTCCTTTTCTGGTTTTTGAGGTTCCCCATTACCTTCAGAGTAGGCAAATAACACACCCAAACAAGAGCTATTGCCAGGAAATTCCCCTAGCCAAGCAATGGTTGAAATGGAGTGTGTACCCAGGGGAGGCCAATTTGGGGGGAGGGAAGGAAGTTATTTCCACCATGCTATTAAGGAAGGTGTGCTGGCTGTTGCACATTAATAACACAAGTATAAATTGAAGTGAGATATGTTCTATGTCCATTTGCTGGGTGTCTTTACTGTAATTAATGACTATTCATCCTGGGTGGTATGAAGCTGACGGTCACTGAAGTCTTGGAAAAATACTCATCTCCCTTTGTCATCTTCATGTGGGCAGCTTTGCGTGGCTGTCTTTTCAGAGACCACAAATCAGCTGGACTCACTCTAACAGTTTTGGCAGGTAAATCAGAGCCAGACGTGAACGTACATGTGAAATCTGAATTACACAGGGGGAGTGCATCTATAAGAAGACTTCAAAGTTTCCATGCCAGAAAGGTACAAACCTTCTTTTTTCACTCTCTCAACCAGATTATGAATGGTTTTTGGAGATTTGGGGAGAGCTAACGGGAGAAAGGGAATCTTTTCTCTGAGTGTCTTCAAAGAGATTCATGAGTTCTGCTTATGTAAGTAGAGGGTAATAAGTGACTAATGGAAAAATGGTCATATATTTAAAACAACAAGTATCTGCTCTGAAGATTCCTTAAATCTGTTTAAGCATGAAAAGAATAAAATTAAATATTATCATATCACCTCCTCTTTCTCCACCCCATTTCTTGGGACCATTTGCACTATGCTAGACTGCCGCAAAACTACGAAGAATCTCACATTCACAACATCTTCCAAAGAAAAATGAAAGGGGAGAGGGATTAGAAAGTGGCCCCTTGGTATCACTGCTTGCAAAAGAGTGGAATCAGACACAAGCCAGTCTCTCCAGCCGTTGGCACATGGACCCACATGAAGATGACAAAGGGAGATGAGTATTTTTCCTAGACGCAGTGACCGTGCTAACTGTACAAGATAGGCCATCAGCTTCATACCACCCAGGGTGAATAGTCATTAATTACAGTAAACACACACAGCAAATGGACATAGAACATACCTCACTTCAATTTATGCTTGTGTTATTAATGTGCAACAGCCAGCACTCCTTCCTTAATAGCATGGTGAAAATCACTGCCCTCCCTCCTTCCAAATTATCTTCTCTTCTGTCTACTGAATTCAACTGAAACCACCTGAATCCCACTAATATTTAAGTATTCACCTGCTGGGTTGCTTTATTAAACAAGCACTTAGGAGTGGTGGGTGTGGAACCAAGCTATAGGCTGCAAGATTAATAAAAAAGATCCTAGCCATTATATCCACTGTCCTCTCCAGCTCTCTGTAATGACAACATGGCTCAATTTCCTTTGATTAGCGCAGGGATTTAGAGTCACTTTTTCAAAAAGTGCTAATCAGTTTTAGCATAAATGGATCAAAATGTAACCCAAAAGTGGTTTCCCAGTTAATTCAGGTCCGCTGATTTTCCCCCCAGAGTGCTTACATTAGAGATGAATCTAAAACACAACTACAAATAATTGTTTATTTTGAAAACATCCAGCTGCCATAAAGTATGTAAGTATAGAAAATGGTGTCAAGGCACAGCCTGTTTACATATGAACATACTCTTCAGGACAAAGGTTTAGCTGGTATACTGACCCAGGACCACATCAAGGAGTTCACTTCTAACTCACTGCAGTACAGATGGTGTTATCTCCTACAGAACAAACCAGATAAACCAACACTCATCTTAAATTCATTTCCACCAATTGCCATGTATACAAGTAAAAGTAAATATATATTTTTTACGATTTATTTATTCTGCCCCCTTCTCATTGTTTGCATTCGCTGTCTGCTTGTCCTCTTCTTAGGAGGCACTGGGAACCGAACTTGGGGCCTCCCATGTGGGATGGAGATGCATAATCGCTTGAGCTACCTCCACTCCCAAAAGTAAATATTTTAAGTAAATATTAAAAGATGGGGACTTGCCTAGAGATTTACATATCAATTTAAGTTAAGTCAAATTATTGTATTAAGTCAATGTTTCTTAACATCTAAAGTTTAACGTTCTAGCAATATTGACATTAATATTGGCAGAGGAGAAGTAAGGAACCCTAAAATAGATTTTTTTTCCCCCAGAAAATGAAAAGAACAGAGAAGAAAAAAGCTCTAGATATCAGCTGTGAAAGGGAGTGATGAAGACACATGTCAGAGTCCTCCCACAGTGCCAAAGGATAACATACCAGCAGGAAAGGAAACTACATACGTTTCTCGGTTCAAAATGTGATCCTGGAATTCTAGACAGGATTTCTTCCCCAACCATCAAGACTTTCCTTCCTGTCCTGCTTCTGTGTTGCTGAAAGCATTCCCATATGTTGAAGAAATTCAGAGCTTCTGTTTGATGGTTTACACTACGAAAAAGTGTAAACCATCAAACTCATATTTGGGCCTTCCTAACTCCACAATCTCCCTGTGCCTTACTTACTTTGCCAGGGCGGCTCTGAAAAATACCATGCACTAGTTGGCTCAAACAACAGGTATGTATTAGCTTACAGTTTGGGAGGCCAGAAGCCCAAAATCAAGGTGTCAGCAAGGCCATGCTTTCTCTAAAGTTTGTAGCATTCTGGTGATGGCAATCCTCTCACATGGTGATCTCGCTCTCTGGTTTCTCTTAGTTCTACATCTGGCTTCTCCTTCCATGCCCAACTTCCTTTGCTTTTACCAACTCTGCCATATTGGATTAAGGCCCATCCTCATTCAGTTTGGCCATGCCTTAACTAATAATAACACCTTCAAAGGTCCTATATACAAATGGTTCTCACCCACAGGACCAGTGGTTAGGACCTGAACATGTCTTTTGTAGGAGACATGATTTGATCCCCACCAGAATTTCTGGTTGTTGTTTTATTGTTTTTCCCCCACTGGGCACTGACCTTTGGTCCTAAATTATGGGCTACAGTACAGTAGAATGAGCTTAAATTTTTGAATACATTGGCACTGATCCATATATCAACTAAAAGTTGTGTGACCATGTGCAAGTTCAACCCTGAGCCTTGGTTTTCATCTTTATAAGATGGATCTAATAATACATACCTCATAAGGTTGGTATGTGCCATGAATTAGATAATAAATTTAGTAAATATCTAGCACATAATATAGAGATCAAAAAATGGCAACTACATAATACATAAAATTATTCCTTGTAAGTGAGCTGGCCTCAGAGCAAAGTTCTTTTGGTATTTCAGTAATTAAATTCTTTTGGCTGTAAGACACTGTATTGAGTTCAATCTCATGGTTAATGTCATTCACTAGTGTTCCAGTGTCTGCTAGTTTTCTTTCTATCCCATTGTCAGCTCTACAGGAAATACTCACTACACAAGTGACTTGTCAAGTCAATTTGATTCCACAAATATCTGGTGGCTACCTACTGTGTCTCCCATGCAAAGATGAGTGCGAGGTTCCTACCCTCTAAGATGAAGCAGCTAGATTGTGGGCTTAAAGTAAACATTTACTAAACTGAATTGCCAGCACTACTCAACATTTGTGACCAATTCACTGCAAATTGGCTAACCCTGAAAAATGTCAAAAGGCAAAGGAAGGCTACTCTTTAGAGTTAGAAAGCAGATGTTTAGCCAGTTGTCAGCCACCATTGGGTAAGACCCTACAGAAACTCCTTTGTACCATAGTCTCGTTCTACGATCAAGCTAATCAAGTCAATTATCTTCAAATCCATTTCAGTTTCAGAAGGTGAGCTTCCTATCTGCTATGAGGTGGAGCTTAAAGGGGCAAAATACTCAAGAGCTTCAATCTTCCTAGCTGGAAAAGCCATATAATATAGGCTAGAGATGAAAAGCTTAGGCTATGAAGTCAGATTGCCCGAGTATGAATCTCAGCATTACAACTTACTAGCTATGTGACTTGGGGCACGTTAATTAATCTTTCTGTGCTTCAACTCTGCATTTACAAAATCAGAATATAATAAATCATGGGAAGCATGCCATTGATAATACAACCTTTCCTTTACAGTTCAATCAATACAGCTTTCTTTTCATGACAAGTGATTGTCTTTGCCTTACCTTTGTCATGTACAACAAAAATTGGTATGTTTGTTTTCCAGGCCATGTCTTAATTTTCCAATACTCTTCTTGGCTAATTATTCTTTGACTAGACCTATCAATTTATTCTGAGCTATACTTATATGAATTTGAGATAATTTCTTTATCCTGAGAAAGATAAGGAACTAAGAAAGCCCATGCTTCCATAAATATTGTCTGGAAAGATAAGAAACTAAGAACTATTAGAAAGATAAGAAACTAAAAAATATTCCAGAAATATTGTCTGGAAAGATAAGAAACTAAGAAAGCCCAGAATTCCAGAAATATTGTCACTTAGGACTTGGCAAAACATGTTTCCAGAAATGTCTCTAATCCCCTTCTTATTCTTTTCATTCAATGCTTTCTCTTTCTCATTGTTTATCTGACTTCTCTTTTTGATCAAATACCCATAATTTAAAACTTATTGTCAAAAAACTGATAATAAGATTATTGTGGCTAAATACAATGTCACTTCTCAGAATACTTATTTTTAAGAACACATTAAGGGAAGCGGCTGTGGCTCAATCAGTAGGGCTCCCGTTTACCATATGGGAGGCCCCGGGTTCGGCTCCCGGGGCCTCCTGGTGAAGGCAAGCCCGCCCCCACGGCGTGGTTAGCTGACCCAGCGAGCACAAGCAGCAAGGGGGGGGATAAATGAATAAATAAATAATAATAAAAAAAAAAGAACACATTAAAGGAAAAAATTCTGCAGACTTACTGTTCCTAGACATACAAAGTTGGTAGAAATACATGTAAAATCACTTTCGAAGAGGTTATCATTTTAAACTTTAATGAACAGCCTCACGATTACAATGATAATAAAAATTATAGATGATTTAATAATAGATTAAATAATATAATTCACATAGATTCATAAACCTTGTAGATGGAGACAGAATGAGTCTTAGACCTTCAAAATTAGAAGCTTTACAGCTTGGGAAACAGGCTGCATAAAGTAATACAATATTTCTCATTCTGCAAAATCCTAAAGGCCATCTCCGGAAACAGTCACACCAAAGTAGATACATCATTCTAGAAAGAGCAATATGGGCTAGTTAAGTGTTCTCTAGATGACCTGGAGAAAACCATGAATGCTTTGCTGGATCCCCAGGTACCTGATGCATTCTCTGTTCGCAGGTCTTAGCTAAATGCCCCAGCCACGGCTTCTAAGGAAGCGAGAAGCTACTGTTTCCCTTTACAGTGGATTCTGTTTGGGTTCCCTAGCTTTCTTAGTATTTCAGTTTTACCCTTCTTTCAAGGCCTGTTCAAGTCCCACCGTTTCTGCTTTGTCTTTCATGACTTCCTTGAGCCCCCAAAATGGCCCTTCTACTCTGTTAACTAGAACGCAATCCAGCCTGGATTCAAACCTCTGCCTGCCTAAACCCAGGTCTCTTCCACTATTAACGACCCAGTCTATTTCCCTGAGGCAAAAGCCTCACCTGAGGATGCTCACGTGGTCAATCCAAACACATTCCAAGCCCCAGTGGAGTTTTACGATGAGTGCCTGCACAGAGAGGATAGAACATACATGTATCAGCTATGATTTCTCTCTTTTCCCTCTGACCCCAGCACATTAAGACGGAGCAACCCTAAGACCTAAGAAACACTGTTTGCTACCACACCAGTCTACTTCTGCAGGCCCAAACTTAAATGTCCATTGGCACTAGGCAGGTAATTTAAATGAAAAGAGAGGGCCACATAGACATCAATCGGGAATGGCTGGGGCAGTGGAAAACCAAGTACCACAAGCCCCATCTGAAGGGGCAGCCACACCCAGATTGAGTTGACTGTTGCCATGGAGAGGTACCCTTCTCTATCATTTCCCCCTTTTTCATGAGATGAAATGCAGCTGTGCTAGCTGGAGCTGGGCAGTCATCCTGGATCTCAAGGTGGAAGCTATGCATTTAACATGGTGGAGAAAAAAAGAGAAGGATCCTGAGTCCCTGATGACCACAGAGCCTCCTTACCAGCCTCGAGCTGTCTACATTTAGATGAGAGAGAAATAAACTTCTATCTTGTCTGAGTTGTTTCCTTGAGTTTTCTGTCACTGCATCTAACTCAAGCATTTAAAATATACCCTGTGAGCCAGAAAAATGTGTGTCTAACAGGTTTGACTCAGAGATGTTATTATACTGCATTGGTATGAGAATTTTCATCTGTAACCACTACACCACAATTTCCCTAAAAGCTGAGGTTGTTACCCAAGTGCCCACGGGTGCCTGTACCGAACCTGGTTCAGGAGACCCAAAAATCAAATCTTAGTCCTGTGTCCCTGTGGATGTGAACTCATTTGTAGATAGAACTTTTTGAAGACATTATTATCAGTTATTAGTTAAGGTGTGGCCAAACTGAGTCTGGGTGGGTATTCATCAGTAAGACTGGAGGCCTTATAAAGAGAGGCAACTTAGACACAGTCAGAGAAAGCCACAGCCTTCCTCATCTCCTCAAAATCTTCCATGGAATCATAGTTTCTGCAGAAACTTGCATATGCCTTTTTCTTGGTTCAGCCACACCAAACTTATAGAGAGCTGCAAACCCCAGGGACAAAACAAATGCTCCAACAATATGAACTCGCAGGTGCTTGGCCAAAAGGCCTTGCACCTGAGGCTTCGCCAAAGCACTGGAAGGCATGGTAGTTATTCTCCTTAACTCCAACGTCCTTCCTTACAGACAGAGCCCTACTTCCTTTTGAAAGTAGGTTGCCTCTCCTAATTAGTGGGTCCATTCTGCTAATAAAGATTACGGCAAAGCATTACAAGCAACACTGAAGAAGGGAGCATTTGTGGTCAGTAGGGGTTTCGCTAAACATTTTGATTACTACTTTAACTGCTCTAAAACTCATGTAAAAGTCCTATCGTTAAATTTAAACAGCCTGATGATATGCCCAACAACACTACGAGAATGCAAATAAATTGCTGTAATCTGCCATACTGTCACTTACCCTGCTCTTCGGCAGCTGTAATTGACTAACAGGATAATAAGGTGGCAGTTTACATATCTGAAAGCTATACTCCTTTGTTGGAAATGCCCTTGAGGGAAAAAAGGCTCCAAGTCAGGAAGACAGAGTGGGTGTGATCAAACTCATCATTCAATATATTAAGTATTACAGAGATCAGTAAGTGCTATGAAAGAAATGAAACTGGGAAATGAGAGAGGACAAGGGGAGAGTAGATATGCTACTGTTGCCTGTGTCATCACAGAGGGCCTCTCTGGGCAGGTGCATTTGATCTGAGATGTGAAGGTGACACAGTGGGATGCCAGTAAAGGTTACCTACTGGTTCTGTACGTGTTTGCCCATTTCTGTGGTGTAAATATTTTCACCATGTCGATTTATACCAACCTGGCTTCACTGAATGTGGAGTTAAAAAGAGACTGTAGCAATTGCTTTGAGCCAATTCAAGCCAGCTCCAGGACACACTGGTAAGAGTGCATTCACAGATGAAGAGCTGGGAAACGCACTCAGAAAAGCATTCTGGCTACAGCAGAGTGGACAAGGAAAGAATCATGTGAGATGAGGTCAGAGATGCAGGCTGGGGTCAGAGCTGTTTGTTCATTTGTTCATTCATTCATTCATTCAATGGACAGTCATCCTGTACAATACCATGAGCCAGGCAATGGGCTCTGAACCTGATCAAAGCTCCTCCCATGTAGTTTAATACTGGTACTGGGGGTCCACAGACACTCAGTGAGCACTGTTTTAGGCAGGGTGGGCACAGAGAGGGCAGTCTCCCTGATGTTTAAGCACAGTCGTGAAGCCAGCCGGAGACTGAGTCACGCAGCTATCTGAGGCAGTGGGCACAGCTAATGCAAAGCCACTGTGGATTCTGTATGAGGTGATGAAAAGCTTTTAGTAACGGATGTAGTGACATTCACATGGCGTTGTAAATGTAATAAATGCCACTGAATTGTACACTTAAAAATGGCTACAATGGCAAAGTTTATGTGATATATATATATATGTTACCACAATAACATTTTTCAAAAGACCTGTAGCAGGTGTGGCAGGCAGAACAATGGCCCGCCAAAGATCTCAAATCCCTGGGATCTATAAATGTTACTTTATTTGTAAACTGGGTCTTTGCAGACCTGATTAAGGATCCTGGATGGGGAGAGCTTAGCCTGGATTTTCCAAGTAGCCCCTAAATGCATTCACAAGCGTCGTTATGAGAGAGAGGCAGAGGGAGATTTGATGCAGACACACGCAGAGAAGGCGACGTAAAGGCAGACTGAGCAGAGAAGATCGAAGATGCTGCCTTGAAGACTGGAGTGATGCAGCCACTCACCAAGTAACACGGGCAGCCGGTACCAGAAGCCCGGAAGCAAGGGATGGAGTCTCTCCTACAGCCTCGGGGAGAGGGCAGCCTTGCAGACACCAGTGATACTGACTTCAGATTTCTAACTTCAGAAGTGTGAGAGAATAAATTTCTGTTCTTTTAAGCCACTACCTTTGCAGTAAACAGCCACAGGAAACGAATAATCGGCCACACGAAACTAAGACAGCAGGAGTGTGCTCGGAATGTTCAAGAACAGCTGGGAGACTAGTGGAGGGGTGGTGGGAGGTGAAATCAGACTCGAGGTCATAGTAAAGGATGTGAGTATGACTGTGAGTTCTGAGATGGAAAGCCATGGGAAGATTTTGAGCAGAGGAGGGATGTGAGATTCCTCTGGTGGCTGCTAGGTGGAGAAGAATTTGTAGTGGGGCAAAGGTGGAAGTCGGAAGCAGGGAACAGTTAAGAGGCTATTGCAATAGGTCAGGAGAGATCCCCACAGCCTGGACCCGGGAGCTAGCAGGGGAGTGGTGAGAAGTGGTTGAATTCTGGATACATTCCAAACATTGAGCAGGAGGATGTGCTGATGAGTTGGACAAGGCATCTGACAGAAAAGAAAGGCGTCAAGGACAGTGACGAGGTTTTTAGCCTGAGCAATTAATAGAGAAAGGACTTGCTATTTACTGAAAAGGGAAGATGGCAGAGGCAGCAAATTTGGAAGGGGAAGGGGAAGAAATCAAAAGCTCAGTTTGAGGCATGTTATTCCAAAATATCTTTGCAATCTGCTACATTTAAAATTATGCTCAAATTTTAAATGTCTGGGATGTTGTAAATGTCTGGACATCCCTGACAAAGTGCCTGGCACATTATAGCCCCATAATATATATAAGTATTGAAAGTAAGAATGCATTGATGGATAGATGGACAATATGCTCTTCTTTTCCCATTCCTTCAACAGATCATTTCTTTCGGAACAAAAATGACTAAGACAGGCCATTGCCTTTCTTTTTTCAAATGAACCCTTGCTAAATAAATAAGAGGGTATATGTATAATGAAATAAAAGGAAAAACATTAGCATTTTCTAATCTATCAACAGACAAGGCACAGACAAATCTTTTGAGCAGAAGCAAAGGTCTCCAAGAACAACCAAAGCCGTGCTGTTAATACCACAGGGTTAGAGAAGCCTGTTCCATGCCAAGGCCATATGGGAAGCTCACATGGAGAATGGCACGAGAAACAAAAGGTCGATGGAATCCTCTGGGCATTGCTGGGTGAAAATGGGATTTGGGCAGCGAGGCAAGAAGCATCCAGACTGACCTCTGTGGGATGCAGCAACATAAAAATCCAAGTGATTGGCACTCAAGCAAGCTGCTAAGCCAATAGTTGTGCCTCACATCTGAGCCTGCCCCTCTCCCTGATGCCTTCTGCTCTCCCCCTAGACTAGAACTAACCACACTTAGAAGCGGCGAGACACATGTCACTCTTGCTGCACTTCTGGTTCACATTAACTGAGACTAGACAGTTACCAGCGGAGTAAATACCCCCTGGACTATTTTCCTCATGGTCGTTGTGTTGGTGTCACTCCTGAGGCTGGTGGTAGGCGAGCTAGGCAGCTGCGGCACAAGGTCCCTGATTTCATCTCTATTTCCTAATGCTGTTAAAATGACCAGAATCAGTCCAGAGAGAAAACAACAAAGAAGGTAGCTCTATGAATACTGATATTCATTTTATTGCTTGCTCTCCATCCCCCTTTTTATTTCCATTTTAAGTAGCCCAGAAGAAATACAATCCTGTTGGGAACAAATTTAAAGTGACTATGAATTAGATATGGCAAATCCTTCTCACCACTACAAGAACCCGGTATGAAAGCAGAGGATAGACAGTGAATGTGCCTCTTTCCCAAGACTGCCACCTCTGTCGCCTTTAGTTGAGAAAGACCTCGGCTGATCCCGACTTCAGCAAATTAAATGTATTTTAAGAAATGCACTCTAAATGCTGCCTCTTTTATCACAATTTCCAGCTCAATTTGGGGAGGTGAGGGGACAGCAGAGGGAAACTATGAGAGGTGATAAAGATAAAGATAAAGGGAGGAGCTAAAAATAAACATGGGCATGTATACATGATAGTTTATCTGAATAAACAGGCTTATCAGATCAAGCATCAACTGGTGAATATGTCTAGAAAGCTTCCTGGGCTTGATGTATCAAATTGGTGAAACCTCCAAATGGATGGACTAATCCACTGTCAATGGGGACTCTTAGAAGATACGATCAAAATGGTTGTAAACCAAGGAAATCTGTGAAGTTACAGTGATTTGGTAACATCCTGGCTTGCTTCAGCTCAGCTCTAATAGCATCTATGTAGGGCTTTACTTGTGATTTGGGGAAAATACTCTACAATCCATAAGTATCAGGTGTAGTCTACGGATGTAACTCAGTAATGATGACAAAAATTATGAAAAGTCTTCTAGGTCTTCATTAACAAACACAGTGCTGACTGCTACCATTTATTGAGAGCCTACATGCGCCAAGCATTAAGGCTAGGTAAGAGTTAAGACCACCTGACTGGCACAGTAAATGCAATCATATTTACAAAAAAATCATATCACACAGCAGGGGCACAGTATCCAGTCACAGCCAGAACCATAAGTAGTTTCAAGCACTCAAAAATCAAACAGCAACTTTAGGCAAGACTGAAGAAGGAGTCATTTAAGACCCACCTGGGTTGAAGTGTTCGGTGAAACTGTTGAGCCTTGTTAATACCTTCCAGTAATAATGCAAATTACAGAAAATAATGAGAATGTTTGCCCATCAAACTAATAGGAATTGGGGAAGTGGATGTGGCTTAAATGGTTGGGCTCCTGTTTACCATATGGGAGGCCATGGGTTCAATTCCGGGGGACTCTTGGTGAAGGTAACCTGGCCTGCGTGGCACGATGAGCTGACGCAACAAAGGGAGACAAGCAGACACAGGAAAATGCACAGTGAATGGACACAGCAAGCACAAGCAGCAAGGGGTAGGGGGGTGGGGATAAATAAATAAATAAATCTTAAAAAAAAAAAAAAAAAGACTAATAGGAACTGATATTTCAAAGTCTACATGAATAACCTAGGCAACAACAAATGTTCTCATTCTCCCATGTCAGGCTGCTTGGCTTTTTCTTCTTTTCCTGCTGACCCACTTCAAAGGTTTCATGCTGGAAACACTGATCACGTCCTCATTTGCTGGAGTGAGGTGCACTCCTTTTTCTTCCTGCCTGGTTTCCTCAATTCACATTGGAAGTAATGCTCATCACCTACACAAGTGTACCATCATGGAGCCAAAAACCAGGGGTATACATCTACACTGGGCTACCTGTTTCAAAGAGTCGGCTTTCCAAAGGACATATAAATGGGCATTTGGGTAAAGCAGTACTACTTTAAAATGTAAAGAAGATTATGCATCTATATTTTATCTGGAACATCACCAGAGTCGATAATACTGTTTTGTGGGGTTTTTTTCCTACTTCCACAGATAATATATATTTCAAAGGGCATACACTTCGAACATCAGGTTCACACACACATAAGCATGCACACACAACACACACACACACATATGCAGCACACACATATCAAGAATTGTTTAGATTTAAAGAAAACCTGCACTAAAAAGCAAATAATTTATTTGTAAAGCAAATAATCACCTCCCATACATCTCCTTACAAAGTCTTCCTGTTAGAATATTAGCTTCTTGAATGCATATTAGCACTTTAATTCATGTGATTATATATATACAATAATTCTCCATTTCACATACTTTCGGGCCTAAACTTCAGATTCAGAGGAGTTTAGAATTGGCCAGAAAGAAAACAAAAGCAGTGGAGATATGGGAGGGAGTGTGTGTGGAACAAAAGGAGGAAGCCAGGTAGGTAGCTGGCCTTTTAAAAGGTGTCAGAGAATTAGGCTGAAGGCCATTAACCCTACGGCGTTCACTCCTCTGCCAACTCTCACTGCTTCCATTATCAAGCTTCCCCAGGAACCCTCCTCCCTTCCCTCTATGCTAGGCCTCTCCCAGCCCCCCACCCCCCAGTCGTACCGCAGCAGAGTAGAATCAAAAAATATTAAAATCAAATGAGGCTTTAGGGATTTGGGGAGGCTAATGGAGAACAGGTTCTTATCTAGGCTTTAGCACAATATTCCTTCTTCAAAGTCTTCTTAATTACATTGAGAGAATGAACAGGGGACAAACAGAAGAGAGGCCTTCTAAACTCACTGCCCTTAAATGAAGGGTTCAACTTTCACAGATTTTGTCCCTAAGGGAGAATGCTCTTCTGTGCTCAACTTTTTCCCTCCACTGGTCCCAACCCACTCACTCCCCGCCCTTTAGCTGTCTTCCCTGGACTCACTTCAAGGACAAGTGCATGGCGCCCTCCCAGCTCTAAGAGCGCACCCACCTGCCGGCTATTCTGTCCACAGAATTTTCCTGCTGTGCTTCTGCATATTTTTCAACTGGGAAGAATACCTGGCTAAAGCTGTGTTTCTACAACGCCAAAGCAGTAGCTAGTTAAAAAACTGAATAATTCAACCAGAACACGTTGGGACAAAATTTGCCACATGTGGCTTTTTCGCCTATGACGACAGCCTGTCGAAACCCCCATACCTGAGTGGGAACACTAAACGTTCACCAGGAGGGCACAGAGCACACACTGCCTGTGTGTATGGAGGTGATTTCAAGAGTGGATGTGGCCAGGTAATGGGATGTGCCAGTCTTACAGCCAAGGAGCAAGCGAACGGGCTGGTGTTTCCCCCTAAAAATGGGAGCACTAAGGTGAGTTACTCTTTACAGCACATCTACTATGTGTCAGAAACCATGCCGGGCACTGTTTACAGATTATTTCAGTTAAGCTTGTCACAACCTATAAGGTCGTACTGGTTAAGAATCTGAGCTCTGGATCTAAAACAGACCTTGGTGTTGATCCCAGATGCACCAGTTTCCAGACAGTGAAGTCCTGGGCTGTCACCTGGTCTTTTTTTGAAGCCTCAGGTTTTCTCCTCTTTGAATGCAATAGCCTGTTTCAAAGGGTGTTGTAATAATTTTATTGCGTATTGGACTTAGTACATGGGGGGCCTTTCTAAATGGTTATTTATAGATGAAAGGTAAAGTAATTTGCCCAAGAAGCAAAGTCAGGAACCGGCTCCCAAATTTGTCTCCTGGTGGAGGCACCCTGTATGGAGAGAGCTCAAGAGTGGAAGTGCCTGGGCTCGTTTGAGGAACAAATCTTCAAATTACCCAGCACTCTCGGAGCTTCCTTGCTTCCACATGACGTCTCCAATCACTGTCCTCAAACAGGCCATCTTGGGGACTTTCTGAACATTCACACTTTTGTCTAGTTTCAATCTTGCAAATTTGGAGGCTGGGAAGGTGTAGGGATTTTAAAGCCACGAAATGTTGGATTCGATAGAGCTGGCTTGGAAATGTGACCTGTTTAACTGAATCGTGAGTATCTTCACATTTTCAAGGCTCTTTTTGAGTCAGCCATTGTTTAATTATACTTTTATGACAAGTTGAATTTAACCCAACCTCCCACCCCCACTGCCACCTCTCTAGGTTTTATAAAATGTGTGAACTGCTGTGGGCCTCACAAAGCCTGAAAAGTATACTACTGGCCTTCCTAGGCAGATGCAAGCATGGACTGAGATTCTGTTTGTTATCTTACAGTGATTTATTTATGGTAGATGGTTTCCACATTACCTAATAAGCTCAGTCTGCAGAAGAAAAATAAAAATGAATGAACACGGCTTTCCTAAGCTAAGAAAATGATACCAATCAGGCCGGTAAATAGTCAGGAAACTGGAGTTTTGTCAATTCCTTATTTGTTTTGATTCAAAATATTAGACCCCAAATGCTTTCTTTTCTTACACCTTTCAAAGCTGGAGCTGCAGAAAAATGAAGTGATTGATAATAAAGCTTTTACTATTATCCAAAAAAATGCAATTTGAATAAAAGGCCATTTACTCTCCTGTTTTGCTGAGTACATTTATTCAATACTGATAAGCACACATTTACACTGAAGATGGTCTCCAGAATGAGCACTTACTAGGATTAAATTTACATTCTCTGTCCAAACAGACACACATACACACACACACGCACGCACGCACGCACGCACGCACATGCATTTCCTTTCAATTGACAATAGCAAATGTTGGGCTCAGATTTGCAGACACCAGAATAGCAAAGTTGTTGTAAAGAACAGTTTTACATTAGAAATTGGTAGAAATATGATTTTCTAATACAAGCTTTAAGATTTTGGAAAACATAATAGAAAAGTGACCTGTTTTAATGACAAAGCATTAGTAACATATTTTCCTATGCTTAAGAGCCAGCTCAGTCTCAACCCACCACTGGAAGGGAGAGAAATCTGGGTGTATAAATAATTAGACAATTTCAAAATTAGTCTGCAGATGCTCTGCGATGAGCCTGCTGACAAAGTCATAATGACAGCTTGCTAACATGTTCACAGGGCATTGGCTTCTCTTTAAAAAGTTGCTTTCAAAAGGATCAGCTGGGTTCTTACTGGGTTAAGAAGCAAGTATTCTGAGACAGTGGGTGTTCAGCAGCTACATAATTTTATTAATCTAATCTAGAGGGGCAGGGAGAGCAAGGAATTATGTCTCAAAGGCAATCGAAGCCTGTGTTTTGAAGCAGCAGCAAGATAAAATCAAAGCTTATCAGCCGTTAGGGTTTTTTAGATGGTGCCACCTTTTGGAGCTGGGGAGTGAGGAAAGCATTTATTTGAGGAAAATGGCTCTCTTTCTATGGCAATTCAAGAACAGAACACCGTATGCCAAAACCTCTTACCTTGTGCCCTATGTATGCTACTTAGAGTCAGTCTAAATTCAAACTGGAGTTAGATGTGCAAGAGAGACCTCTGATGAACTAGCGATGCTTTGTTTAACCACAGCAAAAGATATCAAGTTCCCACTATATGCTAGGTATTGAGTTAAGAGACAGATTCACCAAGGTGACTAAAGGAAGATCCTCGCCTTCAAGGTGCTTGGCGTCTTAGAGGGAGAAGCCAACATATAAACAATTTCTATGTAATGTGGTGCTTTAAGAAGTGTTCTTTAGGAGCACAGAGGAAGAGGAAAGGTCTGCCTGGAGTTCAATGAAGCTCACCCTGGGTTGATAGATGAGTTGAGTGTTGGTCTTGAAACGCCCAATTAAGCAAAGATATAATGTCTCCTAGGGCAACATCGGCATTATCCTTCCCTACAGACATGTGATTTTTATGTATACTGTACACTTAAATGATATAGTTTACATAGGAAAATCTTAGAAGGAAGTTCCCTATATTTTTTTAAAAAAGCAAGTTCAAAAAAATTCACTGTATTATCACTGTCTGGGAGAAAATACCTGGGTATGGTATTCTGGAAACTCACCTTCTGGCCCTAATCTCAGAGCACACGGCCTGGATAGGCTGATAATTTTGTACATCAACAATTTCTGGTTCATTTGTGCTTAACAATTCAGTCCTCAATTTATCACCTTCTTCTCACATTTTACTATAAGCAGTATGGTTGTTACTGAGATCACTCTAATTCAAGATTAAGAATGGGTGAAAACAGGGCTCCAAATCATGGCTGATGCCATAAAATTCATTGTCAGAGATTGCTCTTCACACAAGCTTAATTCTGTGGTGGGAATCCATTCTATGCTCTAGTCACTTCTACCACTAGCAAAAAGGAAAAACGTCCATATAGTGCTGAGTCACAGCTGCCAACGTGAATGATATCAAATGGACTCTTAAGTTCCTTTGGTTTGGAATCAAGAAAGGTCTAGAGCTAGCTAGAGACCCAACCTCCATAAAAGAGCCTGCTGTTTATAAACCCTGTGCTCTCACAAGCCCTGCAAGCTTCACTTTCAGCATTGGTAAACTGATGAATCCTGGAAAGAAGAGACAGATAAAAGGTAAAGTTAATATTAGTAAACTTATAGCTACCATTTATTACTACTTACTATGTGCTAAGTATTTTATATGCATTTTCTCGATTAATCTTTACTTTAGGAAGTAGGTAATCGCACCCCCCATTTGCTGAAGAGGTTTGAAGGTTAAGTAGCATGCTTAGGGTCACACAGCTAGTAAGTGGCAGATCCAGGACTTAAGCATGGGTCTGCCTGACCCAAAATCCTACTAGGCCGTTAAGAGCATTCTCTGATTCCTACTTGGGTAGCAACAGTGGAAATCTTTCATTGAAGCCAGAATTCTGATCTACAAGTTAAGTATAGCATTTCCCAGGCTACTAGGCACAACCAGAACACAGACTTTTAGAATAGTTGGTCACACATTGTTGACAATTAGCTCACCAGCATTTGTTTGACTTCCCAGCAAAACAACATGAATAGCAAAACATATCAGGAAAACAAGACAATGGTATGCTTAATAACTGTGCAAAGTGGAGGGAGGACTCACAAGTGAAATAATAAGTTACCCAACTTCTTTCCATTCATTTTTTCCATTTCTCCTCTATTACTACCAAGGAGCAGCTCAGGTTGTCAATTTAGTACACATATCCTAAAATAGAGTTCTTGTCATTGTCATACAAGCAAAGAGAGGGACATTATAAATATATTCAACCAGTAAGGGTCTACGTATAAGGAATTACTTTCTTTGGCTCCTTAGAGATGTTCCATGATTTTCCCATCAAATCTCTAACCTTACAAAGGAAAGTTTGTTTCTCAATCCAAATCCAAGAGACATGTATTACTACTGAGCTGTACAACTTCCATTGCATGAATCATTCTTTCATTCCACCCACATTTATTGGGCTCGTAATATGTGCATGGCATTGTGTTCAGAACTGTGCCCCACAGGGGAAGCCTAAGACCATGGACCTTTCCTTTCGGTACTCACTTATTTGGGGAGAGTTTTATGATGTTCAGCTATATCTGAATGCTCAAACTAAGGAGGAGAAAAAATAAGAAGTTGAAGCCAAACACCTCAATACCCCTGAAGATATTAAGGAAGGGGAAAGGGAAGAGAGGGTGGTGGTGGGTTTACTTCACTCTAAAGCCATTTAGCTCCATGAATTCACCACACATCTGCAGAACACATTCTCTTAAAGAGCCAAACTCCTTTGCTCCTGAGAGGCAGGAGCAAAGGAAATACTCTCAATTTCCACTTAAAAACTCTGTTTGTTAGGAATATATTAGAGCATTGTAAAGATTTCTCAAAGCCTCAGATCATCCCAGAGCTACATAAACACTTAAGAGATTTATCATGGATTCAACTGAACAGGAATCAAAATGATATTCTTAAAAGGACTGAGGGCAGCTTAAAAATTATTTCTAATCTTCAATGACCTGTACTACACTCCCATTTCCTCCTTTTATTGAGACTCTTGGTCTCCCAGAGAAATTAATCTTAAAACAATTTGACATAGTCTTTATCAAAATATCAAGTAAAATGGAGCCTCTCATCAGGAATCTAAGAAAAGGTACACTCCCAAATCCCTGGATTTGCAAAGGCATGAGAAGAAACTGAAAACTATTAAAGCAGGCCCTCACCCCAAAAACTCAGCTGTAAAAGTTGTTTTAATGAGAGAAGTTGGAAACAGTAAAATTCTTAAATGAACTCCTCTTGAACTTCATTTGTACCAATTCAAAAGGATTATAAAGGGGGCGGATGTGGCTCAAACGGTTGTACGTCCGTCTGCCATATGGAGGGACCTGGGTTCGATCCCGGGGACCTCCCGGTAAAATAAAAAATATATAGAGAGAAGGCGCGTGGGCTGCCAGGCTCTGTGTGCTGGTGATCCGCCAGGCCCCGGGAGCCATGCAACAAGATGATGACGCAACATCATCTTGAGAGACACAGGGGAGAGACACAGGGGAGAGACAAGACAAGATGCTCCGAAAGCTCTGGAAGCCAGGAGCCGAGGTGGCACAGGCGGCAGAATACCTGTCTCCTACATCGGAAGTCTCCAGGATCGAATCCTGGTGAAGACTGGAGGAGGAGGATGAGAAGAGATGGCAGGAAACAGACACAGAGAATTGCCCAGCGAATGGACACAAAACAGCAAATGGGGAAGGAGGGTTTAAAATGGATAAAGTAAGTAAATAAATCTTAAAAAAGGATTATAAAATAGTTCCTAGGAATATGGGTTACTCAAGGGACAGTAATTGACCTGTAGTTTTTAAAATTCATTTTTTAGTTAACTAGAACACAAAGAAATGTGACTTCTCTCTCATTAGTATCTCTTTAAGAACTTCTAGTTCTGCTGAGGAAACCAGTACAAGAGCTTCAAGCCAATAGTGATACTGAATGAGGCTAGAAAGCCGAGATCCCACAGAGAACTGGAAATGTGAGAACAGCTTCTCAAAGTATGAGACTTTGTCCTATTTCTAGGACTGCAATTATCTGGAATCAGAGTTCTTATTCTAAAAAAGAAAAGGAAGGGGAAAAACGCAGTCTCTATAACAGACCTGGTGTTCCTGTGCCATCCATAGTTAATTTAGTTTTATTTTTAAGCATGCAGACATATGTTTAGCAAAGAATGAATAGAAGGTGAAAACAGGTAGCTATGATGTATTTTAAGGACAAATGGATGAGTTTAAAGAAATCTACCATTTACTGGTTGTATAGAATCTTGGGTAAGTCACTTAACTTCTTTGAATTTCGGTTTCTGTATATGTAAAAGGGATATATTTGTGAAGATTAAAATGGGTACATTCCTTAAATTATCACAGTGCTGGTATATTCGAAGTCTACAATGAGTGTCAGTAGACTGTGGCTGGCAGGAGAAGTAAAAGAGCACTCGTGAGTGCTGTCACGCCTCACATTCTTCCCTATAAAGCAAGTGATTCCCAGAAGTGAGGCACCTCAGGACACAGCCACCCTCAGGTGGCTTCTTGGAAGTCGTAGGAACCAAGTTCTGTTTTCAAGAAGTCCAGGGGAACACTTCAGCATAGAGAGGATGGGGCGGGAGCGGGGGGTGGTGTGCGGGGAGGAAGGAGGAGGGAGACAGAAAAGGAGAGAGAGAAAGAAAGATTTTTTTAAAATATTGCTCTGTGGTTAGTTTCTACTCACTGTGAGTTAAACGAAAATGAGTTCCTCTAGGTAGTAGTTACAAGGGTGTGTTCACTTTGTGAACTGTCAAGCTGTACACTGATGATTTGTGGACTTTTCTGTTTCATATTATGTTTCAATAAAAATGCTACTTATATGTGTATCCTTCAAAAAAGAACTAAAAACAAATCCCATCTCTAGCTCTGAAAAAAAGGAGAAATTAAATTTAAAAGGCCCATAAACATATCCCTTGATCAAAGTGTACTTATAGGAACTTTGGTGAAAAGAAGCCAGACTTCCAAGTACAAGAAACCTAGAACCCAATCCAGCTCTGCTGGTTGGTTCACCTTGGGCAGGTTAACTTTTCTGAGCCTCAGCTTTCCCTTCGGTATAATGCAGCTAACAAGGCATTCCTTACCGAGGAGTGCAAGTACCAATACTCTTACCTATTTCCTACCCCACTCTGAAAACTCCCCAAGATCAGAGTCCATTCGAGATCTTGTCATCTTAAATATGATACCAGGTACATGTTAAGCAACTTGATAAATCTTAACTGAATGAAAGAAGGCAGTTGTTACGTTTCTTAACTTCTAGGGACCCATCCTCTAGAAGAGAGTAGCTAAAGGAAGAAAACCATGAAAGCAATTCATCATTTCCAAGGCTTTCTACTAGCTGGTGGTTCCCATCTTCTCCCAAACTCAAACAATCTCTCCAAACAGGTGAGTAAGTCCATTTCTCTGGACAGGCTACAGTTCTTGCTCCCTGCCTTTGTTTACATAAAACTATCTCTTCCATGGCAGTAGGTTCTCCCTTTGCCATTTTTTAGTATCCCCAAGTTTTTTGACTTGTAGCTTGGTATTCTTTTCTTTCTAATTTTTAGAGCAGCTCTTGTCTGACTGTTTCTTACCATTCATTCATTATCTTACCTAATATTTTATTTCAACTTTGAGTATTTGTTTCCTTCACAGCATTGAGCACCCACAATCTTGCACACAGTATGTGTCCAATAAATATTTAATTTTTAAAAGTTACTGGGGGTAACGTATATAGAACATAAAATTTCTCATTTTAATCATTTGTAGGTGTATGGAGGCATTCATTACCTTAAATATTTCATTTTGATTGATTAAATTCTTGGATGTGTTGATTCAGAACCTATCTCAATACCAGCTTATACTAAGTCCTGCTCAACTAGTTTCATGTAAGAGGAGTGAATAAACTAAGGAATGGCAAGAAGATGGCAAGCCTGATGCCCACAACAGACATCAGTAATAGATTTCTTTCCCAGTGAACCAGGGCATTCAGACTCCTTCTCAACACAGCAGTCCAGGCAGCTACTACCAACAGAACCAAGTTACCATCAGTTGAAATCTTTTAGTCATCCAGCGGAATAAATATCCTCCTGAAAAATAGCTCTCTAAGAACTTATAACCTCAGAGCATGTATCTAAAATCTGCTTTAGTATATGCACTGTTTCCTACATAATTCCTTAGAGCACAGAACATTCATACATTGTGTGTTAAACTTCCTACGCATGACTAGTATACCTCAAAATCAAGAGGAGGTGATGTACACCATAGGAACCTGCAAATTTAATGAATGAAAAATATTTTACAGGGAAACCACCTGATTCCTTGAGAAAGAATAGGGTATGGTTTAAATCTATTTTAAGAAGAATGGTGGGGTAATGGGCAGATGTCCGATCTGGGAGAGCAGAAGGCAGAGGTTGTGCCACACAGGTCTTATACCGCCCCACAAACCCCACCCTAGTTTATTTGGCTAATATGGAACTGTTGCTATTCAAAGTTTGGAGAATCACAGTTCTAAGTGCAGAAAGCTTAGAAAGATGTGCTTGCTTTAGCACATCTCCCTGCATCTCTCAGTATCAGGGTGGCCTGACTCTGCAGGTCACCCCCACGCAGCCCTGATTTCTCAGTAAAGATGCTGCATTCCTTCTTCCACAGTCCCCACCCCCAGCAATTCTCAGGTCAAATGACAAGGCTGACTCAGCAAAGCAAACGCTTTCACATAAACAAACACTGATATCCAGGTGATAATGAATTGTCAGCATTTTAATAGTTCATGCCATCAGCCCATCCAAAGGTCTAGCAATTTCCAGCCATCAACAACCTCTTTCCACTCCTTGCCTCTATTTCTCAGAGCTTTTGAACACTGTAAAACGCTCACTCTGGGTCGCTAGCATCAGAGTCTCCTGCAAATGGTCCGAGGGAACAATCCACAAAGCCTTGCAAATGGTTGGAGAGAACCATCTACCAAGCGTCTGCTGCTGCTGCTGTTTCGAGATGATGCCCATTTCTGACGACAAGGGTACATCCTGCCCATCCTCTGACTTCCATTGTTAGCGAGAACACCATTACCTTAAAATAACATTATGTACTCACTTAACTACTGAGCGCACTAGAGCTTTCAGTAGTGACACTTACAAATGAAAAGCTCTATTAATTATTGATAATTGAAAATGAGATATCCGAATGAAGAATAGCTTGTCGCTTTGCTGTTTTAGTAGCCACCAATTCTGCCATTTTACATACAAATTAATAAAATGTGCTGTGAAGTCTACTGTCATACCACACTTGATAAACATCCATTCTGGGGCTTTCTGGTTAAATTTGCATTTTTCAAACAAATTAACTGGTGAATTTTTATCCACTACTAGGAACCTCTCACTTTTTAAAGCAACCTATAAAGTTTAAGAAATCAGCCTGTTGGTAAGTTCAGGTATTTAAAAGCCTATAAAATACACCTGCCACATGTGGGTTTCTTAGACTTGAACAGTACGGTGACATTGGCTATAAAGCATTTTTCAAGGCAAATAACTACTCCCTCATCATTTGTAACATCAAAGAGTAATCTATCAGCATGGATCACATTCCTTTGTCTCAAAGAGGATCTAAACTTTAAAGAAACAGCTTCCTGGCTTGTTAAGCAAACAATAAAGTTTTACAATTTAGGCAACTGTGGACCCCAAAAAAGAACTCTTTAAGTGAAGAAACATTACCAACAACATGGAAGTATTAATGATATATTAATATATATTTATCCCCTCAAGAAAACTCTATTAGTTCATAGCAACATTATTCATCATTGCCAAAAGTTGGAAACAACCCAGGTGTCCATCAACAGACAAATGGATAAACAAACTGTGGTCTAATTCACACGATGGAATATTATGCAGCTGTAAGAAGAAATGAAGTCGTAAAGCATATGACAACATGGATGAAACTGGAGGACATTATGTTAAACAAAGCAAGCCAGACACAAAAGGACAAATACTGTATGAATGTGTTACTATGAACCAAATATATTGTGTAACATATTGATTTTTTTTAAAAAATTTTATGTATCCAATACATTTAATTGAAAAAATGTATATATTTATTCATCTGTGTTTACTTTTTAGATTTTAATTGGTTATATTTTCAATTATTAAATGTACAAAATAAAGTGAAAAAAAAAAGAACAGCAGCATATTAATAACTGTCAAAGCTGGGAAAAAACAAAACAGAACTCTTTTCCAATAGTTTACAGAGAATAAATGGAATATAAAACTGCTCTTATTTTTCACAAATCCACCTTTTTAAAAATTCATTTTACAGTAGGGTTAGACAAGGATAAAAACTCAGACCTGGCAGGATAAAGGAAATCATGGCTTCAAGGAACAGTCACTGCCTCCAGTTCACATATATTTAAGTTGGTGACAGAAGGGGGAACAGGCAATCCCAGGGTTCCTGGATCTGCATCTGGCCCTCCTTCTCAGGGGACTCTTGCTCAACCTAGTTTTGGTTATTTTGTGGATTTGAAATAAATACAAAACAAAATGGGAACAAAACCATACAAGTCTTTTAGAATTTGTTCATCATTCATACACTTCACTAAATCAGATCAGTATAGTCACTGCTGGTCCATACACAGGATGAAATACATTTGTGTTCTTAATTTTGCAAAGACCTTGGTTCGCCATTTATTGCCTATTACCTGACCTCTTTGAACTCCAGTGTTCTCATCTATAAAATAGAGTTCTATTAGAAAAATAACATGCTAGAAGTGGAACTTTTTTCCTTGTAAATGAAGAGGACCATTTTAAATTTCGAAATGCAACTGTACAGACTGATTTGGCATTTCTTAATGTCAGATTTAAGGTCATGGTTACGTAGATTTTTTTCATCTCTAGTCATAATAACATATTTATCTATAGCAGGCTCCATAGATGATGCTAAATGGCCTGCCTAAGTACGTTTCCCATTAAAAAATATATTAAACAATGAAAATCTGCCCAAGCTCTCAAATAAAGCTGGTCGCCAACCAGGTCTAACAATACAAAGTATAGGCTGGGGCAGGACACAGGGCCACCTAAATAAAGGAAGAACACTTCCTTCAAGTTCCAGGCCCCTGAGGAATGGCTCTGCATTTCCCTTCTTTTCATGTGGTACCAGGTAAAGGCTCTGAACAGACCCTCAATTGTCACTCCTACTCCAAGGACAATGACGTAATAATGGAGTGTTAAGAATGTGTTTAAAGCACAGCACTTTATTAGCCTTTAAAGAATCTAATTCATCTCCAAATGTTTAGGAGAGAGGTGTCCTGTAACACATTTAAGTATGGTTTTACTTTATGCTAGCAATAATTCGAAAAGAAAGCACAGTTGGATGCTATATTCATTGCCTCAATTAACTCAGCCAATTAAAGGAGGGAAGGTCTTCATTTCTTAGATCATTTCCCTTTCCTGGAAACCTGGGGGAAGTTTTAAATTCATTCATTTATGAGATTTCAGAGTGCAGCCCAATATGCTTTCCCATGAGGAGTGTAATCTGTACTCTATTTCCCCTAAGGAGGGTGTCTCCACAGTG
Source organism: Tolypeutes matacus (assembly GCA_026826555.1). NCBI lineage: Eukaryota > Metazoa > Chordata > Mammalia > Cingulata > Chlamyphoridae > Tolypeutes > Tolypeutes matacus. The sequence continues at coordinate 8,650,421 of JAKSZT010054489.1, forward strand.
GACTAAATGCCTCAGCCAGATTTGCAGTAAAGGAGTCATGATTTTCACAAGCCCCTGATAGACCACACAAGGAAAGGCCTCTGAATCATCTAGGGCAGGTCAAGATGAACTGCTGATGAAGTTAAAATTGCTCCTGGAAGAAAGAAAAATCCTCCAGTGAAGCATGTGTCTACTGGCCTTGCTCTCCTTCTTCCCCAGAGTCCGGGGCAGGATGGTCCACTTCCTGTGGGATCTGACCACAGTGTCGAAACGACGCAATCTCACTCTGACAGCTTGAGATTGTTGAATACTTCCAGTTCTGCTTTCTCACTACTTGGCATTACAGTTTGGCAAAAGAGACCCTGAACTGTGACAGAAAGTGAGAAAATTCGAAAATAGAGGGAGGGAGGAAGAAGAGAGATGAAATGAAAGGAGCACTATGTGTCAGCCTGGCCTTGTTTTCATATATGCATTCGATTTAACTACCACCAAAACGTCAAGTGTTATTGTCCCCATTTTACAGATGAGTAAAGTGAGGCTTGGAAGAGCCCAATAATATGACCATTTTGACTCCAACTTAAGAACTCTTTCCACAAGATCGTGGAAGGGTTAAGACCTGCCCTGGACTCATGAAACAATATAGTCAACAAGTGTTATTCTGCATGTGTCTGAGAAATAGCTTTTCTAATTAAATGTTGCTGGTACATGCAAGGACTGTGAGGGGAGGCCTGAATCTGTGAGATGTGGAGATATAGAGATGGATGGTGCCAGAAGAAATCACGGTTAAGAGCTTGGACTCTGAATGATTAAATGGCCATAGCTGATTTCGGAATCACCAGCTCAGTGACTTCTACCAAATCACTGTTTTGGAAACATTCTTTTGAATCTCTAAAATGGACCTAACAATAGCCTGGCCTCAGGCTGCTAATGTGTGCTTAGCTCAGTGAATAGTTCTTCATTTTTATTTATTTTTTATTTCTTCCCCACCCCCTGGCCCCCCACTGTTGTTTGCGCTCCCTGCCTGCTCTCTGTGTCCAATCGCTGTGTGGTCTATCCGTGTCTGCTTGTCTTTCTCTTTAGGAGGCAACGGGAACGCTCCCAGGACCTCAGGTGCGGGAGAGAGGCACTCAATTTCTTGCTCCACCTCATCTCCCTGGTCTTCTGCGTCTCTCAGTGTCTCTCCTCTGTGTCTCCCTTTGTTGCATCATCTTGCTGCGCCAGCTCAGTTCTCCCTGGGGTGCGGGTGGTCAGCTCTCCGCGGGATGCAGGCCAGCTCGCCTTCACCAGGAGGCCCCGGGAATCAAACTCGGGGCCTACCATATAAATATATAAATAGGAGCCCAATTGCTTGAGCCACATCCACTTCCCTGAATGGTTCTTTAGAATTATTAAATTCTTTTGGGATTAAATTTCTCTAGTTGTGTGATGAAACCAATGACAGGAAAGGATCACAGATTGGGTGAGCCCCAAACAAGCCTTAGGCACAGGCAGAGACCCCCTGTCTCTTGGTATACCGTGGGACAGCAGGAAAGCATGTTCCCAATCATGAGAACAAAGCAGAAACTATGAAATGTGATTACTCCAACCACAATAATCCGGTAGATGAAACTTGTCTGAATGGCCTGTTTAAACTCCCTATCCAATTAGTAATTGTAAGTGCTTCATTTGTTATAGACTCAAAGAGGTGAAAGCCTGCAACTAATCATCACAGCCCACTCAAGCTCCAAGAGCTGCCCTGGTCTCCAGAGAAAAACAAATCAAGAGCCAAGGATGAAGAGGGAACCCCTCTTGGGAAATCGGCCTTGAGGAAAAAGCAAGCAGGTGATCCACATTTGACATTTCTCATACACTTTTGTGGGTGCTCCTAAAAAGCCTTCTCTTCAATACCTGTATCCTCTTCTGAGCTCAGCAGAAAGTGCCAGTTTCCAGCAAACCTAGAACCCTTCCATTTATTTCTCATTATACCGAGCCTGCAACCATGTGCTAGTACCACATCATCTCACCTTGTTCTAGTACTCAGCTTGATACTGTATACCGAGGACGCACTCACCAAATATTTGGCACCCAGTAAATATTTGTTGATTTTACTTAGTGTTGTTTCATTAAAAAAAAAAAAAAGATAATCCACAATACCAACTTTCTCACAAGGAACTGCAAGTGTTTAATCATTTATAAGACATCCCAACAGAGATGCAGAAAAGAGGAAAGAGAAAAAGGAAAAGGAGGAGGAAGAGAAAGAAAAGAATGAGGAAGAGAAAGAAAAGAATGAGAAGGAAGAGGAGGAGGATGAAAGAAGAGAGCTGACTTTTAAGCATATGAAGAAAAAAGAAAAATCTAGACTACTGAAGACTAGATAGGCACGGCAGACTCTGATCAACAGTGGTACCAAGTTACAAGAGGGTGGAAATGCACACGCCTTCCCTGTGAACGGCTGTGTCTTATAGATTACTGCTTGGACAAACTGCACAGAGCTACACTTTGCCAACATTACAATTACTCCTGAATTTTCAAGATTTGAGAATTCTCCTTTAAAACGTTGTATTTTAGAACTTAGGGAGCAGGCAGGAGAACTTTTACCTTTTACTTTATTCCTTTTCTAACTCTTTTATTTGTTTGTCACAATGAGCAAGTACTGGTTTTGTATTTAACAAATATATATCTCCTTTCAGAGCTAGAAGAGACCTTGAAAACAATTCATTCCAATGGCCTCACTTGCTGAAGAGAAAACTGAGGGCTTAAGAGAGATGACGCTGGGGCTAGGGTGTGGGCCTCCTGAATCTTGGCCCAGTGTTCTTTCGGCTTACTGCACCAGGGGACACTCTGTGAGCACAAGATGGTGGAGGCCAAGGAGGAGTAGCAAGTGCAATGAGTTTATTCTGGCTAGACTGACTCCTGACTCCCCAACTAGTGAATCACCTATCCTGCCCCAAGGCCCAGACCAATCTTAAGAAAAATTCCTTCTGAGATATTTATATAAACATATGAAAGCTAATACCTCTATCTGTAATAATATTGAGCAGGCTATCATGTGAAAACCATGAGATAGGTTCCAGAGAGTTCTAGCTGCACATTAAGAACCAAGGAAGGCAAGAAGAATGTGGATGGTAGAGCTGATAATGGGACAACTGAGCATTTGTTGAAGCAGGGGTTCTTAGCCAGGAGTCCATGGACCCCCAAAGGGTCCACGGAAAGATTTCAGGGGGTTTGTGAGCTTGAATTGAAAAAAAAATCAACTTATTATCTTTATTTTCTCCAATCTCTTAACTGAAATCTAACATTTCCTTCACTTATGAATGTATGCAATAAATAAATTACAGTAGTATCAATTTCACCTGACTGGCAAAGGGGTCTGTGGAAAAAAGAAGGTTAAGAACCCTTGTGTTAGAGGGTGTCAAGCAGTTCCAAGGGAACCTCTGTCCACATAAGACTCCTGATCCTTCTTGCCCTTTTCCCTCCAAGAGTTAATGTCAAAACACAAGGAAGGCCTTAGTAACCACAACTTGGGCTCACCACCAGTCCTAGGGGCCTGAGTACAGGTGGAAGTTCAGGGCCTCTCTCAGATGTTTCAACTATTCCAGAGACTCTGGGCCTTAAACCATGTTGAAGCCATTGCCATCAGTTGAATATAAATGAAAAATGGAGACTCCCTTCACCCAACACAGCTCCTTTTCCAGATAATACCAAGGAGATTCTAACCTACTCTGTTCCTAGGCTGACTCCCAATCCCATGATCCATGGCCATAAATGTCATCCTTAGCAATAATGGAATCTGGTGGCCTGATGCTCTCAGCTTCTTACTCTAAGAAGGATGTAGGCACTGGGGAAAAAAAGTCCCTGGATTTATTTCATCAGTGGTTCTATAATAAGTAATATGGGTAGAGTGCATGAGAATTCACGAAACAATTCCACAAACATCATCATATTTGGTCTTCATAATTGCACTAGAAAAATGCACAATTCACCCCATTTTATTTTTCCAGTGAGAAATGTAAGGTTCATGGTTTAAGTAAAAGTGGTGATAGGTGAAATTAGGCAACTTGCCTAGCTTCGGACTTCAACTTTAGTCTGCAGGCTTTCATTTGAGTGCTTTTCTGTACCTCAGCTATGTCAGTAGGCAAAGCTGAGGCTGGACTTTCGACCTAAGGACAAATAGAAGAGCCAGAAATATACCATTATCCCATTTATCTCCTAAAGAAAAAAAAAAAAAAACGTAAATCGGTTCTTTTGCTATAACTATAATTTACATGATTTCTCCTGGACGTTCATGGACATTAAAAGGATTTCCTGTTAAGAAATAGAATATTTTCACATGGTGTTATTATGCTGACTAATCAGAAGTTTGTCAGTCCTTTCCTGCTGGCTTTGCTGGAATGGAATAATTCTATACATAATGCTTTGAAACTTTTTTTTTTACTTAATACATGGTGAACCTCTTTCCACATCAATAGGTATTCATTTAGATCTACTTCTTTCTTTTAAAATTCAGTACCATATGATGCCCTGTAATGCACTTACTTAATTTCCTATTTCCTATTGACGGATATTTAGATTTTGGTGTTTTTGTGGTTTTTTCCCAAAAATTTTTAATATTATGAAAAATTACAAAAAATACTGCTTTGTGTACTTGAGTAATCATTACTTGTCACAAACTCAGTTTTCTCTTTCAACAATCAAATGAACAACATATCAAATCATTATTTGAGATAAGTCCTGAAATAATCTGTTTTAACTGAATATAAAAACTTAAGAATATAAAGCAGAGATGCTGGGAACTTTGTCAAGGCCAATTTTATAGCAAGGCGCCACTGCTTTTTGACGGTTTCTCTGATAGAAATTGTTTCTTTTTTTTTTTTTTTTTTTTTTTTTTTTTGACATTTCACTTTTTTCACGGGAAAGAGTCTCTTCTGAAGGGACTGAATGATACTCCCTCCTGACACAGCAAAGTTATTTATATATAAATTGTCGTAACTTTACTCATGTTAACGAGGCTGTCAACCTATTGTATGAATTACTGCAATCTTGGGACAGAAAAGCTTTCTTTCCTTGTCACATGGGTGGTAATGGGACCCATAATTCCATACTGCTAATGTTTCCTCCTCTCTCCCACTGGAGGTGTTTGAAAATCCAGAGTGCATTTTTAGGTCAGAGTCATTCTGGTATCAGTCCCCAGGGCCCAGAGTACCGGCACACATATACACACGCATGCATGCGTGTGCACAAGCCCATGCCACACCCGCCCGGGCATATGCACACGCAGTCCCATCCATTACCCAGGACCGCTCACTTGGCCTCCTCTTCCTTTAAGTGATTTCTAGTTCTCAGCATGGGGACCTGCACTTGTTCTGCAACAGAGTTTGTGGCATGACAAATAATATACCTAAATAAGATGGCAAAAGAAGGTAGAGGGACATTAAAATGGGAACTAAAGCTGGAAATTGGCTCTTTTAACAAAAAAAAAAATCATTTTCAGTTTAAATTTTATTAACGATGCTGTTTAAGAAAAAGCTATTTCAGAGCATAATGGACAAGAGGAAAACCAAATAACTTAAGAAGACCTATAGAAGTCAATACCTTCTCTCTGGATATTACCAAAATATTAATATTAATAATTATATTGATAGGAAGAAGAAAAAGGAGGGGAGGAAGAGGATTTCTGTAAGCCATCATCATGCAAAGAGATCATTTCATAAGTAGCTTCCTACTGCTATAGCCCTTTTTCTCTTCATCCTAATACTCATAGGAAAATCTAAATACTCACATATATTTCTTTAATATTATTATAAATATACTTTCATAAAATTTCCACCAGAAATTTTTGTGGTAGATGGTCTACTATTTAACAGAGCTAGTGGGATATCCCTTGTGATGGTTAAGCTAATATGTCAACTCAGCCAGGTAATGGTACCCAGTTGTTTGGTCAAGGACGCAGTGGGCTAATTATAACACATGGACATTTCATGTATTTTAATCATCAGTGAGCCGATAGCATAGTTGGTTTATTACATCTACAATCAACCAAGGAGATTGCCTTCAGTAATGAGTCTTATCAAATCAGTTGAAGGCCTTAAAAGGAGAAATGATTTCAGCATTCAGAGAGAGAATTCCCAGCTTCACTTCAATGGCCAACGTCTACTAGGAACTCATCAAGGACCTCCATCAGAGCCCCTGGTTTGCAGCCTGCCCTTCAGAATCTGGACTTGTGCATCCCCACGGTAGCATGAGAGAATTTTATAAAATCTCATACTATTTATAGATATGTCCTGTTGGTTCTGTTTCCCTAGAGGACCCTGACTAATACAGCCCAGAAGACCAAAAGCTCTTGGGATTTCTACCTCTGGCCTTGCATGATGAATGCAAATGTCCCTTGTTAGGTGCATCTAATACCCATGTTCCTCTGTCTGTCAGTTAGAAAAGTCTCTGTGCTTTGAGAAAAGGACATGCAGAAGAAGCGGGTGTGCCTGAACAAGTATCAGACCTTCCACCGCAGAGGTATTTGATTAGTGGCACTGAGAGTGGCAAGGACTTCCATTCTTTTATTTCTTTTTGTGCATTCACTAGGAAGTCACTGTCACTCGCAGGCCTAGCATTTATAGAGTGCCTGCCATGGGCTCTGCACCCTGCACACTAGAATCCTGAAACTCCCAGACGAGCAAAGCTGAGCCGGCACACGGTCAGGGGGCTGGCAGCAAGGATCCTGCCAGAAGGAAAGTTAATGTGGAGAGTGCTGTGCCCTTCCACGGATGCCATACAAGCCGCCCATTGGCACTGCTAACTGCCAAATGACTGCCTTTCTGAGCTTCACAACCTCCTATAATAACAGATGAGATGAGACGCTTGTAATAAAAGAGACACCACCGCAGTGCAAATGAAGTCAGTATTTCCTACTTCCCAGCAATGTTATTTCTTGGGATTTATATTACACTCAATTTGCTAAAAGTTGCCAGAAAATTCTTTCATCCCACAACATCGATCACATGCCTTGCACCAAACATGGTGCCAGGTGCTCTGAATATCACTGGAAATACAATAGGTTCCTGCCTGAAAGGTCATTTTCACTTATCTCCACATGGAAATATGGTCCACTGTATACAGTCATGACCAGGCTGCACAGGTATGATGCACGTGGTAGTCTCCAAAGAACCTCCACTAATTCCTGCCTTTCCTGAATGCTGCTCCTCCCTTCTGGAAGAGAGGCCTACCTCCCCTCCTCTTGAATCACTTGTGCCTTGCTGTGGCCAGCAGAATGCTGTAGGTGTGACAGTCTGTTCTGGGTGTAGCCCTTAAAGGGCCTGGCGCTTCTGCTTTGGTTCGCTAGGAACCTCAGCTGCCATGCTGGACGGAAGTCCAAGTTCTCCTGGTGGGGAGAGAGCGGCCACGTGGAGGGAAATCAAGGCAGCGCAGCTGAGCCCTCTGCTGAACACAGCCACATGAGCGCCCGGCCAACACCATGAGAGTAGAAGAACCACCTCGTTAACCCAAAATGATGAATATTGTTGTAAGCCATTAAGTTTTGGGGATGCTTTATTACTTGTGCCAATAACTGACACAATGCATTAGGCACACTGTAGGAGTACATATGAGAACAATATCCATGAACATTTCCCCTGAGTGAATCATCTATCATTCCTGAGGGGTGGGGGGAATCCACAAGTTGTCTTGACTCAACATGACTTACTTCCGCTGTGGAAAGAACCCCTTGCTTTTGCTCCACACATCTTGAAGGATCAAGAACTGCAACTGTACAGAATAAAATTAAGGACTTCTCTTGATTTTATGCTCCTTAAAGTGATAATTAAGTAGGCACCTGACTTTTTAGGAGATAACCAATTAAAAAGAGTTTTAACTCCAAATCATTTAAAAATGAATCAGCTATGTTATTTAGAAGGTCAACTAAAGATATTTTACAAATAACGAATGTCGTGTTTACACATTTTCTACAAGGAAAGAAGACTTTTTATTACATTCAGGCTTATTTTTCTCAGATTAATATTAGGTTAGCCATAATGTTGACAGTTGGGGGGTATGACAGGAAGGAGAAGGAAGTGGGACAGGACTTTGTGGGTGAAAGAGAAAGAGAGAACAGAAGGGGAAATAGCGAATTTTTATTTTTGAACAGCATGAGTAATATTCTAACAGCAAAATTATTCTCCAACTAGGAACACATTCCTAAATCCTAGTCTAGTGTGTTCCTTCCCTGCGTTATCTCCTAAAAATGGGCAACATTTTCACTTAACAAAGAAATCCCTTTGAAAACAAGCATTACATAAAACCTCCCGGGAGGGAAGTAAGAGGGACTCTGCTGGTTTCTTATTAGTTGCTGCAGTTAGTGTTTGCAGCATGCCTTTAGATATTCAAAATGCCTTAACAATCATTCATTAGTTACTCTTTCCAAATGCCTGGGGAAGAAGTAGGTCAGTAATATCATTTTAGGAATTACTTGAGGGAGGAGGAAACAGACCTATGGCTATTAAGGTAAGTTATCCACAGCTGCCATGGGCTGAAATGAGTGGCTCATTCACAATAGAGACCTGGGTGCTCCCAGTTGTTCCCATAGATTAGCTCAACCACATTAACCTGGAGCTACAGGCAACCCATCCATCATCCCCTGAAACACACAAGGGGAACAATTTCAGGAAGAGCCTCTATCCTCAAATCTGCCGAACTCAAGACCATGGTAACAAGTCCTCCTTTAATATTTTACATCAAAAAAGCAACTTTTATTTTCCTTTCTCTGTTTTAAAAAATGCTTTCACATCTTCTAAAGTGCGTTTGCATTTCCTGACAGTAAAGATTGGTTAAGGCTCCAGGCAAAGTGCAGGCGACTGCACTCCTGTGGCCGCCATCAGCAGGGACACAGCATCCCCAGCGGCCCTGCTCCCTACTTTCAAAAGAAACCCTAACGTGGCACTCCTTTCATCCCAGGACCCTGGCGCACCTCACAGGTACTGCTCATTGAGCCTGGTGAGACCTCTCAGAGACAGACCCACTGAGACAGTAAAGGGAATCCCCTCATTCCACAAAGGGAGGGAACAGCAACCAGCTCACGTACTTGATGGAGCAACGCCCCTTTCCTGGAAGACAACACTGAAAATTACGTAGAAATCTGTAATCTGGATGTTTTCTTCCAAGCATCATTTCCTCATCGGCAAATGGAGTATAATAATGTCCATTTAGCCAACTTCACAGGGCTAGAGTGAAGATCAAATGAGTGAACAGATATAAAGGTGCTGAGTAAACTCTCATGTCCATACAAATAAAAGGCATTATTTCTATTATCTAAACCACACTTAGACTTGAGGCAGAAACTGTGGTCTGCAAGCACCCTACACTAGACCGGGAGCCTTTCCCCCAAACAGCTCCAGGCATTATTTATACAAATGCAAAATTTAATTCTAAGTCTCTGATCACATTCCTATAGGGTACAGTAGAAGAGGAAGGAAGAGAAAGTAAAATGTGAGTTAGAGCATACAGACACAACAATTATCCTTGATTGTAATGTTTGCATATATTCAACATTAAAAAAAAATGTTTCCTCTGCCTGGAAAACATTCATGAGAGAAGAAATAAAATTGTGCATGCAAACTCGGCAAAGGATTATCTCATCTTATTCAGATTTGTTTTCTTTTTTTTACCCCAGTTACAAAAATTGCAGCTTTGAAAGTTTCACTTAAATCCATGTAAGAACTGCAAATGTTCAATTGCCAATTGGATTTGCTGCTGGAGGAGATAATCCGCTCCGGTAAGAGGCACAATGTAAAGGAGACCAATGTCTCCCTGCCACGGTCATGGTTTAGTTACACAGCCCTCAGCACACGGGGAGGACTGGAGAGGAGATGCCTCCATCCATTTGAAGAGGACTATTAATTTTCATCTCTCGAGGTCTACTGTAAAAGAAACCTGACAATTTTCTTTTAAAACATATACACGATGCATTTCCAGGAAGTGGGTAGTGTAAGGAAACCATCAGAAGTTAGTTCTGAGGAGACTGGCAGAAGAAAGGGACTTCAGATTATCAATATGTTTAACCAACTTAAGCAACACGAAGTAGAGGGATGACTCCATCCCCAAGATGATCTGGAATAAACCCCTAGTCAATTGGTAGTTGCTGCGTGAAGAACCACGTTGAGAGTGATCCTGAAGCTGCTTGACGAGCACACCAATCAATCAGTTTATGGGCTAAGCAAGAGGGGAGAGGAAAACACAGGACATGTATTCACCGTCACCCAAATGCTGGCACGACTCCTTGATTAGGAGTTAAGACAGCTGGGTTCTAGTCCTAGCTTTGCCCGGGGTTGTTCTCAAAGTAGGTCCTTGGATCAGCCTTGCTGACACCACCCAGGAAGGGTTAGAAATGCCAACTGTTGGGCTCAACCCCAGATCTACTGAATCACAATCTGCAGTCTAAGAAAATAACCAGGTGGTTCCTATAACCAAGTCTAAATTGCCTGATTTGGAACAATTTCTTTCTTGGTCTACACTTTACCAATGAATTAAGTTAACAACCCACTCTGTGCATGGCACTGGGCTGGGGCTTTTAGAAGATACACAAAGAAGTGACCAATCTGATCTACAGTTCACAGAGAATTAAGATAAGCCGAGATTTACTTTATATGTCATCAGCTACTCTCCAGAGTAGTACTTTGGGGGCTTTATATCTGGTGCCTGTAAAGTGAATGGGGAGTGATGCTAAGAGAGTGGGAATCCCTTTAGGTGGCACTGCTACCAGCAGCTAAAAGGAAACCATCTGTTTACACCTTTATGGCACATCTTTCCAAGGCTTCTACCCACAAAAGCCATCAGCAGTTGCCAGTAATTACTGTGCCATGTGAATCCTACTGACCTCAAGCTGGCCTCCTGGGTTACATCATGCACTTCAGAGAAAAATAATTATCACTACAGACTTACACAGGTAGAATAAGTAGGAAACCCAGAGGAACAGTGCTGCCTATACCACAGTACACTTGAAGGGGAGAGGGAAAGGAGAACAAGGAGAAATCTGGACCAGTATGTTTTGGGAGGCCATAAAACCTAACCCAGGTTTTATAGAGGTTAGGCCAAACGAGCATCCCTTTATTCTGCATATTGGAATCTGCTGGCTCAAATAGATTTTATATTATAGATATGAATTATTAATAGGTAGAGGTAACTAGCTTTGAGATATATATGCATGAATGATACAATTCTGCATAGGCTCACTGTAGGAGGCTCAAAACCCCATTTCCCTAGCAGAATAAAATTCACAGGTATGTGTTCTCTTAATTTGGGTCCTAAAATGACTTTCATTATAAAATTAGAGACATGTTCCATGGGAAAAAAATCCCAAAGGAGAAATATGAAATCTTTTAGGTAGGAAGGAGCTGTGTTACTATCTTCTTTAGACTGGGGATGGGAATGCTTTGAAGTGCTTTGTAAATACATTACTCCCTCTTGGCCCATGTTATATTCTCTGACTTCCCTCACATGACAGGAGAACGATGTTAGCTCTGCAAAGACAGGGGCTGTGTCTCTTATTCATCGCTCTTTCCACAGTATTTTGTATAGTCCTTGGCACACAATTGTTGAAAAGAACGGATGGATCAATGCACACACACACAAATTACTATTATAGGGGAAATCTTGGCAGCCTACTTCAGAGTTGGGGCACAAGACTGCCTAGAAAAGTCTCACGCTTTCCAAAAGTCCATGGAGAAATGATGTCACAACCTCATAGCACTCCTAAGCCTTTTCCAGTTTTGGAGGGCACATGATTCCCAGGGCTATGAGAATAGAGATGAGGTAGTGCTAAAAATAAGAAATTGCTCAGTGTAGTGTCTTACAATAGCTATTTTCACATGTGGTCTCTATGAGCTTGGTCATTTTAAAGTTAAGGAAACCGAGACCCACAGAGTTAGCAATGGGTTCTGGGTCCAAATCAAATGCACATAAAAGCCTAAACTAGACAACAGGCCCACTGAGTCCTATTTCAATACAGTATTCTTTTCACTCCAGCATGTTGACACTCATACTCCAAGGAGGAACTTTAATCTTCTTCATCAAGAACATAAAAGCTTATTACCTCAGTGAAATCCAAATGCAGCTGTTAATAGCAAACTTTGATCTTTTCTCTAAATAATTTATTTGGGTGGTGGGACTTCTCTTTCCTTCCCCTCCTCTCATATTCAAAATAGTTTAGGAAGATTTATCTGCCCCCAAATGGATCCCAGATGACTGTAGCTTTACAGCCCGTAATCCTAGAGATTAGAATTCTGGTGAGTTTCTTTTAATATGGACCCACTAACAGGCAGCTAGGGCCTCCTCTAACTCAATGTCCATCTAACTGACTGCTCTCCAGACAAGTCTCCTCTGCTCTCTTTTATAAGCCATTTCATCATTCAGGCTTACATGAATGCAAGGAGCCACGGCTAGGACGTTGAGGTATTGGGGTGGTGATAGCCAGGAACCCAATCTACAAAAAGCCATTAATTGACATGATTACTGGGTACAGTCAAAGGACCTGAGTACATTAGTTCATTGCTTTTAGGAAACTGGGACGAGGGAGGGAGGACAAAAAGAAGGCAGAAGCTGAAACTCCATCAGTTTAGAAGATTCAAATCCAACAAAAATGCCTATAGAAAAGGCTTTGCCTATACATGTCTTTATTTACTTTCTGTTTGGATGGATTTCTCAACTTTCCTGGAGAGTCCAGGTCATTGAAAATAAGTGCATTGCTGATGTCTCTTGGCTAAAAGAGCTGCCAAAATTTCTGGAAGAAAACTAGCAACTAAAGCCCTGAATGTCACAATGCATTTCATGCATCTCCTCTCAGAGGCTTTACCAACACTCAAAAGTCCAGGCGCTTACATGTGCAATTTATAACTCCTTCAACAGGCCCTCTTTGGGCTCTCTGCCATGAGGGATATCCCTACATAAGAAAACCATTTATTTAAAATATCATGCAGAATAAATTCAGAGTTACAAACACTGCAAGCTTGTAAATCCACTCACTGATTTTCTTAGCTCTACCTAAGCTGGGTAACACCTTTCACGAAGTCCCATCTAGCCACAAAAATACTGATGTGCTTTGCCCAAAATAGGTTTAAAAAAGACAACCCCGTGTGTCAGGATGCTTCTCCTTTATGCTGCCTAGAGCCAGCTCTATTTCAGAGTCCCTCACCAAACGGCCCCTCTTGGTTCCCACAAACACCTTATTAAGAGGAACTCTGCCTTCTTTAAGCTGGAATTTTAAAAACCGTTTCCCTGGAAAAGGTGGTCTTTTTGAATAATCACAATTTGCCCTCACAACAAATGAGCGCTATATTCACTATATTCACCAAGCAGCCATCTGGCTGGGAGGGAATCACAAAGTATTGAAAAACTGCAGTCTGTTTCAAGGGGTTTACACTTAGATAAGAGTAAAGTGTAAGGAAAAACAGTAAGAAAGATAATAACAGTAACAAAAATAATAATGCACCATGAAAAGACCCGTTCAATGTGCCTACAAAATAGGAAGACACTTCTGTCTTTAATCAGATTCATTTTCAGGAAGAGCCGGCTCAGGGTCCCTGCTCTCAGAGGCGCCCGGTGCTTGCTTTAATATACTGCTGCTGCTGTCTAGAAATTCTTAATAATATTTGAACAAAGGGGCTACATTCTCCTTTTGCAACAGCCCCGTAAAATATGTAGCCGGTCCTGCTTGCAAGCTAAAACTTGTGAACATTAGTCTCACCGGCTTCTAAACAGCTCCCTTTCATATTAGCCACCATGGTCAAATGAAAAACCCTAGGGGCAGAAGAGTGAACAGACCTGATGGGAATGATGTTGCCGATCTTAACTGGGCAGCTTATCACTTGACCTAAATATCTTAGAACTCTGGAGTTAAGAGAGAACATGGAGGCCAATGGTCTCATTTTGCAGGTACAGAACCCAGGCACATGGGTGACTCACCAAAGTAGAAGCAGTTGACTCCTGCCAGAAAGGATAAAACTAAGGCTAGTGCTCTTTTAACTACTTTAAGTTCTATTTAATGAGCCTGTGAACCAGGGCGGAAGTTTGTCTCTACAGCTCCTCACTGCAAGACGGCACCTCTGCACAGTGCCTGGCACACAGCTGGCATGTAATAAATACCTGGTTGAACACAGGCAGGCAGCCAGGGAGGAAGAGATGGAGGAAGCAAAGAGCAAACAAAAGAGACAAGAAATTAATAAATTATATCCCACTAGGCACACAATCTAAAAATTCTGACCTTTTGTTTACTTAATAAACTTAGATATTTCTCAAAATCTTTAGGTTTTTTTTTTTTGTTGTTGTTGTTGTTATTGTTGTTTGTGTTTTGTCACATTTTGTTTTTAAATCTTTCAAGGTAGGAATGCCTCTCTGGAAAAATATCAAACAGGGACCTCGAAATAATATTGATGATGATAATATTACTTAGAACACGACGATTGAGGGAGGCTGTGAGTTCTTAGCAAGCAATTGGCTCTGTACATCCAACAGAAATTAGCCACAACAAGCCCCACAGCCTGGTAAAGCCTCAAATAGGTGAAACCCTGGGCCAGGGTCTGTATGTCTGTCAGACATAACTGGAGATGCAGGGTCTCTTGATACACTGGTCAATATTTCAAAAAAAGATTAACCCACTGCATCACAGAGTAGGATTTTTTTTTTTTTTTTTTTTTTTTAAAGAAACATGAAAGCAAGACCATTTCTTTGTGGAGCAAATACTTATGACACAGACTAAAAGGAGAATGAAAAGGCCAAGGAACTTGAATTATGTTTCCATTAAAACAAACAACCCAGAAGCCCAAGGCCAAATGGAAAACTGAAGTAATTGAGCACAGACTGATTAAACAGCAGCAGCCTAGAATCACTTAAGTCTGGATTCGTTTCTGAGCCTTGGTTTTCTCATCTGTCAGTTGGAGCCATAATGGAGACATGTGCCTCATAAGTTACCAGTAAGAAGAAATGAGTTCATACGTGTGCAGTGCTTGGAAGAATTCCTGCACACAGTAAGCACTCAATAAGTATTCTCTATCTATGGGGTAAGCCTGGGGTAGATTTCTGTATTGTGGTTCCTGTTATGCTCCAGCTGAGATCAAGAAAGAGCTACTGTAAGGAAGGTAAAGAAGCACACGTGTAGTGGAGACCGCAGGCACAATTCAAAAAAGATGGTCTACAAAAGAAGTGTCACATTCTCTGAACTATTTCCCCAGTACTTCCATACACGAATATAAGCGTCTACCCCATGCTGTGCAGTGTGAAAGACACAAGGGACACAACATGCACCAGAGGAATGGGCCTCCCATTGTCACATTTACAAACTAGCCAGAAAAGCAGATGCCACAAAGCGGGAGCTTAATTTTTGTTGAATAAATGAACTGATAAAAAACATGACCAAAATATCAAAGAATTATAAGCAGCTCAATAGCTCTTTCTGGTAAGTCATCTGCCAGATTCCCCAGAACAAATACAGCCATAGGAGATAGGGTTGATGTGTGTCAAAGATGAAAATCTTTGAAGTAATACGTAACTGCAAAGCTTGTACAGCCATATTAACATGATTCTCTCAATTCGGGCACCTATCTGCAGCTTTGTGTTGGAGAGGAGAGTGGAAGAGCTGGCCAAATGGGCGTCTTATCGTGAATCAGGAAGTGCGAGACTAGCTGTCACTCACTGACACCCCCATCAGTGGACCAGTCAACATCTTTCTGGAGATGCTCACACACTGAGCGGGAGAGAGGGTGTACCAAATGAATTGGGGGGAAGAGGGGGGAATGGTGCACAATGAGTGACAACCATCATTTATCCCTAGGCTATTAAAAACAAATTTAGGCACCTGAATGCAAATTAGTTTTTCTATTCATATACCCCCAAAATAGGATATTTACATAACAAACAAGGTGTCAAAGATCACATAGACCTCTTGGAAAATTGGTAGACTTATCTCTGAATATCCACATCTGTTCTATTCCTTCCACCCTCACCCACCAAAAAAAAATCATTTCTAAAAATGGATTACAGCTAGAGGGATATAGGAGAGGGGAAGAGAATATGATGGCAAAGTATCTATCAAGTTTTAGATACGTATTTCTATATTTACAGAAGCAGCATGACAAGTTGACAAAGTCCTTTCCAACAGGGAGGCAAATTGATATATTGATACATTGCCTGTACACACGTGTAACACACACACACACACCCCACAAAGGAGGCATGATTAGGAACAAGGGCAGAGATATTAGGAATTGGTAATATAAGGGGTGGGGGGAGACCAAACTCCTAGGGGTGGTTATTGGCTAGATATTGAGGTGCCAGTTTTATCAAGGTTATTAAGTCTTTTAGAGACCAAAAACAAAATGGCTTGGAGAGGCTGAGGGTATCCATTTTCAAAAATATGCTTCCAAAGTGGCTTGGCCCCAGATATGCCAGCAAAGAAGAGCTGCATGCTGCAAACTTCCATTTCTGTACCATACAGATTCCTTTAATGGCACTTAATGACAATAACTGTATTGATTACCTCGAGGTTTCTCTTGCCACTGCGATCAGAACCCCCAAACTTGGCACTCACCCTGCTTCTGGGTCCTAGATTTTTGAGGTGTTCTATAGCTAAGTTGGAAATGGGAATGGTTAAGTCTCAAACTTAAATAACTATGGACCAGTTTTGAAGAAGAAAATGCGTCAGCACTTACTTAAATCATTTTCATTGAAATGCTACTCCTAATGCACATACTCAAAATATATTTTTAAAGTTGAAAGAAATTTAAATTAATTTAATATGAAATGCTATTGTTTTGCTAAAACTCAATCATCCATCTTGAGTTTTAGAAAAATTGAGCTTCTGGTCTAGTTCTGTATTTAAGGTTTTTTTGGTGCTTTAACTTCAAAATGTCACAGAGAATCTTTAGATAAGCATGTTGAACAAAACAGTTATTAGTAACATCAAACCTTTGTTTTCAAGTTCAGGATAATCAGAATTGAACTTAACCAAATTCTGGCAAAGGAGCAATCCCTTTGTGCTTTATCTCTTGATAAATCTGTTAAGTATTTTGTTCACATGAAGATAAGGCTGGTTTTGAGGCACTGAAACCTGCATTAAATGGTATCTAATCCAATTACAGAGTCTGGGAACAGGAAACAAAAGTCACTGTATATAACCACTATGACTATGTCTAACAAATGTGGCGGCCAAGTTGACAGGTAAAAAGGGGAATCTTGCTTTTAACATAAACATGGTACTGGCTGCCCGGCCCAGGTTCTTGAGTTTGGCATATCTGGGATGGCTGGCATTTTCCTCCATAAAGCATACCCTGACTTCCTGGGCCTTCACTAGCACAAGCCAATTGTAAAAAACAATTGAAGTTACAAAATCTATACTTTTCTCAGTTATAGAATCATCAAGACACACACAAAAAAAATGTTCTTTTATGATATGACTGTTCTTAAGATCAAGAACAAAATGGAAACATAAAATGAAAGAGAACTCTGAATCACATCCATGGACATACAAAACTCACTTTGCAAAGCCTGGAGCTGAAGGGAAGGGCACAGAGGCACAGACAGGCTGAGTAACTTCCCAAAGGACACCCAGCCGGAAGGCAAACCTAGCTTCCCGTAATACTCTTCCCCGAGGCCACTCAACTTTTGCCATACTGGCCTTCTTGCTGTTCCCTGAACACCAATATGCCAAGACTTCATCTGCCTCAGGGCATTTGTACTGGCTGTTCATTTCAAGCTATTCAAGGCTGGCTATTGAAGCTATTCAAAGCTATACAAGGCTGGCACTCAGTTTTCACCTCAAGTCCCCCTCAGTGATGCCTCTTTGACCAGGAGGTGTTGACCAGGAGGCACTTTCTATCGCATCATCAACCTATTCTAATTCTCTTACAGTCCTTGACACTATCGGATATTTTAATCTACGAATTTGCTAGTTCCTTCTTGGTCTTGTTTATAGCTGTCATCCATGTGCCAGATGGGGTCAGGCCACTGTGAACAAATGAAGGAAGGAAGAAATGCATGGCACAAAGGCACAGAAAGATGAACGATTGCACTCTCTATTCAACTCTCTCTACTACCCCCATTCTGAATGTGTCACATCACACTCCTCTTCCTGCTTTGTCTTCAAACGATCAAGTCCAGGGACTTGCTCACAGGCTTGGGGGAGACCCCCGCATTGCCTCACCCCCACCTGAAAGCTGCCCTCTTCACAGTGCACTGGACCCTCGCCTCCTGGCCCCAGCTCTGGGAACCTCTGCTACCAGCAAAGCCTCCTCTCCCATTGCAGGTCTGGGTGAAGGTTATCTTTCCTATCCAGAACAGTCTATGCCTTCTTCTTCAACATGTGTTGCTTCAGCACTTCCAAATAATGCTTTGCATCCCCTTCAGTGTGGGACAGAGCTGTAAGTTTTCAGAACCAGGCCTCTTTCCCCACCCTCCCAAAAGGAAGAGCAGGATCAAGGGGTGCTTGTCAGATTTTTTTCTCCTCCATCTGTTTCCCTGTAGTGATTAGCAGTAAATGTCTTAAATGAAAGAAGAAGCCCATTACTTGCCTTCAGGGACAGCAAGGAAGAAGCAAGCCAGGAAAGCGGAGGGATAGAGTAGGATCAGGACCATCTTTATAAGAGGAAAAGGAGGTAGGTGTCATCCCTGGGCCTAGAGTAGGGAAAGATGGGTGTGTCTGGGGAATCGGTCTGGTTGTGCAAAGAGGACCCCAGAGCTTCAGAGGAGACCAGGAAGTGATTCCCTATTAAGCTTTAGTATGGAAGCACAGGCGGTAGTGCCCACTGGGGAAATCTCCTCCCAGGAATTGTCCCACCCCATTTCCCTTCCTTCTCATCTTGATGACCCTCTTTGCTTCCCTGTAGCTCTTCAAAGGCTCCAGCCTTTCAGCTTCTGGCTATAGAATGAAAGCTGGAATGCAGCGACTTCACAGGGAGCCCCCAGCTAGGCGCTCAGGAAACCCCACCCTGCCCTGGGTTTCCTGCACAAGGTAGATGGGCACCTGAATCAAGCACTGGGGTGCATGGCAGCAGCATGCACACTTCTTTCATGTGTTTGTTTTTAAAACAACAGCAGAACCTTTCTCCCAAGAAACAAGATAAATTGTTCAAGACCAGAAGATGGGAGTCTGTAAGCCACTTCAGGTTCTTCTCCCTGAATTGATCCCAGGCATGAATCTATCCTAGAGAATCTTTAGGATTCAGGCACACAGGGCTTAAAGAGCATGGTTAGGGCGAAAGGATATGCCCTAACAGACCTTCTGGGCTTGAATATCCACTCTACTGCTTACTAAATATACTCTGATGTGTACTTCTCTTGGCCTCAATTTCCTCATCCCTAAAATGAGGATGCACACACTCCCTAGGATTGTGGTGAGAATTAAATGATAATGACAGTTAGAAGAGGCCTACGGTCCAAGGTGGGATCTCAGTAAAGAACAAAGCCATCAGAGTGGTGAGGACAACATTGTCACAATGTCTAGTTCTCTCCCACCCCCACTACACACATGTCTTCCTCTACCCCACAAACCCAAATCCCAAATCCTGTTTAGGTACCGTTCACCCTTACAATCCTATGGCATCCAAACATTACTCCTTGAAAATCCCAATGGAAATGTGTATTTCTGTAACTCGTAGGGGTTTTTCTTATTGCTATTGGTTTTTTTTGTTTTTGTTTTTTAATTTTTGACCTCTAAAACAGTCTCAACACAGAAAAGCACAGGTGCAGATAGAATCCGGGTCATCAAAACGATGGTCTTTAAACTCTTTAAGGGCAAGAATGAAAACCAAATTCCACAGAACAACACCATGTTAAAAATCTTCCTGCTCCTGTTTTACACAAAAAAACCAGGCACAGGGGAATGAATGACCCTGCTTTTACAACAACTTGCCTTACTTAGTAGAGAGCTTAAAAAAAAATGAGTGGGCCATCCTCCTTCAATTCAGTCTATCACCCCATATAATCTCTGTAGTTGGAAAACTGGAAAAATTGAATGTTTGGTCAAGAGGTAGAATGACAGACTGGCTTGGTAAAAGAATTCCACTGAAGCTTGTGCAGAGTAAACAAAATGGGTGGTTGGAGGAAGGAGGGGGGATTACATCCATATCCATGTTCTCACAAACAGAAACCCGATGACATGACATGAGCTTTCCCTGTTGGCTTCTGGCTAGACGAGGGCCTGGGTTTAGCTAATCCCACAACAGGGTGTGGATCTGGAATCCTCAAATCCCCACTGTCAGGGCCACTGCCTGAATCTACTTGGCATTCTTCACATTCCAGGTATTCTCATTACTCAGATAAACCTCCCTGAGTCAAGAAGTATGGGTACAGCTCCCATCCTTCTTTCTCAATTTAAGTATCTTCTAAGAGAGCCTGAGTCTAGAGAAAACCAAGAGAATTACAGGGAAGCCAACTGAACCCCTGGCATCACTGGACTGCTAATTTAAAAACAAAATATAACCACCATCACCAAGCACCTTGGAGCCTTCTACCTTCTCAGGTCCTTTTATGGGAGGGAATCCATTTTCCTTACTGTTTATACTACTTGGAGTTGGACAGTCTCTTATGTGCGGCCCAAAGCATTCTGATACACCCGGATAAACAGTGCCATGACAGTTCCGGTACTACTCTCTTCCTCCACCTCTTCATCTTCTACGCCCTTCCCCATTACAACTTCCCCTGCCCAATCTCTCCAAACAACACCCTATTTAGCTAATTCACAACCTTTTTAAAATTTGTGCTTGTTTGGCATTTTTTCCCAGAGTGGTTGCATATATTTAATATGATTAACAGCTTTAGTCATTAAACAGTGCTTTCTCTGAGAGGATTGCTGGAGATCACCCTTAGGGTTTTGGGCTGAAATCACCACACAGACAACTTGTGCACAGCCGAGGTAGGTAATGGAAGCTCATCATAATATAACAACTTTACACAAGTACTTAATATGATCAATGACACAACCCATAAAAATAGTCTTCCTAAACTAATCAAACCATTAAACTGTCAGCTTCCACACAGATACCCCACGGAACTCACTCTCCTGGCCCAGATTCAATTCAAATGGAATCTTGCTGAATTGTCCTGATTTATGGAGTCTGTGTTTCTTCACACACACCCCTCCCCATTGCTCAACTCTGCCTGCCTGAATATAGTCATCCCAGCAAGCAAATAAACTGGCTGGTGGCCAGAAGCCATGACACAAGGCTCCTCCTTGTCAAACCGTTTCCTCATTAGCCGTTCACGCACAATAAAGGCTGTAAGGTAGATTTCCCGTTTGTTTAAAAGCTTGAGGGCAGGAAGAAAAATAACTCTTATACCGTCTGTGCCCGAGTGAGCACTGTATTCAGTGGGTGAGTGAGAGAAGTGTATGTACACATTGGCTTGTGGTCCACAGTTTATTAACAGGCCCTGATTATGACAATTGCTTTCTGTGGCTCGTAATCAGCCTGGAATTTCTCAAGGCACCCTACTAAAGCACATGCCAGCGATTGGCAGAACATTCTCCAAAACAACACTGATCAAAATGAACAGGTAGCTTTGTGGTCCTTCACTTCCAGAAAATGGCAAACACCTACCTGGCCCCATACCATCCAAACTCAATGCTTCACGCATCTGCACAGTCTCTCTAGGAATTTTCAAAATAGTGTCTAGACTGCTGTGCTACCTGGTATGGTGGCCAAGGGTCATGCGTGGCCATTTATTTACATTTAGATTAATTAAAATTAAATGAAATTGGGGGCAGATGTGGCTTAAATGGTTGGGCATTCATTTCCCATATGGAGGGACCTGGATTCGGTCCCTGGGACCTCCCAGGCAAATAAAAAAAAAAGAAAAATATAGAAGGTGCGCGGGTGAGCTGCCCAGGCCCTGCCTAACCACGCAGCAAGAAGATGACATAACAGGAGAGTGACACAAGGGAGAGCCAAGATGAGAAGTGCCGAGAAACCAGGAACTGAGCTGGCACAGGTGGTAGGACGCCCCTCTCCCACATTGGAGGTTCCCAGGATCGAATTCCAGTGAAGACAGGAGGAGAAGAATGAGAGGAGAGGGCAGGAAACAAACACAGAGATTTGCCCAATGAATGGACACAAAAGAGAAAAAAAAAATTTTTTTAACAAAATTTAAAATGTAATTCCTTAGTCAGACCAGCTACATTTTAAATGCTCAGTAGCCCATATGGCTTATGGCTGGAGTACTGGCCACATAGATCTGGAGTATTTTTATCATCACAGCAAGTTCTACTGGGCAGCTCTGTCATCTAGAGCATGACATCATCATGAAGAGGAACAGTCAGAAAACATAGGATAAGCAGACATTTTTCTTCATAATTGCAAAAAGGAACACGTCAGTCTCTGAATATCTCCTACTCCTTTTAAAGGAGGTATATACTTTTTATTTTGCAATAAGAAAAATTCAGACCCGATGTCCACAAGCATTATTTAACATAAATGAATGTTAATACATGAACACAAAGAGTAATTTGAGATCTACAGATGAAAGAAATTGAGGAAATATTTATTGAATATTTACTATCTGCAACCCTAGCCTATTTTTACAGCTTCAGCTCCCATAAAAAACCCTGAAGCATTCATTAACACATCCCAGGTAGTCCAGAGCACTGGCTGTTTCCCAAATAATTTAAACACTCTCATGCCCCTCACTTTTTTTTAGGTCCTTTCTTCTGATGGGAAGCTTCCCCTTTGCCTTCGAAAATTACAGACCCCACTCAAATGTCACTTATTCCATTGATCCCACCCTAAAATTGGCCCATTAATAATAACATTCATAATAATACCTAACATTGCTCAATTTGTACCAGAGGAAGTGCCTTGCATAGATAATCTCATTTAATACTCACAAACTACCCAGTGAGGTGGGTACTACTGTTAATTCCATTTGACAGATGATAAAAAGTAAGCAAAGAAAATTAAATTTCTTGCCCAAAGTCCCGCAGCCAATAAACAACAGCACTGAGATTTGACCTCAAAAGTCTCTAACTTCAGAGCCTAAATTCTTGACCACTGCCCTATATATGTTTCCTTTCTTGTGGCGGTATATATTCCATAATTTCTTTGATTATTCCAAGTTGTGTATGTATCTGTCTCGATCCCATCTCCTTCCCTGGGTTGTAAATTCCTTGAAAACAAGGACAATCTCCTACTCATTTTTGCCTTTGCCTACTACAAAGAAAGTAGGAAACAAGTAATAGAAAACTGTTTAGCAAGGGAATGAATGAATATTTCCATTCAGCTACTGGATTGTGACTGCAACATTGAGAGTCTAGGTCTAGACCAAACTGTGAAGTGGTAGCCCTTTTCAATCCCCTGAAATGATTCAGGGGTTTGCCAAAAATGTTCCAGCTTTCCTCTCATCCTTTCCATAGTTGCAACAAAAAACTGTGGCATTCAATGACATAAAGCCAAGATTTGCCAACTGCCAGATTTTAAGTGGCAGCCAGCCTGTCGTCCAAGAAGTCATACCTGTTTCAACTCAACTCCCCTGGGGCCCAACCCATGCAGGCAGCAGATGACAGCAGGCGACTAATGAGTGAGATGAAGTAGGATAACATCCAGGGAGCCAGGTGGAAGAAAATGCTACCAGATAGCTCACTCCAAAATCTCAATGGCTATGGAATTCTGGGGGTTAGGGTAAGAGAGCAGCCAGCTGAGTCACATTCCTAGAAGAGCCCCCAAATCTAAAGACTTGGAGAAATATTCCCTCAGGGCCAAAGTGCTCGGCAGCTTCAAAGAATGCTACAACTCATTTCAATTCCAATGACCTTTACTAGATAGCAACGCAGGGACAGTCCTGGGGTCTGAAGAATAGGCTATTTAAAGATGGATTAAAACATGCTGTGCCCTCAAGAAACTCATCAGTCTAGCAGGGTGCCAGACATTAAGACAACCCATAGAGATACAAGGTAGACCTTGGTAAAGCCAATAATGAAGCATTAAAAAAAAAAAATCACTAATTCAGAATAAGAATTTCCAACCTGGAGAATGCATCACCAAAGGTGGAATCTGTCTGGGTCTTGAAGGATCAGTAGGAGTTTTGAGAGGTGGATATAGTAGAAGCTGTTGGTGTCCTATGCAGATCCCCTTTTTCATCCCCAAACTGATTTGAGTGGTGGCTGCTATTTTCTCCGAGGGATCACCCTGGCCTGGGCCACAAGAGTCACCTCTAAGGGTTGCCTGTCACCCTAGGGGCAGCCTGCAGCCATAACTGGCTGGCTGGTATGAGCCTGGCGGCCGCCTTCTAACCCCAAAACTAGATGACTGGTGGTGCCATTCAAGCTGCCGGGCATCCTGCAGGATCCGGCCATCAGACTTGAACTGAACTCATTTCTCCCAGCTTCTCCTCCAGCCTCCAACCTGCTTCACTCACCCCTTTTCTGGCTTCTAAAGAGCACTATCTCAATAATTCACTTGCCCAGGATTCCCCATCTCAGGCTTTGCTTCTAGGGCACCTGACCTAATGAGATAAAGAGTGGGAGCAGAACCAAGGCAGAAAGACTGCCACATGCAAGGAATCCAGGCATGGATGCTGATGAATGCTGGAATATGACTGGATGGTTAACACTTCTGAGTATGCGATAGGGATTGACTAGGCAGTCTGTCGAATGCCATGTTAAGGAATTTGGATTTTTATTATGTATTTAGTAGGTATTCCAATGCAAAGCCACTAAAAAAAATTTTAGAGGATGAAAAGAAAATCAGAATTTTAAATTGCAAATTTGTATTGCAGGGACTTGGTTCCTATGACATATGGAGGAGAAAAAAGACCTTGTAGAAGGCCCATCATTTAGAAAGCGGGTGGTCTGAGTGAAGGCCAGTAGAGCTGGATCTAAGGTTGAGGCGACGGGATGGCGAAAGAGGTGGGCTCAAAGGGGAAGCTCCAGGAATGGTGACACGCCTTACAAACCAGGCATGTTAGCCGCCCGCTGAGGCCCTTCACCACACACAGTGCAGAAAAGGGATCCTTGTGAATGAACCTGTTTTATCCCAAACCCCACAAAGGCCTCCTAAGAAGGCTGGTCCAGAAGGCGCTGTTCACATACATTTCACACCTTCATACTAAGAACGGGTCTTTCAGAAAGCTTCAAACAAAACTCACTGGCACTTTTCTTTGAAGGACCACTCATTTAATGATGAAAACATGGGGTGAAAATCACAACTTCAAGCCTCAACCATCCAATTTATTACAAACATGCGAAATGTAAAAATGGCTTAGCAGTGACACCCTCTCCCCCACCTCCGTGTCCCACCAAACTATTACTGCCACCAGTGCCGCCACCCACTAGGTCTGTCAGGCTCTATTTTAAATATTTCTAATCCTAACAATAATTCTGAAAATCTGATATGTATTAACATCCTATTTTTAGACGAGACAATGGAGGTTCAAAGATAGCAAATTGTTCAAGGGGCCAGGACATACACGCAGGTTGAACTGGCTTCATAGCCCATGGTTTCTCCACTACTACCACACGCTGCCTCCTTAGTCTCATTAATGTCCGATCTCATTAATTCTGACACAGAGGACAAACTGTTCCATTAAACCCCAATTCCTCACCTCTTCAAGACTCAGCTGAAGGGTCAGCCCTCCATGAAGTGTGAAAAAGGCTCACACTTTCTTCTGAACTTTCTCTGCACCCTCCGGCACAGCCTATATCCACACAGCCTGCAGACTCTGGGCATTTATTTACCATAACTATCCCTTCCCTAAGGGACTAGAAGGGCACAGTGCAGATGTGGCCCATGTCTTTTATAATCCCAGAGCTTAACACACTAAAACAGTGGCTGGTAGGAGCAAATGATTTAAAACAACAACAACCTTCTAAACTCAAAAATCTACCAAATTCTATTGAGCAAGTTTATGGAATAAAAGCTACATTGATAAAAATGTCAGAAACCTGGAGTCTCCTCCAAGCGCTGGCCCATAGCAGTCAAGCGATGCTTGGGAAATACAGAGCTTCCCTGGGCCCGGGGGTATATGGGGGAACTGGGTTAGAATCTCCCAGAGATCCTTTCCAGTACAAAGGATTTAGTATTTTTACACATTGATGCTGAAACAAAATAGTCCATATCTAACTTTCCAGCGGCTCTTTGAAAGGTGTATTTGTGAAAAACCTTCATGTGGAAGCCCTAAGCAGTATAACCAGAAAGCCTAACTGACTGCCTTCTTCTTTACAGAGCATTTTCTAAGGAAGAATTTATTTCATCAATTGTAAAAAATGGTCTGTGTGTGTGTGGTGTATGTGCATTTTAGGTGGTACCAAGGATTGAACCCGGGACCTCGTACATGGAAGCAGGCATTCAAACCACAGAGCTACATCCACTCGCCAAAAAGGTTTTGTTTAAATCTCTAATGTCAACATGATATTCTGCCCTGAACCATCCAGATTTAACTATGAATATAATGATACCATAATGTAATTGCTTTGCAGATACAGCTTTCTCTTACTCCATTTCTTTTTTTGTTTGTTTGGGTTTTTTTTTTTTTTGGTTTTGGTTTTTTTTTTTAGAAGGTACCAGGGATTGAACCTGGGACCTCATACACATGAAGCACGTGCTCCACCGCTGAGCTACACCTGCTCCTCTTACTCCATCTTTATTAAAAGGTAGAGGTATATAATGCCTAATTACTCTTAAGGTTCTAATAAAATAGCACTTTTTTTCT